>CM070560.1:6298410-6999135 GCA_036346405.1 Phyllostachys edulis | reverse complement strand
AGAGAGATCAAACAAGATCAACACTCAAATTCAATAAATGAGATTAAACCTGGGTAGCAATCAGAGATATGCTAGATGGAAAACTCTCAAGAGCTCACACACACATAATAACAAGGGTAGATCCTCGTGATGACATGCCAAATAACTTAATTCATAATTTCAACTCCCTTTAGAATGGACACATTGCGTAATCTTTTATAGGCACGCACGCACACAACAAAACCCCTAAGCAGACACTACTACTGATCAGCATTTGGTCCCGGGCCTAAAGGGCCTCTAGTCCCGTTATAGAGCCGGACTAGAAATCGAGACTAAATGTCTCACCTTTAGTCCGGGTCCCGGTCAGGGACTAAAACGACGACTTCAAGTCGGTTGGTAATACCAACCGACTAAAAGGTCTCAATTTGAGCCACGGGTGGTTTTTAATCCGGTTGGTATTACCAACCGGGACTAAAGGTGTTTTTTTCTTTTTTTGTTTCCATTTCAATTCATTATTGATTTTGGTTTTACAATTACATTAGGTTTTCAAATCGTATTCTTATTTGCTAATATATGTATACGCCCACATATAATTTAGTTTGGAACATTATTACACACAAATAAAGTATGAAACTATATATATTATGGAGCTATATATATGTGTATATATATATATATATATATATATATATATATATATATATATATATATACATAAAATTTACAACATTATTCATGCATCCTTGGTATTTACAACACAAATGTTGTCCTCCACTTAAATGTCATACAAATGTTCGGCTCCGGTTTGGCTTCAATTGTTCATCTGGTTAAAGTAGAACTTCGTGTCTTGCTTGAGGACATGCTCATTAAGAAATCCTCGCCATTGTCTCTTGAATTCCTTTGAGGCGGTCCATATCCAACACTGCTCTTCAACCATATCTCCTTCAATTTGTATTAAACGAAAGAAGTATTAATATACATAAGATTTATTTAATAGCAACAAATAAATAAAATGGATTTATTATATATACTTGTTACGACTTTCAAGATCAGAGATGGGTTCTTTTGCATACACCATGAGGAACTCGCAAACGTAGTATCCACACAAATTGTTGCCCGGTGGCCAGAGAACCCATCTGCGATATAAAAGATTACTCTCGCTATCCCGCCGTGAGTCAAGCATGATAAGGTAAAGATGCGGAGCTAGTACAACTTACATCCATCGGTGTGGATCGTGAAGTGGCGCTTCAGATCCTGACGGTAGTCGAAACGAACCAAGCCCAAACCCCCGCCTAATAATTGATCGTTAATTAACTATTGCGAGTTAAAGAGCAGGAATAAATATTTAAAGATCGGTTACCCCGGATAATGTCTATCATATCTTGGTAATCTTCTGCGGTTTTCTCAACGAGTCATAGATTAGCAAATGACCGTCGGAGAGATCAAGACAATCAAGATCGAAAGGAAAGTCGCATTTGTTTATAGAGTCAACATATATATCTTTATGTTGGATTGAGTAAGTAAAGTAAAATGTGCACACGATAACAACACTCACCCAAAGTTGTAGGGGAAGAGTATAAATCTTTTGTTCTTTTGGTTGATCAAGAACCTCCGGAAATTCCTCTCCGCTTGAGGTCTCCATTGATCGAGGGAGTGTTTGGGTCCTTGAATACGATATATGGATCAACGAAACCAATGTTCTTGTCGCTTCTCGTGTGAGGTCTCTCATCATGTCTCTGCATATGTATAGACATGCTAGCTAGTGTGAGGATAATTACTTATACATATACATATGCTAGAGTGAGATTATTAAAAGAAAGAATCACGTCTGCACAAAAAGCAAAATGATGAGAGATTTGTCTAGAGCGTTCATGTGGCATAGCCGGTGTAACTCATTAAACCGAACCATTATAATGTCATCGCCACTAAGTAATGATGGTTTCTAATTTTGACGCAAATATAGTCATCCGTTTATGACACGCCGCCATGTACCACCGGGTTTAACAAGTACATTTGCGCATTTAAGTTCCATGAGCTTCTCGGGGTTGTATAGACTCTTGCCATATACATATTCCTTCTTCCAATTATCAACTTCCGAGCACTTTTGATGTGTGCTCACGAGAATTTGGGAAATGCTTAGACCGGTTTCGCTGAAAAATTCATCAAGTTGATCCAAATGCACATTTCCGGATATCTGTTCTAGCACGCTCGTGTTTGAACCATATTCATTCCCAATAACTAGCGGGGCATCGATTGTTGTGATTGTTCCCGAGTCAGGCAACACCCTTCCGCTCTCTTCTTTTCTTCTTCGCCTCCTCAATTGACTTCGTGAGAGTGCGGTCATAGTCCGATAGTGGCTAATCCTTACGAGCACGTAACTTTTTCTCGTGAGCGCCCACCCTTGCCTTAGAACTTCGACGCACGGGAAGCACGGCTTCTCGTGGTTTCGCCGCTTCACTTTTAGCCTTGACTTTCGCGAAGAAACCGCCCACATCTGTTTTCAAGCATCTATTTCCTCGGCGATCTTCTCATAGGAAAGTTTAAATGCCTTTAGAAATAGCCGGTGTTCTCCACGAGGTTTCTTCTTCGGCGGTGGGGCCGACGCTTGCCGTTTGGGGGCGCCTCTTCTTTAGCGAGGGCGGCCGTGTCGGCGTTGGAGCCCGCCGTGGAAGGCGATGGAGCGGCGGTGGCGGCGTTGAGCCCGCCGGGAGGCGATGGGGCGATGGCGGCGTTGGAGCCAGCGTGGAGGCGATGGAGCGGCGGTGGCGGCGTGGCGTTGAGCCCGCCGGAGGCGATGGGGCGGTGGGGATGCAAAATGTCTTCCACTTCATTGTCATCGCCTCGCAACAACGTGACTGTGGTGAATGGATAATTGACTTAGGTTGGGGAGGTTACTGTGTGAAAACAACGTGGTATGAGTAAACCGTTATTTAAGCCAATACATAATTAGTGAAAAATGTTTCGCTCACTTTCATCCGCACCTAGGGTTAGGTTGTTGAGGAGGAGGAGGTGACGCCCAGAATAATGATATAGCGCTTGCGCCAACATATGAATGTCTTCTCCGCTTCTCCTAAAGTCTTCTCCCCATCACCTCCTTCAATGTCAAGAGGCACATTGCTATTACCTTTCACAACTCTATCCACCGAGACGCTAGCATATCCAGAGGTATTAATGCCCCATGGCATCTTGGTGTCTTCGTAGGGTCGACACGAGATACAACACCGATAGCCACCATGACCGTGGCATTCCCCTCGAATGTGCACTCACATGTCGTGAGAGGATCGGTGATGTCATCCACGGGAAGCGCACTCCTGGCCATCTTGAATCATCGGCACCTCCGTGGAAGCGCAATCGCTTTTCAACCGATTAGGGGGCTAATGTTGACTCCACTGTGATGCGCTTTGCCTTTGGATGGAACTTATCGCTATCTCTGCACTTGCCTTTTGATTTCTCATTCATTTTGGCTTCAAGTGCTTTTTTTCGCTTCATCGCTTCACGAGCCACTTCCCGTGACTCACGAACCATTTCTCCATCCTGCGATCCGCCTCGCCTCCTCGTACTTCTTTCTCTGGCGGCTTCTATAGGTGGCTTTGTCTTTAGGGAAGGCATGCTCCCACGACACCTCCCATAGCCTCTTGTTCGCCCACCGTGTTCAAGACTCTCCGTATGATGTCACCATCCTTATCTCTGTCGGTCGCACTGCCACTCTCGGTAAGCCTCGAGCATAAGCAAATCTTTCTTTGCTCTTTGGAGTTTTGCGCCATACACTATCTTTCCGGTCTCTAGGTCCGAGCTTCCCCATGACCGAAAAACCAATACTTATGCTTTCAAAGGCGAGTTGATTGATTCTCGTTCGATCCCTTGGCAAGAATCTCCTGCTCCATTCTTTCCCACTTAGGAATGGCACTCAGAGCCACCGATCCCAAGTGATGGTGGTATTGCTTTGTCTCCGCATTCTGCTGGTTCCTTCTCACCGTGCCTCACCCTCATCCGATGTCTTGAATCGCATAAAACTCATCCCAAAACGGCCTCAACTTGACGTAGGCCTTAGTGTTGAAATCTGGCGTCGTTCTTCCCGATAAATGTGTTGTACAATTTCTTCTTCCAACACCGAATTGTGTGGCCATCTTCTTCATAGCCAGCTCCTAACTCTCTCCTTCAAAGCTTCATCTTCATGACGAGCGCGAAATGTTGAAGGACATCTTGCCAAACTAGTGCCTTGTCACGATCGAGACAAAACTAATATGAGGAGCAACTTTCTTTGCTTCCATTCACGAGCATTGATCGATCCTGTCCCTTACAAGGTACCCACGATGGGTGACAAATTTACGTGCATGTGGTCCAAGTACTTTGCTCAGATGCTCCTCGAATGCGAGAGAATGAACCGACCCTCCAACGCTTCTTCTGCCTCGTACATTTCTACTCTTCCCGTTGTTGTCGTCGATCCAGAGGGCTACGAATGTAGAAACACAAAGATTTAAATAAATATATTTATACGACAAATGAAATTATTCTCAATTTCATGTATACATAAGAGATTGTAGATAGACCTCGCCAAAGATTGTCTTGCTCATCTTCATAATCGGCAAAATCATCGACTCTCGCCATCTACTTCTTGATTGTTGTCATCACCTTCAATTGGGCACCTTGTAAGGCATCATTGTTGATAATATCCATCATGGCATCGCCCATGTTGTCATTCGGTCGACCATTTCGCAAATATATGTGTAGGACGTTAGAACGGTTCGTGATCGGGTTATGATTTCGCATCAAGTGGCGTGCGGTTCGTGACATGCATCGACAAAAGAAAACAACAAGTGACGAGTTCCTTGCATCGATCCTGAAATTGATTGAGGGGTTTTGAGGAGGTTCTTTGGGACACATTTGGACGCGAGTAGATGGGGGAGAATCTCACCGGCGGCGGAACAAAGAAGTGGAGCGCGGTCGGCTTTGGGGAAGACGCGTTGGTGGTGTGGCTATTCCAACCAAGACAGGCATGGGGAGGGAGGTGGGTGAGCCGAGGAGGTCGAGGGCATCGAGGTGGTCTTCATGGCACGATGGGGCTAGCCAGAGCTCAATGGTGCGATTAGGGCGGCATGGTGCTCATGGCAATGAGCAGAGATACCTGCTGAAATGAGCTCGACGAGAGGGAAATGGACAAGGGGTGGGGAATGAATGGGGGCGAGGAAGGAGGGGAGCGAGTGCTTAACAATGGTGTGGCGGGCGCAAGTTCTCGCACAAACCCTACGGCGGGAGAGGCTGGCATGAAGCTTCTTATGCTGGCGTGAGCACAAATGACATGATGGGGTCAGAGGAGGTGACGGCGTACGACTCGACACGGAGGAGAGAGCTTTTGGGCGGAGGTTGGGTGAGAACGTCGATTTACATGGCTACAGCATGTAGGCAAAGGTGACGTAGGCGAGGCAGCCCTCTAGAGGTCAAGGTGGGCCTGTGGGAAGGAGAAAAGAGAAGGAGAAGAAAAAGGAATAGAAAAAGGAGGAAAAAGAAAAGAAAGAAAAGGAAAAGAAAAAGGAGAGGCGTCGGGTCTCGGATGGTTTTCGGTCTAGACCAGATTTTATGGTTTCATTTTTTCTAAAGTTTCATTGTTCGACAACTATTTCCAATATAAAGTCCGAAAACTTGAATATCAACAGTCAGTTTCCAAAAGTTTTAAAAATTCCATATTTTTAAACAAATTCAAACGCCGAGATTTTTTGGATCTGTTACACAAATGATGGCTTGTTTGATGTCATTTAACGACAATTTGCACACAAGTAATCTCAACGATAATTAGTGCAATTGACAACAACTAACGACATTTGACGACAATTGATGGCAATTTGCACACAAGTAATTCTTCACAACAATTAATGCAATTGATGGTATTTAACGATAATTAACGACATTCAATAATTGCATAAATAACTCATTTATAACGAGAAAAAGAAAATGAAACAATTAAAGAAAAAAAAAAAGAAGTCGGCGAGGAGACGGAAGGGTGGAAGAAGGAAGAAGCCATCGTTGCTTATAATCTTGAGGACCTTTAGTCCCAAGCGGTATTACATGCGCGCTTTCTTTCTTCTTCTTATTGCTTTTCTCTCACTTCTCAACTCTTACATTGCTAGCTTCTGGTTCTATCTTTACATGGCGCTAATACGACTAATACACGTTCTTTTATACACTCACGCTTACACGGCCGACTTTGACTCAAACAACTAAACCAAGCAAGACTCCAACTCCAACTCCAAAAGCAAAATCCTAAATGGAAACTATTTCCTAAACAAAGATTATCTAACAATACTCGGCCTCTATGCTACATCTAGATCCTCAGATATTCGATGTGCGGTTTAAATACTTAACCTCGTTGTTCAGCCATATGACTTCCAATTATGATCTTTTGTATACTTACCAAAGGTACCAAAATGAGTCTTTGCTTTTGTTTGATGCTTTACTTTCACAATCGCCGCATACAAATGCATTTCTAACCCCAACTTTGCCAGTTCGGTGTTGGGCACGTCAAGAAGCTAGAAAACTTGAGTAGATTGGATCATACAAACTTGGTACAATAGTTTGTTGAGAACAGTCTATTAAGTAAAAGTTGCACTATCGATTACATGACTAGTGACTTACATGGTGCTTAACCTAAAAAGTACATATATGGTACTTTCTTCATGAAAAGGGAAATCAAGGGGCACACCATCGGTATAGGATCAAGAACTAAATATGTAGAAACTTCATATACACATCCTAGCGTGATACTCCAAAGATGCATATGACAAACTCTTGCTCAAAGATATACATATAACACAATCGGTGTTTTCGGATGGCAAATTAGCTTTAGCATTGAAATCAACGACCAACAAGCGAGAACTAGATTTTTTCTCTTGTACTTAGCAATGGTTCCTTCTCTTGTTCATTTCTGGATCAACATAGCACGAGTTCAACCTTTTTGTTTGCAAAACCCGCAAAGCCATCTCCACTTGTTTCATGGTAGGCCTATCCTAACCTCGGAGACTCAAGCACATCTCGCAAGAGAAGCTACATCGCTAATCTCTTCCTCGTTGGCTTCATCAAGAACTTGGGCAGCCACTATTTCAGAATCCTGGTCTCCTTTCAATCCCCAAAGGAAATAATTTGACAAGCTCGCAGAGAAATGCACATGCGATAAGAGATGAGAGGAGCTCACCGGCGGAGGTCTTGGCGCTCGGCAACAGTGGCGAGTCACCTTGAGTCGGGCGATCGGATCCGGCTAAGGAGGGAGGAGCCGGGCGAGCTGGAGCGTGAGGAGGAGCCGAGTGGAGGTGGTGGCGGGTGGGGCGCCACGGAGGAAGGAGGAGGCCGGGCGCGACGAAGCCGAGCCGAGGAGACGCGAGGGAGACGGAGGAGGTGTGAAGAAGGAAGAAGCCACTTGTTAAATCTGATGGGACCTTTAGTCTCAGGCAGTATACTAAGGGACTAAAGACCTTTAGTCCAGCGTGTGTCTGGACCGGGACTAAAGGTCGGACCTTTAGTCCCGGGTGGTGCCACGGCTCGGGACTAAAGGTTTTATGCGAGGACATATTTTCGAGAGAACCTTTAGTCTCGGTGTGTGACCTTTAGTCCCAAGCAGATGTCTGGACCGACTAAAGGTCCCCACTACACTATTCGGCCTCATACAGTTTTTACGGGCTTTGGGTTTTGTATTAAGTTTATTTGTATAAATATGCTAATTCTTGTTAAATGCATAGTAAATTAAATACTAGGCATAAATTTTTAAAAATAATAGTTGCATTTCCTTTTATCTTATTGACATTTCAAACGACTTTTATAGTGACCACAAGTCGGGAAGTGAAGAGCCAACTATAAACAAAATGAAGGGCTCAAACCACAAGTTTGGGAATTTCATTTGAAGGCATAAATACTTGCTAAAAAATTTCAAGTCATTTTGACACGATGGAGAAGACATGCTTCACAGAGGTACATGTGTCCTTTTATCGAATAGGAATTTCATTTGAAATGATAAAAACAAGAAAAATATGATAGAAACATCTGAAGTTACAATTATTACATAAAATCTCTAATACACACTATTTATTAAACATCACTATATATCAGCGGCACGATGGTGAACTTCTTCTTGACGTATGACCCTTGGTTATGATCATGCCGTAACCATGGAGTGTCCTCGGCATTTAGCAGATGCTTGGGTCTTTGGTCACATCTTGAAGGCGGGATTCGGTCATCCTTTCATAATCTTCCCGACTTGTCCGACTTGTCCTCAATTCCCACGATGTTTCTTTTCCCCGAAAGAACTATGTGGCGTTTTGGCTCATTGGTTGATTTGTCGTCGTTTTTCCCTCTCTTGGGTTTTGTAGACATGTCTTTCACATAGAACACCGATTCACATCAGCAGAAGGGACGAATGGTTCGTCTTTGTACCCAATATTGTTGAGGTCCACCGTTGTCATTCCATACTCCTTGTCATTGTTACCCGCCTCCGGTCATCTTCACCCATTGGCCTTTGGAACAAAGGGACTTTAAAATTAGGTGCGTAGTCTAGTTCCCAAATCTCCTCTATCTTGCGCCATAATATGTTTGCCTCTTTCCATTTGGGTCTGTGGCATCTCTGCGGACACCACTTGCTTTTGGTTCAGTGCTCCTTTTATCTTGGGCTACGGTAAAATGTATTTCCATTTATCTCGTACCCTTTGTACGTGAGGATGTGCCACGATGGTTGCCTAGCCAACAAATACTGCTTGCTCATCAATATTGTCATCACCACGACATTCTTTTACGCAACCAACCGTGAAAGTTTCCATGTGATGACGCCTAATCCAAGCTTCATTCTTCCTCGAAAGCGGGATCGTAGGAACTCCTTGTGTACCTCGACATACGGCTCCACCACGGAGGAGTTTTGAAGAACTGTAGTGCGCTTTATTGAAATAATCGCCCCCGTCTCGATATATGTTTTCTTCCCTAGTGTTCCCTTTCAAGAAGTCTCCCCTCGTGTCGCGATTCAGAACACCAATCGGGTCAAGGTCGGAATGAAGTCAACCAGAACTCAATGACCTCCTCTGTCCCGTAGCCCTTGGCGATGCTTCCTTCTCGCCGAAAGCACGCCGGTGAACATATTTCTTGAGACTCCATGAACCTCTCAAAGGGGAACATGTTGTGTAGGAACACAGACCGAGAATATTAATCTCCTTGACCAGTGAACTAGGAGGTGTGTCATGATATTAAAGAAGGATGGAGGAACACCAACTCAAAGTCGACAAGACATTGAACCACATCATTCTCAGAGAGTAGCTAGTTCCATTGGATTGATTGCCTTCGAGAAATTGCATTGAGGAATGCACATAGCTTCACGATGGCGAGGCGTACATGTGGAGGTAGAATTCCTCTTAAAGCAACCTAAGCAATTGCGCGTCATAAGCACGTGGCGATCATGGGACTTTAAGTGTAGGAATTTCTTCTCTGCACATTTATTATACGCTTTATATTGGAGGAGAATCCAGATGGGACCTTGATCTCTGTTTAGGCATTCAAACATGCTTTCCTTCTCTTCTTTGCTAAGAGTGAAGCTAGCGTGTCTTAAGTAATGGCGTCCATCGTCATCTTCTCTGGATGCAGTTGTCTCGTTCTTTCATGCGTTGCAAGTCCTGTCGTTTCGAGTGAATCCTTAGACTTTCCATACACATCCATGAATCCTAGCGAGTTCACACAAAGATTCTTTGTCGGTGCATCACGTCGATCGCGTTATGGACCTCTAGGACTTGCCAATAGGGTAGCTCCCAAAATATGGACTTCTTCTTCCACATGGGTGCGTGTCCTTAGCATCTTTCGAACAGAGTTCGTTGCCTTTGTCCCTTTCCAAAGACTACTTGCACATCCTTGACCATATCAAGTACATCCTCCCGATTCGGTTCGTAGGCTTGGTTCGGTGTTACGCCTTACCGTTAAAATGCTTGCCTTTCTTTCTTAGTTGGTGATTCATAGGAAGAAAACGAGCGATGGCCAAGGTACCACGACCTTCGACATTTTTTTCAAATATATACCGTCAATGTCATCAAAACATTGTGTGCATGCATTGTATCCCTTGTTTGTCCGTCTCCGAAAAGATTACTTAGAGCAGCCAATCATTGATTATTACGAACAACAATGCTCGCAGGTCGAAGTGTTCTGTTTGTACTCATCCCACATACGTACACTGGTTTGCTCCATAAAAGCAGGAGTTCCTCAACTAATGGCCTCGGTAGACATCGATGTCGTTGCGGGTTGCCTCGGGCCTTGGATGAGCACCAGCATCATAATGAACTTCCGCTTCATGCATAACCATGGAGGAAGGTTGTAGATACATAGAGTAATGAGCCAAGTGCTATGACTAGTGCTCGGTCCCCAAAAGGATTCATACCATCCGCATTTAAAGCTTAACCTTAGGTTTCTTGCGTCATCTGCAAACTCCGGAATTCTCTGTCTATTGCTCTCCTTTGGGACCCATCGCCAGGTGTCTCAACATGTTGTCTACCTTACGGTCTTCTTTGTGCCATCGCGACAACTTTGCATGGTCCTTGTTTATGAACAGACGCTTTGGCGTGGTATTATAGGAGCATACCACATAACCTTGGCAGGATTTTCTTCTGGGGCGTTCTTCGCCCTCAACATCGCCAGGTCATCTCGCCGATCTTATACCGCGACGCTTTGCATACGGGCATTCATCCAAATTCTCGTAGTCCTTGCCACGATACACAGATGCGATCATTAGGACATGCATGTATCTTCCGGATTTCTAATCCCAAAGGGCAAACGACCGCTTTTGCTTCAGACGTAGTGGCGAGCAATTCGTTAGGCTTCTAAGCATCTTTTTTGGATCTTGATGAATTGCCCAAATGCCTTGCCGGATACACCATTACATGCCTTCCATTGTAGCAACTCGATGTTGTACCCAACTTTTTTGCCCATCTTGGTTGGGCGGGTATAGTAATTTCTTGTGATCCTCTAGCATGCGGTCAAACTTAGCCTTCTCCTTTTCACTTTCGCAATCTCTTTGTGCATCACGAATGACATCACCAAGAGCATCATCTTCAGCGAGTGTGTCTTACGCCCCTGCCTCTTCTTCACTTAGCCCATTGCAAGATATCATCGAAGTCACCGTATTGAGCAATAATGTCGTTAGGGTCCAATTGTTCTTCTTCACCTTCTTCCATTATAACCTGGTTTCTCCGTGCTTGGTCCAACAAATATAGTTTGGCATGAAACCCGACTTCAACAAGTGTGAGTGAAGACTCCTTGAGCTAGAATATTCCTTCAAATTCTTACAGAGCACATGGACAAAGACATGAAACCATCCCGCTTGTTTGCCTCGGCCACTCTTAAGAAATAATGCACGCCATCAATGAACTCTTTGAGCGGCGATCGACATTGTACATCCAATGGCGTGTCATCGTCTGCATTATATGACATATCACATAATTACTAAGTCAACAATCAATCCAAAAGGCAAACAATAACTAAGTGATTAAGCTAATTAAGAGATTAACTAATTACTTAATAATTAAATATTAAACTTATTTATTAAAACAAAATTAATATTTATTATTTTTACCCAAGAGGTTGGATCTGATAAGATAAGACTTATCTCATCAAACACCCTCAAAGCTTAACCTAACTAACACATGTAAAAGTCATTTTTCATTTATTTAAATAATTATTAAATAAGGTGAAAAATAAAAGTCTTCAGATTGATCCCAAAATTTTTGTACAGATAGTTCATAGCCTAATTAGATGGCAAAACAATTTTCAGAATTTTTGGATCATTAATTTAGCCTACAAAATTCATGGAATAATAATTAAATAAATAAGCATAAAATAGGTATAAATTCAACTTTGTCCAAATAGTCTTAAAATTTTTATATGGACTGTTCACAGTGTAACTTAGTGGAAAAACAAATTTCATGATTTTTGGAAATTTATTGTGGCCTACAAAAATCATGAAAGTTCCATTTATGAATTAATTGGCAATTTTATAACATATAAAAATTATTCAAATTTCACATTTCATATTTTTCATAATGGACGGCAGGGTTAGCATCAGAGCTTACTGCTAACACGCCGGTGAATACGGTTGAGTGAATGAACGGCTCGGCGGTGGTGACAATGGCGGCAAGGCGTGTCGGCATGGCGACAATGGCGTTCCCGGCTCTGTGTGATTTAACGCCAAGCGGGAGTTTAAATAGAAGGACATTTAGTCGGTTGGTGTTACCAACCGGGACTAAATGCCAACCTTTAGTCCAGTTGGTACTACAATCCGGGACTAAAGATTTAGTCCCGGATTGTAGTACCAACCGGACTAAAGGTTGATTAGTCGGTTGGTAACACCAACCGACTAAAAGCTCACGCCACCGAGCACGCCACCAGAGCCGTTGGGCGAGGATTTTAGTCCCGGTTGGTGTTACCAACCGACTAAAGATCTTTGGTCCCTGACGCAATTTTCTCCGAGACTATTGCCCATTTGGCGATTCGACCAAAGAGTGCCTGCTACGTAGTAGTGAGACTTGGACCCACTCGCTAAACCAACATGCACACAGACCCAACATGCACTCGCTAAACAAACTAAGCTAGAGATCTGTTTCAGAAAAGCAAACAAACTTTGGTTCAACAGTAATTACTTGACTAACTCAAGTAGTAATCCGACTAATTAAACTAGCCAGGTCGATCTCTGTGTCCTGGCATGCACCATGGAGCAGTGACGGAACCAGGAATTCAAGAGACCCAACGCCAAATTTACTAAAGAGTCTAGTGCTAAGACTAAGATAGTAAACGCTAAATCACTGAGAATCCGAGAGATTTGAGAAGCAAACATGCTTTGCTAGGGACTTGGTGCTGTCAGTATACTTCATGTCTTAAACTCCTACAAGCACTCAACTCGGCCTCGTTACATTAGCTGCCTACGCCGGCCCATCCGCTCATGAGCATACAAAATTTTCCATCGGCTATGGGTTCTTGTAACAACCACTATTTTTAAATTCTCTGTTGTTAATATTCAAAACTATTATTTGTGCATTTGTTAGCATGTTTCTGCATTTTTATAAAATTGATAAAAGCTCTTATCAATTATCAGCAGCATAAAAAAGAATTTTCAAAAAAAAAATTAAAACTTGATAAAATCCTGGAAATATTTTTCCTAAGTCCGATCTATCCTCCCAAGTCCCTCAAAAAAATTCGTGATTTTTGGAATCCGTTAGCAACTTTAAAAATTCCCCAAAGCTCTCATGTTTGAAATTTAATTCAAATTCAAATTCATTTCCTTTCCCGCACTCCTTTTGGGCCCAATCCAGCCGCAGCATAGTCCCTTCCTCCCTGGCGTGGTTCCATGTTCGGCCCATTTTGAGCCCAACTTGGCGCCAGTTCTTGCTACCTCCTAGGGCCCGCCTGTCGGACGCCTTCTCCCACCTCGCGTCGCGCCACTGGAACACCGTGGCTGCGCACGAAGGGGGACATCGCCGTGTCGCACCCGGTTTTGACAGCTTTCGCCCATCGTTTTGCCCCACCTGAAAACCACCGCTCCAACAACTTCAATCTGCCCTAAGGCTGTCCCGGTGCTCCACCTGGCTGGTATCTTAAATCTGCTATATAGGCAAAATGATGATGTGACACCATAGTTAATGAAGAGAGATGGTACTCTAGTATCTAATCTAGATACCGGTTCGATTTCGAAATCCAACGCATAAAATTTATTGTGATCGATCCCGTGCATTGGGGAGATCATGCATGTATTGCTTTAGTACATGCCACAAATAGGCCACAATACTCAAATACTAGTAAAGATCATGCATGTAATTAAATGAAACAGCCTAAGATACTACACCATAAGAAACCATGCATTGGGAAGATAGTATCATAACACTACTCATGCACTAAAGAAACTGTACTAAGATACTGCCCATTGAGAGCAACCTAAAGGCCTTCTTCACCTGCATGGTAGAGACCGGCCACGAAAACTCGCCGCGGCCGCCTTTGTCTCTGCGATTTCTCCCTTGTTATCTCGCCTTTTATCTCCCATATAAAGCTTTCTGACCACGTCACCTCCCTCCTTAGCTCACCCTTTAACCATTTTTCTCAGCCAAGTGTTGATGATCGAAACCTAGGGTCCCTTACAGAGCTTACGAAAAAATAATACAAGAGCACAATCTAAACAGAGACCTTTATTGTTGTGGATACAATAAGTGTTTGTATGAGAATACAATAAGAATCAGATTGCGATTGCAAAGTATCTTGATTTATCGTAATTGTAATTGATTCCAGATATCGTGGAGAGTTATGTTTGTAATTACACGGGCTACCCCTTTATTGCTATTGAAGGGGTGGTAGTTTATGCCGCTAAAGGTGCCTTATGTCTTCACGCACGTTCCTTTGTTGAGTTTTGAACCCTCACAAATTTTAGCCAACTATCATAAGTCGCCATATGTGCCAATAACCGCTCTCACGTTAGTCACATAGGAAACTGACATGTCCCTCGACTAGTTTGCTGGTCGGGCATGGCCGAAACCTTATAGCTGGTCGTGTAGTGGCCATGACTGGTCATCTCATGACTAAAACTGGTATGTGACCAGTTTGGCTGTAATAAAAGGAATTGGAATTTTTTTTAATGCTGGTCGTTGGTACATAACCGTTATAATGTGAGTCCTTAATACGAGGGCATGTGTTCACATGACTCTGGCTTTAACCAAAACAATATTTACCTGGTCAAAAATCCTCATAAGCTAGCCGACCAACGCTTAAGAAAATAAAAATATTTAATTAAAGCTTTCTTGCCTTGAAACGTGCATCAAAAAGATTTTCTCCTTCAGAGACATTCCAGAAATTAATGAGAATGTGGGAGAGAGGAAAAGATTTCTCTTTAATGCGTCCCTAATACTGAGACACATATTTACGATTTAAGCAATATGTTAGTTAGTGGAGTACTGAATAAAAACAACAACATTAACTATTTAAATGTTTTTTTTACATACAGCTAAAATGGCAAGTAATTTGGACCGAGGTATTCATTTTTTTTCTTATTTGCCAATTGGATTCATCTAAATTAATTTGAAATGTAAAGTAAGGTGTAATGCGCCATTTATATCCGTGCTGGGAAAAAAAGATCACAAACCTCTTGTTTTGCAAACTTTGCTTATTTGTTGCATCATAGTAAAAACATACCGCTAATCATTTATAGTCCTTAGTCTACCAAATTGGAAAAGGCTATCCTTTTTAAAGGGCATTCTTCTTGTACCCAATAGCCAACCTCAACACAAGTCCCACAAAAAAGGCCAAAGAAACAAACAAAAAAAAAGGCACCCATCATCTACCCCGTCATCTATACGCTATGAAGATGGAGGAAGCAACCATCACCATCGTCCTTGCCTTGGTCTCTCTAGCCGGCATCTTCTTCACCAGCGACGCCTGCAAGGGCGTCCCGTCCATGCCCAAGGACGTCGCGTGCCTCAAGGCGTGCAACACGTCCCTGTACCAGCTCTGCCGGACCACGCTGCGACAAGCGGCGCCCACCGGCGAGGTCACCAACTACGCCCTCGCCGCCGCTTCGTTGGCCAAGCAGTCGTACGAGTCCACCATGGACGCCGCCGACCGGCTGCTGCAGAACCCGTCGCTCCCCGCCGGCGAGAGGGCGGCGACCACCTCCTGCAAGGACAAGTACGACAAGGCGCACAACCTCATGCTCGGCGTCGTGAACCAGCTCAACCTCTGCTCCTTCGCGTACGCCAGGCAGGAGTACGTCGATGCTATGGTCTCCGTCGTGTCCTGCGGGGACGGGCTGTCGGTGTACCAGTCCTCGCCGCTATACGCCATGAACGCGGCCGATCAGAACCAGACCATGATCGCGTATGATCTGGGAGCTTTGATCGTTGGCAAGTAGTGAGAGCAAACTGCGTGCTTCATTTTTGTGATATGCTTGCTGCTGCTTCCAAAATAACTGCATGTTGCATATGACTTGGTAGAACAAATATAAAATTCTTTTTTCGGAGAGAGTTCAAGGTGCGCTGTTAGATTTAAATCGAAAATCAGCATCAGCCTGGTGGAAAAATTGGGAAAATATGAAAGGGCAGTTTTTCCTAGTGATTGGTGGTTTTTTACTTCGTTAATGCGTTAAAATCCAGGCCACTAGACTGAAAAACTTCTAGTTTTTGCCGCAAGGATCCCACATGGGATGGCTTTGTATTTATATTCAGCACATGGTTGTGAACAACTAGGATTACAAGATTGTTTCGGTTACAACAGAAGAGATCAGGAGAAGATAAACTAGCGACAAATGACGCACTACAGTCCTGATCTCATATCCGATACAAACGGGACTCAGTCACTATTTTCAACACACCCCCTAAATCTCAACTAGTGGACATTAGATTGAGATTGTGATTCAGTTGTTCAAACGGTCTTTGATGCAAAGCCTTTGTGAATATATTAGCAATTTTATCTGACCAAGAAACAAAACCATACCTCCCAACATCTTCCGTGCAACCCTTTCTCGAAAAAAAATGAAAATCCACTTCTATATGCTTCATACGAGCATGAAACACAGGATTTGCTGATAAATATGTTGCGCCGAGATTATCACACCATAATATAGAAGATCTAGACTGATACACTCGGAGTTCCTTTAGCAATGACTGCAGCCAGATCAGTTCAGCCGTTGCATTAGCTAAGAATTTGTATTCTGCTTCAGTACTCACCTGGAAATAGTCTGTTGCTTGCATGAACTCCATTGTCACGATCCCAGGGATGAACTGAAGGAATCGAGACACAAATCGAGAATTCTGGAATAGACTTAGAAGATGGAGAAGAGCAGAAGGTATAGGTAGGAAGTTGGGGGATGATAGTTCTTCTTTTCGATGCCTTTACTACAGCACCAAGTTCGCTTACATACCCCAAAAAGTCAGAGGGCAAAGCGACAACCCGAGTCGCTCATCGTTCCCAAAACAGCCCAATGACAAAACTCAACTTACACAAACCCACTATGGCCCATTACTCTATCCTCTCTTGCTGGTCGGCGTCGATATAGCTCAGTAGTGTCATGGTGGTCATGACATTCCCCCTGTTGAGATGAAGCTTGACCCCAAGTCGATGTCATTGATATTCTTTGCCGCAATGTATGCAGATTCTCCCATGTGGACCATTGCGAAGGGGATTGAGACCATTGGACCAGTCCCTGGGGCTTGAGCTTATGCCCCTTGCGGCTGAGTCTCGTTGCCAATATCTTGACAGGATAGAGAGCATGGTCAGAATAAATGAGGTTGAGTGAATCATTTGGACTTACTGAGATCTTGAGGCGGTTTGATTGCCTTCTTCAATTGGGATACATGAATGATTTGGATGTATAAGGCGCCTTGGTAACTCCAACTTGTAAGCCATCTTGCCAATCTTTTGAAGAATCTTGTAAGGACCGAAATACCGAAAACCCAGCTTTTGCGATGACATGCGAACCACCGAAAGTTGGACATACGGCTGTAACTTGAGGTAAACAAATTCGCCCACTTGGAATTCCCTCTCAGAACGGTTCTTATCAGCCTGGTCCTTCATCCTTTGTTGTGCTCTTGCAAGATTTTGCTGAATCAATTGTGTCATTGACTCACGGTCTTGTAACCATTGTTCCAATTCCGGCACAACACTGCTATCTTCATTGATGATGCCGAAGTGGCGCAGTGGATGACCATATAGCACTTCAAATGGTGTTTTGCCTAGAGCTGAATGGTAGGTTGTGTTGTACCAAAATTCCGCTTGCGGAAGCCATTGAGACCACTTGGTTGGACAAGCTTGCACCATACGCATAAATAGGTCTCCAAACATTGGTTCAAGCGCTTCGGTTTGACCGTCGGTTTGTGGATGATATCACGAACTCATATTTAGCTTGGTGTCGGTTAATTTGAGCAGCTCTTGCCACGAGCACTAGTGAATACTTTGTCTCTGTCGGATATGATCACTTGAGGCAAGCCGTGCAACTTGTAAATATTGGTGAGGAATAACTGAGCAACTGTCCAAGCAGTGAAGGGATGTGATAAGGGCAGGAAATAGCCATACTTAGAGAGCTTGTCCACTACCACTAATATGGTGTCAAAACTCTTGGACTTTGGCAAGCCTTCAATGAAATCTAGGCTAATAATCGTCCAAGCTTGTGTAGGTATTGGTAATGGGGAAAGTAGACCTGGTGTTTTAATGTGTTCCAGTTTTGCTTGTTGACATACAGTACATGCTTGAACAAATCGCTGAATATCCTTTTTCATGCCAGGCCATGCAAACAATGATTTGATTTTGTGGTAAGTGGCGGTGATGCCGCTATGTCTGCCCACACCACTGTCATGAAGAGCAAGTAACACTGCCTGATGAGCTTCTGTGTGTCGTCCCAGCCAAATGCGACCCTTGAATCTGATGATTCCATCCTGCAGTACAAAGCCCTCCGAATTGGCTCCAGTTAGTGCCAGTTCAGCTAGTAATGACTTCGTTGCAGCATCCTTGTGATAGCCTTCGACAATGACCTCCAACCATCTAGGTTTACTAGAGGATACAGCCAATATTTCTGGACTGTGTTCTTTTCGTTACAATGCATCTGCAACTTTGTTATCTAACCCCTTTTTATATACCAGTTTGTATTGAAGACCCAACAGCTTGAGAAAGGCTTTATGCTGCATCTCATGTGTGATTCTTTGGTTTGCCAAATGTAACAAACCTTTGTGATCTATAACAATAGTAAATTCACCATGTTGTAAGTATGACTTCCATTTATCAACTGCCATGAGTATTGCCAAGCATTCTTTTTCATATGTTGATAACCCTTTGGCTCTTGGCCCTAAGGCTTTGCTCAAGTATGCTATGGGATGACCTTGTTGCATTAGTACTGCACCTATGCCGATATCACTAGCATCGGTTTCCAAAACGAATTCCTTGGTAAAGTTTGGCAATGCGAGTACTAGGGCTTGAATAAGTGCGTTCTTGATTGCTTCAAAGGCTGTCTGTTCCTTCTCAGTCCAAACATAAACATTGTTTTTCTTCAACAGATCAGTCAGTGTTTTGCTAATAATACCATAATGTTTGATGAATTTTCTATAGTAGCCTGACAATCCAAGAAATCCTCTGAGTTGTTTGACATTGCTAGGGGAAGGCCAATGTTTAACTGCATGTATCTTGGAAGGGTCTGTGGCCACACCTTGAGCACTGATAATGTGACCCAAATATTCCAATTGAGGTTGAGCAAATGAGCATTTGGACTATTTCAGCAGTAATTGGTTTGCAGTGAGAATGTTGAATACTTCTTGTATATGCTGCACATGATCATTCAAACTCTTACTATAGACAAGTATGTCATCTACAAATACTAGTACAAACCTTCTGATCATTGGTGCAAATATGGTGTTCATCACCGCCTGGAATGTAGCTGGTGCATTGGTGAGTCCGAAGGGCATGACTTTGAATTCCCAATGGCCATTGTGTGTTTTGAATACGGTCTTATATTCATCTTGTTCAACCAATCGGATTTGGTGGTAACCTGCTCTCAGATCCAACTTGGTAAACCATTGAGCACCACTCAATTCATCCAATAATTCATCAATAACTGGTAAGGGATATTTGTTTTTAACTGTCGCTGCATTTAGTTGCCGATAATCCACACAAAAATGCCATGTTCCATCCTTTTTCTTTACCAATAATACGGGAGAAGCAAAAGGGCTGGAACTAGGTTGAATAACCCCTTGCTGTAGCATTTCTCTTAGTTGCCTTTCTATTTCATCTTTTTGTTTCGGGGCATATCTGTAGGGTCTAACTTGGATGGGTTTCACACCTGGTAATAGTGGAATTGAATGGTCAAATGATTTGTGAGGAGGTAATGCTGTTGGTTCATTAAATAACTCTACATGTTGTTGGAGTATAGTGCATCTTCTTGGTGGTATAATTTACAGATTGGTGCAAAGATTTCTTCGACATCAATTGGACCAACTGAGCTAGCCCTCCATTGCGAACTAATCCTTGAAGCTTTCTGGCCGAAATGTTAGGACATTTGTTTGTGACATCTTGGATTCCATGGAGTGTGACTTGACTGCCCTTATGAACAAAGCTTAACTTTTTCTGACTCCAATGTATCCACATAGGACCTTGTTCTTCCAACCATTCCATACCCAAAATCATGTCGTAATATCCAAGCTTTAGCAGTCGAACATTAGTGGAAAAGGTATACCCTTGTGTCCACCACGTGAGTCCTTGGATTCCTTGATTACTACATATCTTCCCCCCATCTGCCAATGATACCAGAATTAAGTCTGTTGGTTGTGTGGCAATGCGCAACCTCTGTACCAATGTTTCACTGACAAAATTCCCTGAGCTTCCGGAGTCAATCAGCACCAGTACTTCTTGATCACCAATGAATCCTTGCAATCTAATGGTTCTTTTTCCCTGCACTCCCATTGCCACACATTGAGATATGCTCATTAGCACTTCATCCTGACTGTTTTTGCTATCTCCATCACTTACTTCGGTGTCCTCTTATTCCAATTGCAGGACTTCCATGAGCTCCTCAAGAACATGCAGTGGAACTTGCCACGGACATTTGTGCCCAAGTCCCCATTTCTCCCCGCATTTCATGCACAATCCTTGAGCCTTGCGTAGTGTTCTGAGATTCTCATATCGTTCATCCACTTTAGTCTTGTTGTTAGACTTAGGTTCTGCCGGAGCAACTCCCAGAATTCCCTTGCCATTATAATTCTGTGGCTTGTGATTATACCTTGCATACTCCTTATGGTCCGGCCGCGTAGGATACTTCTTAGTTGCTGCAGCTAATTCCTCTTCTTGTATAAGGGCCAGCGATAATGCAACATCCACCGTACGAGGTTTATGAAGAACAATGGCCGTTCGAATTTCACCTTTCAAGCCTTCCATAAACTTGCTCACAAAAAATACGTCATCGTAATTCTTGTTATCTTGACACCTTGTGCCTGACATTTTGAAGCTGCTCATAGTAATCTTGCACACTTCCAGTTTGTTTAGTGTTCAACAAGACTCTCATGTAATTATGATACAAATCCCTTCCGAATTTAGCATCTATTGCAATGCACAGCTCCACCCAATCTTCCACGGCATGTTGTGCTTCAAAGGTTTGTAGCCATAGAGCTGCGTTCCCCTGGAAATGCAATGCAGCGAATTGGGCCCAAAACTGGACTGGAACACGAAATATCTGGAAATACCTTTCACACTTGCTCTTCCACAGCCTCGGATGCTCACCATCGAACTTGGGAAACTCAGTTTTAGGCATTTGAAATTCCCTCTGTTGGTAACCCTGAATTCCCGGTGTGCAATCAACCCCTTTCGCAACATTTCCCCCAAACTCATGAGCTCTATGGGGTTGATGATATGTCGTGAATTCCCCATTTACCTCATTCTGGTGATATTGATATTCCCGGTTTCCTTCGGCCCTAGGCGTCACCGTTTGGGGAACGCTCGGCGGCAATCCCTCCAGATAAGACACCCGTGACTTGAGGTCTTCTGTGACTTGCCGCAATCCCGTCAAGTGATAGTCGACGGTTGGTCTCCACGCCTCAGCTTGTTTCATCCGTTCGTCTATTCCGGTCACCATCGCTAGAATCATCTTGACGTTGTCATCCACAGAGGAGACCCGTCCTTCCGCCGTCTCCATTCTCACGGTCAAGGTGGGCTGTTTTCCTTTCCTCTTCGCCACGGTTGCTCAGAACCGGGGCTCTGATACCATATATGTCACGATCCCAAGGATGAACTGAAGGAATCGAGACACAAATCGAGAATTCTGAGATAGACTTAGAAGATGGAGAAGAGCAGAAGGTATAGGTAGGAAGTTGGGGGATGATAGTTCTTCTTTTCGATGCCTTTACGGCGTAGCCAAGTTCTGCTTACATACCCCAGCCGAAGCTGTAGGACAAACGACAACCCGAGTCGCTACTGTTCCCAAAACAGCCCAATGACAAAACTCAACTTACACGGCCCACTATGGCCCATTACTCTATCCTCTACTGCTAGTTGGCGTCTGATATAGCCTGTAGTGTCATGGTGGTCATGACATCCATGACACCAAGTTCGGTCTTAGAAAAACAGCAAAACCGGTAGAACGCCTATCATCAGGGCATCCTGGCCAATATGTATAATGAATTTGTCTTTTGAATTGCAAGACGAGTAGAGCAAGTACCATTCACATATCGTAGAATCCTTTTAACAACTGCCCAATGAGCATCAGCGGGTGGTTGTAGAAATTGACACACACTATTGACAACAAAGGAAATGCCTGGCCTTGTCATGGTTAAATATTGGAAAGCACCAATTTTTCTTCTGTATTTGAAAATAGTATCTTCAGAAAGTGGCACACCTGACTCTTTTGACAGCTTCTCATAACTAGACAACGGTGTTGTGATTGCCTTGTTGTACTGCGTATTGACACAGTGCAGTATATCAGAGATATACTTCTTATGAGTTAGCACAATGCCCTTGCTGGTTTGATGTACTTCCACACCTAGAAAATAAGCCAGCTTACCAAGATCCTTAATAGCAAAATCCACAGACAGCTTGTGTAGGAGTCTTGTAGTTGCATCAGCAGAAGAACTAACAACGATAATATCATCCACATACATCAACATGTACATGGTGATTACTGGATTTCTGAAGACAAATAGTGAAGTACCTGACTTGGAAGGAAAGAAACCAAGACCTTGAAGCTTTGAACTTAGTCGGGAATATCACGTTCGTGGGGCCTGTTTTAGACCATAAAGGGCTTTCTCCATCTTACACACAAAGCTTGGTCGTGTGGGATCTTCAAAACCAGGTGGTTGTCTCATATACATTTCCTCCTCAAGTGTTCCATGCAAAAAACACATTTTGAACATCGATCTACCTCATGTTCCACCCCTGGCAACAGCAATAGAGAGAACTGTTCGGACCGTTGTCGGTTTGACAACAGGGCTGAACATGTCCGTATAGTCAATTCCATACCGTTGATTAAATCCTTTTGCAATCAAGTGCGTCTTGTACATGTCCACAGTGCCGTCAGGTTTTTGCTTCAGCTTAAACACCCTTTACAGTCCACAACATTCTGTCCACAACTTCTTGGTACAAGCTTCCCTGTTGAATTTTTTCTTCAGAGCCGCAGATTCAACTTTCATAGCTTCTTTCAAATCCGGATCCTCCAAGGCCTACACATGACAAGTTGGCTCAGTGAGAAACACCTGTTTGTTGAGCGGATACCTTACACTACCATCAGTAAATTGCTTCAGCTGACACACATTATTGCACAAGCGGGTTTGCATTGGATGCTGTCGTTGTGGCGCTGCCTCAGTTGATGTGTTCTCTAAACTTGTGTAACTGGAATTGGTATCACCGGAACTCGTGTCACCTGCAACATAAGACTCAAGAATACAATGAGAACGAGGTTGGGGTTGGGATTACAAAGGATCTTGATTAATCATCATTGTAATAGATTCCAGAGATCGTAGAGAGTTATGTTTGTAATTACATAGGCTACCCCCTTTATAGCTATTGAATAGGTAGCAGTTAATGCCGCCAAAGGTGCCTTTTGTCTTTCACACACCTTCCTTCGTTGAGTCATGGACCGTCATATATTTTAGTCAACTATCGTAAGTCACCAGATGCATCAATAACTGCTCTCATATTAGTCACGTGGGAAACTACCATGTCCCTCAACTAGTTTGCTGGTCGGCGATGGCCAAAACCGTATAGCTGGTCGTGTAGTGTTCATGACTGGTTATCTCATGACTCAAACTGGATTGCGACCAGTTTGGCCATAATAAAAAGGCTTATACTTCTTTTTAATACTGGTCATAGGTATATGACAGTTACAAAAGTGGGCCCTTAATACATGGACCTGCTTTCACAAAGACTCTAACTTTGACTAAAACAATATTGACCTAGTTAAAAATTCTCATCAGCTAGCCCCTCAAGACTTAAGAAAACAAAAAATATTTACTTAAGGCTTTTTGGCCTTAAAACGTGAGTCAAGAAGATTTTGTCCTTCACAATCATTCAAGAAATTAATGAGAATGTGGGAGAGAGGAAAAAATTCCTCATTAATGCATCCCTAATACCGAGACATATTTATGCATATATAGGAGAAATTCTATAAATGCATCCCATTTGTGCCTTGTAAGCTCAACATTTCAACATGGATCACCGAAGAAATTTAGACCAAACATGGCCAAAGCCACCATCTTTGCCCTTTCCCTGTCATTGGTCACCACCTTGCCCATCGCCGGCAGCAGTGCATGCCAGGATCCATGGACATCGCCGCCTCGTGCCACAAGGCTGTTAGCACTAGGCGAACACTCAACACGAGAACAAACACACGCACACGTGAACACACACGTAGCACCAGAAGCCAATCGGCTAGATAAATACACGCGCACGTATGCTTGGAAGGAACACACGCGAGCTATCACGCTGGAAGTAATACTCGACTAGAAGTAATCAATACACACGCACACGAGAGATAGGACTTGATCCTTGTGCGAATGGGAGAACACACACACGCACCGGAAGACTCAAGAACACACGTATACTCTCAGGAAGCGAATAGAAAGATTTTGGTGCTGCATGTACGACAGCTTTTCTGATTTTTCCTTCTATTGCTTCAATGAAAATACATCTGATTACACGTGCTTTTAAAGACTACGAAACTTTGTAACCAAGCCAAAACTAAACATGGAAAGCCTAACAAAGGAAACAAACTAATTTGATCCAATGTTAATTGTATCAGGATCCTAATGCCCTATTACTTGGCAAGTCTAGATTAGTTTATAACAATCTCCCCCCTAATCAAGACTTGTCTTCTCCTAGTTGATGATTTTATACTCGACTAACATACAAAAATAATTACTAAGACAATTACCCCCTAATCAAGTTGTCTTCACAGTAGCACCGATTCTTCACCCGTCGTAGTGAAATGCGCCACTTCCTTTCTCGGCTTGCGGCACTCGTTGGCAAAATGCCCTCGGATGCCACAATTGTAGAATTTGATGTTCTTTGTGTTGAACCTGCACTCACTGATGTCGGAGTCGCTGCTGTCCTCCTCATCGCCATGGCCACCGCCACGGTCACAGTTCTTCTTTGGGCCGCTATCTGACCGATCTCCATTCTTCTTCTCTTTGGTGAGGGTCTCCCATTGCGTGTGTGTGTGTGTGTGTGAGCAACAAATGCTCACTCTCCTTCGGGTCGCCGAAACTAATTCGGACGCGCTAGCTCGTCGTAGGCTTTGTACCACCCGACAAGGTCTTCGACTGTGAGGGTCTTCAAGTCCATGCACTGGTAGATGGATGTGACAAGCTGCATGTAGTGCGCCGGGGCCACACGAAGAAACCTGCGAATAACGGCAATCTCATCTACCGTGTCGCCCAACGTGCAGATCCCGATGACGACCGACGTCACCCGACCGACGAAATCTTCAACGGTCTCCCCTTCCTCCATCTTCAACCCCTCGAAGTCCTTCTTGAGGGTCTATAAGTTGGCCTCGCGTACATGCTCGTGCCCCATGTGCGCCGTCTTGATTGCCTCCCATGCCAACTTTGTCGTGTCTTTCCCGATGAGGAAAGACATGACTTGCTCCAGCATGGCCTGGTAGATGGCGTACAATGCCATCCGATCCTTTTGGTACTCCGTAGCACCAGGCTCCACTGCTTCCCACACGTTCTGCGCCTGAAGAGCGACACGCATCTTCATCGCCCAAATCGTGTAGTTCGCGCGGGTGAGCTGCAGGTACGACATCGTCACCGCGCTCTCCCTCTTCACCACCTGCGAGGCGGACGAACCACCTCGTAGTAGGCATCGCTCGCCGGACGGAGACATACTCCTTCCTTCCCTCGGCATCTTCTCTGACACATAGAAATCACCAAAGCTCTGATACTAATTGTTAGCACCAGACGAACACTCAACATTAGAACAAACACACGCACATGTAGCACCGAAAGCCAATCGGCTAGATAAATACACACGCACGTATGCTTGGAAGGAACACACGTGAGCTATCACGCTGGAAGCAATACTTGAGCAAGTGCTGTTAGACCCCAGGGCGTGGAATACTCGAAGATCTTATGTGTATACAGTGCTAGTCCCAAGAATAAAGGCTAGCACACACATTCACAACATTTGGCATCACATTCATACATTCATAATCTAAAGTAAAGCAAAAGGGACATTCTACTTAAGCTATTACAACAGTTATTACATCAACGGCCGACCGGCCAAATAAAAGTAGTCATCAGAGAAAGTAAAACACAGCGGAAAACATAATAGTAGTAACAAAAGTCCAACGGCATGCCCATCCGATCCCGCAGGCAACCGACAAGGAAACAAGGCCTAAGTAGACCCGTCACCGAACCCCTCAGTGCCAGGTGCAAAGAACTCGTCGTTTGGTACCAGCTCATCTGCAAAGTCTAAACCAACGATAATAGCAAGATTGAGTACTTGTGTACTCAGCAAGACTTGTAGTGTATCACAAAATCATATTAGTTGCAAGGATGTCAAATGTATGGCTCTACTCTACAAGTTCCTTTGCTCAAAGCCAAATTTATTTGCAATGATCATAAGTAATAATTTGCAACGAAATTTGAAAGAGCAGTTTATGAAAAAGTAAATACAGGACAGTGAGTAAAGTAGCCGAAGAAGTAACAACAACACCCACAACCCTAGTTGGTTGTAAGCAAAAATATAATCAGGTTTTGCCATAGAAATGGCACTGACAAATTCATATTCAACCATAGAAATGGTAGTCCTGCTATAGAAATAGCAAATCAGTGATAGAAATGACAATTCGGCTATAGACATAGCAACAAAGCTATAGAAATAGAAGTTAACTCAACAAATAAAAAACCCCATTTCATTACCCCAAACTTTTGTGATGAAACAATTTAGAAAACCAAAGCTACCGCCGTACCAGCCGCACTAAGCATGCTCATGACCGCGAGCGCGGCTATTCGAATAGTTTATCACTCTGTAGAGATATACAACTTCACCCATAGTACGCAGTATCCCAGTTGCCTAAAATATCTCTATATCGCTGCTCACTGCCGAAGGTAAACAACCTAGAGTTAGCGATGCAGCCTTTACATTATCTAGTCCTAACCTTGCACTAGCCCTGCGAATCATTATCCTCATCCATCGGGACAATAACAATGATAATAATAAAGGAACACATCAAATGAGGAGCCTCACTCACCCGGATAGAAACCCGTTGAGTGAGTCCCTCACTTCTCTCGAATAGAAACCCGTCAAAGTGAGGCATTCGCGGTTGTGTCGGCATGCCAGCCCTTCGGCAATGCGCGCACTACTTCTGCCTACTGTCATGCAAGACTAAGATTTGATAACTTAGTTACCTACAACCATCCCATACTAGCACATATGGTTGTACGATTAGGTCTTAGTCCCGGATTTGCTAGCTTTAGTCCTTAATCGACTACGGGCGAGAATTCCACCCTATCTACTAGTGAGTCACATTCCTCACTCTTTTAGAATACAATATAACTCACCCGCGTCTAAAAACTAAAGCTTTCATGTCATTTTCATATAAAATAACAGAGGTAACTCATCTGGACATTTTTCAAAATAATCCCAAACTCACAAATTAACATATTGTCCTTTAATTAATTTTCCGAAATTCTATCGCACTAGTTGCATTTGTACGACAATCGTACTCAAAATTACTCAAAATTTCCCATTTGACATTATTTATTGTCTAACCCATCTCCTAAAGGTTACAATAGTAGGGGATCGATATTTCAAGGAGACATATGCAACAAATGGGATTTACAACTACCAATTTCCTAATAATAGCATTTTCATACTAGAAATACACGTATGCATAATAAGATTTGCAAAACGAAGTACAATAATTAAAATCCTGGGATCAACATGATCAAAGGGGGTGCTTGCCTTGCACTTGGTGTTCTGGAGATATGGTAGATTGATCGTCGCAAAAATAACCCGAATAATCGATGTCTAAAAAGAGCCAAAAAAGAATTAAATAATAACCAACAAACTAAATAGTAACCAAAAATAATTATTTTTACATATTCAGATAGATTATGATTTTAGACAAATTTAGAGACAAATTTCACTCAATTTGGAGTTTTGTAGCAAAAGTTATTAAGGATTTAATCCATTCGGTTTGATAAATCCAGTTTAAATTAAAAATACGTTTTCTAATGGAGAAGATGTATTCTCGCGTCTGTTATAACGAAGTTTACACCTCTCCGAAAGGAAAACGTATTCTAGTTATAACTGAAAGCGTATTTTCCATTTTCCATTAGATTTCCGATTTAACTAACATGTGGGGCCCACTGTCAATGGCTAGGTTCACGAGCACAGTGCGTAGACCGAAGGTCTATACGTGTGTGGTGCACGAGTTCACGGGAGTTTTCACTGTGCACTTAAGCCGTGGGGCCCGTATGTCATAGACTCAACAGGAATTAACGTTTTTGATTTAAATTAACGGCTCGGTCCCACACGTCAGTGACTCATTAGCACTAAATAAACAGTTAAGAGGTTAATTAGCCCTAATGCTGTAATTAGGCACGCTGATGACAAGGTACAGTGCTCGTCATCGTTGTGCAACACGGTGGCGCTCACGCCCCTGCGACTCGCCGGCGATGTGGGGCTCGGCGAGGCCGGTGAGTGCTCAAAATGGGATCTACGCACTAATGCGCACCCGCCAGCACCAGCAGCGTGGCCTGAGGTGGCTCAACACGGTGGCGTGCTGGCGACGAGCGGAGGAGCCAGTACGGGAGACGGTGACATCGAAAAAGGGCAACGCTCTTGACAAATGAGCACACGCATAAGCATCTGGAGGCTACTAGGAGTATACCGGAAAGACGCAGAGGGGCTGAGGTGGTCGGAGGCAAGTTGTCGTCGGCGAGCTGCGGCGGCGAGGTCAGTCACGTGTGGAGAAGACGATTGGATGGAGGAGCTTGAAGTCCAATGGTCGGGGAAGCTTCCTGGTGCTCAGGCGATGCTCTGGGTGCGGCCGATTGGTCTGAAGCGCAGTGTATCACCAGCGAGGCTTGAGCGGCGATTTCGGCCGGAGATGAAGAAGACGAGCCAATTCGGGATCTCCTGTGAATCAAAGGCCGAATTGAGTGAGGGGAAGAAAGCTCGCGCACTAAGACATGAGATGACGCGATAGGATCGACTAGGAACCCTTCGGTTGGTCGTCAATGGAGGCGGTGGCACACGGCCGTTTTAGGGTTTTTGCTCTCCGAGTTCTAGAGCTCGAATGAGTGAGGGTGGAGCGAAGTGAGTGAGTGCATGAGGTTGGAAAGGGTGAGATGAAGCTCGGGGCCAGTTTTTATAGCCGGAGAGGCGGAGTAGAGTGAGGTAGAGCTCGGGCGGCTGCGGGCAAGAATGGCGGAGCTCTCGGTGTTGTACGGGCAGAGAGGAGTTCGAGTGGGCAGGGATGGGTGCAGCATTGAACGGCGAAGTGATGTGGGTGGTTGGGCGGCAGCAAAACCACGAGTGGCGAGGAGAAACTGGAGGCGCGGCGAAGCTCTCGTGCATGGGCGTGCGCTGGCGCAACCGCGCAGAGGTGGATGATGATCCCTACACGCGGGGCCCACCGGTCAGTGAAACAACGCGAGCGGCTCGAGTCGGAGTAATTTCAACGGTCCGATCAGAAATGAACGGCCTTGATGAGTTGCGTCGTTCGGACGGTCCGAACGGCCCGATCAATCTGGACAATTGTTTTTGAATCCAACGGCCCAGATACGCCTTGCTTGGTCCGCTCGTGTAGATGGTCGGGTTCGACCGGGGAATTTGGGTTTGGGCCCGAGGAACAGTGCGGGTTTTTTATTTTTGAATTATGTGCTGATTTCTTTGACGATTTAATTCACTAGTCCAATTAGGCCAAAAATGAATGAAAATTTTTCTGTAGACTCTTGGGCTAAGTTAGTTTCTTCAGTAAATTTTTTAGATGTTAAAACTTTCTGCAAATTTCTATAAAATTCAAACAAGGTGATGTTCCTATGTTTTTTTAATTAATTTTCTAAACAAGTTTTCATGTAAAACTTTTGTTGAATAATTCCTGGGATAGTTAGCCAGAAACAATTCTCTCATTTAGAAATTTTTACTTTGTTTGATCTATTTCCTTTTTAGCACCTATTTGTTTGTAGCTCAAGTTTTGTTTTTAAATTCAAATACAAATTTTCAAAACAACATATTTCATATGCAAATGTTCAAAGAAATGTTTCCTAATGCATTTATGTTATATAATCCCAAGATTTAGATTTTGGGATGTTATAACTCGACTAGAAGTAATCAATACACACGCACACAAGAGATAGGATTTGATCCTTGTGCGAACGGGAGAACACACGCACACGCACTGGAAGACTCAAGAACACACGTATACGCTCAGGAAGCGAATAGAAAGATTTTGGTGCTGCATGTACGGCATCTTTTCTGGTTTTTTCCTTCTATTGCTTCAATTAAAATACATCTGATTACACGTTCTTTTAAAGACTACGAAACTTGCTAACCAAACCAAAACTAAATATAGAAAGTCTTAAACATGGAAAGCCTAACAAAGGAAACAAACTAATTTGTTTCTATGCTGATTGCATCAGAATCCTAATGCCGTATTACTTGGCAAGTCTAAATTAGTTTCCAACAAAGACGAGCATCAGTCCGCACATCTACGACCTGTGCATGAAAATGATGCAAGGCTCGCAAGACAACAACGAGGCCGAGGTCTTGCTGTTGACTTGCGAGCCTTGCATCATTTTTTGGTATGATATGGGGCCGTCGTCGACGCCACAAGCCAACTGCTGCAGGACCCGTCGCTCTCTGGTGAGCTGAGGGCGGCGTGCTCGACCTGCTTGAAGAATTACTACACGGCGCGGAAGCTCATCGATGGCGTGGCAGGCCAGCTACGCGGCTGCTTGTTCGAAGGTCTCAAGCAAGAGTACATGAACGTTGTTACTGCCGTCGCCGACTGCACTAGTATGGTTCTACCCGTCAGCCCGTCCACGCCGTTGTACGGCCTGACCTGGGAGGACCGGCATAGGGGTTTGCTCTCTTTCCGGCTGGGAGGCTTAGTTATGAACAAGCAGTGGGCAGTGGGCAAATTAGTTATCCTCGTTTCTTTTTTTTATGGATAATGCTAGGGGACAGATGTCCGATGGATCCGACGCTTCACCCAGTCCCTCCACTCTGTTTACTAAAAAACTCTCCACCACTCGTTATTTTCACTTCACCACCACAGACAGCTCCTACCGACACTTTCCCCTCTAAGCCTACGCCCCTAAAAGAAAATAAAAAACTGAAAGCGGACGCTGGGTGCCTTCTCTCTCTCTCTCTCTCTCTCTCTCTCTCTCTCTCTCTCTCTCTCTCTCTCTTGCTCGCCCGTGCATGACTAAATACTCCTCGGCAACAGTGAATCGCGCCGTCGGCAGAGAAACCGAAACCCGTGCTACCCGGTCCTTTATACCCGTTTTCCCCTCGATTAAGCCCGCTCGTGCTCCGGTTCTATACCCTAGCTTGGCCTCTATAGGGCCCTCTTGGTGCTGGCGAGATTTAGGCGATGCATCCGGCGGCGTGGCGGCGAGGATGTTCGCGACAACTCCGGCCAAAACAGCGGCGTCCTTGGCGGCGCCGTCTTTGTGTCTTGGCGATGGCGGATCTTGTGACAGCTCACTCCCATGCCGGCCCGGCCTCCGACATGCTCTAGTGCCGCATCGCTCCGGCCTGGGTCCGGCTCGCCCTCCAGCTGTTCTCGGTAGGCCCTATCTGGTGATGGAGATGTTGCAACCGTAAAAAAATTTGTTGCACACAAGGAGAAAATTTGTTGCATACGACGGAAAAAATGTTGCATACAAAATTCTGAGATGTTGCTTTTTTGATATGTTTTGGCATCTCCATATGTGTGTGTGTGCCTGTTTTTCTAATAATAGTTGTGTTGTTTTGATTATGAAGATGTTTGTTTACTTGATCCTAAGATTTTTGAGACAATATTGCATACGAGTGTTTGATATGTTGTAGCAAGTCAAAAAAATTGTTGCACTTGATATTTTTCCTATGTTGCATTGGGGCATTGGGACCGTACGGTGGGAGCCTTCCCGCCGTACGTTCGACCCCTAGTGGCTCCCTATTTTTATTTTTTTGGGCTACTGCTGCTGCATGTATGATTTTTAAAAAATAATATTATTTTAAAAAAGAATTACAAAAATAAATAATCAAAATTTTCTAACAAAAATGGGCTACTAGCGATAGGCTCCTGTTGAAATAGAAACAATTTTGTTGTCATTTGAATTGGCAACAAGATCTCTGTCGCCAATTCAAATGATAACAGGAGCCCATTTTTTAAATAAAATTATATTTATAATTTTTGTAATATATTTATGTGTCCACACAATCGATAATTTTCAAAAAGATATAGAAATATGAAGTAGAGAATAATTTAGGAGTTTCGGTTTGACCAAATATATTTGGAATGCGATTTCGTTGGCGCAAAAAAAAGCCCCCCTTCAGCGGCACAATAACAAAAGTATTGAAGTGACATTTTCTAATGCAATTGTCCCTTTGCTAAACCGATTTATTTGAGAGTACAGAACAAAAATTTAGAGGGAGAATTACTTAGGAACGAGGGTGTGATCATTTGGCGTACGAAAAGGCTAAAAGTAGGGTGGTGTGGGTGTCATGATACTGATTCCCTCACATGGTTACCTATACACACAATAAGAACAAATAACATCGTAAACACGATACTAACATAATGTAAGTTGTACGCAAAATAATATTTACATAATAGTATTGATACATCTACTCATAGGCCCTCTCGGGGCATACCCCACGTGTGGCCTCTAGTCTCGTCCGGGCTGGCTATGGGCGTTGGTGCGAGTACGTCAAAGGCTCTGATGGCCGAGGCACTCTACCGACGTGAGTAGCCTACACGGGTGTCACGAGAAGGGGCTACGTTGGCTGACTCGTTCCGGGCTCACTGTGCAGCTGAGAAGCCCCAATGGAGACCTAGCTGGGAGTTCTCTCGCCGTGCGAAGGGCCACCGCCCTCTTGCCATAGTGCCCAATCCTTGCCGAAATCGTAGTCCCCGGTCTATGCTCCCTCATGTGACACCAACTCCTCGTCCCAAAGGGGTGTATGACCTATGGAATAGTACGTTATACATGTAAACAAGATGGAAATGCTAAAATAGTACGTCATGCATGTGAATAACATAGACATGCCCAGTCGTTGTATCGTCGTGTACAGCTCCACGTAGTCTTGCCCCGTGTACGGGTGGAACTGAGGACCTGTCGGAAGAAAAAATGCGTTAGTAAATAGTGGAGTTTGAAATAACCAAGTAGACGTGAGTGTTTCAGGTGTACCTATGAACTGTACTAGGGTACTCCCGGCACGGTACCATGAGGACCCACCTGGCACGTTTGGTTGAGGAGCTGTGGGGTGTGACGCATTGTGGCTCACCGCCCACCCCTCCACCACGTCCCTCGGCCTCCGGCACGATGTAAGATGGATGCCTCGCCTCGTAGTCTCCATGATCCAGTCCATGGCGTGTCTGAGGTCATGCGCCATCATCTTGATGTGCTCCCCGAGTGACAGGCTGCCCATGGAGCTCGCCAATTTGTACATCTCCCATTGTAGATCTCCATACTTCTTATTTACTACAGCACGGTGTAAGCTCGGTGCCTCACCTCACCTTGTCCATGATCGGGTCCATGGCATGTCTGAGTTCATGCGTCGTCACGGTGATGAGCTCCCCAACATGTACACCTCCAAGTATAAATTGTTCTATACACAGAAATTACAAGTTAGAAACCGAAAACATGAGAAGTATGGACCGTTCAATATGTATCGTGCGATGGAATGCGAGTCCGACTGGGTGGAGTATGTGTCGATCGTTGCGGTCTCATGTCATGGTCGGTCATCCATGACCCTAACGCAACAGACCCCCATCCGAGTGGAGTACCACTTGATGTACTCCTCGTACGTCTTGTGGTCGTAGGAAGCATCCTGCTAGACTACGTCCTCTGAGCCATGGGGCCATCACTCAACCAGAAACTCCCCTTCCTGGTGCACATGTGGAAGGAAAAATGATAAATTCATAAGTGCGTAAGGCAAAGGTTACTTGCAGAAATAAAACGTTAACTTACCCATGGATGTTTGGCAGCAACCGCTCCCACCAAGGCACTAGGACCAACTGTTGTAGTCTAAACTACTGCATCACCTGATGCACGTGGTACTCCTCCATGAAGATGTCATGCACCAAGGTCCTCCATGTGAGGCAGTACCCGAAGCATCATGTGCACAAGCTCGATAGGCCTCGGGGTGCATGTGCGTACACCCTCTCAGGAGTGTACGATGTCCAGCTGACGTGGACATCCGCCAACTTGTTAAACATCGCAACATAGTCCATGTAGGATGCGAGCGTAGTGATTGGAGTGAAGGTGACATGTGAAATAGAATAATAAAACCTGAGCACATGCAATTAAATTATTAGAAAAAATACTAAAGATTCAAAAAACTTACCCGTTGGTGACACCACACTGTACTCATGGTCGGGCAATCGGCGTACATGGCGATGGTGTATGCTCCAAGGTCGAGCTGTGGTCATTCGGTCTGGAAACGCTCGAAGGACCATAGCTGAAGAAGCAGCGGGCATCCAGAGAGGATGGAGCTATCCTGAACCCGGTGGTACGCATCGCACAGGGTGCAGTACGTCGGAGTGAAGGTGACATGAGGAATAGAACAACAAAACCTGAGCACATGCAATTAAATTATTACAAAAAATACTAAAGGTTCAAAAAAACTTACCGGTCGGTGACACCACACCGTACCCATGGTCGGGCGGTCCACATCATCAATAGCGCCATACATGGCGATGGTGTGGGCTCCGAGGTCGAGCTGCGGCCATTCCATTTAGAAACGCTCAAAGGACCACAGCTTAAGAAGCAGTGGGCATCGGGAGAGGATAGAGCTATCCTGAACCCGGTGGTACGCATCGCACAGGGCATAGCATGTCACACACAGCACCGTCGGCCCCTAGGCATACAGCTAGATCTCCTCCACCTCCATGTCCACCAACTCCAGTGTGTAGCGGATCATATGCTTGTTAACGCTGTCTCCGTGGGACCCCAAGAACATGACCCCATGTAACATCCCAAAGTTCTGTTACCAAAACAAAAATAAATAAAGTTATTATTTATTGGATTTTCTGAAATTTGAAAGAGTTTGATTGCTTTTCTTGAATTTCTGAAGTTTTAAAAAGTCAAAAATAAAATTTATTGAAGTTTTTGAAGTTGGCTTGGATTTAATTTGAAAAATAAAATTTTAATTAATTTCTAGAGTTTTCGAAATTTTAAAAGCTTTTCTCTAATTATTTTAAAAGCCAAAATAAATTATGTGCAAAAATTATTACCAATTATAAGTTGGAAATAATTTATTTAAGTCCAAAATAACTCTAGGAATTTCTGTGAATTTTTCTAGAATTTTTGGACAGTATTTGCTATTTTCTAAAGCTAAAATGAATTAATCAAATTATTTTAAAAGTTAAGTCAATTAAAATCCTGGATTTAGTCTTGGGCTGAATATGAACCGGCCCATTCCTTTTTCACCACGCCCCGGCCCATTACGGCCTGCTCCACCCGAGCCGGCCAGCTTTCCCGCTCGCCCTCGCGTCCACGATCCTGGCCGTTGGATCAGGATCCAACGACTAGCCGCGCGCCCATCTTCCTCCCCATTTCCTTCCACCTGCAGCCGCCTCACGTGCCCGCCATTAGCGGCCGCAAGGAGCTCATCTCCACCACATTTTTGCGCCCTCTCCTCACATGACCGGGCGCATTAAAGCCCGTGATTCTCGCCGCCTACCCCATTTCCGGTCTTCGCCTCCTCATTCACGCGCAAAATCACCGGATCGCGCCATCACCGCTGTAATCCCCACCACGCCCGATCTCCCTTCTCTGGCCTCCTCTGCCCTATAAAAGGGAGCACGAGGTGCCCCTCCTCTCACTCATCCCCTTCCCCTCACCCACCCCTCCACCCTCGCTCTCTAGTCGCCGAATTCGGCGTTTTCCTTCCGCCGGTCGAGCTCCTCCTCATCGCCGTTAGCGACCGCGTCGATGACGCTCCACCACCGCTGACCCCTTCTTCAGCATCGCCATAGCCCCGCCGACCCGGTGTGTGCCTCGCCTTCACCGGAGACCCGCCGCATCACCATCGCCGCCGTGATCCGGTTTGCGCCACCGCCTAACTCCTCGCTGCCGGCTATCACCGCAGCCTCAGGTGACCAAACCGTGCGCCCCATAACCCCCGCACTCTCTTCTCTCCGATGCACCCCTCGCCAGAGCTCGCCGCGGCGCGTAGCGCCGGCGAGCTCACGGCCGAGCCGCCGCCGGTTTGTAGATGACATGGCACCGCCACGTCGCTGCCACGTCATCGCCACCTCAGCCCTAAGCTGATGTGTCCGCCCACGTGACGCCCACATGTCGCTGACGTGGTAATTCGTTTTTCTTTTGGAAAAATAATTCCAATAATTCTGAAAAACCCTTATTCATCATTTCTTGTGAATTGTAAACTTTCCGGGGTTCGTTCTCCTTCATACGAACTCTGATTTTGTCAATTCAAATTTCTAAATTCATATAAATTCAATATCTAGCTAACTAACCTAAATTTATTTAATTTGGAGTTCATTTGAATTTTGTTTGAATTTGGCTTATTTTCGTATATAGATTTCGACGACTTCGGAGAGTCAGATTTCGACGCCGTTTGAGAGCAACTAATTGAGCAAGGCAAGTTACATCTTTGATCATATTTGATCCCATTATTTTAAATTATTTAAATTCTATTTTAAATTATTATTGTATGCCTATTTCTATTCAATGTAATTTAAATACCTGTTTTAAATTGTAGTTATGCCTAAATCCTTTGTACTGCCAATCTTGATATTGAAGTAAACCTACCTTGACACCTCAGATGAAAATCTAGTTTATACAATAGTATGAACTAGAACATTTTATCAAAAATTATGCTTAGCCATGCTTAGACCTGAAATATTTGATTTGAGAAATTTTAGCCAAAAATCAAATGCTGCTTAATTTGTATCCATAGCATTGGTGTGTTATGGAAGTTTATAAATGACTTTGAAAAGTAAAATAAAATGATGGTTTGTACTTGGGCGAAATGGTTGTATGGATGGTGCATGTTGATGCACGGGCTCAACCTAGTCAAGGATGAGGCCCAGGGGTTGTTTTGGAAGTTGCCCAAGTCAATTAAGGACTGGTCTTCGAGCCGCATCTTGCTAAGCCACATCGTACCACCACATGTCCTGAGTGGGCGGGACCTGGCTAACTAATTTGCAACGTTTCACCGTGGTCGTGCCATCCGGTTGGGTGGGTGTCTTTTATGACATACTTTTATGTATTCCCACCTGGCACAAGAGGGGACTCAGATCCGGCGGGTGGTTAACCCAATGGAAGTGAAACCTTAGTGAGGTGGGACTATGGTGGAATGACGCATTGTAAAAGCCTTGATATGTGCTCTAGACTGCTTACCTAAGGTAGTGAGCGGTGGTATCAATAGATGCCAAACAAACTAGAGAATTCATGTCATGTGAGTAAAGTTGTACCACCTCTGCAGAGCACTAAGAACTATTCGAATATCTGTGTCCACGGTCATGGACATGCTTGGCAAAGCCACTCAAAGTTAGACTTTGATTTTATTTTCAAAAGGTTTTGTAAAACAGTTTTTGACATGGACGGGTGTCCATGAGAAAAGTTATGGGTTGAAGCCCCGGGTTGGTGCCCGTGTTTATGTTAGTGTTAGGTTGGTGTCTACACTAGCTTTATTAATTCAGCTAAAACTCAATTTTAGTTATTGTAAAATTTGAGCCTTTGAACTTAGTATTGTATTTAAATTGTCAAATATTGCTTTTGCATAAATAACCCTATAAGCCTTCCTTTGTTATACCCATGCATGCATTAACTCTGTTATTGGGTGTAACTTACGAGCACAGAAGTTGTGCTCATCCTTGCTTAATGCAAATAAATTTTAGAGAAAGACTTTGTTGCCGGTGTGGATCTCGACGACTAGGCCGCTACCCCAATCGATTGCCTGTGGCAAATCACTTGGACTCCACTATTTCTTCATCTTCTGTTATGTTCTTTATTGTTGGCTTGTAAGCCTCTTTTGTAATAAACTCTATTGATTATTAATATAATTGTGCAATTTATGGATGTTACTATATCTGTTTACTGTGTGAACTAGCTACTGATCATGGGACTAGTTCAGAAATGCACAGAGGATCTGGGGGTTACTCCCGGGTCCGACACCCTACCCGAACTGCCACAACATGTAGGCCTCGAAGTGTAGACACCGTGGCTGCAAGAAGATAGAGACTCATAACTAAGTTGAACAAAGCAATTGAAGCAGAAACACAAGAGTTATAAATACTTATGTAGAACTGGCAAATCCACTTCAGCGTCGGCCCGTGTGTACTACTGAACTCCATGTAGCCGATGTCGGGCGGCTACACCCCCTAGAACCTCGCGAGGAAGTCCACACTCCATATCTCTGAGACATCGTACGCTGCCAGGGGGAAGCCCGCACAAGACAACCCGGTCAGGAAGCCAACATCCTGAAGCGTGATTGTGTGGGTTTTATCTAAATTTCTTTTATATGCATGTTTGTATGAATTTCATTATTTGCTTTTAAACAAAAGTTTTCAAAAAAATCAAACATGGTTAGATTTTCATATCTAATGTGCTCAAAAATGTTTTCCTCAATGCATTTCTATTATATATTCCCAAAATGTGAATTTTGGAATGTTACATCATACGCCACCGGGGGGAAGCCCGCACAAGGCAACCTAGTCAGGAAGCCCACATCATGAAGCGTTGGCCCCATCTCCCCGCACGGAAGGTGGATCGTGTGCGTGTCTGGCTCCAACGGTCAACCAGCGCCGCTAAAAGGCACCAGTCGTACAAAAACCGTCTCCATGTACGCAAACCACCCTAGACATCTTGGTCATCCTCTCAGATCGCCTGCACGATCCTCGCTACTGGAAGTAGCCCAGCCGCTCTCAACCTTTGTCGAAAGAATTAACAATACACATGATTCCACCCACACAAGTCAGACTGAAATTGAGTACACGAAGGTCACAACTACACGTACCTCAGAACCCAATGTGGGTCGACCCTCCATGCCCTCATGGGCGTGTGCAGCCGCAACGCACCAAGCTCAATGGGCGCCTCGCCCTGTTGGGGGAGGATGGTACTGAGGTGACTATGGTGACCTGTGTCTACAGTGGGTCAAGCAACTCCTATGGCCACTGCGCAGCATCTCCTGAGGCCGTCATACTTGAAAATTCAATGCTTACATTATAAATACTGTGAAATATACACAAAAAGTAATAAGAAGCACACCACAAACTAACTTTGCAATTAGTGACAACATAAAATGTATTAACGACATATCTGAAAGTACACAATACATCTACAACTATGTAATTAATTCAATTATTGCACCAAAAAAATTACACAATTAACGACATGTCCGGAACTGAACTACACACAACTAAAATGATGTAGTGCATGATACTATACATTCCATCCACAACTATGTAATTAATTCAATTATTGCACCAAAAAAATTCTACACGATTAATGACATTTCTCGAATTGAACTACATACAACGAAAATGATGTATACTACATCACTGCACCAAATAGCAATACATTCCATCTACAACTATATAATTAATTGAATAATTGAGAGTTATTTTTTTAAAGAAATATATTATTTTAATAAAGAATTGAAAAAAAGTCAATTTTTTTTAACAAAAATGGGCTAATGTCACCATTCCAACCTTAGGTACGAACTGGTAGCGCTTCATAGTCCATTTTGTAATTTTTTACGACTATATATTTTTGTAATTCTTTATTAAAATATTTTTTTTGAAAAAAATAATTCTCAATTATTGCACAAAACGGAATTCTACACGATTAATAACATATCGAAAACGAAACTTCAAGATAATACACAAAATCACAATGCATGTATATCTATACTATAAAGTAAACTATACACATCTAAAATGTTGTACTACAACAAACTACACTACAAATCAATACTTTTAAAATTATCTAATCCATTCAATTCTATGACACTAGTTTTATTTGCTAACCTACCAGGGTTTCAAATTTAGATACAAAGTTACAAGAACACTTACCTGCAAATTGGGCGACCGGGTCTGCTTCTCGCTCTCTCTCTCTCCTCCACTACGAACTGGCAGCGCTTTGCTAGGTCACTTTTTCTCTCTCCTCTCCCTCTTCTCTTTTCCTCCAAATAAAAGTGACATCTTGATCTTTTTTTGAGCATTTCATAGCATGTCTCTTGTCGCCATTTGAAATGGCGACAAGGAGACACGGGTTCCTATCGCCATTCCAAATGGCTATTGGCACACAATTCCAAGCCAATTGCCATTTCAAATGGCGACAGAGGTGGACCCGCCGACTAGGCAGTAAATGGCTTGTTTGGTGGGTGACAGGGCTACTGTTGTCATTTGAAATGACGACGGTAGCGCATTTTTGTAAAAAAAAAAGATCGACTATTTATTTTTGTAATTCATTATTAAAATAATATTATTTAAAAAAAATTCAGCTCGAGTATCTCGCAATGGTCTTCGAGAATGACAACAACAACAAATTTCCCTCCGAAAATTACAGAAAGTTTGATCATCAAAAGTGCTAACGTGCCATGATAATGATATGCTTGTGCATGCACTTGTGAATTGCTCCACAACTCAATCTTGTATTACTGGCGGTATTTTCAGGACCATATACTCTGCCATTACAAACTTGGCTAGCTTATTTGTTGCATTCTAATAAATGCACGCTTATCAATACTCTACCCTTAGATACATGTACACTGCTAGAAGAAAAAAGATCACGCAACAACAACTATCCCTTTTTTACCCCCAAAAAAAAACTATCAACCAAGACAAAAAAAAAAACCTACAATGTTCGCTCTCAAGAGGTATAAATTGCCATATTAATCAGTGAAAAAAGCGAAAGAGATACGCCGTCGATTATGGTGGTTCTAGATTATAACAATGGAGATCAAAAAGATATATCATAACTGTTATAGCTGTATAAGAAATTTTCCAATTCGATTCATCTAAATTAATGTGAAATGTAAAGTAAGGTGTAATGCGCCATTTATGTCTGTGCTGAGAAAAAAGATCACACACCTCTTTTCCAATAGGAGAAAAACTATAAATGCACTCCTTTTGTCATGTAACCTCAACATTTTCCTCGTCGACCTAACGTCGCCTACAAACTAAGAACAAACATGGAGAAAGCCACCATCTTTGTCCTTTCCCTGTCTCTGGCCACTACCTTGCTTATCACCGGCAGCGGTGCATGCACGGGCGTCCAACCGATGACCCAGAGCGCCGCGTGCCAACAGGCGAGTACGGGGCAGACTATGTACGAGCTCTGCGTGCAAACGCTGTACGCCGTGCCGCCGGACAGCGAGGTCTCCGTCTATGCACTCGCCGCCGCGAAGGCGGCCGCTATGTCGTACGAGGCCACCGCGCAGGACGTTGACCGGCTCCTGCAGGACCCGTCGCTCGGCGGCGACCTGAGGGATGCGTGCTCGGCCTGCATGGGGAATTACGGCACGGCGCGGGACCGCGTCGGCGGCGTGGCTGACCAGCTGCGCGGTTGCTCGTTCGCGGGTCTCAGGCAGGAGTACGTGGAGGCCGTTGCTGCCGTCGACGACTGCGCCAGTAAAGTTCTGCCCGTCGGCTCGTCCACGCCGCTGTACGGCAAGATCTTGGCTGATCGGGACAGGAGCATGCTCGCTTTCCGGCTGGGATCCTTGATTGTAAACCACCAGTGAGCAAACTAGCTGCATAATTTTCGTTCTCTCTTGCTGTTCGTTGCATGTATCAAGGTTTCAACTCCTCGTCCTGGAATGAACTTCGAGGATAGCTGCACCCAACAAATTTCTCTTCGAAAATAGGCAAGTTTGGGCAACAAAAGTACTAGCACTACTATAAAAAGGCTAATACTGGACGCCTCATCACAGACGGTTGACTAAAACCGTCGGTATTACATTCAATCACAGACGGTTTTGGTTTAGAGACCGCTCAGGTATCGCCGCGCTTAAAACCGCTCAGTGAAGAGGTAATATCACAGACGGTTCATGTTGAAAACCGTCTGTGATACTTCACAGACTGTTCTTGTTAATAACCGCCTGTGATATTAATTAGTATCACAGACGGTTTTAAAACACAACCGTCTGTGAAGTAGCATAGACGGTTCTGAACAAAAGCCGTCTGTGATATTAATTAGTATCACAGACGGTTCTTAACAATAACCGTCTGTGATAATATCGCTACAGCTCTACGGTGAGTTTCTTCATCGCCGATATATGCGTCTGTTCGTCACCATCCGCTTCGGCTCCCCGATGCGTCTCTTCATCGCATCGATCCGCTTCGGCTCCCCGATGCGTCTCTTCGTCTCACGCTCCGAATTTATTCCTTGTTTTATAAAAAGGATCATCCGCCATCCAAGATGATCATCCCCACATACTTATAAAAAAACAGAAATAGCTGCCTCTTCCTTGTCGCCGGCATTGATGGCCTTCGTGGCCGCACTGTACGAGCACCTCTCTCGGTGTAAGTTGAACCGTGCTGCGGAAGAACACTGTTTGATCAACAGTGTCTTCACTCCTCTGCCGGCGGAGAATTTGCCGGAGCAGGTGACAGCCACCTTCCGCCGTCTTGACATCCTCCTCCGCCGTGTCTTCCGGGTGATCTCCTACTTTCGGCGAGTTTACCGCGTCATCGACGTAGTCCTCCAAAACGACGTTGCACGTCTCCAGAAAGCTTGCCATCACTTGGACTAGTACTTTGTGCTTCTCAATAACCTGTGCACAAAAACTATTAGGAACACGTATAATATTAGTAGACGGCATCTGAGCCGTATCAAGAAGATAGCATTAATTTGAAAGATGGTGAAATAGTAAATAATATGGAATTTATTTGAAAATGTATAAAACCACACGCTCATCCGTCTGGCCGGTGCCCATCGATAACGTACGCAAGGATGAGAAGATCACGCTCCTCGAGTCGTCATGCATACTGGGGATTATTGACAGACTTGTTCGCCGGTACCTCACCAAACATAGATCAATTTGCAATGATTTGAACCCGAGGGGCAAAAGAGAGGTTTTGTAGGGCGGAAAATGGATAAATAAAAACATAAATGAGAAAATATGACTAGAGTGGTGTTTCATGGATCAACGAATCAATTAAGGAGCATTTTACCAATTGCAACCTCACGAGCAGGGACGAATCCACCGAGGGCTTAGTTGGGCTCGAGCCCACTCTCTGCCGGTAGTCTGGTACCCCTTCCCTCCACTACCACAAAACAGATATTTTCCTAGGGTCGAAAACCGTCAGCAAAATATAAAAAACCGTCAGGTTTTATTTTCTTGACAGGTAACAATCAGGCAAATCCCCTTAAGTCTAAGTGGTCGGGAATATCCAATTTGTCTGACAATTAACCATCAAGAAAATATTTGCTGACGGCTTTTCCAAATTTTCCTGGCGGTTTTGTCAACCGTCCATAAAACTCATTTGGCTAACGGGTATTCACCGTCAACAAAAATTAGCCTGACGTTTTTTTGCCCGTGCATAAAATAAATTTTGCTGACAGGTAATAACCGTCAACAAAAATATACTTGACGCTTTTTGCCCGTCAGGTATCTAGTTTACATGACAGGGCAACCATTACCGTCAATAAAATGAAACGTGATGGTTTTTTCCATTACCGTCAAGTATATTAAACCTGACGGTTTTTGCCCGTCAGGAAATTGGATTTCGCAGGTGTCAAAACCATTGCCAAAATGACTCCGTTCCTGTCAGCAAAATTATGATTTTGGCAGCCCACTAGCAGAAATTGGCAATTACTTGATCACATATTCATACACATCTATGCATCATATAATTCACTATACACATCCATGCATTACTCCATATACAAATAAGAAGTTCAAGCTTATCATTTCAAGCCCAATACCATATCCATAAGGTTCACTAGCAGAAAGCAACATTATAATCCGCACAAAAGACATCTAAAAGTCCAGTATTACCATAATACACCTAAATACTAATATCACATACAAGTCATGTAAGTCCATCTACAAGTGCAGCAATACCATGTTGAACTATTCAAAAGAGCTAGCAAGACATCATCAAAGTTCATGTAGACAATTAGTTGCATCCGTCGCGGTCGATGTTGTTGGTATCATGGTTGTTGCCACCATTAATGTCAGCACTGCAGTTGTCGCCATCATTGTTAGCATCATTGCCATCAATGGCATTGTTATCCGGTGCTGAGCCCACATGGGAGGATCCAGTCTCAGTCCTGGTCCCTTCTTGTAAGATTAATAGAGTAGACCAACATTATGAGTCTGTCTTACCACAATTAAAACCATTAGAGGTGCTAACAGAAGAGCTAAAACAACCCACTGAACACTAGCATTATAAGTCTGCCTAAGCACAATTAGTACCATTATAATTACTAAAAGAAGAGATGGAGCAATCGAAATCTATGACAAGCCTGTTTTTTAAAAAATAGTTGCACACGTGGACAAAAATTCTAAACAAGCCTATTGCCACCTTACCATGAATATATAACTAAATGGGATTGAGGTTAAGCCCATGTGATAGAACACTCAACATGAGTCCACTCGCCATCGCCAGACCTTGTTGTCACTCTGACACACCGAAAAGTATTAGTGTCTAGTCCAAATTAGTCCTCCAAATGATAGAGGTTTGGACAACCTTGTAACTTTCATGAGATATTATTTGTAGCATTGGGAATAATTTTAGTTGCTAAGTATTCTTACATGTGATTGTGCAGATGTTTCACAGCGTAACATCTCTAGTGGTGGTTCTTCACCCATCTTCTGGAAAAGCATCTACATTTGGAAACTTTACAAGGTTAGATTTTTGGCTTTCTAGTTATTTCGATCAACATCAATATGTCTCCTATCGATTCAATTAATTGTAAACATATACATTAAGATAAATCATGATATAGATCCAGATTACAACTGGCAGTTTGATATGAAAACCAGAAACATCTTGTTCTAGCAAGCTTCTAACAAATTTTCAAGAATCACATGAAACATGGGACAACAATGAAAGAGTAAAGATCACTTTTGTAGAAGCATGCATCCGTGCATTACTTTACCTATGATGTGAGCTAAACAAGAAAGTCACAAAGATTAACTGAATTATTTCCTAGATATATATTAAGATAATACTGCGCCTTATTATGCATTTGCACTCCATGCACACAACAGATTACTTATTAATTCCATTCAAAAGCAATATCTTGTATCACATATTCACATATCTAGCAAATCCCTTAAAGTGTCGTTTTTGGATCATACATCCACTATCCATTCCTCATCTCATAATAACTACTAACAAAGGCTGTGTTTAATATCCACAACTCTAGAAAACAGATTCAACTTGTATCATTGAAAGCACAAAAGTAATTTTCATTGATGCATGCACTACATTGTCTCACTAATTGTTTCGTACATACAAGATAAGATAAACAGCAGTAAGTATGATACAATGTTCACCTCATCAATAACAGCTACTCTATAATCTCCTAATCTCTCACAAAGATGGATGGCAATATGAGCTACTACAAAATTAGCTATACAAATCTTATAGTTGCAAAGAAGGTGTTCTTGCGGACTACTACCCTCATGCACCTCAAGTCGCACATCCTAAAAGCCCATGGAGATATTTGTGTGCATTTGGATAAAAAAACTAAGAAAAGATTGTCATTGTGTGTTTCATAAACCTTTGAAATTTCAATCCCTTAATGAGTATCAGCACACTTTAATGAGAACCATGAATATGTTATTGCAGTTGGACAATCTAGCCCAAGTAGCAGCAATGAGTGCTACTACTGCGCATTCAAGAAAGCAATGTGACTAGAAGATAGGAGTTTGCAAACAATTGCTTCCAGCAAGGGGAGAGGTAGCTGCCATGCAAATGGCAGTGACAATAGGAGCGGCACCGCAGCCGTGGCACCATCTGTATTGATAGTGGTGCTTAAGATGTGACCAGCCCAACACATACATGGACACCCACTCTTACTGTGACCATATCAATATAGGCAATGTTCTCACTAAATAATCAAGCTAACACTTAAAGTATGCAACAATAACATTGGATGTAAATTAATGTGTGTATTAACAATGTTACCACAATCATTTGGCGGTGAACTTCTTGTGTCCGGAGTAGTTCTTGATTATGTCGGACCACATTACGATATGAGGTGGAATTGGATGGCCTGATATTTCTTGATTTAGCTGCTAGTAGAACTTCAGCCTTCTTGACAGCACCATTCCCTATTGGTACACGACCATGGGGCAAGCCACCATTGGTGTTGTAAAGTATTGCTCCATCAAGTGGTTGCTGCTCCCACTCACCATCTGGATGTTGAGCACTGGCAGCTGCAGAGTAATCATCCTAGAACAAAAGCAACATTTCATATGATTTGCTTTCGTAGAAGTTGAGTTCACTTGAGTTGAGTACAAACATGGTAGAACTTACAATGCATTTTTGTGCTTTTTGGCTGCAAATTGGACCACTGCTGCCAGTACTGTCCATATTTTTCATGCCAAACTTCATTACGGCATATGTCTTCAGACATGTACCATTTTCTGGTCCAAACTTGTGTTCCTACAGCACGGTGAAGAACACAATTAATCCAATCAAATATGTGAGGAAGACATAGTATATGTGAATTGAAGGTAAGCAAAGTGCACCAGTTACGAGTATAATATACCAAGTATTGTTGAGTTTCCGAGTATGATCATGAGCCTGATCGGTTTTGAGCAACATCTTCAAATTTAAAGCATGCCTCCTGACCTCTCTTTTGTTTTGTCAAGAACTGGTCACTGCACCAGTTACGACAAAGATGTGGCCATACTTGCTCATTGCACCACCAAATCCTACCAATCAAGTATTGCTCATACTCTAATTCTCTTGGATGTGCCAACGTGTCATCAATCTCCTCTCCTTATTTTTTGTAGTACTCCTTGACAGCATCAACACGAGCATTATACATCATTTGCTTCACACGGTCTGAAGCATAATTTTCAAGCATTGGATCTGCTTCTGCCTCGTTGTCTTCGCTGACTTTGAATAAATGCTACATATAGGGACAAAAAAAATCAAGAGTCAACATTTTACATAGCACCATGCTGCAACGGGTTTAAATCTTTATCCAGATTTGAATAACAACCTTAACTTTTGTAAATTACATAGGTATAATGGATTTACCAAAATTTACTTACCCAAAACTCATTTTCCACTCGATCTGCAGCAGTCATTCCAGCATCGTCTTCATCGACAAAGTAATTCACTACTACAAAACAGAGGCTATAGTAGACGCCCCATCACGAGCATTCCTTTGGAACCGCTCGTATTGGGTCTGTCCGACCAATGGTGGCGCGAAGCCTATCACGAGCGGTATTTTTAGAACCGTCTATGATAGTCATATATCACAGATGGTTTGTAAATAGAACCGTCTGTGATAATTCACAGACGGCTCTATTTACAAACCGTCTGTGATAATCCGCCAAATCACAGACGGTTTTATTTTACAACCGTCTGTGTACTATCACAGACGGTACTATTAACAAACCGCTGCGGATTAGCGGATATCACGCACGGTTTCGTAACTGCTCGTGATAGTACATGACGGTCTTGAATAAGAACTATCGTGATATTGAGTTATCACAGACGGTTACGATTAAGAACCGCTCGTGATATCCCCACTCCTTATAAATTGAGCCCGACACATCCTCTCTGCAATCGCCGCCAGGTTCATCGCCTTTCGCCGCTTGCATGTTCATCTTGGCGTTGCTACTTGCCGCCGCCTCTGCCACTCGCCTCGTACCACTTTGGAGAGCAAATTAAAACCCCTGCACTGGCTCCACTTAGATCTGCTGCTCCTCCCAGTGCCACACTTCCCTGCCCTAGCTCTCCTCCAACATGCGGCTCCTTTATCCACTCTATTGATTAATGATTTTCCCTTATTTTGCTACTCTGTACATGGACCCTAATGTTTATTTGTTTTCTTTGTTGTATTCTTTAATCGAAAGCATAGGGTTTAAGTTTCAATTAATACTTCTCACAAAAGCAATAAATTCTTAGAAAAAGGCAAATTTAAACATTTAGCTCTCAATTTGATGGACCCTAATTAAACCTAAACTATAGCAGCCATTGGATGTTATTGAACCAAAACTATGACGATATAAATTCCAGAAAATGAAAAGCAAAACATGTAGCCTTTAATCTGGTGTAATTCCTTTGTGCAACGATGAGCCAAAACGAGTAAGTACGTACAAAGAGGTGAAAGTCTTAATCAGAACTAATTTCATGAGTTGTTTTCTAGAACAGATTAAAAAGAAGAATTTATTACACACCAAGATAAGTCACATGTGCAATGATCTATTTTATATTTCCTCCATTTATCCATGAAGAAACATCATCATAGTGGTTTATTATTTCAATTATATCAAAATGGATACCCGCGCAATCGCACGGACCAACTTGCTAGTTATTAATTAGGATCTTCCTCGTGTCTTTTGTCTCGTATCTAATCAACAATCATGCAGATAATCAATAATTATCCATCGCCAGCTTAGAGAGGAGAAGGTTGGACCCACGCCTAGCGCCTCCAACACCGCCTCCTCCCCCATTGCGCCACCTTAGAGAGGAGAAGGAAAGGAGAGAGAATCGATTTTCTTCGTGAGCTCCAAGGGTAACGATCTATAACCCTTCATGTTTGCTATAAATTAATCGCTAATCAATTTGACACTAATTTGTTACATGCGTAGTGTAGATGGATCGAATCGGATGTACGGTGTGAACCGTGTGAGTCAAGAGTATATTAATGGCGTGGTTGCTTTTAGAAGAGCCACGAAAGCGTGATATGTTGAAGAAGGGATAAATTTTATGTAATGTCCATGCATTGATTATGTAATCAAGATGTTTAACAACGCGGCGCAGATCGAAGCGCATTTGATTCGAAGGGGTTTCAAAAAAGGTATACATGTTGGACCAGTCACGGTGAAGAGCAGATTATACCAGAAGTTAATAATGACGACATCGCCGAGGAAGTCAACGATTTTTCGGATGTGGATTGTGCTTTTGATGAGGATAGGTGGCACGATGACAATCTAGATCAGATGCTACGCGATGCAGAAGAGAACTACAGTGAGAGAGAGTTTTGTAAATTCGAGGGCTTAAGGGAGGACTCGGTGAGACCTTTGTTCCCTAGTTGCAAGCCGGAATATACAAGGTTGTCAACCGTGCTTGAACTGCTGAAATTGAAGGCAAGCAATGGTTGGTCCGATAAGAGTTTCACGGCGTTGTTAGGTCTCCTAGCGGACATCCTTCCGGAGAGAAACGTGTTGCCCAGCACCACCTATCAAGCAAAGAAGGTTATTTGTCCATTGGGAATGGAAGTAGAAAGAATACATGCATGTCCGAACGATTGTATCCTCTACCGTAAAGAGTATGCAGACATGCATGTATGTCCTGTGTGCAAAGCATCCCGATACAAGCGTCAGAATACTGCTAAGGTGAAGCAAGGACCTCCTGCTAAGATGTTGTGGTATCTGCCTGTGATCCCACGTTTGAAGCGTTTATTTGCGAACCCAAAGGAGGCAAGATTGCTGCGTTGGCACTCGGAGGAGCGTAAGAGAGATGGAAAGCTAAGACACCTGCCGATTACGCTCGGTGGAGAAACTTCGATCGGAGCTTCGAAGAGTTCGGTGCGGAACCGAGGAACATAAGGTTAGGGTTGAGTACAGATGGAATGAATCCTTTCGGTAACATGAGTAGCCGACATAACACCTGGCCCGTGAATCTATGTATGTACAACATTCCTCCTTGGCTGTGTATGAAGCGAAAGTACATTTTGATGTCACTACTTATCCAAGGGCGAAGCAACACAGGGAATGATATTGATGTGTACCTAGCACCATTCTTTGGAAGATCTTGTGACACTTGTGGAGCGAAGGGTATGCAGTATGGGATGCGTAAACGAGAGAACTTCACTTTACGTGCCATGTTGTTCGCACCATCAATGATTTTCACGCCCTTGGTAACTGTCAAGCCCGATACAAAAGGAGCCAAAGCTTTGTCTGCATCGCTTAGATGCTACGGAGAGTGTATGGTCAACAACTCGCGCAAAACTATGTATATCGTCACCGTAGGTTCCTTCCTGAGAGTCACCCATACCGCAAGATGAAAAAAACAATTCGACGAAAAAAAGGAGAACGATTCACTCCAAGGGCTTTTAGAGGAAAGAGGTCTATGATATGGTTAAGGATATCGATGTTGTGCTTGGGAAGGGCGTAAATTAAGAACCCGTGAGAAGAACATCCGGAAGAAGCGGTCAATTTTTGGGACTTGCCTTATTGGGAGCACTTAGAAGTTCGCCATCGCATCGACGTCATGCACGAGAGAAGAATGTATGTGATAGCTTGATTGGTCTCTTCTTTGAACATTAGTGGCAAAGCAAAGGATGGTGTTAACACACGGTGTGACTTGGTTGATATGAACATAAGGACCGAGTTAGCACCGGAAGAGACCGATACAGGACGAACATACCTTCCCCCAGCTTGCTACACTCTGTCCAAGGCCGAGAGAAATGAACTGTGCTAGAGCTTGCATGGAGTGAAAGTCCCATCTGGTTACTCCGCTAACATTAAGAACCTTGTTTCTATGCAAGATTTGAAATTAATTGGTATGAAGTCTCATGATTGTCATGTGCTGATGACACAAATGCTTCCTGTTGCAATTAGAAGTATCTTACCGAACAAGGTCCGAGTGGCAATCTTGAGGTCGTGTTATTTTTCAACTCAATTGCTCGAGAAGATCATTGATCCCCAAGGACTAGATGCTCTGCAGCCGAGGTGGTGACGACTCTATGTCATCTTGAGATGTATTTCCTCCGTCATTTTTCGATATCATGGTCCATCTCATTGTTCACCTTGTGAAAGAGATAAAGATATGCGACCTGTGTTCTTCGTCCATATGTACCCGCTCGAGAGGTACATGAGAATTCTCAAGTCCTCGTCGGAATCAATCTCGACCGAGGGCAAGATCATCGAAGGTTATGCAACCGAAGAGGTCATTGAGTTCTCGTCGACTACATGGCTCGTGGAACCGATAGGTGTGCCTCTATCTCGCCATGAGGGGAGACCGGATGGTATCGGGACCATCGGAAGGAAATCAATCACTCCCGATCTGGATACGTGCGCGCAAGCCCATTTCACGGTCTTGCAACACATGACCCAAGTGTCCCGTACATCGACGAGCACAAAGACATGGTGCGCCAGAATCCGACGGTCGGAGGTTTGGATCACGAGAGAGCACAAACGCGGTTCAACGAATGGTTAAAGGTGCGAATCATCGGGAGGTCATCAAGTGATGATATGTTGCTATGGTTGTACGAGGCCACAATTTACAATTGTCGCATGGCAAGGATACGACATAAATGGGTACACATTTTATACAACAGCTCAGGATAGGAAGAGCACAGTCCAGAACAGCGGTGTCCGCATAGATGCATTCAGTACCGATGGAATGAGGAGCTCCTACTATGGGCAAATAGAGGAGATATGGGAGCTCAACTACGTGCTTTTCAAGATCCCCCTATTTCGGTGCCGTTGGGTCCATCTCCCACAGGTGAAGGTCGACAAGTATGGTGTCACTACCGTGGACCTCGAACGTGTCGGATACAAAGACGAACCGATAGGTGTGCCTCTATATTTTAATTAAGAATTTACTCCAATGTAATTAATTTATTCCATAACATCATATGTTATGGACTTGTAATCTCTCATATATTTTGATGTCAACGTGAAATTGTCATGTGTTGATGTGTTATGGACTTGTCATATTTGATATTGATGTCAATGTGGACGTACATTGTAATGTGGAGTATCAAAATTGGTTTCACTTGATTTGGAGTTGAGTTGAATTAGATATGAAATTTTGAAGTCAAATGTGTTATGAACTTGTTATGGACTTGTCATATTTGATATTGATGTCAATGTGGACGTACATTGTAATGTGGAGTATCAAAATTGGTTTCACTTGATTTGGAGTTGAGTTGAATTAGATATGAAATTTTGAAGTCAAATATGTTATGGACTTGTCATATTTGATATTGATGTCAATGTGGACGTACATTGTAATGTGGAGTATCAAAATTGGTTTCACTTGATTTGGAGTTGAGTTGAATTAGATATGAAATTTTGAAGTCAAATGTGTTATGAACTTAATTGTCATCATATACTTGTCACCAGGTTCGAATTCATATGGACTTGTCATGATTGTCATCATATATACTTGTCACCAGGTTCACTATGTTTTGACAGGATATCACACATTGTCATCAGGTTTTGTCAGGCTATCACAGATGGTTTTATAATACAACCGTCTGTGATAAGAATATCACAGACGGTTTTTGATGAGAACCGCTCAGGATATTATTATCACGCGGTTCTATAATCGAACCGTCTGTGATATTTCCATATCACAGACGGTTCTCATTAGAAACCGTCTGTGATATACTTTTTATAAGGCGGGAAACGCTAAGGTTTGCTCTCACTTGTCACTTCCTCTCCCGCGCCCCTTAGGCTCTCGCGCGCTCGTTCACCTCCTCTAGGGTTTAGGGCTCGCCCGTTCACCGCCGACTACGACCTCAGCGCCTCCGCCGACATTAGCGCCCCCGACCTCGGCTCCTTCGACCTCGGTGCCGCCGCCCCCGACCTCGGCGCCCCCGTTCACCTCCCCGGCCGTAAGCACGACGTCGCCACCGCCGACCTCGGTGCCGCCGCCCCGACATTGGCGCCTCGACCTTGACGCCGTCGTCCTCCTCCCGTGTCGGCCTCCTCCTCTGCCGGCCTTCTCCCGTCATGTCCTCCTCCCGTGTCAACCTCCTCCCCACCTCCCTCCTCCCCACATCGGCCTCCTCCCACCTTTCGGCCTCCTCCTTGCACCGTGAGTTCTTGTGCGGCATCCTCTCTGTGAGTATTGCTCCTCTGCGGCGATTCGGTTGATCTTTGCATATATATATTTGCGATGCTAGTTGCAAATTGATCGTGGGCTTTGTTGACATGCTCGTGATGAACTCGCTGTCTTATAATTGAGATTGAATGTGATAGTTAGTTCATACTTAAGCTCTATTGTATTACTTGCTACCGCCAATATGTAATGTTAATTGATTACTTTCGGTTGAGCTCATAGTTCATTGCAAATTGATCGATGGGCTTTGTTGACATGCTCTGTGATGAACTCATCTTATCGAGATTGAATGTGATAGTTAGTTCATACTTGAGCTCTATTGTATTACTTGCTCACTGTCAATATGATGTACTGTTAATTGGTTACTTTCGGTTGAGCTCATAGTTCTATTGCAAATTGATCGGTTGTATTGACTAGTTTGTGATTCTTCTAGTAGTTTGTATGAGCTCATTCAACTTTTCATTTGCCATCTTGATCTCTCGTAGTCAACCTCTGCTTGATCGAAGTTTAATCTGTTGCTAATGCTTGAGATCATTTGACAGCTTAAGCAAAGTATTGTTTAGAGCTCATAGTTTGAATTTATATTATCATATTCATTTAATGAAGAGTATAGACAATAGGATTGAGATGGCAAAGACTTGTTCTTTAGCTACTCTCCTTCCGAGAGCACATAATATCATCAATCAATATGTTGGAATAGTGTCTGCGCACCGTGAGTTCTTGTGCGGCATCCTCTCTATGAGTATTGCTCCTTTGTGGCGCTTTGATCTTTGCATATTTATATATATATATATATATATATATATATATATATATATTTGCGATGCTAGTTGATACCTTGATCTCATTAGTTCTCGATTCTCGAATCTAATATCAAGATATTGCAAATTGATCGATGGGCTTTGTTGACATGCTCGTGATGAACTCGCCTTATAATCGAGATTGAATGTGCTAGTCGGTTCATACTTGAGCTCTATTGTATTACTTACTACCACAATATGATGTCTTTGTTAATTGGTTACTTTCGGTTGAGCTCATAGTTCTATTGCAAATTGATCGGTTGTATTGACTAGTTTGTGATTCTTCTAGTAGTTTGTATGAGCTCATTCAACTTTTCATTTGCCATCTTGATCTCTGTAGTCAACCTCTGCTTGATCGAAGTTTAATCTGTTTTCATTAACAGTTGAGATCATTTGACAGTTAAGCAAAGTATTGTTTAGAGCTCATAGTTTGAATTTATATTATCATATTCATTTAATGAAGAGTATAGACAATAGGATTGAGATGGCAAAGACTTGTTCTTTAGCTACTCTCCTTCTGAGAGCACATAATATCATCAATCAATATGTTGGAATAGTGTCTGTGCACCGTGAGTTCTTGTGCGGCATCCTCTCTATGAGTATTGCTCCTTTGTGGCAGTTCGGTTGATCTTTGCATATATATATATATATATATATATATATATATATATATATATATATATATATATATATATATATATATTGCGTATGCTAGTTGATACCTTGATCTCGTATTAGTTCGATTTACGAATCTATCTCAAGATATTGCAAATTGATCGATGGGCTTTGTTGACATGCTCTGTGATGAACTCGCCTTATCTTGAGATTGAATGTGCTAGTCGGTTCATACTTGAGCTCTATTGTATTACTTGCTACCATCAATATGATGTCTTCGTTAATTGGTTACTTTCGGTTGAGCTCATAGTTCTATTGCAAATTGATCGGTTGTATTGACTAGTTTGTGATTCTTCTAGTAGTCTGTATGAGCTCATTCAACTTTTCATTTGCCATCTTGATCTCTATAGTCAACCTCTGCTTGATCGAAATTTAATCTGTTTTAATTAGCTGAGATCATTTGACAGCTTAAGCAAAGTATTGTTTAGAGCTCATAGTTTGAATTTATATTATCATATTCATTTAATGAAGAGTATAGACAATAGGATTAAGATGGCAAAGACTTGTTCTTTAGCTACTCTCCTTCCGAGAGCACATAATATCATCAATCAATATGTTGGAATAGTGTCTGCAATCGTTAATCTCTAAACCTTTTATTGGTGAGAGTTAATCATTTCTTATTAAGAACCGCTCAGTGATTCCTTTGCATTTCCTTAGAGAAGCTAGTGGATTAAGGAGTGTTAAATTCTTTAGGAATTATGCTTTAATGCTAATTAATTTTGTTGGGATTAATTCTGAAATTTTGCTAAAATCGCATTTTTTACAACAATCAAAAAAGAAAGTTTTACTTGATTCTATTTTGTTTCTATGTCTTTATTAAAGGCTAGTCTTCTCGTACATGAAGCATTAAACCTTTGCTTAGCATTTTCTTCGTCGATCTGATACACTTGAGTGTACCTTTGCTTCATGCCAATCCTCCACAAAGATGAAGCAAATGGTACACTCCATGTATCGAGCTCGATGAAGTAGGCTCGAGCAAAGATAGGCTCGAGCAAAAGATTTGTATCACTAGTTTCTATCTATACAAAGATCACAAGAGAAGCTGGTGGATTAAGGAGTGTTAGAATAGGAGCAGGCAGGCGGTGAGCCCTAGAGCATTAAACCTTTGCTTAGCATTTTCTTTGTCGATCCTGACACACTTGAGTGTACCTTTGCTTCGTGCCAATCCTCCACGGCATGAAGCAAATGGTACACTCCAGTGTGTCGGGCTCGATGAAGTAGGCTCGGGCAAAGATAGGCTCGGGCAAAAGATTTGTATCACTAGTTTCTATCTATACAAAGATCACAAGAGAAGCTGGTTGATTAAGGAGTGTTAGGAGTGTTACAATAGAAGCTGGTGGATTAAGGAGTGTTAGGAATGTTAGTAGTCTGTATGAGCTCATTCAACTTTTCATTTGCCATCTTCATCTCTATAGTCAACCTCTGTACTTCTTCCTGAGATTAATTGTTTCATATTTATGCCGGAATGTTAGTAGTCTCAGATGAGCTCATTCAACTTTTCATTTGCCATCTTGATCTCTATAGTCAACCTCTATACTTCTTCCCGAGAGCAAGTAAGCGAGATGGCAGAGGCACTCGTTTTCGCCGCCGCCACCGACGCCATTGAGATGGAAGAGGCGCCGACGAGGCCGCCAACACCGAGCCCGCAGATGGAAGAGGCACCGACGAGGCCGCCGTCACCGTCGACGATAATGACACGGAAGCGAGATGGCAGAGGACAATCGAAAATGCCTTTGGGCCGACTGGTCATCACGGAGGTCAGTGACTTTGGGGTCCCTCTGAGTCCCAAGAGATCAGCGGTGAGATTCCGGACCGTCTGTGGGATACTTGGAAGGGAACGGGTCCCCATCACCACACCAAGGTGGAAGGACCTGACGAAAGAAGCGAAAGGCGTGCTGTGGACAGAACTTTCTGAGAAGTTCACTATTCCAGAAGCAGAAGTGGCACGCGTGCGACGGACGGCGATGCTCACGATGGATAAATCGTGGAGGACCTTCAAGAGCATTCTTGTCATGAAGTACGTGAACACGGGTCAGACGCCCTTTGCGCAGTATAGATTCTTGACGCGGGAAGCATGGGACACCTTTGTGGCTATGAAAACGACGGCCGAATTTAAGGAGCAAAGTGCAGCGCACAAAGCTCTCCAGACACGAAACACTCACCAAGACAGACTTCGGCAGACCACTGGTACGCTGGTAAATACGAGGAATGGGCAATGAGGAGCAAAACCCATTTCGATGTCACGCACCCACGTTCCCTAAGTTGGTTAAAAGCGAGGGCAAAAGTCTTGTCTTGGCAAAGATCTCTTTCACAAACCCGCAGACTGTGAAGTGTCCCAACGTCTGTAAATATGTCGAACTACCTAGTTAATAAGTCCGTAACTTCATAGTGTCTATAATAAAATGATGACCTCTTGCAGCGTGACTTGACTGCCCAAGCTTCCCAAGGCTCCTTCCATGCAGACAGGGAGAAGGATATACTATCTACGGCCTTGAGAAACAAGGAGCACCTGGTCGCACGCGAGGCCTTGGGGTTAACGTATCTTGGAGTCATGGATTCGCGGACGACTCATCGCGTATAGGAGTAGGAAGAGATCCAAGGCCGAGCACGACGGCCGGTTGGTACAGATGATTACTAACAAAGTTGAAGAAAAGATAGCGAAATTGCGAGTCAACTAGAGATAGTACTCCGAGCCGGTGATGCGCAAGCCGCCTCATTAATTGGGAGGCGCCTCCTCGACGTCGGAGTAGCGTCGCGTCGCGCAGATAATTCTCAACATGACGACGTCCGAAAGTACCGATAGACGACATCCGATCACCGATAGACGACATCAAGGTAACGTACATCTATGGAATGCACCAAAGATAGACCTATAGGACGCCTTAGCTAATTGCGTATCGTTTTATAGGAGCCGACGCCGTGCAAGCTCCAAGTAAGGATGGATGGGTCCCTTTGTATTGAGGCTGCGCAGGGGATGGTGTATCCATACGAGGAAGGGCAATGCGAAGACGGTGCCACCGGCGCAGGGTTACTCTAAGGTCCAGGTGGATATGGTACATGTCAATTTTCGAGCCATCCCACCAAGATTTGCCCGAACGAAGAGATCACAACACTAGGGATGTCGCCCACTCTTTTATCCAAAGGCCCAAGAACAACATCGCCTCGACCCAAAGAAGGTCTGCGATCCGACACAACCATTCCTCTCCAACGGACCTCGATGATTCCACCTCATGTTTCGCCTCGTATATGACCTCTTCGATTCCCGTGGAGAAGACGCCAAGGAACAGACAAAAGCGTGCCGACGTGTCGGTTCCCGAGTCGCCTCACAAAAAACGCCGCCAATCACTAAGGCCAAATCGAAATCAACGAACGCATAAAGCGCCTCCCAAGTCCGGAAGTCCGCGATACCGGAACTACATCATCGGAAAACCGCAGTGCTCGACGCAGATAATGCACGCCGGATATGCTTGTCGCTTTGCATGCACGGTACTTGGACAAGACCCAAAAGAAGGGTTGCGATCATCGAATCACCGCCGAATCACGAGGACAAGCATTTCTTCAACGGGACGAGGTACTTCGTCGTGGGCTTCAATGACTTATATGAACTATTCAACCTCGTTGGCCTCGACGTCTCGCTTCTACGATGTTGGACACTGTAAGTGCGTACAATCAAGTTCTACATTCATGTAATACCGATAAATATCACAACTCATTGCTTATGTATAGATACATGCTGAAAAATGTCCGAGAATGGAAAGAACCGGTGGGTTTCCTCGACCCACATGTGGTATCGCTGCAAACCATCCAACAAGACTCGTCCTTCGTCGAGAAATACATAACGAGGTCATTGCTTCGTTAGACGAACATGAAGTACATAGTGGTGCCCTACAACCAGGGGTAAGTGTCACTACTTGCTATACAAATTTCATTTGTACTTTATACGCAGCACGAACTTAGGTTTAATGACTATAGCGACATACATGAGTAGGTACCATCGATCCTTTTAGTTATTATACCCAAGAGGAACCTTGTGATATACCTTGATTCCCTAAACCGCAACAAGCACGACTTCAAAGATTCTAAGAGGAATACTCGAGAGGTATGCTCATTTCCTCCTTACATAACTCTATTGTAGTCTTCATTCGCTTGAAATGGCCGAGGATAATTTTTTCAATCATGTAGGTCGCTCATCAATTATGTTGCCAACAAAGGAATATACGATGGAAAGAGCGCCTAACTAACACACAGATGGATTTTTCTGACGCGCTACAACACGATAATCCTATATCATACTTCATAATAACGCGTCTCGAATCGACTATACCTATATATGTAATTCTATTTTTGCAAAGGCCGCCAAAGAAAAGATGATGAGTTATGTGCAATCTACGTCGCTATCATATGCGCTAATCCTTAGAGCTAGGAAGAAGGATCCCGAGGTTTGTCAATCTCAAATAATTATTTCCTAATTATAAATTTAAATATATATATATAGCTTACCACTTTACTCTTGGTAGCGGCAGTGTCTTAGATTTACAATGTGATTCACTCGTTGAAGAGATCAAGGACATTCGAGGAAGCTCGCACCTTTATCAACACGTAAATCATTAACGACAATGGAGAATTTCACTCCGTCGCCAACCGAGAGCATCACCCGTCGACAACCTCTCAACGTAAACAATGTAATCCAGGTTGTAACTATAGCGACAATACTTGAACAAATGCGATCTTTTGTAATTTATTTTGAGTAATGATCACTTTGAGTTGTCAACAATTGATTATCTCTAATGAATCTGTTTTTGTGCATGCTTGAATCTGTTCTTGTGCATGCTTGTTTTCAGAGGGCATGGCTAGCAATTCCTGAGGCTAGCCAGAAAAACAGCAAAATTGTGGTCAGGGATTTGAGCTATCATAGACGGTTTTTTGTTAAAACCGTCTGTGAAGGCAAGTATCACGAGCGGTTTCTACTAAAACCGCTCGTGATACTTAAATATCACAGCATCGTTATAAAACAAACCGTCTATGATATTCCCATATCACAGACAGTTCTCAACAAAAGCCGTCTGTGATATTCACAAATCACAGACGGTTTTTCTTTAGAACCGTCTGTGATATTCCCATATCACAGACGGTTTCTAGTCCCAACTGTCTGTGATACTATCCTTCACAGATGGTTTTTTAGTAAAACCGTCTGTGATATTGCGTATCACAGACGGTTTTTTACCGTCTGTGATAATGGCATGTTATCACAGACCAACAAACATAGACGGTTCGGAAACCGTCTGTGATGACGGTTCCGAACCGTCTGTGATGTGGCTTCCTGTAGTAGTGTAATCATCCCATGTCAACGCAGGGCGAGTATTAAAGGTTCTACCCTGCTCATCCTTGTCCTCTACAACACCTGGGTATTCATGTCTAAGAATAACTCCAAGTTGTGCTTGATATGTGTAGTCCTTTTGGGGCATGTAATTGATATACTTGAATTGCCTACAGTACATGAATTAAGCATGAGAATGTTTGTATGTATTGTTGGCCATGTTAATGTTTGTATGTATTGCTGGCCATGTTCTCTAACATGTGTCCATATTATTGGTTTGATATCTCCATATCCATGACCCGTGAAACATAGTCATCAACCAATACATATGCTAGTCTATTCATATGTATCCTCATATGTTTCCGACCAGGGATCGTATAAGAATAATTATCGCAGAAATATAGAGTTTCACAATCAAGTCACATACTTGATAATCAATATTAACAATATTATTCTTGGAACAAGATAACATTTTATCCAATATTATGAACATAAGGAAATATAATCATCTCTATGATTGCCTCTAGGGCATATTTCCAACAAAAAGCACCATCGCCGAAGTCATCAACCTCGATGATTCAGTGCCGGAATCTGTGGACGCCGTCCCGGACTCCCTAGCTGGCGATAGTTATGTCCCAGACAGCCTCAGTGAATGGTGAAGTTCAAATTAAGAATGTTTTGTTGTTGCTACAAAACCTGTCTAAGTGATCTTTTTTGAATTCGAGTATTTTTTGTCTTGGTGAATGGTGAAGTTCAAATTAAGAATGTTTTGTTGTTGCTGCAAAACCTGTCTCGGTGAATGGTGAAGTTCAAATTAAGAATGTGTGCATTCGTTCGAGCTAGAGTGTTTTTGGAGTAATTTCGCTAAGTTACAGTATGTGGGCAGAAACTGAAATCCATAGATGATCATCCCATTACATTACAAAAAAGACAAATTAGGACATGGCATTCTAATTGAGATACTCAATTGCTTGGTTTACAATTTCTGGATCACACTACAACCTAATAGGAAGAACGCCATTCCTCTCTAGTGATTGCTTCTTCAAGTGTGGAATATGGTAGTGTTGCCCTCCTTTTTGACGTAAAATCTCTCTCATGCATGATTGGTGAGTGAGAAAAATACGGTTGCTCCTATCAAATGGATACTCATCAAAAGCTTGGACAACCTTGGCGACGATGTCTTCAACATTACCCGGAGATGACTTTTGAAACATGGGTTGAAGAGCTACAAAAAAACCTAGGTCTAACACATTGAGATCAGGAGAGTTGGGCGGCTGGCAAATCATCCTTATGTCAAAACCATCAGTAGCTCCCGCATGACAAAACTTGACATCATTGACTGCAATGTGCGTCCTGGCATTGTCCTGCTGGATGTATATGGGGGTACCATGTTCCTCCGGTGGCCATTTCTCCTTGATTGCGAGCAAAACCTTGTTAAGAAGGTACTCAAGGCTTACTTCCTTGGTCACCGACAGCAGCACCTTCGTTACCAAGGTACTAACAGGCCTATTCGCGCTACTTCTTTTCACTGCCTCTACGAAAGTGAAAGGAAATATGCCTATCTTTCCTGAGAATGTCATATTACCATCACCGTCAAACCTAGGCCTCGCAACTACCGCGAGGAACATCACCTTCTCTATAAAATTCTTGCTCTGTGTGGTTCTTTCCGGATCCTCCTCGTCTGGCGCCAGGTAGTAGTTTTGAGTCTGCCTCATGCGATAGAACCACTTCTCGTCTATGTACACGATGTTGTACATTCCATGAAAAGTTGGTTCTTGCGGCAAGCTGATGTTGTCTAGCAGTGAGAGGCAGAAATGAACCCTTCCTCTCTTGTTCTCTTTGGTCAATGTAAATTTGATGGCATTCGTGTGCCACCTAAACTTGCCTTCTTTCAACCACCTAAACAACGTAGTCTTCGACATATGCAGTTCTTCGGCTAGATCTTAGAGTGTGGTTATCTTACGCAACGACACTTCTTTAATGGCTTTGGGATCAAAGGCTATTCTCTTGCTGCCACAATTCTTTGGCTTCTTACTCATGGCTACGTGTACCCCTCCACCCTGCTGTCCATTGCGCCATATCCGCTGCACAACTCTCATAGGCATGCCCATTTCATTAGAAATGGCCTTAGTCACTCCACGCTTCAAAATGCCTAACGAAGTTCTCTCTAGAATCATGGCATATATGGCTCATCATTCATCATCGGTGTATTGCTTCCTCCTTATGACATTGTCATTGTGTCCAGCGTCGCCGTGGTCCTCAAGATCGCGGCCGGCGAGCCCGAGCTCACAGCGATGGCGTGCTCGCGACCGTGAGCCCGAGCTCGCCATGGTCATGGACGGCGTGGCCGTGCCCGGCCGCCCGGCGCCAAAGATGACCTCCCCGACGAGCCCGAGTCTGCTGTGGCAGCATGACGATGTGAGAGCATGACCATGCCCACTGCCCGATGCCAGCGTGCCTGCCCATGCCAGCGAGCCCGAGCCTGTCGTGCCCACGGTAGGCATGCCCATGGCAGCCGTGGCCGTCATTGGCGTCTCGACCTTCCTCCTCTCCTTGCGCATGGCCAGCGTGCTCCTTGCCGGTAACAGCACCACCATCCGAGGCACCACCTCCTTCGTCGTCTCCGTGCACACAGTCGCGCGCACCATCCCTGGCACCACCTCCTCCGTCGTCTCCGTGTGCATCGTCGTCCCACTCGAGATCATAGTTCAAGTCAATCACCGATCCTTCATACTCCTCAACCTCCTCCCAATTGATCGAGATAGTATTAAGGTCTAAGCTAGCCATTGATTTGGACCATGTACAACTTTGGTGTTCATCGGGTACTTATAGGTAGAGAAGAGAGCAGAGAGGGAGTAGCTAGATTCTGAAAATTTCACATGGGCATGTCCTTCAAATCTATCAAAGAGATTTTTGTTCCCTCCACATGTGGTCCTCAAAATTTCAATGAATCTTCCAAATTTTCCTTCCCACCACATCTCACTCAATATGTCAAAATTTCAATTGCTCTAATCCGGACGTATGCTGTAACATCCCGATTTTCAAGCATTTTTGAAAATTTTCAAAATTTAAAAATTAACCATTTGGTTTTATTAATTTGCTAAAAGCTAAATTTGAAATTTAGAATTTTAAAAGCAATTTAATTTGAATTAATCAAACTTCAATTAATTAAATTTGGTTTATTTAAGTTTTCTGGATCTTAATTGGATTTGAAATCAAAAATATTATTTTAAACCTATTCTTGGATTTTGTTGGATTTTAAAAGAGGTTTTCCTTTTGTCCCTAAGTTAAAAATAATTTATTTGCAAACATTTAAAAGTAAAAGTTAAGCTAAAAATATTTTTATTAAGTCCCAAATAATTGAAGGAATTTCTGTGCATTTTTCTATAATTTGTTGGCTTTATTTAATATTTTCTAAAAATGCTTTTCTTTTTCTAGTATTTTATTTAATCAAAAACCTATTTAAATCTTCCTATTCACCTTAGGCCAAATCTCTCTGGCCCGTTTTCCCCTGTTCATTCACGCGGCCCAGCCTCCCAGCCCGTTTTACGCGCTCTAACTGCACCCCTACCTTCCAATCGTTGTGGACCGTCCGATCAAGATTGAACGGACCGATCAAGATGGCGGTTCGGACAGTCCGAACGTCCTAATCGTTGTGGACCGTCCAATCGAATTTGAACGGCTAGATCGTGCTAACCCGTTCGGACGGTCCGAACGTTCAAATCGGTTTGGACCGTCCGATCAAGATCGGGCGACCCCGCTTCACCGCGCTTTTCCTCACCCGCTCCTCCCTCTCTCCACGCAGCGGGTCCCGCCTGTCAGCCGCCCTTGCCCTGGTCATCTTCAACCTCACGCCCGCGTTAGCGCCATGCACGTGCGCGTGTTTTGCGCACCTTCCCAGCCCCGGAAGCCCCTCGGCCCACCTTCGCCGCTTTCGCCCGCCGCTGCTCTTCGTCCTCATCGTCGGCCTTCCGGTGACGCCGCGTCGTCAAGGCCCAGCGCACCAAGCTCGCCGTGAGCTCCTCTCCCTTTGGACCCCCTCGCCGTCGGCCAACTCCCAGCTAGTCGCTGTGGCTGGAGCAAAGCGTAGGCGTGGCTAGATGCTGGAGCGCGGGTCTGGACTGTGCGACATGCGAGGCGACGCAGCGCTTCGTCCAAAGCGCAACGGCTTGATTGATCGTGTGTTTAATTAGGGGTAAATCAGGAATAATCTCTCCCGCACGCCACAACCTTGGTCTCAGCGAAAATACTGCACGCCCTCTAATCTGGAATGGAGGGAGTATTGATTATTCATTGCATTGCATATCAAACATTAATGTTGGAATGATATAACCCATGGGAGTGGGATGAGATCCCCAGATGTAAGATATGGGCAATGAGGTCCTCGTCTGAAAAAGGACGGGCAATGGGTTCCCGCATTTGAGAATGCGGGCATGAGTGAACACTGACGGGTGTTACACTACGCTATACCGGTATAAGCAGAAGTGAAGTGTGGCATGAGCATAAGTTGCATTGCATTCATGAAAGATGAAACTGTGTTATGAGATAAAGATAATGAATTGTTGATGAGATGTTGTTTTGTTGTTATTTTTCTTGTACTTGCTGAGTCTTGGACTCACTCTTATTATTTATTGTTTTAGGTGAACGTTAATGGCGGCATACTTTGGGGTGGAAGTAGAACATGGAACTATTGCATTTGTATAGCACTTCACTCCACTTCATGATTCATTTTTTTGGACTTATAATAATTGGATAAGCTATGTTTCCTTTAGTTTCTTGTAGTTGATAATATTGCTAGTTGTTGTTTTTCCTTAATTGAAATTTACAAATGGTGATTTTGGTAATTATTTGGATTATATTTCATTTGAATTATGATTAATCATCTTGCTAAAATTTATGATTTCCTTATTGTTGAATGTTTATTCATGAAGTCTAGTAGGTAGTAATACTTGATTATGAATTAAAATTGGTAGCGTTAGTAGATGATATCCTGGGCTTTTGCCATGCCGGGGTGTTACATCCGATTTCCAACAATACGTACGTGGTATTGGAATGAAACGGCTTGGAGAGTTGCAGGAATCAAGGGGAGAATCCCCTGAATTATAGTCCATTTAAGGTCCTGTCTTAATCCTGAAGATTAACCCAGAAGGTAAACAGGTTGCACTTTTTTTTCCCTTAGTGAGTTTTCCCTGAAGATTTCTCACATAAAGGTTTTTAGCGAGGCAACGAGGCAATACAGCTTACAGATGCAATGTGCTCTTTTCTCCGATCTTTTTTTTCACTGGATTTTTGGAAGGAGTTTTTAATGAAACATATGCATGACACGGTATTAGTCCAAAGGGGAGTGTTAAGAAACTCTGAATTAAGGGTTGATAGGCATAATACCGAAACTACTTCTGATAGGTTTTAGTCTATGAATAAGTCCTCCCTATATACAAAAATATATCAATATACTAATAAAAGAGGTTCTCCTTATTACGTCTCTATCTATTATCTCTTTCAATTGTCTACTACGTGGTGATTGGATGATCGAATTCGTAGGATTACTGCTATTCTTTCGACCAAAAGAAGCACAGTAGGCGTTTAGCGGGGCTGCTTTACCACGCCGACCACGTGTTCGACCAAAAGAAGCACAGTAGGCGCTTAGGGCATGTACAGTGGGTGACATCAGCAGTCTATAATCTTTGCCACGTAAAATTTTTAATGACGTGGATGAGAGAGAACAAGGAGAGAATGAAGTCGTTTAGCAGATGCAATGATCTATAAAACCCTATAGACAATACAAAACACCATTGTATGAGTTGTTGTCTATAACAAATATTTTTTCCAAGCAAAAACTAAAAGATTGTGAGATGTTATATAGACAACTTAACAGACAATTCATTATATGAGCCATCTTTAGTCTTTGTTTATAGATGATATGGATAATGATATAAACACCAGGTTATGCATCTATCAGATATATGCTTAGCGGGGCCGCTTTACCATGCCGACCACGTGTTCCATCTCCATACAGCCACGTGTTCCTTCCGACAACGTGCCACCTCCCGGGCCCACCCGCCAGTCACCACTCACCAACACGGCGCCAACCCAGAAAGAAGTGCAAGCGAGTACTCCATATAGCAGTCTTCCTTTCTAGTTTCCACGGGCGAGGTGGCCATTTCTTCTCGCTTCCTCTTCGTCTTCGCGTAGGTAGGTACATTCCAAGATCGCCGGAGCAAGAAACAGAGCACCGAGCGGGGAGAGCAGAAGAGATGAGGTGGGCGGCGCTCATGTGGGAGGGCGCGTCGCGGGCCTTCAGCCACCGCCCCACCTTCACCAACCTCGTCCTCGTCCTCGCGGCAAGGTCAGTGCTCGCGCATCGATCGATGTTTCTTCTTGCTCGTGTACGTCTCTTCGATCGCGTTGGCCGGGGCGGGGAATGAATCTCATCTGGGATCTTGTGCACCCGTGGAGTAGTACTGGTAGTTCGCTAGTTTTGCGTTTAATTTCGCCGTCTTTTTTCCCTCCTACGTGCCGCGCGCGCGCGTAGCAGGATCCGGCTAATTCTAGCCTGTTGTTTTCCGTGGACGAGTACTCGACTCTCGAGCTGGATTGCGCCGTAAAGGTTGCAAGATTTTCAAGTGCCTGCTCTGCCCGGCTTTTCTTGGTCCCCCCAAAAAAAAAATTCCTCGGTTCGATCCATGGATCTTGGGGGTCAAAATTCGCGATTCTCACATTCTGAACCTCTGAAACCATTTTGTCAATTCAAGGTCGACCCTGATATCAACGGGTAGAGCAGTGCAGGATTCAGAGCTCACCTAGCTTGCTCGTACGACTTTACATGCGGGGCATTTCTTTTACCGTCTTCTGGATGTTAGAAAAAGGAGGGCAAAGAAAAGAGTTCCTTCCTCTTTCCACCTGTTTCGATCTAGTCTACGTTTTGGCCCCATGTGTCCCCACATCGTTGTGGCCTAGCTTCTGGACTATGCATGAATATTCCGCCGTGGCCCATGTGATGAGGCCAAGAAAATTTGTCCTTGATTTCTCCATTCCTACCGTACCACGTTTCGACATTTTTGTATTTCAAAATTGTGCTTTAGCTTTCTAATAAATGGAAGATTTAAGAACGAAAACGCGAATACATGACGGTTTGGTGAGTCGGTGCCATGTGCTAATTGTCATTATATATATGTGGAGTGGCCTTGAAGTGCTAGGCAAATGCAATGCTGGACTTTCCTTCCCTGACTAATAATTTGACAACAGCATGCAATTTTTATTTATCTCTCTCTTCAATGCCTGGATAGAAAAAATATATCTATGTAATATGACTATTTGATAGTGTGAAAGAACAAAATTATAGAGCAGCCCTTGGTTGACTGGTCTTTTGCAATGATATGGTCCAATGCCATAACAGAATACTGATATTGGTGCAAGCTGTAAAACAAGAATTTTTCATGCTATTTGAGATAGAGACGTGTAAATGTTGAAGCTGACATTGCTAGATGGTTGGGCTATATGACATTGCTAGGTGGCTTCGATGTAGAACACACCGATTAGGATATTTAACATGGCTGAATAATTCTACGAAGTTCTAAATGTTTTGCATTCTTAGTTCGATTATCTTATTTTTCAAACCTGTTGATTTTTGGTTGCCAAATCTGCAGTAGTGGAGGCCTCGTTGCATATGCGGACTCCAAATCAGATGATGTTGTTGACAAGCCCCAAGGACCTCCGAAGAAGAAAGTTGTGGTTCTTGGAACTGGTTGGGGTGGCACCACGTTCCTGAGGAATCTTGATAGCAGACTGTATGATGTCCAGGTTATCTCACCTCGGAACTACTTTGCATTCACACCATTGCTCCCAAGTGTCACATGTGGAACAGTTGAGCCAAGGAGCGTTGTTGAGCCAATCCGTAGGATTTTGGAGAAGGTATGTTGGCTTCCAGAAATTTCGGAAAAACTGCTAACCAATTTGTAGGATTTTTAACTTTTTCACAACCTGTTGAACACCATGTACTTCAAACACTAGAATGGTTTGTTTTCGCAATGTGCCAAGTGCCAACAAAGTTCCTGACCTTGTACATCACGCTCAGGATCCAACTTGAGTCCCATAAACACACTTTGTTCTCCAGAAGTTTTTTTTTAATGAAATTCTCCAGAAGTTTGACTTGTTAGGGAATAGTTGTATTTCATACTTGAACACTACCATGCATTCATAGGCTCATAGCTCAATTAGATGGCTAATTCTGTGCCAAATGAACTAAAATTCATGCTGTTGTTCGCTATTCTCTGACAGAAAGGTGGAGCAATTAAATTCTGGGAAGCAGAGTGCTTCAGGATTGATTCAGCAAACAAGAAGATCCATTGCCGCTCAAATATCGGGACAAATCTTGATGGAAATGGCGAGTTCTTAGTTGACTACGACTATCTTGTGATAGCAGTTGGAGCTAGGTCTAACACATTTAACACTCCTGGTGTGGTGGAGAATTGCCACTTTTTGAAGGTAAACTTGTATATGATTTACATGATCCTTTTTTTTAACGAAAGATTTACATGAACTGAATCATTGAGTATTAGGTCTGCAGCTATAGTATTTTGCCTTTCATTATAGACACATCTGAAAGGGAATGAACCTCATGTAAACTGTTCCGTTATGTTAGATAAATAGTTTTATGTTATTTTCATTGTTTTTGCACTTCAACCCATACACTGTTCATATTGTCCTATTATAATCACAGGAAGTGGAGGATGCCCAAAAGATCCGAAGGAGTGTGATGGACTGCTTCGAGAGGGCAAGCCTCCCATACCTGAATGAGGAAGAGAGGAAGAAGAATCTTCACTTTGTTGTTGTGGGTGGTGGACCTACAGGCGTGGAATTTGCGGCGGAGTTGCACGATTTTGTTACTGAAGATCTATCAAAGCTTTATCCTTCTATTCAGCACCTTGTCAAGATATCATTGATCGAAGCTGCAGATCACATACTGACTATGTAAGGCCCGGATTGGTTCTCTCTTACATTTGATGCTTTATGACTTAATAACTACTATTGCTTTACACGAGGTTGCCTTTTTTTTCCTGCTGTATACCATAATTAACTACTACCCCGACAATTTGGCAACACATTGTTACCTGATATATTTAACATTACGTACTAGACTAATGATTGTTTATGTGTTCTAAAGGTTCGACAAGAGAATAACTAACTTTGCTGAGGAGAAGTTTGGAAGGGATGGCATTAATGTGAAAACTGGATATAAAGTTGTGAAGGTTTCTAAGGATGCAATTACCATGCAAAACCCAGCTACTGGGGATATTGCAGTTCCTTATGGAATGGCTGTCTGGTCCACCGGTATTGGAACTCGTCCATTCATTGTGGAGTTCATGAAACAAATTGGCCAGGTAGAAAGAAATTTAGTGTTGATTCTGTATTCTTTTGTCAGATCAGTTAGCCGATGAATCCTTTCTCTACATATGCAGGCCAATCGCCGTGTCCTAGCTACTGATGAATGGCTAAGGGTGCGTGATAGTGATGGTGTCTATGCAATAGGTGACTGTGCTACCATAAACCAGCGGAGAGTAATGGTATGCAATGGAAATTTCTTACTTGTTTGTTTAGGTTTTGTGCCTGGCTCTCCCCTATATAGTTTCCTTCAAGGGAAAAAAATTCTGCCTAACAAAAGAAAAATCCTTTTTATCTCTTTTCTTGCATGCTTAACATTCTCATCTAGTTTCCTTACAAACCCCTATGTGCAATTTCTTAAGATTCCATTAAGTGATGCGTAAGTTGGTAATCCACTTGAATTGTTAGATTAGCTCTTGAGAGTTGGTCAGTGTCCTTTGGTGTAATACATGTTATAGGTCAATGCATCGAAGAGATTTTGTTAATCTGCTATGCACATTTAGGAATTCAAGTTCTTGACGTGTAATGCTTGCAGGAAGACATCTCAGAAATATTCAGAGTTGCTGATAAAGATAACTCTGGAACCTTGACTGTGAAAGAAATTCAAGACGTCTTGGATGATATCTACGTGAGATATCCGCAAGTACAGCTCTACCTGAAGAGCAGGCAAATGAATGGAATTGCTGATTTAGTAAGAACTGCCAAAGGTGATGGCGAAAAGGAGTCTGTAGAGCTGAACATTGAAGAGTTTAAGAAGGCTCTTTCACTTGTGGATTCGCAAGTCAAGACTCTACCTGCAACAGCTCAGGTTGTCTTTAATTCTTTTTTGGAAGTTGGACCTATTTAAAAGTTTCAAAGTAACCATTTCAGTAAAAATACATCGGATTAAATTTGACTAGTTTGTTTTTTCTATCAGGTTGCTTCACAGCAAGGACAATACCTTGCTAGGTGTTTTAATAAGATGGATGACACTGAAGAAAATCCTGAAGGTCCAATCCGCATTAGGGGAGAAGGCCGCCATCGCTTCCGCCCCTTCAGGTGCCTATTGTTACATCATTCATCTGCCCATTTGTTTTCCTAATTCCATTTCTTGATCTTCATCCTGACCGGAATGCATCTGTAGCATGTGTTCATACAAAGTAGCTACTGGTTACACTCTTACACCATATGGGAGATTAGGTTGTGAATGTGATCTAACATTTTCTGGAAAGTAGTTGAGAAGCAAATTATATTACAATCACCCTGTTAGAAGTTTTGTTTTACAGTAAGCTTCCCAAAGATATTATCAACTACAGAATCATTTAGACTGCATGCATGTTAAACTGTTTATAACTGCGGAGTTCTAGAAGTCTTTTTTTTCTGGCATCTGATACTATTACTTTGCCAATTCCTCCAGGTACAGGCATTTAGGCCAATTTGCCCCACTAGGAGGGGAGCAAACCGCTGCACAGCTCCCCGGAGATTGGATCTCCATTGGCCACAGCACACAGTGGCTCTGGTACTCCGTGTACGCAACGTAAGTGTTTTGTTTCCTTTTTCATGACGACAAAGCTAATTGTGCTATCACTCTTGTGCCCCATTTGCGGACCATTTACCGTGGTGTCAAAACACTCCTTTTTCATCTTCTTTGCTCTAAATTCAGCAAACAAATCAGTTGGCGCACGAGGGCACTGGTGATATCTGACTGGGGTCGTCGCTTTATCTTCGGTAGAGACTCGAGTTGCATATAGCCAAGAAGAAAAGATTTTGCTGTGACATATTCTGAAGCTAAGGCCAGCAGTAGTGCCTCCCACTTGAGTCTGTTTTTGCAGATACATATGTTCTTTTTTGTTAGGGAAAGAATAAAAGTTCCCTTGCACTTGCATAGTGCACCACGGAGAAAATTCTTCTGTACCTTTCTTTTTGAGAGTTGTACTTTTGCGGCATGAGCAAACTTGCAGATTCTTTTAGTTGTTTGTTTACCACAAAGAAAAGCAGAAGGGACCACTTTGGACCTGATTTTGTTCTGTAGCAGAAGGGATCACTTTGGACCTGATTTTGTTCTGTAAAATTAATTCTGTTTGAGTGAATTCTGTTTTGTAGCTAGCAACTTGAACATGCTTCAATGGTGATCCATTGGATTGCCTTTGCACTTGGCTAAGTTTTGGTTAGTAGGTGCTTTGTTGACTAATAAATATGTAGACAAATTGCTAGGGTGAAGTCTTATTTTGCCGTTGAAAGTTCTTACGTTTTTCCCTTGTTTTAAAAAAGAACCTGTAAGTTCTTGATTTGTTTCAGTCCAAAACATCTTCCTCGAAATGCTGCTGTAGGTGCAGCGGTTTAGGTGGTTTTCATTATTCATTGCCCCATTGGTGAGTTTCTTGACAAAACTGAGGCACAAGCAATCAGTAGTGGGGCAGACAATTCCCTCAAACAAAGGGCAAGATGTAAAATTTTGATGGCATATTAAAGAGACGCAATCCAGAGTCAGTGAAAATGCAGCACAATAGAGATTGGTCCAAGATGTTAAAAAAATCAGGGAGAGAGAAACACTGAGCTTCTAGTATTCAGTCACATCCCAGATGAAAAATCAAGGCTGATAATGTCCTTTTGCTGCACTGTTATCCCAATTTTGCTGTTTCTTCTTCTTTGTGGGATCCAGTTTGACAGTAACTCAAAACAAAAGAATATAAAGGTAGCTTCTTGCTGAAATTTCAGATCATTCTAGAATGTAGAAAAATACACGGAGCAATCCAATTTCATCATCACCAGGGGAGCAAAACACTGGTTTTGAGGCAATCCAACGGATCAGCACCATTTACAAAAAAAAAAGGGGGGGGGGGGGTGAACAAAAATATCCCCGAGAATACGTCTTTGTCTCGTGAAAATGAAAGAAACCTAAAGAGAAGATAAGAGAAGCTGCAAGTTGCACCCTTTCAGCTTTAAAAGTCAAGGATGTCTGATTGCATCTATCTGGCTATGAAATGGAAATGGAAATAATTACTTAATAAATCATCCTATACGAATTCCAAGAAAGCAACAGGTTGTCTAAACCACCAAGGACTAAATCATGTTCCATTATTATTCGCCTCTATGGTTGGTTGGTTAGTTATAGGTGTATTTGTACCTAATTCTTCCAGCTCCACAGTGTTGTACTAGTACAGATCATATGAACAAAGGAACACGAACAATTATATCAGAAAAGATCACATAGACAGATAAAAGAACAAAAGAACATGAGAACCAGATGATGAACCCAGAATGTTTCATCTCCTCAAAGACCTGTCAGTTGACAACTCAAATACTCAATATTACATAAAAATTTCAGGGCTGTACTAAAATGGCACTACATCTTTTAAAAAACTTTACAGAGAAGATTCCCTGGATAATTGGCACTGAGCTGACTTGATAATATTATTTAAAAAATCTAGCTCCAATATGAGCTGCATAAGCATGTAAATCCAAGAAATAGAGTAACATGACGGGAGAACTTTCATTAAACACCTTGAAGAGTGCCTTTTCAGAAAACATTACATTTAATATTGATTGGAACAGCAGCTAGGGAATGTATCACATTCACACGTCTAAGTCCACAACACCAAGTACATGATTTAGCACAGAAGATATTATTATCAAGCAGTGACTATCTGCATGCAGACAAAGGAAAGAAGTGCAGCATGAAGCTCAAATCCTAATTACATAAAGCCTCACTCTTGTTCCCAGCCGAACCTTCGCAAAAGCTCAAAAACCATGAAGAAATGAAGTGAGAAGGACGATGTTCGGTGCCGATAAAATGATATGTTCAAGCAACCAATGGTTTACAGAGTTTACAGCACCATGTCTACACCGAATCAACCCCTTCAATCTGCTGACGAGCAAGGTATCTCTCTCTTCGCTCCTTCTGAAAGAAGAAAATTGAGAAATAACATATGGTCACATGAGACACAGCCTCATCTCAGAGATTAGTAAAAGACTAGACTACTGTCATTAAAAACATCAGAGCACCGATCTGTGATCTTACCCATTCATCAATCACAAGACCTTCACCAACAATTCGGGGACCAGTGTCCTCTGGAGGCTTCTTGCGTGCCTCAAGGGCTGCTTCTGCTTCAGCGAGCTGGCGCTTGAGTTTGTCCATTTGCTTAGAAAAAGATATCGCCAAAATGTGTAAGGAGAACTTGCTATTCTTCAGAGTTGCATTGTGTTAAGAGCGAAAGCAGAACGAAAGAAGAAGCTTTGCTGTGACTTACTGGGCTAGGACGCTCAGCATCCAAGAATACCACCCGCAGAATTTGCTCAACGGCAACCTGGTCTTTCTGCTCATCGAACTGCGACACAAGGGTAACACTTTAAATCATGCAGTGATTAAAATGGAGAATGAGTGGAGGTTTCCGACAACTAAAGTGACTCTCTTTCATGTCACTATTACATATGTGCAGATGCAGACATGGTGTACAGATAAAAGCTTGACAAATGCATTAATCACCATGTGCATTGAGTTTCTTAATTAAGCAACTGTTTGGAGAATGTTCGATGCACCCTTTTCATCAACCCAGTGAAAGTAAGAGCTATTCAGCTAAAGCAAGGTACTGAAGCACTAGTGAGAATGTGGGATGTAAGTCTATGTGTGTACCTTGCACACACCTGCGCACCCGAGAATAACTGAAATTCCAATAATAAAAATTTAGGCTATCGCACGAGCTCAAGAGACAAAGGATTTACCAATTCTGGGACATACTCCATAGGTCCTTTGACTTTCAGACTGACAATCTTGAACTTAACCTTGCACTTCTGATCTAATGGCTTCTCATTATTCTCAGGATGCTCCACAAACTTGAACACTGGCATTCAATGACAGAAGATTGATAAAAGGAAACAAAAGGAATGCACACCAAAGGTGGTCAAAATTAAGTGGCCACCAAAAAAAAAGTCGATAGTATTCATCAGCTTTGCATTACCTGTTGCTATGATGCTCTCTCCAGGAGCAAGTATACCGCCGGGAGGCCTCATGAAGCAACTCTTGGGTGCTGTTGTTTGGAACTAGAACACAATTAAAACATGCGTTAAATTATCATTTTGCTGGTAGCTATGGTGTAAATGGGGAATTCAACCAATATACTAGATAGTAGTATCATACCGAACCTACCTAATAAGCATTGCTAGGAAGTAGGAACATTTGGTACCATCTACTCATGGAAGAATCAACTTAAGGGGATTAATTTAATGAAGAGAGCACCGGAGGGAGAAAAGTGTTGTTTACCTTGAACGCCACATGGGACTTGCTGATGTTCTTGATCCTCACCGTGCTCCGGACTTGCTTCCCAGGCTCATCTTTATCAATCAAAAGTAGAGACTTAAGTTAGATCCAAATTGGAGTCTGCATCAAGTTACATCAAACATGTCGATTTAATCTAATCTACTATGACATTTGTGAGGTGCACGGCATGAATGATTGATTAGTCCTACATAAGCAGAAGGCAATAGTTTTTTTTTTCTTTCTGAAACAGCGAACTTGATTACAAGCGATTCGTCTCAACAAAATCGAATTCCCAGAGAGAGAAAAGACTTTTTTTTTTCGCCAAACCAGAAGGCCAAACAGAAATTTCAGATGACGAAGCAGAGAGCACTGAAAGTTTTCCGAAAAGGAAATTGCTTAACTATCCAAAACTAACATGCGAAGAACAGCAAAGGCGCCACTTGACGAGCCTAAAATAATTAATCAAGAACTCGGCAGCACAGGGAAAGTAAACTCCAATTAATCCAATCAAAACGTAGAGGTAGAAATGATTCAAAGCAGTCACCTTTGGGCTGAAGGGCTAACCGCAAGAAAGTATAAACCGCCCCAAGAAGAACCAACCTTGCAATTGCAAACTAGCAAAACTCGTCAACCACCGGATAGCGCATACGTACATGGGAAGTAGAGTTTTGTGGACGGGTCGAGCCGCAGGCGGCGCCGGGTGGGCAGCAGCGACCGAATCACCTTGGCGCCCCCGCCCCGGCCGGCGACGAGCGGGCCCCTCCCCCTCCGGCGCCGCCCTCCGCGGGCGGCAGCGCGGACGCGGTCCCCAGAGCGGCATGCGGCACAGCCCCCAGCGCCCGGCCCCCGCCGCCTCCTCGCCCTCCTCCCCCTGGTGCTGCTGCTGATGGTGGCGCCCCTCCGCGGCGGCGCGGGGCATGCCACGGGTCACCGCCCCCTCGAGCAGCAGCAGCGGCTCGTCGTCGGGCGCCGGCGAGCGTATGGTGTGGGCTTTTGTTGGCTTCTTGGTTGGAGTGGTTAGGCGAGTGGAGGAGGTGGGAAGAAGAAGAAGAAGAAGAAGAATATTGGGATGGAGCAGAGACTGCAGCGGCAGTGCGGTGGACTTGTCAATTCCCCTTCTCTTATGGCGGAATGGTGGATGGATGGTGGGGTCACCTCAGCATCATCAGCATTCAGCATGGTCGCTGTCTCCCCTCTGTTTGCTGATTGGTGATGGTCGTTGAGTCCTAACCTTAGGTCACATTTGCTTCATGTAACAATTGAAACGCACGAATTTCGCGGGAAGCAGTTCAATTCCTAATAGAAATTGATTCGATTCTTGTGAAACTCTTGCTATCCAAATAGTTCGGAGTATCGATTTAGTTTCATTTTAGCCATTTTAACTAAAAAGTTCATCAAACGAGTTTCGGTTGGGTGCCATGGCGGTGTTCACATTTACTTCAGAGCATATTTGAAATGCACGAATTTCGCGCGAGCTTCACAGGAAGCAGTTCAATTCCCACGTGGAAACTGGGTTGTTTATCTATGAAATTCTTAGAATCCAAACGGTTTGGGGTATCAATTTAGTTTCACTTGGGCCATTTTAACTAAAAGTTCATCGGGGCTGATGTATTCGACAAGTAGACCGTGGATTACTTACAAATGGCGTGTAGGGTTTTACTGAATAACGATTCAAAGTTGAGAGATGGGGAAAAAAGAATAAAGAGAGTTTTGAACAATTCTAGTCCCGAGTAGATTCCCTCAACACGTAAAATCGAAGTAGCAAGACTTTTCAGGAATGTTTACGCTCTTTTATGATTGCACTGCTCGTTTGATTTCTTAAGAAAAGTGCTGGTTAATTTTATTCTCCCAACATCTCAAATAAACCCGTTTTGAGAGAAAGATAAGCCTCCACACAACATAAATATGGGTTAATTCTTTATTTGTTATTGGAAGTTAGCCGCATCCCTAAAATACCATTGTGAAATTGCTCTTCCCTTCATTGCCATCAGTTCTCAATTTTTGTCTCTTTTTTGCCACTCCTGTTAGCGTCATTACGCCCAACCGTCGTTAACCACCGAAAAAATATCAAAATGTTCATCTTACCTTTCTTCTTCCTTCCCTTCTTCCTTCTCACTCATTCTTCATTTTCCTCTTTCTTCATGCCCCGAACTCCCCCCTGCTCCTGTCGCGCTGCTCCTCCACTCCCACTCCCCTCTGCGCGTCGCTCGTCCCTCCGCGCCACCTCACACACCACCCGTACCCCCCCGAGCCTCCTTCGGCCTCACTTTCACCCCAACAACCACCGCCACATCCGGCATCCGCCCCAACCACCTGCGTCGCCTCAGCCGAAGTTGGGGATGTAGAGCGGTGCAGCAAGAGAGGAGAGAGACGGCATGCGCGCCACCAAGTGGCAACGGGAGCTGGAGGTGACCGATTAGTAATACCCCTAATATCAAATAGAGAGAATATTATTCGGAGAGAGAATTTATTCAATTTCAATTTCTCCTAACAAAAAAGTATCCAATAATGCGGTTATGTAATATCCTGCTTAACATTAGAGAATTAATTGAAATGAGAAAGATATTTAACAGGAATTAAAAAGAGAAATCAGATTTTTAGAGGAGAAATAATCTTGGGCTTTCGGCCCACATTGTTTGGCTCAAGTGGGAAGTTGGTTTAAGAAGGGGGCAACCAAAACCTAGGCACTTTTACGGTAGCACGCGACTACTGTAGCATGTCGCCACTATAGCAAATCCTCCCCTCCCTACTGCCACACCCTCCATGTCGCCCCCTTTGCTGCCGGCCATCGGGAGGAAGAAGAAAAGGGGAGAAAGGAGGAGAAGCGAAGGAATCATCTTCTTCGAGGCTTGATCATCGTCTTCCCATGGGTCTACAAGGGCAGAGAGGCTTCAGGTTTAGGAGCACCGCCATTGCCTACTAACACGTCGCATCGCGGAAGGTAAGTACTTTGATGTTCTGATAATTAGAAAATGTTGAATGTTTGATGTTGATATTGTGTTTTTCTAAGATCCATGATAATATTTAATGTTCATGTTTTTTCCATATGTGTTATCTCCATGATTAGAGAGCATGTCTTTTCAATATACATATTGCATTCCATGCATCCATTATTCATGTTTCATCCACGGAGTGGATTAAAAAGACCCATCAATTCCAAATAGGCACGTAAGACCCACCATTCCAATGTGGGCGATTGGGACACCAGTATAAACGTTCTTCATACGGATTTGGATCCCGTATTTTGTTAAATGCGGGCTTAGGTAACACCGATGGGTGTGTCACTAGCAATACCGTATATGCATATGTGTAGTCCCTTCATTTCATCCAATCCATTCATTCCATTCATTCAAATATTCGTTCTGTGATTTATTCATATTCTTCAATGATATTGGCTTGATCATGTTTGTTGTATGTCACATTTATTCACTGTACTTGCTGAGTCTCGAATTTATTCTTGCGTTGTTTGTTTATTTTAGGTGATCATTGATGTTGGCTCTATTGAGAGGGAGTAGACACGCACTACTCATTCACTTCACCCTATTCAAGTCCAAGATTATGATTTAGTTATATCTTTCATTCGTTATTAATGAACTGTAATAAATAAATTTAGATGATGAATGATACCTATGGCTATGTTATGGTTAATTCAGTAGTACTTGTGATTTTTGATTATTCCTTCGATAGTTATTGCTTAGATTCGGACTATATTCATGACATGGTCCTATTGAATATTGATCTCTTTTTGTTATTAGATGAGATGGTGTTCTAATTCTTCCGCATTATGGTTGTATGTTAGATTATTTAGGTGACATCTTGGCTTCCGAATAGCCAGAGTGTTACAGGTTGTGGTTTTCATCCCCTCAACCGATTGTGGTTTTCATCCACCAGAGCACCACGCCGCTGCCTTCTTCCCCGATTTCGGCCGATAGGCCCTGCCGCCACCGCCATTTCTCCCTAGTGAGCTCCCCCTCGATTCCTCTCACTCGAAGCATTCCCTCACCTTCTCAAATTCTTCCTCGCCACTAAATCGGGTTGTCTTCCCCTAGGTCACCACCTCCCCATTGACCTCGCCACACCGCCCAAAGCTCACGGTGCTGACCTGCCTTAGCTCCTCCCCACCACTATCGACCACCCCAGTGAGTTCCCCTCACCTCCCTCTCACCCGTGCGCATCCCTGTTTTCCTCCCCCTCCATCTCCAGTGCTGTCGTCCCATTTCTTTTCAACCCGCTTGTTGTGCACCGCCGCTTGACCGCCACCAACCACCTCAAGCCGCGACACCACCATCCATCATATCACCTCCCTTACCCGGTTCCATTTTTTCCATCCACGGCCACCGTCGTGGCCTCCCCCGTTGGCATCGAGCCCTACCATAGCCGCCGCCCCTGCTCCCCTGTTTTCTCTGCTTCCCCAACCTCTGTCTCTACTACCTCTCTCTGTGTGTGTCTGGTCTCCCTATGTATGACATGTGGGCCTACCTAATTAAGTGACTAATCTAGAATAATTAGTAGGTTAATTAGTAATAGACTTTTGATTAGGAATTTGCATTATCAGTGGTGTTAATTAGTGGACAAATAAAGTAATTAGAGGTTGGTTAGAAGTAATCAGTGAGCTATAAACATATAAAATGCAAAGGGCAAATCTGTCTTTTCGCACACAATTTGACAGTCAACACATGGTTGACCGACGAGAGTGGCAAAAACAGGATAAAAGTTGAGATCCGATGACAATAAAGGGGAGCAGTTTCACAATGATATTTTAGAGACCCAGCCAACTTCTAGTGGCGAATAAGGAATTAACCCCATAAATATATACCTAATTCATCTATTAGAAACTTCAGGAAAATTATCTCTTTGTTCTAGTATAATTTTTGGAAGCCTTTATGACTAAGGAGGATTCACAGGAGAATAGAGCACCAAAGGTAGAGGGTGAAAGTGTGCGCTTCTACTCCCCTGGAAGTAGACATGATCTGGCTTTGTAGGGTTGATATGGTCTACGACAATAGCCTAAAGGCCTAGTCCAAAACTCCAACCCAAGAAAGGAAAAAAAAAAGACGATGTGTGTGTATGGATTGACTTGGGGCCAAAAATCACCCAAGGGCAGCTTCTACGCGTTTTTGGGCAGAAAATGGTCACCATGCTACTCATAAGTGGCATACCGGTTAGAGATAACAATCAGGCGGGCACGGACAGTGATCGCATATATCTATGCCTGTGAGCGTATTTCGCTTTCATGGGCATGCCCACCAAAGACAACGGGCAAATAACCTCGCTGATTCCTGTCACCCTTGGGTGCCCGATGCCGGCGCCGATGTGCCCTCCACTACTCAATTCAATCAGCGGCTTCTCACAAAGTAAAAAAAAAAGCACATAACAACAACATACAACCAGATCAACAATTAAAATGGAAGGGCTAGTTCAACAATCAAGTATCAAAGAAGAAACAAATCCGATAGAAATATGAGTCCTTCAGTATTTGGGCATCATCGGTTTGCAAAGAAACATCATATAATGCAAGAAACCAAAGGAGAGATGTTGAGATGGATCCTGTTGACGAACTTTGTGACATGTTGGTGGGGGAGGGGGGCGAGTGGCTGAACGACGTTGCATTCACTGGATCCCGACAGCGGTGGCGACGCATCCACTAGCGGTAGTGGCGTCGGCTCGTGGGGGGAGGCCGGAGGAGGCTTCGATGGGGAGGCGGCCAGTAGGGGGAGAAGGCGTCGAAGGTGAGGCGGTCGGCGGCAGCTTGTGGATTGGGGAGGGAGCAGAAGCGAGATGCGAGATGCGAGAGCGATGCGGCTGTGCGGGAGGGATTGACCAGTTGGGGTTTCGTGGATAGCTATGGTAGGTCCTGATACGAATGGGGTGGTTGAATGAGTAGAGAGGGGAGGGAGTTTGAGGAGTGGGTGTCGAGGGATTTCTCTATGGGCCCATATGTCAATGTGTCGTTGGCGGGTAAACGGATGAAACGGGCATGGGTAGAGCTTACCCATGTTTGCGCCCGTTTGCCTATTGGGTAGAGGTTTGCTTCCATGTTCATACCCATGGGCGGAAGAGGAGGAACATACGCAGGTAATCGGGCACAATTGTCATCCCTAATAACGGTTCATTTTTTTACTCCTCTGCCCTATGTCTTCTCCCACGCCAATGCCAGCGACATGCGACATGCCTCCCGTGCTCTCACCAACGCCGACTCCATCCACCACCTCTGTCCGGCTGTCACCACTCCCGACATCATCGCCGCTTGATCCAAACTCCTCTGTCCTCTGTGTCGGACCACCTCCTCCGCTGCCTCCATCCGTCGACTCTCCTCCTAGCCCCCGGATCATGCCGCCGACCTCCACCACCGTGCCCCAACACCTCTCTGCTCGGCGTCATCTCTAGCCTAGCCGTTAGATCCTCTCCAGTGCCACCTCCGGTTGTCACCACTCGATGCCACCCGCCGCCACCCCTTCTCCCTTGGCTCCGACTAGCCGCTTCCACCTGTGTAGATCTTTTTTTTTTTTCATTTTCCTTCTTTTTCTTTTTTCTGGTATAGATCAATTACTTATGTAATTATGGAATTGATTACTTGTGTAATTATGTGATCTGATAATTGTTGTTAAGATTTACTTGTGTGCATATTTGATTATTGTTCAAACGAAAATTAATTTGCAATTTATATGCTAATTTCTGAACTTTGCAATGAAATTTCGGTAGATTTTATGGGAATGGATATGCAAAAGTTCAAAGCAAGGATCTCATATATGTAACGTTTTGTACTTCATACATGGAAATTGAGAATATAGTACATTTAATGCTTAAATTTATATTTTTATGCGAACACACAAAAAGATAAATCAAATCTGCTCCTAATGTCCTTTCAAATGACATCAAACAAGCTCATTTGCCTCGGAAGCATTACAGACATTTTCTCCACTCAAAACAACCGGTCCCCTAGAATTCAAATTGCCAAGCATCAAACTTCCGCACCTTAGCTGTTCGTATGTTCAGACCTTCTGCCGTACGACACAGCCAGAAGCTGTTTTTTGAAAAGTTGTAGCGGTCCAAATGGCGCCTTGGACACGCGGTTTGCCTTTTACTATTGCAGACTTTTCCATAGGTTTGACTCCATTGACTTAAAAAGCCTTCAATAAGATTTTTTCTCTTAAAAAAAGTTTTTGGTGCATTTGGGCTTTGGGAAGAAAGAACTTTACTCTACGGAATGAAGGGTTAATTTGACCGAACATAGTACCACTAAGCTTTACTACTAATCTTTGGCCATGGTTACTAATATTTGACCATGGTTCATGCTAATTGTGCTCCTAGCAGTACATATTGACCAACTCCTAAAACATTTCGTACCAATCTGGCAAGCTTGTAAATTAAATATGTTCATATATACCATTATAGCCATACATTCAGTTAAGTATTCGTACTAGAAGTTAAAAAAAAACTACAAATTGCGATTATGCATAGTTCCAGACCAATCACCACCTCTTTTTTTTCTCTTCTACATCGAGTAAAACGGAATTGCTAAACACCAAATAAAAAAAAAAGTTTAGGAAAGGCAGTAGAAGGCAAGAATGGAGGAGTTTTTGATTAAATGACACTGTTTATACGCGAATTAAAAAATCTAGCCCCTCTGAAGATTAAAGATAGAAATGGTACCGTAGACTCGTCGACAGGCGACACGTGTCCTCGTTCGTGCCATGGGTGTGCGGATGCCCTTGTCCCCTCTCCTAGAGAGCGGACTTCCCTCGTCTGCGCTCTTGGGGAGGGGACTTCCCTCGTTCACACGCCACGCGAGGGGTCTTCCCTCATACTGCTAATTATTTAGTCACAATCAATTTAATCGTAGTTAATTAGCAGTATGAGGAAGGCCCTCGCGTGCGCAGAACGAGGAAGTCCTCTCCCGTGAGCGCGACGAGGAAGTCCTCTCTAGGAGAGGGGACGAGGGCGTCCGCGCACCCGTGGCACCCGTGGCAAGGACGATGATACGTGTCGTCTGCTGATGAGTCTGTGGTGCCATTTTTAGCTTTCATCTCTACAGAGAGTTAGATTTGATATGGAACAAAAGGTTGGAGCCTAGTACAAGGGAGCTGGAGAAGTCAATGGCAGGGCTTGTGAAGCACGTCAGACGACAGCAGCGTGCCAGCGTCCCAATTGGAGCTTTCCAAGCAGCAGCAGCAGCAGCAGCTTAGCCTGAAGCCATGAACGCCATGAACAGATACAATACTACTTGTTTACACTTCACACAACCAGAGAACGACGAGCATGCGTGGAGAGTGGAGACACTGATACGATCTGATCAATCACGAGCCGCGAGCTCTCGTTCCAAGCCTCTTCGAAACTGATCTGGAGTAGGTATGTCGGTATATGGTTTGCTCGTGACGGCTCTCATCCATCTCAAGACATAAGACTGAAGTTGCGGCAGCACTCAGCTGATCCCCAGGAATTTTTTTGATTTGGCCCATGGCGTGGTCGTAAATGTAAAAATAGTCATTTTGTTACCGTTTTTACGAAAATAGCCCCAAAATGAGCGCGAAATCAACGGGGGCCGACGTGTGGCTCCTCCCGCGGTCGGCGAGCGCGGCAAGTGGGGTGGGTGTGGGACCAAAATCCAAATCTGCGCGGAAATTGGGGTGGCCACCTCCGCGAGGAGGCCTGAGCGGCATGCATGCATGCCGCGCGAAAGCGCCAGCAACCCCACCTCCCGCATCGCCGCGATGTCGCCCATGCGTCGCCAAGACCAAAAGCTTCATGGTCACCGAAGCGAAGGAGACGCGTTATTCCCAATGATTCCGCGCTTGTTTAGGGGCTATTTTCACATAAACGATGACAAAAAGACTATTTTTGTATTTTACATAGCACCATGAGACCAAATCAAAAAAATTGGTCCCTAACTAGCTACTGGATTCCCTACCTAGGGAATTTTGTCTTGCCCCTTACCCCCTTCACACGTGAAATGCAGGAATTTTGTAGAAAAAATAAATTCCTTTTAAGATTATGTTGTTATGAAAGTCCTCTGTTCCAAATAGGGTGCCGTGATTTTTTTTGTACGATCTTAGACTTGTTAGTAGTGACCGACGCTAACACCAGCCTTAGCCACATCCTCCTTGATTGATTTTGTTGGGAGAGGGTGCTGCGCTACTTCAAGCCGACGATAATCTCGTGAAGACATGACACATCGGGGGATTTATCTTGGATCTTATCTGTCGGGACCCAAAAATACAATTCTAGACCCTCTATGTATAATGCACTAGTCTAGAATTACGCTAGTGCACACAGTGTCTACATAGATGAATATCGATCCACACAAGACGAATAATAGAATAAACAATTAACATGGATAAGAAATAATGGTTTTGACTTTATGGTCAAGGTTACACTTATTAAGCCACGCAGGGCTAGCGATAATTAAATAAGTAGCAACGGAACAAAAGAAACTTCAGCGGAAACCCATCGACTCGCCATAGGCAACCGACTGGAATCAAGACCTAACGATCAGCAATCTCGTAGAACTGTTCCTCGAAGGCAGACGATGATTCTTCACTTCAGCTGAATGATTGCACCAAGCATGAGTACACAACCGTACTCAACAAGTTGTACCACAGAATGTAATTATAGATGATGGCTTATTCCAAAGAAAATAACTTTTGTGGTTCTTTTGCATAAAGACAACATTTGCAATTGAATATGAATAATAGATTGAAACATAATTCAAAACAAATAGGCAACACTAGTTTAACAATTGTTTTCACAAAGGTCACAAAACCTAATCAATTCGTTCACACAACCATATGAATTATTCCACACAGTTGCCCTTACCCAATTATTTTATGAAAATCTACCTCTCGTGTAAAATCCCCGAGTATGTCCATGACCATGGACGCGACTATTCGAATATGTTGTTTAACACTCTGCAAAGGTTGTACACTTTACCCACACGATATAATCAGTGTAACTAGCGCTAATCATAACAAAACTTTTTAGAAACTTCATCGCAACAATTGACACTCTCGGTGTGTGTTACCGTCATACCAACCCAAATATAGTGCTTTGGTACGATACACATCGTTGGATCTGAAGACGACGAACCACTCATAAATATGGCCTACAAAGTAGGTCACACCTTCGCCCATCACTGAGCTCCTAACTTACATCCTGAGTAGTCAATGTCGAAAATCCATGACTTACTAAGTTAGGTCCGTCCCATACTATACATGTGGTAATATAGATATGACTTAGTTCAATGACGCATAAAGTTAAGTCCTTAGTTGACCAATGCGAGACTTTCAATTTCTAACTATGCCATGAAGACTATCATTCACAATCACAAAGCTCCACCATATCACACAGTTTCCACTACTTGCCTCAATCTAAATCTTTTCCCACCCTGTTGGTTAAGTGCAACACATGCCATCAATGAATAATAGCACACAGCACATAGTTATCACAAAGTTCCATGGTCAGTTAGTCAATTTATATTTGCAACTCAATTGAATGAATGACTCGTTGCGTGGCTAAGCAAACTACTCGTAGCTAACCAACCCACGTTGGCGCTATGATAATACCAACTAAGTAATTAACCAAGCTAGGGTGACAAAAGATCATGACAACACAATAGACAAGGTGGATATAAACAATTTGAATGAATAACTAATCCTAAAGCATTTAAATAAATACTTAAAATAAATGCAATAATTGAATCAAAGTAATTTTAGAAAACTGGGTTCAACATGATTAAAGGTACAACTTTCCTTAGAATAGATCTTGGTACTGGTCTTGGTCTTGGTGAACTCCTCCTTCCTCAAAATTCCCCGAGGTATCAACGTCTACTTGCAATTGAAACAAATAAACAAGATAAATACAAAATAGAGAGAAAACAAACTCTAAAAATTAAATACAAATACCAAGAAAATAGAGCTTGAATTTAGAAATTTGAATGGGCTCAATCGGAGTTCGCATGAGGAAGAAAGGGCTTCAGGAAGATCTAAACCTAAAGAAAAAGAAAAAAAGGAATACTATTTTTGATTTCCCAAATTATTTCTCTATTGAAAATTCCGAATTACGACATCATGCTGACATCAGCCCTCAAAACCGGAAATAAAAGAAAACCGGAAAATCAAAACAGAGGCTGACATGTGAGCCCAGGGTCTATGGACTGGGTCCATGAAGATGGTCTACGGGCTTATGAGTCTACGGAACAGTATCTAACATGTGGGACCTACGGATCAGTGGCTCGGTCTATGGCGAAACAGGTCTACTTATGTTTGGATCTAGGGTTTGGCTCTGTGACACGCACGCGCACACATGGCGTTGATGGGGATGCCACGCGGGCGACACTTAGGCGCTAGCTGGAGCAGCTAACATGACATGACGTGGATGACAACGACACGGTGACACTCCGGTTCCAAGGGGATCCGCGTGAACGGCGGCGAAGGCGCGCACTGGGTAGAGGGCGTTATTGTGAACTCGACGATGTGCTCACTGGTGCGGAAAGGCGACGGTGGTGGCCGGCGGTGAGGTTGAAGCGGCGAAGAAGCTCGGTTGTTGTCGGCAATGAGCTCCGATGATGCTCTGGTAGCATGGAGGGGTGCACGGGGTAGAGCTCGCGATAGTGATGACGATGGTGTAGACAATGACGACGGGGCATTGACGTCGGCGGTGGAATTGCTGGAGAGAAAAGCTTCAGCGAAAACCCTAGAACTCAAATTCCTGCAACGCTAGGGCTTTGGGGTCAGGAGAGTTGGGGATTTGGGATGAGAGGAAAATGGCGAACCCGGGGGTGCCTTTTATAGGGTGCGAGCTATGCCGAGGTGGTGTAACGGCGACAGAGTCCAATTCGGAACCGAGAGAGGATAAGAGATTCGATTACGATTCGGAGGAGATAAGAGATCCAAACAATTGCGGAGAGATAGAGGATTTGAATGGAAGTATCGGCATGGGATTTGCGGGTCATTTGGGCCGTTGTCGGACGGAGCTCACATACGTTCAACAATGGCGGCAGCGAGTGAGGTTGTGCGAGGACGACAACGAGAGATGGGAGGATGATCTGACAGGTGGGTTCCAGTGGACAGCGAAAGGATGAGGGCGCGCATGAGTTGCGTTGTGTGAACGGGAAAGGCCAACGGGCTGGGCCGAGCTGAAAAGGAAATGGGCCGAACAAAAGGGGTTTCAACCCATTGGAAATTCTAAGATTTATAACAAAAGGGGGTAGGTCCCTGCCACACCTGGGGCCGGTGGCAAGTGCACTGTAGGGGGCTAGATCTGAAATTATGGCAGAAAGAGGCTAGTTTTCCAAAAAAAAAGATGAATAGACGGCCAAAAATGACAAAATTTCTTGTTTCCCAAGCAGAGTGCATCGTCCTCAGACCTGGCCAAATGGGCCGCCCGGCCCGACACAGCACGGGCCCGGCTAGGCACGGCCCGTTCCGGCTCGTGTACTATTAGTGCCGTGCTGGGACAGCCTACGGGCTAGGGTGGCAGCCCAGGCACGGCCCGACGGGCATTCATGCCTTGCCGGGCCGGCCCGAGCCCGTTTGGCCCATCAGGGCCAGATGTGGCCCGTTTGGCCCATGAGAACAAAAAAAATCCAAAAAAATTAGAAAAATGTGTAGAATTCAGAAGTAGACATGAAAATTAAAAAAATTGAGATAGTCATATCGAAAATGTAATAAAGAGCTTTATTGATGTCCAACTGGCTGCCTCGTTAAAACCTTTGCCAAGTAAAAACTCAAAATGAGAAAACCTTAGCAAAGGAAAAAGAGTACAGCCTATAGCTCTACAATTCTACATACATGATACATCTTTGTTCTATGTGTCAGTGTCATTGTCTAAGTATAGATTTTCGAACACCTCCGACAACTCTAGATTTTCCACAGAGTGTTGTGTTCGTGAATGTGACACCCTGATTTTTAGAGCCTCTTTGAAATTTTCAAAATAAAAAAGAACTATTTTGTTTTGATGAGAATTCAAAGCTTAACCTAAAATTTTATAATGGATTTAAGTTGACTAACCCAAACTTCAACTAAAATTTCCTCGAAGATTTGTTGAGTTGTTGGAGTTTTGAGGATCTTCCCTTCTCTGTCCACCTTTTTCCTATCTCTGGACTAGACCTCCCTACGTCTGGGATCTAATGGTCCAGATCTCCCCTTCATTTGGATCCAAAGGTCCGGACCTCCTTTGTGTTGTCCTCCTCTGGTCCAGACCTCCTTGGGTTTTGATCTCCCAAGAGCTTGGACCTCCCTGGGTCCAATTCTCCCTCTCGGGTTTCCTCTGACTTACAACCTCCCAAGCCTTCGCCACCCTCATGTGCATCTGAGCTCCTTTGGAATCCTGTTGAAGCTTTTCATGTTTACTTGGACTTCCTTTCATCGCTTGTATCCTTGAAACCTTCTCTGGAGGTTCCGTTCGGCACCAACCCAGTAGCACCGCCCGCACCTTGCGGAGTTACCGCTTCTTAGGACCTCCCCTTACCTTTATTGGACCTCCCCGTGTCCTTCAGGACCTCTTCATGTCCTCTAGGACCTCCCCTTACCTTTATTGGACCTCCCTGTGTCCTTCAGGACCTCTCCATGTCCTCTAGGACCTCCCCTTACCTTTATTGGACCTCCCCGTGTCCTTCAGGACCTCCCCAGGTCCTCCAGGATCTCCTCCTTGTCTATTTCCACCTCTATCAAATGTGAGTCATCCGATTTGCATTGGGCGGTTTGATTTTGGTCAGACGTTCGGATGGTCCGAACGTCCCACCCTCCCTGAGCCTTAGATCATTCTGGGCGGTCCGATCGAAATCCAGGGCCCCAACCTCCCTCCTTGAAGATCTGGACCGTTAAGACCTCTCCCTTGGAGATCTTAACCATCCAGACCTCCTCCTTGTAAATCTGGACCGTTAAGACCTCCCCCTTGGAGATCTTAACCGTCTAGACCCCCTCCTTGTAAATCTGGACAGTTGAGACCTCCCCCTTGGAGATCTTAACCGTCCAGACCTCCCTCCTTGTACATCTGGACGTTAAGACCCCCCCCCTTGGAGATCTTAACCGTCCGGACCTCCTCCCTTGAAGATCTGGCCGTCAAGACCTCCTCCTTTGGAGATCTTGGCTGTCCAGACCTCCCCTCTTTGGCAGATCCGATCGTTAGGACCTCCCCTTGAAAATCCTAACCGTTCAGACCTCCTCTGGATTTGATCTCACGGCTCTAGACCTCCCTTGCGGGTGAGGATCTCCTTTTACCTTTGCAGACTTCCCCGTTTGTAATTGATCTTGACCGTTGGACCTCCCTTCCGGACATCCAACCGTCCAGACCTCCATTGCGGATGAGGACCTCCTCTTACCTTTGCAGACCTCCCCATTTGCATAGATCTCGACCGTTGGACCTCCCTCCCGGAGATCCAACCGTCTAGACCTCCCTTGCGGGTAAGGACCTCCTCCTTACCCCTGCGGACCTCCTTTGATGCACTTAATCTTGGCCGTTTGGACCTCCTCTTTGGAGATCCAACCGTCAGGACCTCCCCTGTGGGTGAGGATCTCCCTTTGTTCACTACAAGACCTCCTCCCTGTCCTCGCAGGACCTCCTCCGCGGGTCTTGGCTGCCCCCACTGGGCAATCACACCCCGTTTTCTTTACCTTTGACTGTGTCCTTGGGCAAGGAAGTCTTCACCGCATTTAATGCATGTTGTATCACATTAAATGCTCTCACCTTTGCAGTACTCATGTCATACCATTGTCACATTCCTTGCCTACTCCCGTTGTCCTCCTTACCAACTCCTGAGGACCCACATTCTGGGTCATGTGCATTGGCTCCAGCTATATATAGCTTGGGCAACCCTTCCTTTCTCATTTTCCCTCATCTCCACTCCCTGGCTCAACCGAGCACTCTCTGGACCTCCTCCATCAAGTTCATTGGACCTCCTCCCGACCTCTCCATCTCTCTGTTGGGTTTACCTTGGAGTTTTATTAAGATTTCCTTTGGATTTTTGTTGGAGCTCTATTTGAGTCATTTGGTTTTCACCGTGTAGATTGCCAAGACCGTGTGGAACTAGAGTTCTGTGAGGGAGAGAAAGAAGCTCAAGACTTTGAGCAAGGCAAGTTACACTCTTGATCATGTTGCATACAATACTTCAAATTACTTATGTCGATTTCAAGACTGTATGCATGCTTACTTTACTAAGTTATTTCAATGCCTATATTTCAATTCATAGTTATGCCTACTGCTTGGTATGACCACTATCTATGTTGAATCAACCTCATTGTCACCCTAGATAAAACCTGGATTCTTGCAATAGTGAGGACCCGTGGCTCTTGAAAAATGGAATGCTTAGTCTTGCTTAGACCAAAATCTTGATTTGGGAATTCTGACAAAAAATATCACTTGTTTAAATGATTTGGGCCGTGACATTGGTGTGTCATGGAGATTTCGGCCATGATATTGGTGTGTCATGGAGGTTTTACAAATGGCCATGGCATTGGTGTGCCATGGAGGTTTGAAAAGCAAGTAAATGAAAAATGGATTTGGACTTGGGCGAAGCTGGTTGTTTGGTTGGTGCATGTCTATGCACGGGGGTCGTGTGATCCGATGCCCCAGGGTTGAGGTTTGTCGCCCAAGTCGGTTAAGAACCGGTCTTTGAGACACCACTTGCTAAGCCTATAATGGGCTATGCCAAAATTGTGCAACCACATGTCTCCAGTGTGGGGCGTGGGACCTGGCTAATTAATTTGCAAAGCTCCTTCGTGGTTGATCTGGCGGAGGCGGTGGGTAGTCATGTTACGACCGTTGTAGTCCCACCTGGCATAAGAGAGGGCACCCCATTAACCCGGCGGGTTTCTATCCAAAGGGGGGATATGCGAAACCTTAATGTGGGTGGACTACGGTGGAGCAATGCATTGTAAAAGCCTTGTCACGTGCTCTAGACCTCTCACCAAAGGAAGTGTGAGGTGGTATCGACGGATGCCAAGCAAACTAGAGAATTCATGTCATGTGGGTAAAGTGTACAACCTCTGCAGAGTGTAAATCTATTCAAATAGCTGTGTCCACGGTCATGGACATGCTGGCAATGTCACTCAAAGTTAGCTCTTGGTTTTGGTTTTCAAAAGACTTATGAAACTGGTTTTGGTGGTTTAACCAAATTGGGTTTGGGCGGGAAGCCATGTGACAGGAGGGTATCCTTCACCATCTTGATGATGAATGTTATCCAACTGAAAATGGATTTGCAAAAATGAGTTTTTTATCTATTGTAACCTGCCTTGAAACTTAATACTTGTAATTGAAATAAAATTGGCTTTACGCAAATCAACCCTAATATGCTTTCCCTTGATATATCCCTATGCATGTCATTCTGTTAGTTGACGGGTGTAACTTGTGAGCACGGTTGTTGTGCTCACTCTTGCTTGATTCATGAATTGAGCAGGTGAAGATTCCTATGATGATGAAGATGACCAAATCAATTAGGCTGCACCCTCCAGCCAATCACCTGTGGTGTAATGGGTGGACACTGTCTTTTGGTTTTTCCGCTGTGTTTGTGTGCTCTCGGTTGCTGGAGCTTATAAGCAACCCCTTGTAATCAAACCTCCTTTTGTTGTTAATAAAGTTGTGTGGATGTCTTTGCTGTCACTCGCTTGCTGTGAGAACTGGTCGATGATCCTTGGGGACCAGTTTGGATCGCAGTGGACTTTAGGCTCGTCCTCAAGCCCCACGACCTCCTCGGGTTGGCTCCTCTTGGACCTACCTCGAGTAGCGCGTAGAGCTTGGGGAGGTTTGAGGTCCAACGACCTCCTCGGGTCGGGACCCCAGACCTCCGGGTGGTCTATCGGACCTCTCGGGAGGTCTGGATGTCCTCTTGGGACGTCCTGGGACGTCCTTTACGAACCTCCCAGGGGGTCCTGAGGGACATCCTGGGGGTTCCTTTTTCAGACCTTCCAGGAGGTCTTGAGGGACCTCCCGGGTGTGCCCTGGGCCGGGTCATCACAGTGAATCAGCTTGTTCCCAATCCTTCACAGTTAGAAGGATCTCTACCATCTCACTTATGAGACTTATTCTTCTCTCCTCCAATATCCTTCCAGAAAGACTGAAAGCAGACTTGGAGGAAACCGTAGAGACAGGAACAGTTAACACATCACGTGCAAGTATGGATAGCACGAGATATGTTAACTTATGGGCTTGCCACCATTGCAAGATGTCGAAGCCTTCTCAGTTGAAATCCACCATATCGCTGTCCAGATAGGTGGATAGTTCTCCGCTCCTTGTGGGTCTTGGCTGAGCAGGCGTTGGTGTAGAAGAAGAAGAAGAACCCTTGGACCTGGACCTGGAGGAAGAGGCACCGAAGATCGCACCCCACATATTTGTCTTCCCACTTGAGGTGGGGAGACTCTTGGAGGTCACTTCTGAGCAGACTCCCTTTAACTTATTTTCATACCTTTGGTAAATCTCATATAACCAAAAAACGAACTTCGTAAAATAGTCGAGACAGTCTAGCCCGTAGCATCACTAAGAAGATCAAGTCTGATTACCAAATGCATCAATTTTAGCCCTAGGATCTAAAAAGAAATGCAAATGCATATAGGTAAGGGATTTCTCTCTAATATTTAAGGTATTTAGATTTCATGGAAACAACAGCATCGCATAAAACTATGTCATTTTCAAACATTTTCAATTGAGTAGCAATCTGTAAAATAGTATGCACAATGATAGGATATGTTGGATAGTAGACAGCGGACAAAGCAACAGTTGCCTCATAAAAGTTTCTAAAAACGACAGTACCTTCTCAGCAATGAACCAATGTTGCTCAATTAATAGCATAGTACCGTTAGTGCTAGGATAGTGCGTTTGAACAAATACAGAAAAAGTGCTCTTGTATGGTAAAAGATTCTTAAGCATGAGGTAAGTAGAGTTCCACCTTACCTTCATGTCCAAACCGAACTTTCTTGGACGTACACCCATCGCCCTGCAAAAGTTCTTATATTGTGCTATTCTTACGTTAAAATTATTCAAGAAAGAAATCGCATCGCGAAAAGCTTTAATATATGGACTCAACCTCTTCAAACCACATTTGACTATAAGGTTGATAATATGACAAGCACATCATTGATGTAGCAGGAAGGAATCGGCATATGTACTCAACACTGGAGTAAGAATGTCCATGGCCCTAGAGTTTGAAGCGGCGTTGTCTAAAGTAATTGTGAATATTTTGTCTGTAAGACCAAAGTCTTCCACGACTTTGATAATACAGTTCGTAATATTCTCCCCCGTATGTGCTACATCAATTAATTTCAAACCTATAATCCTTTTCTCTATTACCCAGTCGTCATTAATATAATGCGCAACTACACTAAGGTAATCCTCCCTAGCCCGACCACTCCATATGTCTGAGGTTAGGGCCACCGAAAATGTGCAGGTACTAAATAGTTTCTTTATTTTATTACGGCGTTCATTATAGTATTTCACTAGATCCCTAGTTGTTGTCTGCTCTAGAAACGAAGTAAATCTAGGATTATCTTGTGATCTAATGTAATTTTGGAAAGAAGCAGACTCGTCAAAGCCTAACGGTAAATCCTCATAAGCAATTAAACGACATAGAGATTGGCGGGCTGCCTGAGGATGGTAGTCCTAGCTAGATACCGTACCGTCAGGGTTGTATTGGAGCTGCGTCTGCCTCATCGCCAATCCTTGCTTGGTTCAACACCTTGTAGCATGTCTAATCAAGTGCCCCGTTCCACCTGTAGACTTTGCAGACAATTCATGGCGATAAATTTTACAAATAGCATATGGTACCTCATTTCCTATAGCGTCTTGCCTGGTTGTCCTGTCGAAATTCTCCCACACTCCCGATGTAGATGGCCTCAACCTCTTTGCTCCAATTGCCATTGAGCCTGATGCTGACATGGAGGCTGATGACGAAACTCCACCTTGCTCCTCCGGTGAAACCTTCGGTTGGTTTGAGGCAGCCGCAGCCGCCTCCATAGACGCAATTTCGTCCAATGAAAGTCCGAACTCACTAAGAGCAAAGCTATCGTAAAGACTGTCCATAACGAAAACTGCAAAATTGAAAATAACACTATTACTACTTTAATCTTAGCATGCTAATAACTAACAATAAAAGTATTACAAAAATAGTATTGTACCTCTTTTCACGACTTGTTGATTTAAAATTGAAATTTCAAATTTTGGCACATTTTTTGAATTTTGCCAAATTAGCTCAACACGGATTTGAATTTGCACAACACAATTTCAAAGAGAGAATAGAGAATGAAGGGGTGTCTTGAAGGGGGGGGGGTATGGTGCCTATTTATAGAAAACATTTCGGATTTTTTGTTTGCTATTTTTTAAGCCCACAACGGTCAAAAATGTCCCAACGGTCGAAATTTTTGTCAGTCTTGAGCTGTGCACTACTCATGGCATGACATGGCCTAGTTGCCCTGCTCCCTTCTTCTTCTCCCCCCTAGCCCCAACCTTGCCCGTGCCGCCTCCGACCCCACGGCCGCCCGCCTCGCCCCCTCCTCCCATGACCCCCATGCCTCCTCATGACGTGACGTCCCACCGTCTCTCCCCACGACGCGACCCCGCCGCCTCGAAGGATCCCCGTGGCCTCGTCGAGGAGCTTGCTGCCTCCTCGTCTCCAGAGGCCTCCCCACGACCCCACCGAGGAGCCCGCCTCGGAGCCTCCCGTGGCCCGGCTTGCCGTGGCGCTGGTGCCGCCTCGTCGACCCATTGCCAGGTGGTGCACAGTGCGCCTCGTCGACTCGCCTCCTCCTCGCCTCCCGGCCCCGCCACTGGCCCGGCCTCTCGCTTCTCCCTCCGCGCCTTGGCCATCACAGACTCCGTCGATGGCGATGCCCTCCTCCTCCCTCTTCCGCTCTGGCTCAAGGATCACAGTGGCCGCAGCGACGATGACGCCATGACGCCTCCTCCTCCTCCCTCCTCATTCTCCGGTGGACCACAAGAAGACCGTCTTGCTCCGCCTCTCTCCGCCGTGCTGTCTCCGACCCTCCGCCTCCCGAGTCAAGAAGCTAGTGGCCACAAATGCTGCTTAAGGCTGGCCGTGCGTGCTTGGGCGTCTTGCAGTGCACTGCATAGCCCATCCTTGTTCGTCTTTGTCTTGGGGCGCCCGCCGTGCCGAGGTGGCAGCCTAGGCATGGCCTGGGGTCTCGTCTTGGGGCAGCCGCGACCATGAACAATCTTGGTGTGCCATGCTTGGGCGAGCCCTCTGATGTATGAGTGCCGTCGGCCGGTAGGCTCGGCCCATTTGGCCAGCTCTAATCGCCCTCTTGCTCCTCTCTCCCGCCCCCATGCCCTCTCCAAACCCTAGCCGCCGCCGCTGCTTCGGATCTGCTCACCACCGACCAGTACAAGCTTGTCACCGCCCCGGAGTACCTCTTCGTCGGTCTCTCATGCCCTCACCACCGGTCCTGCATTTTCCTCGCCGCCGAAGTCCACGGGCGACCAACAGATTTCTTCTTGTCCACCGACGACCTCGACATCCATCCCATTCTCCCCTCCCGTGAAGGTAAGCATCGCCTCCCCTAACCCTAGAATTTCTGTCACCGCCCCTAATCCAACCCGCTGTGCAGCTGCGCCTGCCTTCCCCTTGGCCTCCTTCTCCTCTTGCCTCCTCCCTCCACGATGGGCATGCCGGAAGCCGCCCCGAACAGATATGTGGATTCATGGTTGCCTCCCCCCAGTGGATTGACCTCTAATGTTCATCGCACTCATTTGGATACTGCAATTTTATTGTTACCAAAGATAAATTTTACTGTTATTGCAACACAGATGTTTGGTGCTAGCTGTGGTAGCAAGTTGTACTCTAAAGTGGAGAAAATTTGGTGATTAATCGTGTCGTGGTAGGATACATCAGAGTTCCATGTCCGTTTTGAGATGGAAAATCACATCCAATTCATATTAGTTTCATATTGGTGGCGAGGTGACAATTTTGCAACTATGGCTCTTTGTAGTTGTTTGATACACGTATGGTTTTTTAGACCTGGATGAGGAGCTATCATCATTATAGATCAATGTATTACTCAGTTGCTATTTTAGATGATGCCTGAATTTTGACTTGTGAGCCATAATATGGTCATGGATTCATCCTATATCCCTAGGTGTGCCAACAGATTGATAGAAACTATAGACTCTTGTAGATTCCATTACAGTACTTGATGTAATTGTGAAATGTACTCCCTCTAATCACAAATACATGTCGTTTTGGGATATGTGCGATCAAACTTTGTCTACTGGTATATTTTTGGATGTTTAGATTAGATCTATGGAAATCATATGTATAGATTTGTCTCAAAAAGTATTTTCTTAATATTATAATTTTATTGGGTATTATAGTTATATTACAATAGAAATTATTGGTCAAAGATGCGTTTTGGTGACCGTGTCAATGTTCAAAACAAGATGTATCTGTGACTGAAGGGATTATATTTGTTCATAGTTGTAAATGTTCAGAGATTGTAAAATGTTCACAAATGTATAATTTTTCTGGGATGTGTAAATGTTCAGTGTAGAACCCGATCCTATTCTTTTTTTGATTAATGCCAGATGATTCATGAACAAATTTGTTCATCCCTTGTACATGGATGTTGATGGAGCCACTTTCTTGTGGTTGTGCTTGATTTTATTTTACCACGAGGTCATATGCTGACGAGAATATGTTACTGAGAATACGTTACCGTGTTTGTGCTTGAATTGTTTTTTTTTTTTTTGTAGCATCAGTTCATATGCAGATTCTTAGAGGAGTGGAGCCTACCAAACGGGCTCTTATTTCTCCTCCATGAGGAGGAGCGAAGGAAAAGTATTTGGCCAACAAGGCAAGGCAACGTGAATCGGACGAAAGTACTGTGGATTAAACAGAAAACAGTCCAGAGACAGACAAGCTCTGGACTCTGGAGTCTGCGATGAGTCCATGGCTATCTCGCTTTCTGTATTAATTACTATAGGCACATCAAACAAAACCCAAAAAGCCCCGAGACAAGTGGACATTGACCGGGGAATGCATGCCATTCACTTGATCGTTGCATCTTTTTAATTTCACGCGTGCACCTTGTCCTTTTGTTTTTCGACTTTAGGTAAATAAATAGCAGGTTAACAAACTCGCACAATAAAAAAACAGTTTGATTCTTTTGATATTTCCGCATAGGCCTCATTTGTAATCACGAATTTCTCAAGATTTCACGGGAATTAAAATGTTTTAGTGAAATTTATGCGTTGCAAATATTTCATTATATATTTTTTTTAGAAAAATGAGAGAAAAACTTAGGTTATTACATTGTTATGTTGCACTCCCTTGTTTCCACGTGAATCTGATCACGATGAGTATTTTTTTTGTGCATCCATGTCCTTTGTTGATGCAAAGAAAACGTGCGTTTTTGCACTTTTCATCCAAAGAATAAGAAACTTTTTTTGGTTGCCTTATCCTCATGTCGGGAGGCTCAATATATCCTTCATCAAAGTTAGCCAGGCCATGCCAGGTGCGTGATGTGAAAAAAAAAACCTGATAAATGTTTCAATCGTGCATTTGTCTGATGAATGGCGAAAAATCAAAACCACATGAACATGGACGTACAGGTACCGTCTCACCATGCATTGGTTCTTGAGAATTGTGCATAAATAGCGAGTAAAAAAAATTCATATTTGATGAGGTAAATACTACCTGTCAGTTTCTTTGGGGAAAGAAGACAAGTCAAATTCCAGCCAGGCTTGCATGCATTTATCATATTGTGAGTGTTCACTGTTCGTTAAGTCCTCATCTTACGGTTTGGGCTTAGGCCCATATAACTTGTGAGTTATCATAGGCCCCGGCCTATGTGGAGAGGCCCATGTTAATTCCCATGAATAATTAAAAGGCCCAGCACATGTAGACTGGCCCAAGTACTTAGCTCTTTGTAATACTACTTTGCCATACTTTCTCTTTTCCTTTGCCTGTGATCTTTCAACCCATCAACCAACCATGCCCTCAAGTCCTCAACTCTTAGTCTAATCTTTCAGCTGAGCTCACGCCTCACAAAGATAGGGGCACCGCACCAAGCAAGCAGGCATCGGGTGGTGGGCGTTGTTCTTGGCAATGCGTGAGGAGCTGGAGCTCATTACTCAAAGTGAAGTCCCATTTATTTCTTTCAAGCTATGCTAATTTAGGGATTGGATTTCAGGATTTGAGTGTTTGGCTAATTAGGGATTGCAAAATTGAATGTTTCTTATGATTTGTATATGTAGGGCAAGTTGAATCCTTGAAATGAAAAGGAATAGAGATATCATGATGCTTTAAATGCACACTTGATGCTTATCATATTTGGATACCCAGATGAGTTGTCTCTATCTTTGCAAAAGAGAGACCAAGATATTATCAATGCTATGGCACTTGTTAATTTGGCTAAGGATAGAATGCAACGAATGAGGTGTGATGGGCGGGAAGAATTTCTTAAGAAAAGGTTACATCATTTTGCACTAAATATGGCATCAAAGTTCGTAAGCCGAGTGATAGATATGTGCCTTATAGAAGATCATCACGTTTTTACCCAAAACAAACAAATGATGATCATTTTAGAAGGGAAGTGTATCTTGGCATCATTGATAATGTTCTCCAAGACTTGACAATCGGCTTGACAAGGGTAATATAGAGTTTCTTGTTTGCATACCTGCTTTAAATCCTATGAATTCATTTGCTTCTTATGATAGGGACAAAGTGCTTAGCCTTGCCAACTTTTATCCCAATGATTTTTCAAGCACGGATTTAATGAGAATTTCTTTCCAACTTGATAACTTCATTAATGATATGTGAAGCGGTGATAGATTTAAGGGCCTAAAGAACCTCGGTGAGCTTTCTACTAAGCTTGTTGAAACAAAGAAGCATAACATTTACAAGTTGGTATGCTTGCTTCTCAAATTGGTATTACTCCTACCGGTGGTATTGTGATTTTTATTAGCTATTTAGGACTCTTTTATTTATGTAAGATTTTATTTGAACTATTTGTATTGCACTATTAACTAATTTCAAACATTTTTATGTAATTATGTTGGACTTGTGAAATTACTTATGGGTCGTACAAGATTTTTTTTTTATCCTTAAAGTGTGCATCACCATTGCTAAATTCCTGGCTCCGCCACTAGGGCAAACGACCGGCAGATCGGCTAGCTACTACTACCGAAAAGGCCTTCACACACGGTTCAAAAATGCCATCACGGACGGTTCCGTGAGCCGTCTGAGTTTATGGGTTAGTAATGCATGAGGTCATCACAGACGGTTTTCGAACCGTCTATAATACATAATATCACAGACGGTTATTAACTCAAAACCGTCTGTGATAGTCGACTATCACAGACGGTTTGTGTCGGGACCCAAAATTACGGTTCGGGACCCTTCAGGTTTAATGCACTAGCCGAGATCATGCTAGTGCACACAAGGTCAACAAAGATGGCAATCGATCCATACAAGCGGATAATAACATAAGCGATTAACTTTGATTAACAAATAATGGTTTTGACCTTAAGGTCGAGTTTACAACTATTGAGCCGCAGAAACTAACATAGGAATAAGCGGCGGAAACATAAGCGGTAGTGGCACCCCATCGGTTCGCCACAGCAACCGATCGATCAAGACCTCACGATCAGCGCCGATGTACTCGTCCTCGAATCTTTGGTGAAGACTCCTCCTCTGCTTGATTCGTCAAAACAAGCGTGAGTACACACCGTACTATAAGCCACACCACGTAGATGCAAAAAATATATATCTTTGGCTTTTTACAAAGGAAGGCATTCAGTGGCTCTTTTGCATAAATGCCACTTTTGCAATTGAATACAATTAATAGATTAAAGTCAGGTAAAACAAATAGACAATAATAATTTTAACAAGTTATTTCACAAAGACACACACACACAGCCTAACAGGTTATTCACATAGCTAGATGATTTAATCACATAGCTCCCTTCCCACACAATTTTATGAAAATCTACCCCTAGTGTCAAATCCCCGAGCATTGTCCATGACCGCGGACGCGGCTATTCGAATAGATTAAGTTACACTCTGTAGAGTTTGTACACTTTACCCACAAGATACAATTAGTGTAGCTAACACTAATCATAACAAAGCATTTCAGATACCTTATCCTACTATGCTAGGCCCGTCTCAAAATAGGCATGTGGTCGTACAGGAAGCTCAGTTCAATAGAGCACATGGTGAGGTCCTTAATTGACCAAGGCAAGACTTCCAGCTAACTAAACCACATAGACACACAGATTTTTAATATTCACACAGTCCACACAGTCCACCCCTTTCACACAGTATCCACCCCTTGCCTCAGTCCAAAATCTTTTACCACCCCGGTTGATTTAAGTGCAACATATGCCACAAAGACACATAGTACACACAGTTTGTTCACACAGTTTCATATTCACTTAGTCAATTTATAACAGCAGTATACATGACAAGTGAGTCGTGGCATGGCTAAGCAATCTAATACGCAACTAACCAACCCACGTTGGTGCTACAATATTTACCAACTAATTATCAACTAGGGTGACAAGGAATCAAGGCTTAACAATTACACAAGGAGGCATATCAATTTGGAATTACTCTCGCACCCCAAAAGCTTTTAAATAAATACTTGAATTAAGATGCACGAAATTTGAATTAAAATACTTTTATAAAACTGGGAAGCAAAATGGTCAAGGGCATAGCTTGCCTTGAAAAGGATCTAGGAATTGATCTTGGTCTTGGAAAGGTCCTTCTTCTTCAACTCTTCCAAAGATAAAAGTCTACTCAAACGACACAAATAAACAAAACTAAATAAAAATTAGAAGCAAATAACTCCAATAAAATAATTAAAAATCTCCAATAGATAGATCTGGATTTTAGACGAATTTAGAAATTTGAATGGATGGATTTGGAGTTAGGATTCAATTATTATGAATTTTACAAATTTTAACCTAAATTTGGAAATTAAATAAATTCTAAATTCTAAAACTAAACTGAACTCCAAATTACATAATTATATGTTATTTAATTAGACAATAATGTTCTAAGATTTTAGCAATTTAAATCATCCAATTTGGATTTGGGATTCAAAAGGTATGAATTTTACAAGTTTTAACCTATCTCTTGAATTTTAAATGAATTTCTAAATTTAAACAAAAGTCAAATTTAAATAATTTTGATTTTATTAGCTAGATCTTAATTCTATATGAATTTAGAAATTTGAAACACCCAATTTGGAGTTTGGATGCAAAAGTTATGAATTTTACAAATTTAAACCTAAATCATTATTTAACAATTTCTGAATTATTTTTCTAAAGGAAATTCTAATTATTGCGCAAGGTGACGTCAGCGAAGGATTTTCCGGAAAATAAATGAATTAAAGAATTAAGCGACACGTGGGACCCACATGTCGGTGACTCTACCACGGTGGACCAAGTCCACCGAGCCACTGGATTTGAAACAGTCTTTGGCGTGGCGCACCAGCCAGCGCTGGCCGACGCGGCGCGACGTGGTGACACGCACGCACGGAGGTGAAGTGGCGGTGAGGTGGCGTCCACGTCGGCGCGGACAACAACGACGGCGGCCTTTGGACCCGATGGTCACCGGCGCTGATGCTTTCGCCGGCGAGGTGGGTGGTACGGCGTGTAGCCGACGCTATTGCGAACACGATGAGGTACCTCCGGTGGTTGAGGTGGGCGGTGGTGGCGGCGGCGAGTCGGGCGAGCGGCGGCTCGGGTTTTGTTGGTGGGCGCCCGGTGAGGCTCGGCGAAATGGGTGGCTCCGGAGGTAGGTCTGTGACAAATAACACGGCGGGTGCTCCATGACGACGCGGCGGCGACGACGGCGGCGCAATCGAAGAAATCCCACCGGCGGCGAGAAAGCCCTAGAGCTCGAATTGGCGGCGATGCGGAGGTTCTCGGGTGGAATTGAGCGAGGGGTTAAGGAAAGGGGCGGCGATCCTCGGGGTGGCTTTTATAGAGGTCGGGAGGCACCGGGGCGGCGTGGCGACGTGGAGGTCGTGGGCGATGGTTGCGGCTTCGTGGGCGTAACCGGCCGCGGGGACGAGGGGGTCGTGGGGTGTGGCGGGGTGGTCGTGGGCGTCGTGGCGCCGCGTCGAGGACGCGAAGCGGTTGGAGGCGTCATTGTGAAGCTTCGGCGTTGACCGCTCATGGCGGTCGCTTCGCGGCAATCTTGCGAGGAGACGAAAGCGGCGAGTGGCGACCATGGCGGGCCCGCTTAGCGGCGAGACGGGAGGCGACCAGCGGCGAGGGTGAGGCGAGGCGCGTGCAGCGAGATCGCCGTCCAACTCGGATCGGACGACTCTGAATGATTGGGCGAGATGAGCAAAGGTTGGGCCGAGAGATTTAGCCCAACGACTGTTTGGAGATTTAAAATAGGTTTTTCCTTTTTAGAAAATAGCGTAAATTCAAATAAGCAATGGAAAATAGCAAATGAACTTGGAAAAATTCCGAAAATTCGGAAAATATATCCAAGCTCATAGAATCCAAATAAAATAGTTTTGACTATTGTTCATGTTGGAATTATTCATATTAAATTGTTTTGTTACTAAAGTCCAAGTTAAAGCTTTTGAACTAAATTCAAATAAATCCAAATGGTGAATTTTCTCTCTACCAACTATTTAAATGATTTTTTTAAAGCTCTAAAAATTGGGATGTTACAGTTTGTAGATGAAACCGTCTGTGATAGTAGACAATCACAGACGGTTTTATCTAAGCAAACCGTCTGCGTAGGTTTGTAGATAAAACCGCTGCGTGATAGTAGAAAATCACAGGCGATGCATGGAGATGAAACCGTCTATGATAGTCCACTATCACGCAGGCGGTTTCATCTACTGCATCGTCTGTGATTTTTTACTATCACGCATTTATCTGATCTACGCACTAATAGTAGTTGAGTATCACAGATTCGTTTCATCTACAAACCGTCTGTGATATTCTTTTGTATTGCTAAATCTATTTCTGTTTATTGGCTAGCCTTAGGAAATGCTAGCCATGCCCTTTGAAACAAGCACATCCAATTCGCATTCATTTCAGAAGCAAGCACACCAAATTTGCATTCATTTCAGAAACAAGCACACCCAATTCACAAATCAATTAATTAAAATTAACCATTAATGTACATTAAGTTCAATTTATCCCAATCAAGTTCAATCTACACAGTAGAGACTCCCATCTGGATCTATGACCTGACTGTTTAGGAATGACGCAAGGCGTGATCGAACTCTCATGATTTCGCTCTGTTCCAATGTAGTTTCGTCGATGGTCGCAACCTGTCGATAGGAAGATTAAATTCGTACTTATATAAATTGGTAAGTACATATGAAATAATTGTTGCAAGATTGACAATCCTGAGGATCATTGGTGATCGCGGAATCGATGAGTAGTTCCATGTTGTGACAAACATAGTATTCACAGACGTTGCGGCCCAACGGCTGCTGGTGGCACTGCAAAAATAGAATTGGTTAGTTCGAGAGGCATTACTACAAAGTGTTATATAGTTTTAATGTGTACTAGCTAGCGAGTACCGGGAAAGTTAGATCGTGATGCAGCAACCTTCCCCTGCAATACCCTCCTGTAGCATTTAACACGTCGAACACCCTACGTGACTCCAAGAAGTTAGCCTTAGCCATTGCAAAGGAAGGAAAGACTACAATAGAGTTTCTATAGAGGAAATGTGTTTACCTGTTGATTAAATTCCGGACAACTATGAAGTTGTGATTGGACCTCTTTAGGGAATCTAGGTATATTACCCATTTCCGTTTTGGTATAATTACAATTAGAATCGAAAGGAAGCTACACGGTATGTCAAGATGGTCATTAAACCTAAATTAGTGTTGCTTATAAAGTACAAATCAACAAGTATAGCCCGTAGTGCAACACTTACTCCTGGATGTAGGGCAAAAGTATGTATTCAGCGTTGCGGCGAGCCTTAAAAACTCTATAACGTAATCCTCGATTTAATCTTGCATTCGCTTGATGCTTTGCTCGGAGACCACGTGTGGGTCGAGGAAACCTACCGTGATTTCCTTCTTCCGCTTCATACATCATGTATCTATATACAAAAGCAAGGAGTTATATATAACATTTATCGGTATTACATGAACATTGACCGTGATTGTACACACTTACAGTGTCTAGCATCGTATGAGTGAGACGTCGAGCTCGTCGAGGTTGAAGAGACAGAACAAGTCATCGAAGGTCACCGTGAAAACACGGTCTTGATGCTCATGGTTAAAATGATCCTTCTTGAACTTGAAGGTGACACCCGAGCATCGCTGATCAGCTGGCTTGTTGGACTGTTCCATGTACCATGTATGCAATACCGTGCAAGCCCGTCCTAGGGTAGGGCTATCTAACCTCTCGACCAATGGCTCTCCTAGCATGAATTTTCGGGCCAACGGCAAGAAGGGAATATCAGGACAGGAGCCGACCGTCTTCGATTTGCCCTTGCTGCCTCGCTTTGTATAGGTCGACTTCACAAGAGTCGATTGAGCACAAGGTGTAGATGCATGTGATGCACCGGGCCCTTGCCGTGTTAGTGCAGGTAGTTTCGGTGTAGTCAGCTCCCATGGACTTGATACCGTTGTAGGACATTCTCGTGAAGTTGACACCGGAGCAGGTAGCTCTAGGCAGATGTCCACCTTGGGCCACCGGATGAATGTTCCAATAGCTTGCCCTAGAGTCATGACCTCGTCGTTTGGGGGAATATGCAGCGGGACGGCCCCGAAATTGGCACAAACACCGTCCACATTCACTTTTGCGAAACCAGGAGTAATTGTTGCATCGTGCACCAAAGCCCCAGCACCGGATGGATACACCTGGCCCCAAGCAGCATCTAGGGCAACAGAGGCATATCTCACTTGGAGCTTGCACTTCATAGCCACCTACATAACGATACAAAATTAGCTACTCCAACAGGCCTATCAATGGATCGAGCATTCCAGAAATAATTATTATTACCTGGATGTCATCGACGGGAAATCTGCCATCACCTATTGGGGTAGGGTTAGGGTTGGACGCGCAGCTACTCAGAAGTTTGGGGGGCTGGCTAACACAGTAGGGTCAGGGGCTTGCAACTGATTTGGGAGTTGCAATTCCCTAATCCTTTCCTCAAAGGTCTCCATCTGCCGTTGCTGGGCAGCTCTGATCTCACCTCTTATGGATTCAGTGATCTCATCTCTGATGGATTCAATGAGCTCATCTCTGAGGGATTGACGAATCTCCTCTCGTAGCTTTGCATCGCACTCGGCTTTGGCTCTCTTCCTACTCCGGTACGATCCGGAGTCCGCTTGGAACCATTTTTGGCATGTAACATAAACACCAGCGCCTCTCGTGCGACCCGGATGCTCATTGTTTCCTAGAGCTGTGGAGAGTATATCTTTCTCCCTGTCTGCCTAGAATGAGCCTTGGGAAGATTGTGCACTCAGCGTTACCTGCAATAGCCTGACATGTTATTTCACTTCCTACGAAGTTATGGAGTAATTACAAACTAGGTAGTTCGATATCTTACCAGGCGCTGGGACACTTCCTGGTCTGCGGGGTTTGGAAAAGAGACTTCCTCCGTAGGCCCAGTACGTAACCTCCCAAATAACCACTGTCGGGCGTGCACATTAGTGATCTCGGGAAATAGCGGGGAGACATTCGAACAGCTTGCCTGCTGATCCTGATCCCTCCATATCGGGATTTTACCCGCATACCCAGCGGTGCCGAGTCTGTGGGGGTGCTTGTTTTTTGCCTGGAGGGCCGTGTGTGTCGCACTTTCATTACTAAATTCATCTGTCGTCTTCTTTGCCACAAACTCAGCCCAGGACTCTTCCAAGAATGGATACTTGTGGAAGGGCCCTAGATCCTTCTCCACGTAGTTCTTGACAAGCGTGCTCTTAAAGTTCTTCCACGCTTTGCACGCCTGTAGCAACGCGTGTCGTTGCACGGAGTCCAGGTGTTCTGCCGGGATCTCGAACGATTTGAGAATATCCGTCAGCAGAGCAATTTTCAGTTGTTCAGGCACCTCCTTCCACGAATCGTAGGTGACGCTGACCCGTTCCCGTGCAACTATTCCGACCGTTCTCCGGAATACGGACACTGCTCGGCGAGGATTGATAGGGGTCCCAGACTGATCGACCTCCATGACGGTAAATCGGCCCCCGGGTGTTTTCGAGATTCCTCTTCTTCTACCGCGGTTGGATATTATTCCAGAGGATGGTGCATCATCAGACACATGAGGCGGCGATGACGAAGAATGAGCGGAAGACATCTTCACAAGAAATAGAACATCATATGAACAAATGAAATCAGCATAAAGCTAAGATTTAACATTTTGATATTGCTATCAGATGTAGAGTAAGCATTCCAATTAGAACTCAAGTTCAAACCCGATTATCAAAACAATTTCAGTACAAGACTATTATCATCACAGAGCATTCATCTCAAGCCCACCACACCACATTGCAATATATTCGATGGCGATATCAAAACAAATACCATATGAATAATCGACTAGAACAAATACAAATTCCTAAAACAAGTACAATTATCATGAGGACCATGACAGATTATTGATAGAAATAGTTAGGGAAAGGCGCCGGTCGGAACTCAAAGATTGGTTACCTTTGGGCGTCGAGGAGAAGGACGAGCAGGAGCAAGACGAGCAGGAAGCGGCGGCGTCGAAGGGGAGGCGCCAGGCTTGGGTGAGGGGAGGAGGCGGCGGGCTCGGGGGAGGTGCGCCGGGCTGGAGGAGGAGGCGGCGTCGACGGGATCGGGGGAGGAGTCGCGCCGGGCTCGAGGAGGTGTCGTCGAGGACAGCGGCGACGGGCTCGGGGGTGGAGGGAGCGAGGAGTTGAGACACTTAATCGTTTGAGTGGTCGGCGCGGCAAACCCTAGAGTCCGAATGTAAATAGGGATGGACATCACAGATGGTTCTAAATTAGAACCATCTGTGATACATAATATCACAGACGGTTCTAAAGTAGAACCGTCTGTGATATGTGATGTATCACAGACGGTTCCAATTAACAACCGTTTGTGATATATTGTATCACAGACGGTTTTTACCATGAACCGTCTGTGATATATAATCACAGAGGTTTGTAGCTCAAACTGTCTGTGATATTATTTTGTATTGGTTAATCTAGATCTATTTATGGGCTAGCCTTAGGAAATGCTAGCCATACCCTCTGAAACAAGCAAAAAAGACAACAAGTACATGTATATACATCTAATTCACATTCATTTAAGAAACAATCACATCCATTTCACAGTACAAATCAATTAATTAACTCAAATGAACTAAAATTAACCATTCATCAGAACGTACATATATACACACACATTGTTCAGTTAATCTTTAAAAATTAGCCCTTCATGATGATCAATGCGTATGTAGCTAGTTTCGTCACGTTCTTCTTCCTCGACCCTTATGCCGTTTCCGAAAGGAGGCAACTCGTCAAATTGATTGTATTCTTCCTCGTTCACTACATTCTCAACTCCGACAATCATCCTTTTTCCATGAAGAACTACGTGGCGCTTCTTATTTGTCGGGTCGGTAACATAGAAGACTTGAACAACTTGGTTAGCCAGTACGAATGGTTCGTCTTTGTATCTGTCACGTTCGAGGTCCACGGTAGTGACGCCGTACTTGTCGACCTTCACCTATGGGAGATGGACCCAACGGCACCGAAATAGGGGGATCTTGAAAAGCACGTAGTCGAGCTCCCATATCTCCTCTATTTGCCCATAGTATGAGCTCCTCAGCCCATCGGTACTGAATGCATCTATGCGGACACCACTATTCTGGTTAGTGCTTTTTATATCCTGAGCCTGCGTATAGAATATGTACTCATTTATGTCGTATCCTCACCATGTCACAACTGTAAATGTTGGCCCTTTTGCCAACCATGTCAGCATATCACTTGACGAGCTCCTAGCGAGTCGCTCCTTCAACCATTGGTTGAACCGTCTGTTGTGTTGTCTCATGATCCAAACATTGGGCCGCACCGATTACATTGCGAAGCACGTCCTTGTCTTGTCGATATCTGAGGACACTTCACCATGTGTTGCAAGACCGTGAAATGGGCTTGAGCATACGCATCCATATCCGAGTGATTGCTTTCCTTCCGATGGTCTCGATACCCTCGAGGCTCCCCTCATGGCGAGATCGAGGCACACCTATCGGTTCGACCTGAGCCATGTAATCGACACAGAACTCAATGACCTCTTCGGTTGCATAACCTTCGACGATGTTGCCCTCTGGCTGAGATCGATTCCGTACATAGGACTTGAGAATTCCAATGAACCTCTCGAACGGGTACATGCTACGTAGGAACACGGGCCCGCACATCTTTATCTCCTTCACAATATGAACAATGAGATGGACCATGATATCGAAAAACGACGGAGGGAAATACATCTCAAGATCACATAGAGTCGTTACCACCTCGTCCTGCAGAGCATCTAGTCCTTCGGGATCGATGACCTTCTGAGCAATTGTGTTAGAGAAATAACACAGCCTCATGATTGTCTTTCGGACCTTGATTGGCAAAATACTTCTAATTGCAACCGGGAGCATTTGTGTCATCAACACATGACAATCATGAGACTTCATGCCAATTAACTTCAAATCTTCCATTGAAACAAGTTTTTTCATGTTGGCGGAGTAACCGGATGGAACTTTCACACCATGCAAGCACTGGCACAGTTCGATTCTCTTGGCCTTAGACAGAGTGTAACAAGCAGGGGGAAGGTGCGTTCGTCCTTTATCAGTCTTTGTTGGTGCTAACTCAGGTCTGATGTCCATATCAACCAAGTCAAGTCGTGCGTTGACACCATCCTTTGTTTTGTCACGAATGTTCAGTAAGAGACCAATCAAGCTGTCACATATATTCTTCTCTACGTGCATGATGTCGATGCAGTGGCGAACTTCTAGGTGCTCCCAATAAGGTAAGTCCCAAAATATTGATCTCTTCTTCCACATGTTCTTCTTACGGGTCCTCGATTTACATCCCTTTCCGAGCACAACATTTAAATCCTTAACCATATCATAGACCTCTTTTCCGCTTAAATGCCTTGGAGCTGAACTATCCTCCTTCTCTCCGTCGAATTGTTTCTTCATCCTGCGGTATGGGTGAGCCCTCCGAAGGAACCTACGATGACGCATGTACACGGTTTTACGCGAGTGATTCAGCCACACACTCTCAGTATCATCTAAGCAGTGAGTACAGGTTTTGGCCCCTTTTGTACTCTGGCCCAACAGATTAGCAAGTGTAGGATAATCATTTATGGTGCAGAACAACAAGGAACGTAAAGTGAAGTTCTCTCATTTGTACGCATCCCATACCTGTACCCCTTCAATCCACAGTATTTTTAGATCTTCCATCAATGGTGCTAGGTACACATCAATATCATTCCCAGATTGCTTCGGCCCTTGGATAAGTATTGACAATAAAATATACTTCCGCTTCATACACAACCAAAAAGGAAGGTTGTAGATACAAAGCATCACGGGCCAAGTGCTATGTCGGCTGCTCATGTTACCGAAAGGATTCATTCCATCTGTACTCAGTCCAAACCTTATATTCCTCGGTTCCGCACCGAAGTTTGCAAACCTACTATCGATGTTTCTCCACTGGGCAGAATCAACAAGGTGTCTTAGCTTTCCGGCATTCTTACGCTCCTCTGAGTGCCAATACAGCAGTTTTGCATTCTTTGGGTTTGCAAAAAACTGCTTCAAACGGGGAATTACAGAAAGATACCACGCCACCTTAGCAGGAGGTCCTTTCTTCACCTCAATTCCCTCGTCGTCATCTGATTGATTCTTATGCTTGTATCAGGATGCGTTGCACACCGGACATACATGCATGTTTGTATACTCGTTACGGTAGATGATACAGTCGTTCGGACATGCATGTATTCTTTCTACTTCCATTCCCAATGGACAAAGAACCTTCTTGGCTTTGTAGGTGGTTTTGGGCAACTCGTTTCCCTCCGGAAGCATGTTCGCTAAGAGAGCTAACAGCCTCGTGAAACTCTTGTCGGACCAACCGTTGCTTGGCTTCAATTTCAGCAGTTTAAGCACGGATGACAACCTTGTGTATTCCGGCTTAAAGTCCGGGAACAAAGGTTTCTCCGAGTCCTCCATCAAGCCCCGGAATTGAACATACTCCCTCTCATCACAGTTCCCTTCTACATCACGAAGCATCTGATCTAGATTGTCATCGTGCAGCCTATCCGAATCGGAACCACAATCGACATCATCCGGCGGCATATCGTTGACTTCCTGTATAATATGCATATCGTTGACTTCCTGTGTAATATGCTCTTCACCGTGATTGGTCCAACATGTATAACCCTTTTTGAAACCTCTTCGAATCAAGTGTGCTTCGATCTGCTCTCGGTTGTTAAACATCTTCAGATTCTCGCAGTCAATGCATGGACAGCACATATATTCCGCCCCCTTATTAAACATATCCACCTCGGTAGATCTTGTACAAGCAAACACCCCATTAATGTACTCTTCACTCGCACGGTTCTCAACGTACATCCAGCTTCGGTCCATCACACGGTTCGTATTGAAAACCCTGGAAATAAATAAAATGGTGACTTTGAAAGCGTATTTTCTGAGGCTTAATTACGCTTTTTACATTTTTTTCGGATTTTATTAACTTACATGTGGGCCTTACTTGTCAGTGACTCATTTTTTATTTCATGATTTTATTTATAAAATCTATGACAGTCCCACATGTCATAGACTCGATAGTTTATTAACTAAATGATTAAAAACAGTAGGATTTGAAGCCCAAATTGGGCTTAGGGTGACATCGCATTGCTAATAGTCGTGGCTCGGGGCCCTAAGGTCGCCTGAGGCGAACTGACGGTGATGTCCCGTGGCGGCGCCATGGGCTTCACTAGCGATTTCGGCGTAAACGCTTGAAACTACTCAAATTAAAGGATGCTTGTGCTCCAGTAGCTCCCCTCGATCACGAGGAAGGTGTCAATGAAGTTGGGGAAGGTCCAAGGCGGCTGGTCGTCGATCGGTGAACAGAGGCAACGGCGGCAAGCTCCTTGGCGACAATAGCTGAAATGGACCACACACGAGCGGGCTAAGTGCGGTGAGGCGATACTCAAACCGGGCACGGAGTGGCGATGGACTCACCGTGCTTGGAGATCTACCGCGGTTTCCGTAGCGCCAGAGATGGAGATCAAGAAGACTCTGTTGGGGAGCTATGTACCGTCATGATGAGTTAATTATCACGGACGGTTTTCAACAAAAACCGTCTGTGATATGTAGTAATATCACAAACGGTTCATGTTTAAAACTGTCTGTGAAGTATCACAGACGGTTATAACAAAAAACCGTCTGTGATATGTAGTTATATCACAGACGGTTCATATTTAAAACCGTCTGTGAAGTATCATAGATGGTTCTGACAAAAAACCATCTATAATATGTAGTAATATCACAGACGGTTTTTGGTCAGCACCGTCTGTGATACTTCACAGATGGTTTTAAACATGAACCATCTGTGATATGACCTCTTCACAGACGGTTTTTAACGCGGAAGATAACACAGACGGTCGGTAAACAAAAACCGTCTGAGATTGTTTTTAACATAGACAGTTTCGATGAACCGTCTGTGATCGGGTATCCAGTATTAGTATTTTTTTGTAGTAGTAGGTGTTTCCGTGCACGCTGTGGCTTGCGTGAACAAGCAAAACGGAGATGTGCGTCACGGTGCGATAAGAGGACTAACTGTACGGCTTTCATGAGAGAGCGCCATTTTCATCCGGCTTAATACTAGGGAAGATGAGTCGCTCTTGCCGGATCGACGGGTGAATCTGATCAAGAGCGAGTTGCCCTGACGACTGACGTTGCCGTGCATAGAAAATTAAGTCGAACGCACGCGCGCATACGTTTACTTGTCAATTACAGGCTAGCAGCCGGCCGGTAATATTACGTACGTACGTATAGCTAAGCCAGTACGAAAGTAAAAAACATACATACATGGCTGCGTCGAGTGTCTAGTATAATTCCGTGATAATTAAGGAAGAGGGAAGTGTGCACAGCATCAGTGCCTTAGGGAAAATCTAGGCCATCCGATCCGAAGCAAACAGTCTAGACTTACCGCTAAAGTAAAATGCCACATTTTTCTTAACTGATCCGGTTCCGGAGAGACAGCCATGCATTTTTTTTTGTAGTGGATAGAACAAAAGCGTGCTTTTCAAGGCAGCTCAAGGATCAGAATATTCCAAGTACAAAGAAAGAAACTGCTGCAAGAAGAATAGGCGACGAAAGATCAGTACTCACTCCGTTCGAAAATATGCCACGTTTTAGAAAATGTGCCGCTCAAGAATCAGAATATTCCAAGTACAAAGAAGAAAACTCACTACTATAGAAAGAGTCATCGCAGATGGCTCTAAACTGTCATCACATACGATTTTTAAACCGTCTGAATTTATGTGTCTGTGATAACAGATGGTTATCACAGACAGTTTTTGAACCGTCTGTGATAAGTCACAACACAGACGGTTCTGTGAAGGGCTATCACAGACGGTTGTAACCAATAACCGTCTGTGATACGTAGAATATCACAGACGGATAGTACAAAGAAAGAAACTGTTGCAAGAAGAATAGGCGACGAAAGATCGGCACTCACTCCGTTCGAAAATATACCACGTTTTAGAAAATGTGCCGCTCAAGAATCAGAATATTCCAAGTACAAAGAAAAAATCTCACTACTACAGAATGGGTCATCGCAGACGGCTCTAAACCGTCATCACAGATGGTTTTTGAACTGTCTGAATTTATGTTTCTATGGTAACAGACGATTATCACAGACGGTTTTTGAGCCGTCTGTGATAAGTCACAACACAGACGGTTTTTTGTAGAAACCGTGCGTGAAAACTATCACGCATATTGTAATCCGTGCGCGATATTCTACGATCACGCATAATTACAAGCTCGCTCGTGATAGCCCTTCCTGAGCGGTTTCTACAAAAATCGCCTGCGGTTGTGACTTGTCACAGACGGCTCAAAAACCGTTTATTATCAAAATTCACTACTACAGAGAGGGTTATTACAGACGGCTCTAAACCGTCATCACAGACGGTTTTTGAACCGTCTGAATTTATGTGTCTGTGATAATAGACGGTTATCATAGATGGTTTTTGAGTCGTCTGTAATAAGTCACAACATAAATGGTTTTTTTTGTAGAAACCGTATGTGAAAGACTACTATCACAGACGGTTGCAACCAACAACCATCTGTGATACGTAGAATATCATACACGGTTCTATTTACAAACCATCTGTGATTGGATACATATCACAGACGATTAGTAAATAGAACCGTCTGTGATATCTGACATATCACAAACGATTGTTGGTGGAAACCGTCTGTGATGGTAGCGCTTCATAGATGGTTTATACGATAAAACCGTCCGTGACAGTTCTTTATACCTAACTATTTTTTTTTTGATTTTCGGCTAGCCTCAGGAATTGCTAGCCGTGCCCTCTGAAAACAAGGAAGTAGAAAACAGATAAATCACAGATGAATCAATTGTTGACAACTCAAAGTGATCATTTACAACTCAAAATCAATTACAAAAGAATATGTTCAAGTATTGTCGCTAGACTTACAATTGAATTACAACTATTCAAAGTGAATTACAATTGAATCAATTGTTTGAAGGTCATTCAGTGGTGTCGACGGAGTGAAACTCTCCGCTGGCGTTAACGATCTCCGTCTTGATGAAGCCGCAGAGCACCCCTTGAACCTCCAAGATCTCACTCATAACGAATGCATCTAAATCTATGTTCAAGTCCTGTCGCTAGCAGGAGAAAAGTAGTAAGAATATATATTTAAATTTATAATTAGAAAATAATTATTGTGAGACTGACAAATCTCTAGATCCTTCGTATTATCACTAATGATTTGCTGCATATGACGACAAACGTAGAATACATATAAGTGATATTGTTTTTGTTGGTGACATTGCAAAAATAGAATTACATATATAGGTATAGTCAGTTCGAGATACATTATTACGAAGTGTGATATAGGATTATTGTGTTGTAGCGTGTACCAGAAATCGCATCCTGTGTTGCAGTGTGGCACTTGATTCCTTGTGTGTCCCTCCTTGGCAACATAGTCGCTGAACGACCTACGTGATTCCAAAAATTTATTCTCGGCCATTTCAAACGAAGGAAGACTACAATAGAGTTATGTATGGAGGAAATGACCATACCTGTCGAGTATTCCTTGCACAAGGGTGATGTCGTGGTTTTTGTTGAGTAGGGAATCAAGGTATATTACTTTGTTCCTCTTTGGTACAATGACTAAAAGGATCCAGTGGAACCTACTCATGTATGTCACTATAGTCATTAAACCTAAGTTCGTGCTGCGTATAAAGTACAAATGAAATTTGTATAGCAAGTAGTGAAGTACTTACTTCTAGTTGTATGGCACCAGTATGTAGTCATTGTCACCCTGAGCAGGCAATCCACTCGTTATGTATTTCACGACGTAGGATGCGTCTTGGGTGATGCATTGCTCAGAGACCAAGTGTGGGTCGAGGAAACCCACCGATTTTTTCCATCATTGGATATTTTTGATCATGTATCTATACATCAGCAATTAGTTGTGACATTTATTGGTATTACGTGAATGTAGAACTTGATTGTACACACTTATAGTATCCAGCATTGTAGAAGTGAGGCGTCGAGGGCAGTGAGGTTGAATAGGTCGAATAAGTCATCGAAGCCCACGACGAAGTTGCCCGACTCGTGGAGGAAATGCTCATTCATGTATCTGACGGTGATTTCAGTATCGTACCCTTTCTCTTTTGGTCTTCCGCATGTACCAGACCTGCAAAGACTGGCAACCTAATCCAGCGCAGGCTAATACTGTGTCGGGGGCCAACGAACTTCTGAGGCAGTATTTCCTGGGCTTGAGAGGCGCATTAATGTTCTTAGATTTTGATTTGGCCTTAACGACTCGCCCCTACACATCTTCCTGTGAGACGACTCGGGAACCGATACGACAACACATTTTTCTTGTTCCTTCGGCGTCTTCTCTACGGGAACCGATGAGGCAGCCTTCTGAAGCGAAGGTTGAGGTGGAATCATCAAGGGTCCTGTTGGAGAGGCATGGTCGTGTCGAGATCGCGGCACTGCAGCGGTCCAGAGTGATGTCCTTCTTGGGCCACTGGATAAAAGTGTACCTAGCATCCCCTAGTGTTCTGATGTCTTCGTTCGGGTGAATCTCTAGCGGGATGGCCATGAAATTGTCATGTACCATGTCCACTTGGACCCTAGCGTAACCCTACGCCAGCTGGGCACCGTGCTACACTGTCCCTTCCTGGCATGGATACGCCATCCCCCGCCCAGCCTCAATAGAAATAGACCCATCCAGTCTCACTTGGAGCTTGCAAGGCGTCGGCTCCTACAAAATGATACATAATTAGCTAAGACATCCTATAGGTCTATGTTTGGAGTATTCCACAGATGTACATTACCTTGATGTCGTCGATAGGTAATTGGACGTCGCCATGTTGAGAATTTTGCGTGGACGCGACGCTACTCTGATGTTGAGGAGGACTAGCTGCGAAAATAATGGGGGCGGCTTGCGACTGGTTAAGGAGTTGATTCATTTGATCCTGCAATCTTGTTATCTGTCCTTGAAATTTTGTAGTAAGCCTCGCATTAATCTCCTCTACCAATCGGTCCTCACGCTCGCCCTTGGATCTCTTCCTACTGCTATACATGCAGGAGTCGTTTGGGAATCCTTCCCTCCAAGGTACGTAAACCCTAACGCCTCGCGTGCGATCCAGGTGCTCCGTGTTTCCCAGGGTCGTGGATAGTATATTCTTCTCCCTGACTGCTTTGAAGGAGTCTTGGGAAGATTCGGTAGTCAATAATTACTGCAAGAGGTCATCATGTTATTTTAGACACTATGAAGTTGTGGACTTATTAACAACTAGGTAGTTCGACATATTTACCAGATGTTGGGACACTTCTTCGTCTGCTGGGTTTGTGAAAGAGATATCGCCCGAAGACGTGGCTGATGCCCTCACTCTTAACCAGTTTCGGGCGCACTCATCTGTGATCCCAGCAAATGGCCGGGTTGCGTTCTCGTCCTTTGCCGTCCATTGCGTGGTTTTACCCGCGTACCTAGCGGTGCCGAGTTTGTGGGGGTGAGTATTTTGTGCCTAGAGAGCCTTGTGTGCCGCACTTTGCTTCTGAAATTCGGTCGTCATCTTCATTCGCACAAAGTCATCCCATATATCCCGCGACAAGAATGGATACTTCGTGAAGGGCGTCCGACTTATGTTCATGTACTTCATGACAAGCGTGCTCTTGAAGGTCCTCCACGTGTGTTCCATCGCGAGCAACGCCTGCCATTCCACACGTGCCTAGTCTGCTTTTGAGATAGTGAACGAACTTGAAATTTCAGTCCACAGCTAGCCTCTCTCTACGTCCGTGAGAGACTTCTAGCTTGGTGTGGTGATGGGGACCCGTTCCCTTCCAAGTATCCCGCAGATGGTCCAGAATCTCTCTACTGCTTTCTTGGGACTCAGAGGGACCCCAACGGCACTAACCTCCGTGATGGTCATTTGGCCCTTAGGCAATTTCAATATTCCTCTGCCATCTCGCTTATGTACCACTTTCCTCGGAGATCCAGACGCATTCGGTGACGTCGATGACGGCGGCGAAGACAGTGCGGACGCCATCTTGCTTACTTGCTATCTATATAAGTTACATATGCAATGAACTAAAATTTCAGAATTCAAAACACTAAGAGTTTAAATAAAATGGATTGCAAGTTGATATCCACTAGGTATTTTCGAAGATAATTTCCCTTGGAAACATATTTTATATAGAAAAAATAGAAGTTACCAACCAATTAACTATATAAACAAATAGTATCAAAGGATACATTCACATCAATAGACAATACATTCACAACAAATGAAAGCATATATAGTACGTACTACTCAAGGAAGTCTCCAATATATCCAACACATATGTATCAAGTATGTACTACACAAGAACGCTAGACAGTGCGGAATTGTTCGTACAACAGCAGAGCATCAAAGAAATCATTCCTGATCTAACGCATGTTTACTAAGGCTAAGAAGTTTTAGGACTGTCTAAAGAATATATTTTTTCTTCCCATCTCTAGTAAACTCAATTCACAGAAACTGGTAAACGAATGTGCATGCTACAAGCCTACAACATTAGGCGTATCAAATGGTATCAAGCATATCACACGTTTCGGTTGAAGCATATACTGTACAAATCATACCCTAGGGCTCCAAACATCTACTGGTCCACACAACAATCACAACATCAGACATTGGGGCTGGAGTCTTGAGAGGAGGATTAGGCCGTACCAGTGACGGGCTATTGGCCTGGACAGGAGGACAACGCCAGCGATGGGATGCAAAGGAAGCTGAGCTTCAGGGGGAGGAGGTGACGAGTTGGAGAGGACAGCGAGGCTGATGATGAGCTGGAGAGAAAGAGGACGCCGGCGACGGGTGGAGGAATCGGGGCTGGTGACGACGCGACGTAGCAGGGGGTGGCCGGGCATTGTCAGGGACTCGGGGCTGGAAGCAGGGACGGCGTCAAAGGTGAGTCGCTCCCGAGGAGCAACAGGGGCATCATCAATGGCGGCGGCATCGAGGTCGGGTGCGCTCGGGTGGGTAGGCAAATGGGCGAGTGAGGAGTAAGGCGCTGGGGAGGGGAAGTGACGAGTAAGGGCGCAAACCCTAGCGGTACCCTCCTAATAAAGGGATATCATAGACAGTTCTATTATGGAACCTTCAGGATAGTAATCACTGATTTGTTGCATAATAGAACCGTCATCATATGAGTTGCATATCATGCATCGCTCTATTTTGGAACCGCTCAGGATTATTATTACGAGCGGTTCTATTTTGGAACCGCTCAGGATTACTTATCATGCGGTTCCATAATAGAATCGTCTGTGATATGCGACCATATCTACTATGTGATAGTTCATTCTATGGCTACTATATTTTTCAGCTAGCATGGGGCCAAATTAAAAAAAATAGATATATGTGCAACAAGTATTCTATAGCATACAAGTTCATAACAATAGAAATCCATAATTTGGCATGAGAGCACATGAACCTTTAAGCCATACAAGAGCAGGGAGACATTAAGTCCATCATATTTGACATATTAGGACATGAGACAAATAGGTCGTACAAGAGCATAATATTACCATTCCACATTACAATGAAGTCCACATTGATAGCAAAATCAAAGATGACAAATTCATAACACATTAACACATGACAATTCCATATTGACATCAAAATAAGAGATTACAAGTCCATAACACATGGCATGTCCACATTGACAGCGAAATAAATTACATGGAATAAATTCTTAATTAAAATATAGCCCTTCGTGATGATCGACACACATATAGCTAGCTTCCTCACTAGGTTCTTCCTCGAGCTTAATGTCATCTCCGAAAGGTGGCAACTCATCAAATTGATTGTACTCTTCCTCATCCACGACATTCTTAACTCCGATAATCCTTCTTTTTCCATGAAGAACTACGCGACGGTTCTTATTTGCCGGGTCTGTTATATAAAAAACTTGAACAACTTGCTTAGCGAGTACGAATGGTTCATCCTTGTATCCGACATGTTTGAGGTCCACAATAGTGACACCGTACTTATTGACCTTCACACCCTGTGGAATTTTAACCCAATGTCATCAAAATTGGGGGATCCTGAAATGTACGTAGTCGAGTTCCCAAATCTCCTCTATGAAACCATAGTAGGAGTTCAACCCACATGGCCTGGTAGTATTGAACTGCTCGTGAAATGCATCTATGTGGACACCGCTATTCTGGAATGTGCTCTTTCTATCCTGAGCTATCATATAAAATATGTAACCATTTATGTCGTATCCTTGCTCTGTCACAATTGTAAATTTTGGCCCTTCTGCCAACCATAGCAGCGTATCATCACTTGATGACCTCCTAGTGAATCACACCTTTAACCATTCGTTGAACCGACGGTTGTGCTCTCTCGTGATCCAAATCTCCGACCGGTCTGGATTCTATTGGCGTACCATATCTTTGTCCACGTCGATGTACGGGGACACTTGGGTCATATGTTGTATAAGACCGTGAAATGAGCTTGATTGTACGTATCCACATTAGGAGTGATTGCTTTCCTTCCGATAGTCCCGATACCCTCTAGTCTCCCCTCATGACGAGATAGAGGCACACCTATCGGTTCCATCTGAGCCATGTAGTCGATGCAGAACTCAATGACCTCTTCGGCTGTATAACCTTCAATGATGCTGCCCTCTGGTCGAGATCGATTCCGTACGTAGAATTTGAGAATTCCCATGTACCTCTCGAACGGGTACGTATGACATAGGAACACAGGGCCGAATATCTTTATCTCTTTCACAAGGTGAACAATGAGATGGACAATGATATCAAAAAATGAAGGAGGGAAATACATCTCAAGACAACATAGAGTCGTCACCACCTCGGCTTGTAGAGCATCTAGTCCTTCCGGATCGATGACCTTTTGAGCAATTGAGTTAAAGAAATAACACAGCCTCAAGATTGCCACTTGGACCTTGTTCGGCAAGATACTCCTAATTGCAACAGAAAGCATTTGTGTTATCAGCACATGACAATCATGAGACTTTATACCAATTAATTTTAAATCTTCCATAGAAACAAGTTTCTTAATGCTGGCGAAGTAACCGGACGAAACTTTCAGACCATGCAAGCTCTGGCACAGTTCATTTCTCTCGACCTTGGACAGAGTGTTGCAAGCTGGGGGAAGGTACGTTCGTCCTTTACTGGTCTCTTTTGATGCTAACTCGGTCCTTATGTTCATATCAACTAAGTCACACCGTGTGTTAACACCATCATTTGTTTTGCCACTAATGTTTAGTAAGAGACCAATCAAGCTATCCCATACATTTTTCTCCATGTGCATGACGTTGATGCAGTGGCGAACTTCTAAGTGCTCCCAATAAGGCAAGTTCTAAAAAATTGACCCCTTCTTCCAGATGTTCTTCTAATGGGTCCTTAATTTACGTCCCTTCCTAAGCACAACATCGATATCCTTAACCATATCATAGACCTCTTTCCCTCTAAAAGCCCTTAGAGCTGAACCGTCCTCCTTATTTCCGTTGAATTGTTTCTTCATCTTACGATATGGGTGAATCCCGGGAAGGAACCTACGGTGACGCATATACACAGTTTTGCGTGAGTTGTTCAGCTATACACTCTCGGTACCAATTAAGCTGTGCGGATAGGCTTTGGCTCCTTTTGTACTGAACCCGATAGGTTACTAAGGGCAGGAAAATCATTGATGGTGCAGAACAACATGACGCGTAAAGTGAAGTTCTCTCGTTTGTACGTATCCTATATTTGTACTCCTTCATTCCATAGTGTCATAAGATCTTCCAGCAATGGTGCTAGGTACATATCAATATCTTTCCCAGGTTGCTTCGGCCCTTGGATAAGTAGTGATATCAAAATGTATTTCCGCTTCATATACATCCAAGGAGGAAGGATGTACATACATAGATTCACGGGCCAAGTACTGTGCCGGCTGCTCATATTACCGAAAGGATTCATTCCATCTGTATTCAACCCTAACCTTATGTTCCTCGATTCCACATCGAACTCTTTGAAGATTCGATCGGAGTTTCTCCACTAGGCAGAATTAGCAGGGTGTCTTAGCTTTCCATCTTTCTTACGCTCCTCCGATTGCCAACGCAGCAATCTTACCTCCTTTCGGTTCGCAAATAAACGCTTCAAACGTAGGATTATAGGCAGATACCACAACATCTTAGTAGGAGGTCCTTACTTCACCTTATCAGTATTCTTACGCTTGTATCGGGATTCTTTGCACAAGGCACATACATGCATGTTTGCATACTCTTTATGGTAGAGGATACAATCATTTCGAACATGCATGTATTCTTTCTATTTCCATTCCCAGTGGACCAAGAACCTTCTTGGCTTGGTAGGTGGTGCTAGGAAACACGTTTTCCTCTAAAAGAATGTCCGCTAGGAGACCTAACAACGCCGTGAAACTCTTGTCGGACCAACCATTACTTGCCTTCAATGTCAACAGTTCATGCACGGATGACAACCTTGTGTATTCTGGCTTGCAGCCAGGGAACAACGGTTTCCCTAAGTCCTCCATTAAGCCCTCAAATTTACCAAACTCTCCCTCACTGTAGTTTCCTTCTGCGTCACGTAGCATTTGATCCAGATTGTCATCGTGTGACCTATCCTCATCAATAACACAGTCCACATCCGACATATCGTTGGCTTCTTCAGCGATGTCGTTATTATTAACTTCATGTATAATCTACTCTTCACCGTGATTGGTCCAACATGTATACCCCTTTTTGAAATGCCTTCGAATCAAGTGCGTTTCTATCTGCGCTGGGCTGTTAAACATCTTCAGATTATCGCAATCAATACATAGACAGTACAAAAATTTTATCCCCTTCTTCAACATATCCTACTCTGCGGCTCTTCTAAAAGCAAATACGCCATTAATGTACTCTTCACTCACATGGTTCGCACCGTACATCCAGTTTCGGTTCATCTACGTTACGAATGTAACAAATTAGTGTTAAATTAGATTAATAAACCGCAAGTACTCTTCCTATTGACCAAACATACTAAAATTGATTAGCGATTACCTAGAGCAAATATAAAGGGTTACAGATCGTTACCCTCAGAGCTCATGACGAAACTCCCAAATATCCCGCGAGATCCTCCGCCCTTTCTTCCTCCTCTCTTTAGCTTCCTCCTTTCCTTCTCCTCCCTGCCTCCGTCCTTCCCTTCCTTCTCCTCTCTAAGGTGGTGCAATGGGGGAGGAGGCGGCAGGGGTGGTAGCTCAAACGGGAAGGGGTGGAGGCGCTAGGGGCAGGGGGGTCTGTCGGGACGGCCAGGTATTTATAATGCCTACATATCACAGACAGTTCTTATTAAGGACTATCTGTGATGTTGCACTATCATAGACGGTTTGTAAATAGAATCGTCTGTGATAATTCACAGACAGTTCTTAGCAATAACTGTTTGTAATGTCTGCGATTATCATTGATAGTTCTTATTAAGAATCGTCGATGAATTATTACAGACGGTTCTATTTACAAACCGCCTGTGATAGCTACGTATCACAAACGATTCCAAATGAACTGTCTGTGATAAGTACTGACGAGGATATAACAATCCTCATTTAATCATTTATCTATAATTCATATTATGGATAATAATGACGTCATATAACTTCTGAGTATACCCCTTAATAGTCATGAGGGAGAAGCTAGAGGTCGTAAGGTCTTCTACGACCACTCCATAGTCGTGAGTCTTCCTACGACTACCCCATAGTCGTAAGTCCTTCAACGACTATACCAAGATCATAAGTTCTGCTACGATCAGTCCGTGGTCGTAAGCTCTTCTACGACCACCACCTGGTCGTAAGTTCTTCTACGACCAGTTCTTAGTCGAAAAGGCTCATAGATATGTGGGCCTAAATCGATCAGGGAATCTTTTGTACCGTATCTAAGGATACGAGCAATTAATTACGCTATTACTCTCTGGAATAATAGCGTGCTTTTAACTCCCTGTTATGGTGATAATTACCTAACGACGTGGGAACATTACAACTCCCGTAATAACCTCTAGTAATGGCTCCACGATCTGGGGCGTTAAGGTGACCTTTATACTGGAGATTCAACGACGCACTTCGAGGACTGTATAAAAGGCAGGATCATCAGGACTGTGTGTGGGGGGGGAAGCCAATTAGAAGCACAATACTCTAGTCTTTGGCTCCATCTTGTAATTCAGCATACTCAATACATACACACAGGAGTAGGGTTGTTATTCTCCCAAGAGAAGGCCCGAACCTATATAAAAATCCCCGTGTCTCCATCTCTGTGTGATTTTGAGCCTAGAGGAACCCCCGAATCAAACAATATTTACGTAAGTTCGATTCTAAAACACCGACAGTTGGCGCCGACCGTGGGGATCTTCAAGTCATCAGCTTCCTTCGCCTTTTTCAACTCTCATGCTCTCATGGTAGGAGAGTGGAACGAAGAGAACTGGTTCGACTTGACCGATTACACAGATATCGACATGGATGCCGGTTTTGACTATAAGCCCAGTTATGCATCATCTGATGGTGATGTCGCCTCCGAAGATCTTTCTCCAGGAGACCTTACCATCGATGGAGTTGAGGAGGGATCCTTATCCCCCACAACGATACGTCCAGATGGGGAACCAGCTTCCTCAGAGGGCAAGGGTCAATCCGACCACAATGAGAGCTGTCCCAAGGCAGACTCAGGACATGGCGATTGTTCCCTCTCTAAATGTTCAAGTCAACCTAAGGCAGTCCGACCTGGCGCGATAACTCTTGGAAGTCGTAATTCCAGATCTTCATCAACATCTGGTGGTTCTCTCTCTCCGGTTAGCCCAGCCAAGGATGCGATCGAATATGCTCTTCCTGCGAGTTCGACCATCCCAACGCAGGGCTCACTTGCGGACGAAGATGTCTATAACTCGGAATTCCCCTTCTTGGAGGGGTTTGCTCTAAGTCGCTAGATGGTGTCATTCAACGACTCCTCAAGCAAGGATACCTCTAGAGCAAGTGGAAATCATCAACGGGAGGTCTTCGTCCTTCCCTCAGGTAGCAATAACTCTCCTAGAGACAGGATTGAGGACGCTCCCCGAAGATCACACCCTATGACCGCTCGTGGCAATGACAAAGACACCTCCAGCGATAAACAGAGTCAATACTCTGATGAGCATGTGGGAAATTCTCGAGATCATCACACTTCACTAAGGCAAGCTCAAGGATCAGGTATGGATGATTCTGAAACAATCCGACGGAAATGAGTCGTGGCTTAGAGAAAATTACCTGGGCGCACTCAATACCTATCAGAAGAAGCTAGAGAACTCCAGCATATCAACGATCTGCTAAAAAACCCATCTCGAGAACTTGCCCGAGCACTTGGCTACGACCTCTTCGCTGAAGAGATCGCACAAAAGCTGTGAAGCACGATGAACAAGTTCGAATGTCCCCGCCGACATCACCCTGGAAGTCGTAGCAGTACGACTCCATCAGCTTCTAGTCGTTCGAATAACTCACCGCATGGAGATCGCCGCAAGTTGCATCGCTCTCCAAACCGAAAAAGAGTTCCTCGAACGCCTGATGATCAAAAAGCTCCCAGGAGAGGTGAATATTCACCACTCTGACCCAAAGGTCTGCAACAGCAGACAAAATACGAGGAGTATTACCCTCGTTGGATCGAGACTTATCATAACACCAATTGCCGGGTATCGTCGAGTACGATCACCTAGCGATGTTAACCCCTTTTTCCTACAAAGGAGGCATCACGACGTAATTACCGGATGTCGGGCATTCTCGCCTGACCTCCGAGCAGCTCACTGGCCGCCGCGGTTTCGACCAGGGAACATGGAGAAGTTTGACGGGTCCCAAAATCCCATCGAGTTTCTCCAGATCTACACAACCGCTGTCCGAGCAGCAAGAGGAGGAGAGCGCATCATGGCGAATTACAACTGTGCTCGAAGGGTCCGCTCGATCGTGGTTGTTAAACCAACCACTCGAGTCGATCTACTCGTGGCAACACCTCTGCAACCTACTGCTGGCCAATTTTCAGGGCACCTACCATCGCCCCGGGAAGGAGGACGACCTACACAAGATGCGACAAAATGACCACGAGACTCTGCGCCAATTCATCAGGCATTTCAGTTAGGTTCGCAATTCAATTCCTAAGGTTTCTGACTCATCTGTTATCAGAGCCTTCAAGCAGGGAGTCTGCAGCAGAAGGATCACAGAAAACATCGCTTTGAATCCTCTGGCTACTGTCGCTGAACTCTTCGAGATGGCTGATCGGTACGCGACTACTGATGAAGCAGTCAAATGGACCAAAATCATTGATCGAGATGGCCAGCACTCTCAAGAGATTGACGAAGGTGGCAAGAAGAAGAAAAAAAAGGCCAAGAAATCTAAGAACAAGGAAAAGGGCCAAAAGCCTCAAGCTAATAGTTCTAAGGAGGTCCTGGCCGTAAGCGATAAGGAGCCACGAAGTGCCAAGCAATACTCCGATCAAGGCAAAGGTAAGCGCCCCGAACGGAAGACCCATAAGTCTAGGTGGTGTCCTTTCCATAAAAAGGAAGGACATGACCTTCGCAACTGCCTGGTTTTCCAACGAAAACTCAAGGACTACTACAATGGCAAAGGGCCACTTGCTACCCTTGAAGAGGTAGGGCAAGCTAGTGGTCGTACACAGTCGGACGACAACGAGGAGATGCCATTCCAGGATCCTGAGAACACCATCGAGCACATCTTTGGGGGATCATCGGCATACGAGTCAAAGCAACAGCTTAAGGCAGTCGAATGCGAGGTAAACTCCATTGACCCTCCTCTTGTCAATAAGTTGCCAAAGTGGTCAGAAGTCACCATCTCTTTCTAGAAGGCTGACTGCCCGATCCCTTCGACCCGACTAGGTCGTTTTTCGATCATGGTCGAACCCACCATCAACAACTGTCGAGTAAATCGAGTGTTGATTGATGGTGGTAGCTCGTTAAACATTCTGTTTACGAATACCCTGGACGAGATGCAAGTTCCTAGGACCAAGGTAAGACCGGTAAGATACTCTTTTCATGGTATTGTACCAGGGTCTTCGGCCAAACCCATTGGTCAAGTTTATCTTTCTTTAACATTTGGTTCACCAAGTAATTTCAGGACAGAGAAGGTCTCCTTTGATGTGGTCAATTTCGATACGGCATATAATGCTATACTCGGACGACCAACTTTGGCAAAATTCTTAATGGCAACTCATTATGGGTATCAATGTCTTAAGATGCTAGGTCCCAAAGGAGTAATCACAATCCACTGTGATAAGAAGATGGCACATATGTGTGACCGTCGATCCCTCGAGATGGTTGGTCAGATACCAGCTCGGGAAGAAAAAAGCGACCTTCGACCAGCGTTGGGCTTCAAAGTCGCACCTAAGCCGAACAACCAAGTCAAACAGGTTTCCCTGGATCCGGAGGAGCCATCGAAGACTGTTTGCATCGGGGATACTTCCAACCCCAAGTAGGAAGACGCCCTCATCGCTTTCCTCCAAGCAAACGCAGATGTCTTCGTGTGGCAAGTATCTGACATGCTTGGAGTCCCCAGGGAAGTGATCAAGTACAGGCTAGCTCTACAGCCTGACAAAGTACCCGTAAAACAAAAATTATAGAGATTTGCCCCTGATTGACGAGATGCTATAAGGTCAGAATTGGACAACCTACTTAAAGTAGGCTTTATAAGAGAAGTCGACCACCCAGAGTGGTTGGCCAACCCTGTAATGGTTAGGAAGTCTAATGGCAAGTGGCGAATGTGCGTAGACTTCACTGATCTTAATAAAGCTTGTCCAAATGATGATTTCCCTTTACCTCGTATCGATCAGTTGGTTGACTCTACTGCTGGTTGCGAAACATTAAATTTTCTAGATGGATATTCTGGCGACCATCAGATTAATATGTGTATAGAAGATGAAGAAAAGACCGCGTTTATTACTCCATTTGGTATATTTTGCTATGTCAAATGCCATTTGGTCTAAAAAATGTTGGCGCTTCTTTTCAACGCTTGATACAATCGACTTTTTCACCTCAGCTAGGCCAAAATTTGGAAGCCTATGTTGACGATCTAGTCGTAAAAAGCATCAAACGGCTTGATCATGTTTCGGACTTGCAGGAGATGTTCAACAACCTCAGAAAACACCGTTTGAAACTTAATCATGAGAAGTGTGTGTTTGGAGTCTCTTCGAGAAAATTACTTGGATTCCTGGTCTCTGTACGAGGGATCGAAGCAAATCCCAAAAAGATAAAAGCCATTGTTCAAATGCGCTCTCCAACCATGAAGAAAGAAGTCCAAAAACTCACAGGGTGTGTAGCGGCTTTAAGTCGTTTCATAGCACGATTGGGAGAAAAATGACTATCTTTCTTCAAACTTCTAAGGAAGCACTAGGGTTTCGAGTGGTCGGAAGAGGCAAACGCTACATTTGAGGATGTCAAGAGATATCTTATGAGTGCTCCTGTTTTGGTTTCTCCAAAATCAGAAAGAGACGCTCCTAATTTATCTAGCTGCCACGTCACAAGCAGTGAGCGTAGTACTAGTCGTAGAATGTGAAAACGTCCAACGACCAGTGTACTACATAAGTGAAGTTTTGCACGGGCCTAAGGAGCGATACCCTCAGGTCCAAAAACTTCTCTATGCCCTCCTCATGTCTTCGAGGAAACTGCGGCATTATTTTCAGGCACACAAGATAATTGTGCCGTTTGAGTTTCCCTTGGGAGTGATCCTTCAGAATAGGGAAGCAGTGGGACGCATGTCTAAATGGTCAGTAGAACTTGGGGAGTTCGACCTCTATTTCATGTCCCGATCGGCCATTAAATCCCAGATTTTGGCAGACTTTGTAGCCGAATGGATAAATCCTGAACCTGTTCAGGATCCCCAGTACGATACCCACAACCAGTGGACGATGTACTTTGACGGGTCACTTACTTTAAGTGGCTCGGGGGCTGGGGTGGTCCTGGAATCTCCTACGGAGAGACCTTAAAGTATGACATACAATTAAACTTTCAGACCTTAAAGTATGACATACAATTAAACTTTCAGAATACGAAGGTTTACTAGCCAGCATACGAGCTGCGAAAGCACTCGCGATTCGACGACTACTCGTGATAGGAGACTTTCAACTAGTCGTGAATCAGGTCGGAAAAGAGTACCAGTGCTTTAATCCGACCATATCTCGGTACTTATCGGAGGTTCGAAAGCTTGAAAAGTTTTTTTTTCGGTTTCGAGGTACAATTCTTCCCTCGAAAGGATAATTTCCTCGTAGACCAGCTTGCTCGGATAGCTTCTTCCCAATCACAAGTATCAAAAGGAGTCTTCTTGGAGCAACTCCAGAAGCTGTCTCTGGTGGACACACCAGAGACATCTCCTATTGAGACAGTCTCCCTAGAATACAAGGATACTTGGTTGAATCCCATCTGTGAGTATCTTTAGGCGGGTTCCGTACCCGATAACGATCTCAAAGTAGATCATTTATCCCGAAAGGCCAAAATGTATACTTTGGTCGAAGGAGTCCTCTACAAACAAGGCACTCAAGGGGTACTCATGCGATGCATACCGTAGAGAGAAGGAATAAACCTCCTTCACGACATACACAGGGGCATCTGTGGAACTCATGCTTTCTACAGAACGTTGGTCGGAAAAACCTTTCGACAAGGATTTTACTGGCCAACAGCTCTCTCACGATGCCAAAGAGTTGGTTAAGAAATATGTACAATGCCGCCTATAGTAGGCAAATACACCAACCGCCTGCATTACAAACAATTATTTATCTTGGCCTTTTGTGGCCTCGGGGTCTCGATATCCTAGGACCGTTCCTAAGGGCTCCAGAAGGCTTTAAGTTCTTTTTTGTGGCTATTGATACGTTCACAAAATGAATCGAAGTTGAACCTGTGACTGAGATAACAACAAAAGCCACAAAATGGTTCATGATGAGAAGTGTGATTACTCGGTTTGTAGTCCCAAGTCGAATAATCACAGATAATGGTAAACAATTTTCGAGTGCAAAATTTCAGGAATTTTGCGACGAGTTGGGTACCAAGCTCTATTACGCCTCTGTCGCCCATCCCCAAAGCAATGGGGCAATCGAACGAGCGAATGGCCAAATAATGCAGGAAATTAAAACTCGAGTCTTCGACTAGCTTGTTAAGCGCTCGGGGGCTTGGGTACAAGAATTACCCTCAGTATTATGGGCAGCTTGCACAACCGCTAGTCGGGCAACAGGAGAAACACATTTTTCCTAGTTTTTGGTGCCGAAGCCATGCTTTCACCAGAACTAAAGATCCGGTCTACAAGGGTTGAGAGTTTCAATGACTCAACCCAAGAACAACTTCGAGCGGATGATATTAACCTGCTCGAGGAGAAGAGAAATCAAGCCTTAATCTGTTCAGCAGTCTACCAGCAAGCCCTGTGCAAATACTATAATCATAAGGTCCAACCTCACAGCCTTGCTGTAGGTGACTTGGTATTGAGGAAAATTCAATCCCAGTATAATTGGAACAAACTTTCCCCAAAGTGGGAAGGTCCTTACACAGTGGTCGAAGTTATGCGACCATGTTCTGTACGACTGTCAATGGAAGATGGTAGGGATTCTTTCTAATTCTTGGAATATTGACCAGTTACGCAAATTCTATGTGTAAATGACCAACCATTCAATAAAGCATCAGGTTCTTTCTATCTTTATTGTCTTACTTTGAGTAGAGCCTCGACAATTCTTTCAACCATACCCTGGTCGAAGGTCCACTTTCGACCAGTTCCTAGTCGTGAGCTTTTCCACGATAATACACTGGTCGTAAGACATTCTATGATCAGTACCCAGTTCATCTTTACACTGGTCGAAAGGATGGTAACATCACCTAGTCGAAGCCTTTCCTCTCTGCACATGGTCCCGCCCACTAGAAGGAACTTACTAGTGTCGATTCATTCCTCCCTTTTTACTGCCAACAAAAAGAGCTTGGGTTTAAAACATGGTCAAAATAATGTCAAGCCAACTCTTAGTACCTTAGTTTATTTCTTCATTCATTTTTTGAAAAATAAATTAAGCCGAGTACACTTTTCAAATTTGCTCGACTACTTTCGGTAAACTCGATTTGTTTTAACTGGTCGGAGGAAGTTACAACACCTAGTCGAAAACTTTCCTCTCTACACGTGGTCCTGCCCACTAGAAGGAACTTCCTAGCGTTGTCCTATTTCTAACTCTTGCTACTAGAGCAAACCTACCGAGTGCAATAAAATAAGTTGAACGGATTTTAAAGGAACTCCAGACGTTTATCTAACTCAAGTTGACCGTTCTTGATTTGATTAATGTGGTCGAAGATGGCAACATCACCTAGTCAAAGCCTTTTCTCTCTACACGTGGTCCTGCCCACTAAAAAGAACTTCCTAGTGTCGACTCGTTCCTACTCTTTCGACCAGTGCATGATAATCGTGATCGAAAAACTACAAGTTAGCTAAACCTCACTTTTTTAAAAAAAAACCCATTTCACACTATTTACTTGGTTTATCTAAATAAACCAAGCAAATAGTCAGGGGCTAGGATAAAGTTATTAACTTGACTTCAATTCTTAGTCTTACTCTTTTTCCATTCATTATCTTTTGAGTTACTAACTACTTGACAAGATGATTTTTAGGAAGGAGGAAGGGATATATATATCAACAACAACAAAAAATTTTCCTTTACAGGACTTAGGACTTTGGTACAGACTACTCTGTCGAAGGAGATCTTATTTGCATATCCTCCGTGACTACATCGGTGATCGACTGTATTTTCATCATTAACTGATCTGCTTCTGCTTCAAAGCAGGGGAAGTCGTCTATGGTTGGGGTCACGAGCTTTAAGTTTTGCTAAGACAAATCTTATTTCCTCTTTAACCACATCCTTTATCGATTCAAATTGGTTCGCCTTCAGAGTAGTCACCAATTCCTACAAAGTTCCGACTTGTTCGCCAATGGTACTTGAGTGAGCAGATATCGTGTCTTCATGAGGAGTGATCCCCTCAGCATGAAGCCCACCGAGTACATTGTTTAGAAGTGAAATATTGTCTTGGAGGTTTCCCTTCAGAGACTTCATTTCATCCTGATTGCGAGTCGAAGCCTCGCGAAGACGTTTTATTTGTACTGCTTGCTCTGAAAAGAATAAGACCAGTAAAATAAAATGACATTGAGAGAAAAACACAATCAATCGCAGGTAAAGATTTGCTTACCAACTAGTTAATAGTCCAACTTCTTGACTTCTTCAGCGTGAGAGACAATGTTCTTGAGGTAACGCTACTCCCACGATTGGACCTCTTGATCTTTTTCTGAAAAGGAATGAGAAACAGAGAAAGAAAAGAAGGTCGAAGGCGGTCTTAAGTTCAGCACTTACCGTTTAATCGTCCCTGCAACCTTTGGATTGCAGAGTTTGCCTCCTGAAGCTTCTTCTGGAGGTCTTCATTCTTCTCACTTAGCTTTTTCTTCTCGGCTTTCTCATAGTCGAGAGAATTAGCTAAGGTCTTCTCGTCGCTCTTGAACCTACAAAGGGAAAGAGTAGATGTCAGTACAAAACAAGCGGTCTTAAGTTCTTCTATGACTAAGATCTAGTCGTAAGTATTTCTATGACGATACCCTGGTCGTAAGCCCTCATACGACTAGTATCTAATCGCAAGTTCTTCTACGACAATACCCTGGTCATAAGTCCTCCTATGACCGGTGCCTAGTCGTAAGATCTTCTACGACAACCCCCGCAAGTACTGTGTAAGTGGTCGAAACATAAAGGCTACGAAAAGCAGTTACTTACCACCTCTCCGCTTTCGCAGCAGAGTTTCGCTTTCCTATTGCGGTTGGATTGTTGCTGTTGTATTCAACAACAGTAACAATTTGCTCCAACGCTCTCTGCATAAAGAAAGATAGTTAAAGGCGAGAAAAGGTATGAGTGCAAGTATCGAACAATAGGTACTTACATTCATTATCCTTCGTGCAAACGAAGACACTACCCTTGTGGGATTCTTCAGTTCATCAATCTCTCGGACTTGGTCCCACCATACCGCTTCAAGACGCGCGTCATTGAAAACATCCCCTCCATTGGGAATATTTTTAAGGTGAGGGACACGGGCACAAGGTCTAAGAGCAGAAGATCCCACAATGGAAGACGGTCCGAAGAACTCAGAGGCGAAGTTGGCATATTCTTCATCCTTTGATTCGGTAACGCCAGCTCTTCCTTGAGGACCAGGAGGAACGTCTGCGACGATTCCCTTCCCGGCGCGATAGCCTGATACCTCCACAGTATCAGACGTCGCCTTTGCCTCGGTCTCTACGACCACTCCTGTGATCGTAGCCACCTCTGACCCTACGACCGCTCTAGTGGTCGTAGCCACGTCAGCAACAATGACATCTTCCACCACTTGGACGATGGACGACCCTTCGACCACCGCCACTGTCATTCTCCCATCTGCCGGAGAAACAGCAGTGGGTTCCTTGACAGGAACGTCCTCGATAGTGACAGGAGCCGGGCTAAGATCATAAAGAGGAAAGGACGATTATGTGGTAAAAAGCAAAAGGTAAACGTTGTTTTTACACTCTTGTCTCTTTTACGTACCTCTGAACATCGGACTTGATCTTGAATTTGGAAAAAGCCTTCCCTAGGGAAGATTTCTTCGACTTCTTCTCAACCACGTCTGGTCGAGACTTAGGTTGAGGAACGGCCACAACCACGTCTGGTCGTGGGTCTTGAACGCGCGCCATCACCCCTTGAGTCTATTGGCTCTCTAGATGGTCGAGACCAGTCTCGACCACCTCAAGGGCATCGCTGTCCTCGACCATAGGCACTGCTGGCGCATCAGTTTTCTTCACAAAAGACATAAAATTCTTCCAGTTCTCCTTTTCTAGTTGCTTGACAAAGCTACGGGAGGCAGAAACTGCGAAAGTCTTATTGTCATAATAGAATGGTACCTTGGTCTTGGGGGCTTTGCGCTTGAGAGGTTCAACCGCTTTGGCCGCAATTTCTACTACAGCAGCCAGATCCGCAGCAAATTTTGCGAAAGGTTTAGTCGAATGAAAGGCACTCAAGCTTGGGCCTCCCTTTTCAGTGACTTGCACGAGCCGACACCTCTTGGCTAAGGGAGAACCAAACTGCTCTACAGCCGCACCGACGACCATCAGTTCAACTTCCTCGTCGTCCCGACGGTTCTCCATGCCTACTTTCTGCAGAAATCAGAAAGAGAGATATTATAAAGCAGTTGTAAGTCCTTCTACGGCCATCACCATGTCGTAAGCTTTTTTATGACAACCCCCTGGCCGTAAGCTTTCCTACGACCAGTACCTAGTCGTAAGTTCTTCTATGACTACAAAGTCCTAAAGATGAAATCAGTTCCTAATTACTTTTAGGCGCTCCACCTTGTCCTCTGGGGACAGGTCAGTTAGGATTGGAGGCGCCAACACATGGGATGGCGGTTTCTCGCAGATGAGCTTGACCCGAGCGTCAATCTCGTCTTGCGAGAGGTCTGCAAGGATGAGAAAATTTTCAAATAAGCCCAATTCGAAATCAACAGGAAGAAGGCTAAGCTTGAAGTTTACTTACTCTCCTCGTAATCCCTCGTCGGGTCCTTCGGCCTCGAGTACCTCCACATTGGATAAACCCTTTTCTTCAGAGGGCTAATGCGGCGCGTGGTGAAGTCCTTCACCACGTGCCATCCAGTAAGCCCCTCTTCCTTCAAGTCTGCAATAGCTTGAATGAAGGGGGCAATCCGACCGAGATCCTTGGAAGTCGAATCCTAGGAAGGGATCTTCTCGGCCGGCATCCCGATGAAGGAGAGGCTGTCCTCATTGGTTATCTCCCAATAGAACCACCTCTTCTTCCACCCCGGCCATGACAACAGGGTAAACATCTGAATATACTCCTTTGACTTACCGTCGTGGAGCTTCAGACTATAGCTACTGGCGATTCCGCCTAGTTGAGTCATTCCGTAGAAGTACCGGAACAACTCCAAGTCAGCCGAAATCCCCAGGTAGGCCTCACACAAATACACAAACACCCCCAACATTGTGATAGAGTTGGGAACGAGATTCACCAACTCCACCTGGAAGTATTCGAGTACCAATGTAAGAAAAGGATGAGCGGACAATCGAAGACCACACTCACAGAATGCCTGGAAGACAGGGATTTGCCCAATCTCCCCCGACGGCCAATGCTGCCTAGCGACCTCGATCCACTTCACAAACTCCTCCTTCGGGATCTTCTCGGAGTCGACCAAAGCTCTGATCTTGGTCGCGTCCATCTCCGATTCAACCCATTAGGAAGCGGCTCCGGCCATTTCTTTCAAAAAGTTGAAGATTTGGATTTGGAAAAATCGGAGGAGAAGGCTCGATTTGGTAGGCGGCGGAGAACTCGGAAGTTTGAACAGCGAGAGTGATTTGGGGAAAGGTAAAAGACCTTATTCTCACCCACGGTAAGTAGATATAACCACACGCTCGAGTTAAAGACGTGGCGACTCAACGGTTGCCAACGCTTCGGGAACCGCTCCAACAGACAGGTCTGTGAGAGTCGATTATGATTCTTAAATTTGTCTGCTCGAGAAAACCGAGCCGGTTTTTACATCTCAAGCGAAATTACCTTCTTGACCAAGTCTTTTTCTGGTCAAATGCAACAGCGATCAGAAAGGTTCTGCTTCCAAACTAAAGTACTACGACTACTGTGTGATCGTAAGCCCTCCTACGATCACCTTGTAAGTCATAAGTCCCTCTACAACCTTCTTGACCAAGTCAATTTCTGGTCAAATGAAACTCCAGTCGAAGATTTTTTCCTTCGACCACCTTTCTACGACCGTTCTCCAACAGACAGGTCTGTAAGAGTCGATTAGGATTCTTAAATTTGTTTGCTCGAGAAAACCGAGCCGGTCTTTACACCTCAAGCGAAATTACCTTCTTGATGAAGTCTTTTTCTGGTAAAATGTAATAGCGATTGGAAAGATTTTGCTTCGAACCACGGTACTGCAACCACTCGATTTTCGTAAGATTTCCTACGACCACCTTATAAGTTGCAAGATTATCCCATAACCTTCTTGACCAAGTAAATTTCTGGTCACATGAAACACCAGTCGAAGAGTTCTTCCTTCGACCATTTCTCTACAACCACTTACTGGTCATAAGACCATCTACTGCTCCTTTCCCAAGTAAGTTATTTTCACTTGAAGCTGGGGTGCTAGATGACGAGGATATAACAATCCTCATTTAATTATTTATCTATAATTCATATTATGGATAATAATGACGTCATATAACTATTGAGTATACCCCTTAATAGTCATAAGGGAGAAGCTGGAGGTCGTAAGGTCTTCTACGACTACTCCATAGTCGTAAGTCTTCCTACGACTATCCCATAGTCGTAAGTCCTTCAACGACTATACCATGATCGTAAGTTCTGCTACGATCAGTCCGTGGTCGTAAGCTCTTCTATGACCACCACCTGGTCGTAAGTTCTTCTACAACCAGTCCCTAGTCAAAAAGGCTCACAGACATGTGGGTCTAAATCGATCAGGGAATCTTCTGTACCGTATCCAAGGATACGAGCAATCAATTACGCTGTTATTCTCTAGAATAATGGCCCATTTTTAACTCCCTGTTATGGTGATAATTGCTTGGTGACGTGGGAACGTTACAACTCCCGTAATAACCTCTAGTAACGGCTCCACGATCTGGGGCGTTAAGGTGACCTTTATACTGGAGATTCAACGACGCACTTCAAGGACTGTATAAAAGGCAGGATCATTAGGACTGGGGGGGGAGAAGCTAATTAGAAGCACAATACTCTAGTCTTTGGCTCCATCTTGTAATCCAGTATACTCAATACATACATACAGGAGTAGGGTTGTTATTCTCCTAGGAGAAGGCCCGAACCTGTATAAAAATTCCCATGTCTCCATCTCTTTGTGATTTTGAGCCTAGAGGAACCTCCGAATCAAACAATCTTTACGTACGCTCGGTTCTAAAACACCGACAAGTACAATACAGACGGTTCATTTGGAACCGTCTATGATAAGACATCTAGTATAGTCTGTTTTGTAGTAGTGATTGTTACAAGAAGAATAAGCAAACCAACGAAAGATCCGTACTCACTTCGTTAAAAAATATACCACGTTTTAGAAAATATGCGGTCAAACTTCCTAAACTTTGACCACTAATATATACAAAATTATTAGTATTGGTCACGTGAAAATGATATCATTAGCTTAGTCATAAAAAATATTTTCATAATATGATAATTTATATTATTTTATCAACTTATTCATATAAAAAGTAATGATCAAAGTTGCATGTTGGAGACTGTGATAATGTCCAAAATATCATATATTCTTGAATAGAGAGAGTATATAATAACAGGTCATTCCAACGGAAATATCTTCTCAAGGGGACATCCTCTATCTCATTCATCGTCCAATTTATTCCCTTTTACCTGAAGATCCGTGCATGTATATCTTAGAAATAGAGGATATAGTAACAGACAAGATGGTGCGAATCTGGAGACAAAATAAACTACAGATGAGATAGAAGGATGTCCTCCCTCTCCCGTATCGTTCGCAGCCCACCTCTCCAACGCATCTTCCCCTTCCCGGAAGAAAATTCTATGGGGCGGGGCCTTAGGCCCCGCTCTCTGAGCCATTGGATCAGGAGGGGAGGGGGAGATGATGGACGGTGATGGGGCGGGGCCTCACGGTGAGGCCCCGTCCCATAGCATTGCCGATTCTGCTAGCTCTGACTGATCTCGCACCGCCAGCAAGGCCTACGTGATCCTCTCCACATCCCCTCCCATCTCCTTGCACCAAATCGCATCGCCGCCTCTTAAAACATGTCATGTCCATGGCCAAACGTACCCTAGCCGCGACGACAAACCTGCACCGACTCCAGCGGTGATGGCGGATCTCGATTTGGCTACGACAGTCATCAAGCGGCGGCAGGTGTCGATCCAGTGGCCCCCATCCGCGACGCATCACCGAATTTTCTCGAGCAGCGGCGGTGATGTAGGAGCTTCCCGATGAATCGGTTGACGGCGGTGATGATAGAGACGACGCCCACGGAGACACCTCTACTGGCCATGGTCGCCGCCGTCTCCCATAGATGATCTACATCTCTCGGCGCGAGCACCGGTGCATGTTGGAGAATTTTTTTAATTGTTGGAGCACCGGTGCATGAACAACGCTGTCACGCCATAGGATAAGTCCGTTAAATAGCATTTTTGGCTACGCGTGGCATGACAAAACAGCACGGTCACGCCACGGGTGGTGACGTGACAAAACAGCACTGTCACACCACAGGTGGTGGCGTGACAAGAGTTTGCCCCAAATACGGGCCACCACTAGTGGTGACGTAACTAAAATGGTCAGAATTGAAAATAAAGTACGGCGGAGGTTAAATTTAAAATAAAATTTAAAAATAGATTAATTAATAAAAAAATTCCCTGCAATGTGTGAACCAGTACGCTTTAACTGTCTCTTTCTCTTCTAACACTGCTTTTTGCTTTAACCTTCTCTTTTCTCTTCTAACACTGCTTTCTCCTCACATTGTACGTGGCCTCAGCCTCCACCATTGTACGGGGACAAATTGAAAGTAAATTCTCTAGCAAACTCTTTTCCTTTCTCTGATAAGATTCAGGAGCAGGCAATCGGTCAATTCAGCAAGCATTTTTTTTTTTTTGGATTGAAGAAAAAAAGTAGTAGACCAGGATACGACTCCGCAGAAAACCTTCAAAGCTGACAAATTAATTAAGAATAGATTGACGTGAAGGAGCAAAGTTCTCTCGACTCGAAATTGTGGTGATTTTGATGGATATCTTTGACGCCTGTGACGCGGCAAATTGACGGGCGGCGGCCCGGCCGTCTAATCACACTTTAATTTGGCTAAGAATTTTATCCTTAGTCTTCGTCATCATGAATAATGGCTTTATCAAGCATAACAAACGAAAGTTCACACAGGTTTGGCGATCAAGCCACCGATATCGATTAGTCAATTTTGTGTGCTAGCTAGTTTGGTCCTCCATATGATGCAACTAGCTGGTAAATAATTAAGATCATGTGTATATTTTGGTAAGTGAAAGAAGTAAAAATATGTTTTGAAAATTATTCAATGGAAGCTCCATGGTAAAACTGCACTATCTATCTATATCTATACTAATTGGAGGCTCTCCTAGAAGCCCTCGTATTAATCCTAGGAGTAAAAAGGCTAGAAATTCTCAGATTAATCGGAGAAAAAGAAAAAAAACTAGAAATTCCCACATTAATCGGAGAAAAAGAAAAAAGCTAGAAATTCCCACATTAATTATATGGTGGAAAAGCTAGAAATTAGTACGTAACTCCAAATTTGTTTTGTTAGGGAAGAAAAAATATATGGGCCTTCTAATATACAATTTAGACTTCTGCTGTATAACAATTGGACAAAGAAGCAGCTTGGTTCAATGAACGAGTCCGAGAAGAACTAGAATATTTGTCGAATCATTATAAAGGCTGCCGCTTTAATTAGTTTCCTACTAGAACACTAACTAAAGAGATAAATTAGGTTCAAGCAGAGGCTAAGAATTAAAAGCAGAGCAATTCGTGTATAACAAAGCAAGATGTGAAAAAAAATTGTAGTTCGGTACAGTATCAGTGCCAAATTAAAGGTTGTCCTATGTTTGATACTTGGCTGATGCGATTTTAACAAAAAAAAAAAAAGAGTTGTAGTCCACTTCGATCACGTCAAAAGCTTGATGGAGCATAGAGGTGAGTTTTAAGTGTTGAAGCATGAGTATATTGATTATCTTTCCTATTGAGTTACGTATAACCAGTTCACCTAAAATCTTAATCTGTTCAACAAGCAGATATATCTCTAGCATATATCTACTTTTGAGAAGACATTCTCGCATTTATGTGATACCTAATGGACACTCCAATTATAACAGCTTGGGCTAGATCTAACCTAAGAGTTCAATACGAATTGGAATCGGGAGCCCACATATAATGTTTAAAATTATACGTAAATCGAATAGATAAAAACATTAGGAGCTGAAATTCCAAACGGATTGTGACATCAAGAGATATGCAAACCAGAATTAAAATTTTAGAATAAGTTTGGTAAACACGGAGTTAAAAACTACAGAATTAATATATAGGGGCGCACTAGGGGGCATACATCCACCTAGGGAGGAAACTGTGTGAGGCCCACCCTGCCTTTCGACACACGCGAGGGTGCTCGCTAGCAAGGGCACTTGATATATGTAAATGCATGATACAAAGTGTTTTATCTAACTATATTTGAATTTCTAATGAAAAACCACAAAATTTCTATTTCCAAATATAATATAGATAAGATACAAAATTTTCAAAATTGTACTATCCAAATATCGACATACGAAGTTGGAATAAAAATAGTGTGGTATCCAAAGTATATGGATTTGGAAATAGAATCTTAAAAAGTTCTATTTTCCAATTATATATAGATTAATAACTAAAATATTCAAAAGTGAACTATCCAGGTATATGTATAAAGAGTTCAAAATCTGATAAGTAAAATAGTGAATTTTCAAAAGTACAACCTCTTATACAAATTTTATAAATTCAAAATACATTTTACCAAAAAAAAAAACAATAATAGCATCATTGAGAACATCTAGCCCGTGCGGACGCATGGATTGAGGACCAGTTGCTACTAATGGCGCACGTTTTGCATGCATGCTGCAAACCTGCAACTCCATGGCAGACAGACGAGTAGCAGGGTGAAGCACCGCATGCAACCCCCCCTAACACTAAATATATAAACAGACAGTAAAGAGCGCCGTATCATTATACATGCTCTTAAAAAAAAGAGAGAAAAATGGCAGGCAACCACGATCCCATGGGAACGCATGGCATGGGCACCACAGAAATAATCGAAAGAAAATCAAGATGAAATTATGTCAGGAAAAATATCTAATTCCGTGTCCAAACAGAACTTTTTTTTATTAATTAACTATTTTTAAAATTTTATTTTAAAGTTAACTTCCGACGAACTTTATTTCCAATTCTGACATCTTTGATCACGCTACAACCCGTGGTATGATAAAACAACATTGTCACGCCATAAAATAAGTCCATTAAAATAGTACTTTTTTTGCCACGTCACTGATAGTAGCATGACCAAACAACACTGTCACGTCACGGGTGGTGACGTAACAAGAGTTTGCCCAGATACGGGCTAACGTGACAGTGTTGTTTTGTCACGTCACGGGTGATGACGTAACAAGAGTTTGTCCAGATACAGGCTAACGTGACAGTGTTGTTTTGTCACGTCACAGGTGGTAGCGTGATCAAAAGGATCAGAATTGGAAATAAAGTTCGCGGGTTAACTTTAAAATAAAATTAATAAAAAATGTTTAATTAATAATAAAAATTCGTCAAAACAGGATCTATGGTAGTGTGGAATAATTGTGTGAAGCAAGATCCAATGTTGAATATATTGAGCATGCATATATGGAATTTGCTACTTCGATTGCTGGTCATGAAAAAAAATCGACTAAATAACAATTACTTGTCAAAATGAAGTAGAGGTACCATCCCCATTGTTACCATGCACAAGGACACTGAAATGCAAAGAAAAAAATAGTCATTCATCGATCTGTCATTATCTCAGCTAGCTACCACCAGCTGGTCATGCAAAACATCGATTAAATCACTAAATAACAATTACTTGTCATGTGGTAGGTGAAGAAGGCTTTTTTTCCTGAGAGGTCATGTAGTTGAATCAATTGGTAGGTGAAGAAGGCTGACTTGAATCAATTGGTAGGTGAAGAAGGCTTTTCTAGAGGGCACAAGGTAGACACACATCATCACACACATATATACGTGTGTGCTTTCTCTGTTATACACGTTAGAAATTTTATGGTGGCATTAAGACACCACCACGTAGCGTGGTTACACACTTTTCTACTAAACATATAAGCGTGTGTACCCTAAATAACTTGGTTAGCACGTGCGCCGAACGAGGCTGGAACGCGGATGACGGCCTCCCTCACCAATTGAGCTTACACGCTCAGTCCTAAGGTGAAGAAGACTTTAGAGATCGTACCAGTGTTCGTGCTGGTTAGTTAGGGTATATACAATGGTATAGACAACTGTTGTCTATAGTATCCCTCTATATTATCTATAAACAGCACTAAAGACAACTTCTACAATCCATTGTCTCTTTACATGTCTCTATAGATAACATCTCCATATACAATATGTCTTATTTTTCGTGTTACATACAGTCCATTACTGCATGATAGACGACCCAATTCTCTATGCACCCCCTCTCTCCTTCACATCATCTTGTGTCCTACGTGTCTGTCGGACCCGGATTTCGAGAATCCAAATCCTCTGTGAAATCACTGTGCTATTCCCTGGATCAGTAGCTAGCACTTCACAGTACACATTGCTGATTCATTCATACAAGCGTGAACTGAAATATTAAATATTACAACCAATCGAGTAACATAGACCACGCCGGGTCGAAGTTTACAAAAGGGCGGCGGGCCAAATTGATTACATCACATAAGAGCAACGTGAACTATAGCGGAAGCAAAAGGCGAGGTAGGGCTCATCTCACACAGGCAAGCGACTGGGGTAACCCGGGTACGACGGATATTAACCATGGGTTGGATAATATCAGTTGTACGTGAATACCAACGAGTCTACTTAGACTGGGCGAGATCTAAACTACAGAGACTATACTACTCCTTGTCGTAGCCTTGTCCATCATCTCCTGGGCCATCGTAGAAGGCGTAGTCTCCGTCGTCTTCATTATCTGAAGGGTTGGGGGAGAAGCGAGAATGAGCACTACTACCGTGCTCGCGAGCCAACACACAATGCAATTATATACATGCAAGATTTAACAAGGATGGCTTGGGTTCTTTTATTTGCGTAAGCAAGTTTTCAAATATCATAATTACAAAGTCCTATCACTTAGCATTTTAACAAATTGCATTTTGATAAAGAGAGCATGTGCAATAATTATATTAGTAGAGAATCCATCCGGCGGAAACTCTACCAATGCATCCTTTTAATTGGAGCGGCCTCCAATAATCACACCCACTGAGCTCGACGACTCAGGCAAAATCCAAAACAGGGCTAGGTGAGCCCTTCCACCATTTTTCCATTCCACCCACAAAGCTTTTTGAAATAGAACTAACTCAAGTTATGATTCCCATGTCCGCCTTTGACCGTAGGCACGGCTGTTTAAACAGTTTAGACTCTGCAGAGGTTTGTACACTTTACCCACAAGAGATAGTCATACCCGTTACCCCACATGATTCCGTAGTCATGTAGTTGGGCGGCAAATCCATAGTAACTTTTCTAATTACCTCGCTCTTAGTCATCTCACCCATATGGGGTTGCGCCCATACGTTCATGTGGGATGTTACCCCATTGCCGGTAGTTAGTTTACCCCGGTGACAGCAACTTCACCCTTGCCTCGGTGCCCTTTCAAGCCTTATTTACCGCAAGCTTGCATGATACATTTTTCCACCGTGTGAGACACATTCGTGGTTTAATAATTGTACTAGGCCAAGTTGCACTTTGCGCACTTGTGGTTGCACATGTTTAACACGGAGGTCGTGACAAGATTAAGTCCTTAGGGGTATCTGGGCGTTCATTCCACAACCCAACCAACCATGTGCTCCCCGAGCACCCACCACCTCACCATCCGCCCAGATAGAACTAGCAATTGGGGTTTTGGGGAGTAAAACCAATTTATTTTCACAACCTTTTAGCCAATGGACCACCAATGACTACCCAAAATATTTTATGTTTGAGGAAATGATGATTGGGGTATTTAATACCCCGGTACTTAAGCAAGACTAGCATGTCGCTTAAGTACAACCTATAACTAGTATTACCATATAGTTACTAGGGTGACAAGGATTAATGGATTCAAGTTGTCAAGGATGGCATATTAATTTACTTAATCAACAAGTGGGAATTTAACTACCTTAAGCTTTAACATACATTTGATAAAGATATAAAGCATGCAATTTTGCTAATTTAAATGAATATAATTTGCATAAAATGTAGGATCAATATGGTCAAAGTATTGACTCGCCTTGGTTAAAGGCTAGGGGATCTTGGAAATCTTGGTCTTGATCAACTCGAGGGTCGCCGGCGTCTTCAATTCCTAATCGCGCGAGAATACCGGAAAAAGACACAACGGCAAAGAGAGCAAGTAAATAAATAAGGAACAATAAATAAACTCCAAATTAATCAAGTCCTATGCTATTAGCAAGATCTTGATTTAACAAATTTTTAGAAATTTATTTCATAATTTTTGGAGTTAAAACGGAGGAGATATGAATTTTTGAAGATTAAAGGAATTAGAAAAAGAGGGGAATAAACTGGGGTCCACGGCACAGTGCATGGGCCCGGTTTATGCGCACTGGACCAGGCCGGTCCACGAGAATAGTGGAGCGTGGGGCCCACATGGCAGCCAAGGGAAGGAGAGGGCTTAAGAAAATGACAGTGGGGCCAACCAAACCCAAATCAATCCCCATTTGATTTCTTGTTCCTCTGCTTTGTTCACAAAGCTTCATAGGGAAAGAGCAGGGGAGAGCAGAGGGGTGGAGGCGGTGCCGGCGTGGTGGCAGGCGGTGGCGGCGGCAGTGGCCGAGGGCGGCGGCAAGGGGAGGCGGCGGGCCTGGGAGGGCAGGCGGCGCGCATGGGGCGGCGACGGCGGGCGGCGCGGCACAGGCGGCGGCGGGGGCGGCTGGCGAGGGGAGGCGCAGACCGGCAGGGGCGGCGCTGGGCGGCTTCAAGCAAGGCGGAGCGGCCGGGAAGGGCGGACTGCCGGGCGACGGCGCCTTGGGCGAGGTAGAGGAGGCGCGGGGCGGGATCGGCAGCAGACGGGACGGCGAGGCGGGGTTGGCTTCTGGCGCATGAGGATGCTCGTGACGCGTTCTTTGGGCGGGACTCACCGAGCGGCGATTTAGGCGCGGAGGCGGCGCAGCCGAGGAGAGGGCGCGGCTTCAACTCTGCCTCTGACTTACCGGATTTCGGGCGAGGGGAGGTCAAGCAGGGAGGAGGGCTTTATAGGGAGCCACGCGCGGGAGGAAGAGGGCCGAGAAGGGGGTCCGGTCCTTATGCTGCTGCGGCGCTCAGCCGAGGCGATGTCTTGTAGCGGCGTCGTCTTGAGGCTGCAGCAAGGCCGCTGCAGGAGAGCGGCAAGGGACGAGACGGAGCGACGACAAGACGGCACGAGGCGTGCGAGCAGGTGCAGGGCGGCGACCACTGTGGTGATGACGGGGAGAGGACGGGGTTGGTGTGGCGACAAGACAGGTGAGCGAGCGGGAGCAGGTTGGTGTAGGCGGGGCATTGGCGCCGTCCACGGGAAAGCTGCGGGAGCTGGTTGACCCAGGCAGCGCGCGTGAAAGGAAAGGGGAGAAAGAGAAAGTCAAGGGGGAGCCCGGGAGGTAAGCCAAAAACGTTCGTTACAGTGTCAATACTTACGGACAGCACGACACACCATTGTACTGCTCACCTAGCAGTGAGCAGTGTACAGGCTGGCGAGAAACGTGTCGAGATCGACGTTGCCCTTGTGGCTCTATAGAGAGATGCATCGATAAGAATCACAGACGAGTGCACTGCATAGTCGTCAAATTTAAGGCGTACTGTACCATTTGTACTGAGTGGGCATTGTTTCGGACTTGATCAACATGGTCCTTAATGTACTATAGATGTCTTAATATTTGATCATGGTTTTTTTTGTATTTTATGTTAGTAATAGTTGTAAAAAAATATATACAGTATTATAGTATTACTTCCGATGACAAATCTACTATTGCTAGTATTATTTATGTGGCCAATAATATATTAGTTGATATATTCGTAGTCTGAATTTTAAAATTTTGACGGCATGCACTCTAAAGTGATGTTTGAGCAATGGAGAAACTAGAAAGTAGTTCCCACTATGTAGAGCCTGATCGATATTCCCCAAATTGCTAATAATTGCTTTGGAGTTTGGATGCAATATAAGAATTTTGTAAGGAATGAAGAGAATCCTCCAGAAGTGTTACGAATATCATTTCCACTAGTTACTTTTCTTTTCCCCCCAGCCACTACGATCTAAGAGCATGTTTAATTTGAGGAATGAATTGGCCACTACGATCTAAGAGCATGTTTGATTTGAGGAATGAACCAATTCATTCCCTACTACAGAGAGGATCATCACAGACGGCTTCAAACCGTCATTACAAGCTATTTTTGAATCATCTGAATTTATATGTCTGTGATAATAGACGGTTATCACAGACGGTTTTTGACCCGTCTGTGATAAGTCACAACACAGACGGTTTTTTGTTAAAACTGTCGGTGAAGGCCTACCATCACAGACTGTTTCTACCAACAACCGTCTATGATATGTAGGATAGTACAGACTATTCTTTTTACAAATCATCTGTGTTTTGGAGACATATCATAAACGGTTAGTAAAAATAACCATCTGTGATATTTGACATATCACAGACAGTTGTTGATGGAAACCATCTGCGATAGTCGGCCTTCACAGACGGTTGTACGATAAAACCATCTGTGATAATTCGTTATACCTAACTAATTTTTTTTTCGATTTTCGACTAGTCTCAGGAATTGCTAGCCATGCCCTCTGAAAACAAGCAAGCAGAAAACAGATAAATCACAGATGAATTAATTGTCGACAACTCAAAGTGATCATTTACAACTCAAAATCAATTACAAAAGAATATGCGAGTATTGTCACTAGAGTTACAATTGAATTACATCTACTCAAAGTGAATTAAATTGAATCCATTGTTTGAAGGTCATTCAATGGTTTCGGCGGAGTGAAACTCTCCGCTGGCGTTAATGATCTCTGTCTTGATGAAGCTGCAGAGTATCCTTCGAACCTCTGAGATTTCGGTCATAACTAATGCATCTAAATCGAGTATCAGGCCCTATCGCTAGCAGGAGTAAAGTAGTAAGCATATATATTTAAATTTACAATTAGGAAATAATTATTGCGAGATTGACAAACCTCTGGATCATTCGTCTTAGCACTCATGATTTGCAGCATATGATGACAAACGTAGAATGCACATAGGTGATCTTGTTTTTGCTGGTGCCACTGCAAAAATAGAATTATATATATAGGTATAGCCAGTTCGAGACGCATTATTACGAAGTGTGATATATGATTATTGTATTGCAGCGTGTACCAGAAATCGTGTTCTTGTGTGTCCCTCCCTCGGCAACACAGTCGCTGAACGACCTACGTGATTCCAAAAATTTATTCTCGGCCATTTCAAACGAAGGAAGACTACAATAGAGTTATGTATGGAGGAAATGACCATACCTGTCGAGTATTCCTTGCACAAGGGTGATGTCGTGGTTTTTGTTGAGTAGGGAATCACGGTATATTACTTTGTTCCTCTTTGGTACAATGACTAAAAGGATCCAGTGGAACCTACTCATGTATGTCACTATAGTCATTAAACCTAAGTTCGTGCTGCATATAAAGTACAAATGAAATTTGTATAGCAAGTAGTGAAGCACTTACTTCTAGTTGTATGGCACCAGTATGTAGTCATTGTCACCCTGGGCAAGCAATCCACTCGTTATGTATTTCACGCCGTAGGATGCGTCTTGGGTGATGTATTTTTCATCATTTATATATCTATACATAAGCAATGAGTTGTGATATTTATTGGTATTACGTGAATGCAGAACTTGATTATACACACTTACAGTGTCTAGCGTCGTAGAAGCGAGGCGTCGAGGGCATTGAGGTTGAATAGGTCGAATAAGTCATCGAAGCCCACGATGAAGTGGCCCGGCTCTTGGAAGAAATGCTTCTTCATGTATCTGACAGTGACTCCAGTATCGCACCCCTTCTCTTTGGTCTTCCGCATGTACCAGACATGCAAACACTGGCAACCTATTCCAGCGCGAGCTAATACTATGTCGGGGGCCAATGGACTTCCAACGGAGTATGTCCCGGGCTTGGGAAACGCCTTAATATTTTTCGATTTCGATTTGGCCTTAACGACTCGCCCGCTACACATCTTCTTATGAGACGACTTGAGAACCAATACGGCGACACGCTTTTCTTGTTCCTTCGGCGTCTTCTCCACGGGAACCGATGAGGCGACATTTTGAAGCGAAGGATGAGGTGGAGTCATTGAGGGTCCTATTGGAGATGCATGGTCGTGTCGAGATTGCGGCACTGCGAGTCTTGGGCGATGTCCTTCTTGGGCCACTGGATAAAAGTGTACATGGCATCCCCTAGTGTTTTGATGTCTTCATTCGGGCGAATCTCCAGCGGGACGACTATGAAATGGTCATGTACCATGTCCACCTGGACCCTGGCATAACACTGCGTTAGCCTGGCACCGTGCAGCGCTATCCCTTCCTGGCATGGATACGCCATCCCCCGCCTAGCCTCAATAGAAATGGACCCAACCAGCCTCACTTGGAGCTTGCAGGGCGTCGGCTCCTACAAAACGATACACAATTAGCTAAGGCGTCATATAGGTCTGTTGTAGGTGTAAAAACCAAACACGAGTGAGAGGGTGGACATCGGCCGTCTGACGGGCCATCGTCCACGAGGGTAAAAAATGACACGAGGATTTATACAGGTTCGGGGGTCCGAGAGGACCGCCCTACTCCTGTCGGTGAGCCAACGGGGGGTTACCTCCGGAGAGGGAGCCCCCGAGGGCTCACCAGTTTGAACATACTTCTTTATTGCTCAAGAGAGCTCCCCCTCAAATGAGAGGTACACGGGGTATTTATAGGCTCCTCAGCCTGTACAAATGACCAAAATACCCCTTAGGGGATGGCTATGCTATGAGTACAAGTGAGGGGTATTACAGTCTTCTATGAGTATAAATTTGCATTTACATTATCAGTATCATGAGTCTTACGCAAGGCAGGCCCGTCGAGATGAAGGATGAATTATTCTTACAACACTAGCCCCCTTGCCCCTTGATGTTTTTAGGAGAAACGTCGAAAGGGGAAGTCTTGAATTGTGCCTTTTATGCAGAGGTTGATATTCAAAAAAGTCCGGTGGTTCTGAATGGTAGTTGCATTTCGACGGGCGAGGCTCCTCCGGTCTTGTGGGCGTCGCAGGGCGCGTGGTGTTGCTGGGCGCTTGGGAGCGGGCGCGTGTGAGCGGCGCCGCAGATGCGTGGTGGGCACGTTCGGAGGCACAGGAGGTCGAGGCGCGAGGTGGCGGCGAGGGGTCGCAGTGGAGACGCCGAGGGGGCCGCACGAGGCGGCGGATGCTCTGGAGGTGTGAGGTGCCGCGCGAAGTGGTGGAGACGCCGAGTGGGCTGCACGAGGCGGCGGACACTCCGGAGGTACGGGGAGAAACTCCGGAGGCACGAGGGCGACTGCAAGGTCGCTCGACACTGTGAAGGCATGAGGCTATGAGGCCACGGGGGCGCAAGGGTGCCGCTTGGGCGCGATGCTGCAAGGACGTGAGGCTCCAAGACCATGAGGGCACTGCGAGGACACAAAGGCAAGACGTCGCGAGACCGCCATGAGGGCCACTGTAGGGTGTGAGGCCCTGGCCATGCGCAGGCACCACTGCATCGCATGCAGGCGCATGGTTGAGGGATTTTGTTTTTGTCGCTAGGGGCGCAAAGTGCATCAGGTGACCGAATAAGCGTGTTTCCAGTGAATGACGAACAGGGTCCCTCCTTGCGGGCCGAGCTTGCGTGGGTGCCCCTCCCAAGACAGGGTTGGTGGGTCCCGCTGTCCCTCTGCCAGGACTTAGTCTTTGTATTTGCTTTTTTCACGTGAGGTTGGCCAGCAGATTCTTTCTTTTTCTCTTTCCTCATTCTATCTCTTTGTCTTTCCATCTTCCCTGGTGACATCTCATTTCCTACTGACTTTGTTACGATTAAATCACTTTGGGCCTCCTCTTCTCCATTCATTTTCTTGTTTCCTCTCCTGGTCATCCTGGCGGCTCCCGGGTCCTACGGCGCCACTGCCTAGAACTCCCGATTCGGCCCCTGGGCACTCAGGCGGCGGCACCAATAGGCGCCCGAGACGGCGGCTTCAAAAGGCGCCCAAGGCGGCGGCAGCAGCGTGAGGTGGCGGGGCTCAAGGCCGCGAGGCGGCGGTCCAACGCGGCGCGGCGCCATCCGGAGGCGGCAGGCGACCTTGTGAGCCGGCTTTGGGGTGGCCATCTGAGCGAGCTCTGGCGGCCACGCAGGCGACTCGGCTGCCACCACAGGCGTCTCGGCCAGCTGCGGCCAAGAAGATGGGGATTTCACGCGAGGCGGACGGTGCCAGGCGCCTGGTGGCAGTTCAGCGTAGTGGGTGGTGCCACGGCCGGAGCCTTCTTCCCCCCTTTCTCCCTTCTTTCAAGAAGCCGGCGGCGGCGGTGGCTCAAAGGAGCCCATGCGGTGGAGGCCAGTCAAAGTGGGAGGGCGGCAGTGTGTAGGTGGGCGGCGGCCACACGTCTGGCTGACCTTGCGGGTCGCCGCCGGACGCTTGCCAAGACCAGCTGACTTCAAGTCTTGCGTGGGGCGCTCAGAGCTTCAAGTCTTGGGCGGCCGGCTTCAAGTCGGCGGCACAGCCGTCTGAGACCGTCGGCCGTCGCCCCTTTTTGATGTGGATGTTTTGTGAGGTGAGTCTATTGTTTCATCATGAGATGTTGTCGCGGGGAGCCTTGTCGCAGGAGCCACTTGCCGCGTTGCTGGGCACTATGGCACGGCTGCCAAGGCGCTCTTGTGCCAGTGCCCGGTCGGCTTGCCGTATTCTTTGCTGGGCACTATGGAATGGCCGCCAGGTGCTCTTAGTGCCAGGCGCTCTGCCAGCGCCGACGTCATCGAGAGCACTGGCCGGCCGTCGGCCTTGATCGCCAAGCGCCTGATCGCCAGCCTGCCGGGCGTTTGGCTGCCCGGAGTGGGTGGTCTTCACGTGCTGCTATGCTTTTTTGCTTTTTGCTTTTGCTTTTGTGTTGTGGTCATGGAGGCTTGGGTGTTTTGACAGGGCGCTGTTTTTGCAGGGCGTTTCGACAGGGCGCTAGCCCTCTCCTGCTAGGGCGCTCACGCGGTCCCTGCCTTCACGTGAGGTCTTCACGTACAACACTTTGGACTTTGCAGCCCCTACGTGATAACAGCCCCTAGCAGAACCTCCCCTTGCTAGGACAGGAGTTGAGTTTCTGGAAATGAAGCAAGCCTTACTAACAGCTTTAGACTGGAGTTTGCAAGGGCATGTAGGCCATATGTGTTTGTGTGTGTTTGACTGAGACCAGCATGGCTTTTGCATTGAAGCGAATTGTACTTGTTCATGTAGTGAAGAAGAAGAAGACACAATACATGGATAGATAGATGTGCATGCATCCCCATAATAGCTGGTGCCATGGATGCATTTGATGGGCTTCAGTTGCTTGTATAGATGCTGACTGTTTAGCGCTGTTTGTGAATGTGGTTGCGGCAATTCAATGAGCGATGTTTGTTAGTTTTACATGCACGCACATGAGCGTGGGAGTGCATAGCATCGAGTATGTGAGGCCACCACGTGGGGCGAGGGCACCGCAGGCGTGAGACCGCCACGACGGGCGAGGGTACTGCAGGCGTCTGAGGCCCGAGGCCGTGGTAGCGAGATACCGCGAGGCCAGTGGTGCCCCGAGGCTGCGAGGCTCACGGCAAGACGAGGCCTTGAGGGCACGAGGCCCGAGGCCGTGAGGGCGCGAGGATACCACGAGGCCTGTGGTGCCCCGAGGTCGAGGCTCCGACGGCACGAGGCCTTGAGGGCACGAGGGCTAGATGCTGCGAGGGTGTGAGACCATGAGGCCCCGAAGGCACCGCTAGGGTGTGAGGTCTCGAGGCCCTAAGGGCACCGCGAGGTAGCGAGGCCTCGAGGCTCTGAGGGCAAGGTGAGTCTGAGGCCCCGAGGGCACCACAAGGGCGCGAGAGCGCCACAAGACCATCGTGAGGGGTGAGGGCACCATGAGGGGCCCAGAGACCGTCGCCGCAAAGGCACGCGTGGTCGCAGAGCACGCTGGTGCACAAAGCGCGCTGGCGTCGTGGGCGTCGCCGCACAAAACCTGTGGTCTTGTGAGCGCGAAGCACGTAGGGCGCCGCGGGCACACGTCGTCGTGTGGGGCATAAGCACAAGGCACGCCGAGTCCGAGGCTCAGGTGGAGGCAAGGTGGCTCATAGCGCCAAGCATGGCAGGGCATGTAGAACCTTGGAGAAAAGAGGTGTCGGAGCATAGGCCTTGTAGTGGTGACAGGACATGCAGGGCATTGGAGCACAGCGCGTCGGAGTGCCTACGCGTCAAGGCGCAGGGTATAGGCGAGGATATCCATGCAACACGAGCGTGTAGCGTGTGAGTATCCAGCAGGTCTCGAACCACTTCCAGTGGGCTGGTGGCTAAGTGCCTCGGGCAAGGGGCTCACATACGTCCCTTGTGTAGACTTGTCGAAGTATAGAGCATTTTCGACGGGAGGTGGTCAGATTCCTCAACAGTGTAGCCCCCCTGTCCCTTGGGCACTTGTAAGGGCGCTCAAGGGGCAAATAAGAATGCTGAGGTCTTCTATCTTGGAATGTAGACACTCGAGATCTAGCCAAATTCGACTCGTCTGGTCACGAGGCATGAAGGTTGTGGAATCTGCGCAAGGGCACCCACGACTTAGCCCATTTTGGCTTGGTGGGCACGCGGCGCCAAAGACTTTGGATTATTTTGTACTTCATATCACGTGAGTGCTCCACACGAGTGGACACCAAATGCCGCTTCTCGTTGGCCCTTCGTGTCGCGTGGTTTTCGTTTTCTAGTCTTGAAGGTGAAGTACTAAATGCGGGGCCGTCCCACCGAGACACAACCTTCAAAATGCGGGCGTCACACAAAACCTTTTATAGGTGAAGTCGTGGACGAGAGGCCGCGAGCCGAGGCATAGCCTTCGAGGCGGTCGCGTCGAGCGAAGCCTCTGTGGCGAGTTTTGGATCGAGGCCGTCGGCGGAGGCATAACCTTTGAGGTGGGCGGCGTCACAAAAAGCCTTTATAGGTGAAGTCGTGGGCGAGAGGCCAGAGCCGAGGCATAGCCTTCGAGGCGGGCGCGTGCGTCGAGCCGAAGCCTCTGTGGCGAAGTCTTGGATCTTGAGGCCGCCGAGTTGAGGCATAGCCTTCGAGGCGGGCGGCGCGTCAGAGTGAAGCCTATGCATGCGAAGTCTTGGACGCGAGGCCGTCGAGCGGAGGCATAACCTTCGAGGTGGGCGGCGCGTCAGAGTGAAGCCTACGCATGCAAAGTCGCAGACAAGGGGCCGCCAAGCCGAGGCATAGCCTTCGAGGTGGGCGGCGCATCACTGTGAAGCCTTTGTAGGTGAAGTTGTCCTCCTCTTGCTCCGCGGCTTGATGAGAGTTGTCGAAGCAAAACTCCTCAGAATGGTCACGGTTCGAGCTAGAAACGTTGAGTGACAGGTAGATAACACGAGCGTCTCTGCGGGAAAAAGAGAATGATCAACACTTATTTCTTGTAGCAAGATAACATTCGTTTAACATGAGCATTGATCGAAGTGTTGCCGAGGGACTTGTAGAGTCCCATCACTTTCGATACTAAGATCTCCGAGGTGATAGCCTTATGCGAGCATGATGGTCCTTGATCAATATTCGAGCCAAGTCGACGGTACATGATTCGAGCTACCAATGAGGCGGAGTCATGGACATATCCAAGGGCGGCCACTAGACTAATTAAGTGGGGCACGAATGGCCCATAGGGGTGGTAGCCCCCCAGTGGAGTTGGAGGCACCCATGAGGCTAACTCATGTGTATCTTGAAGGTGTGCCCACAACACTAAATCATAGGCACATCGGAGGGGCGTCCACGAGACTAAGTCGTGGGGCACTGAATGGCCACTAGGGATGGTAGCCCCCCAGTGGACTTGGAGGTGCCCACGAGGCTAACTCGTGGGCACCTTAGACGTGTGCCCCTGACAATAAGTCACGGGCACATCTGTGCCGTCCACGAGGCTAAGTCGTGGGGCACTGAATGGCCACTAGGGGTGGTAGCCCCCAGTGGACTTGGAGGTGCCCATGAGGCTAACTCATGGGCACCTTAGACGTGTGCCCCTGATAATAAGTCACGGGCACACCGGTGGTGCCCACGAGGCTAAGTCGTGGGGCACCCAACTATGAGGGCAATGAAGCCCTTTTACCCCGTTGGTGGGTTTTTTTGTGATGATTGGGAATGTATGAGAATGGTTAACCCTTGCAAAGCAGTGGAGCTAGGCATGCGGGGACCCGGAGGTCATTTGGCGCGTGGCCTGGTGTAACATCCCAAGTGTATAATTAGGGTTATTCCAGTATAATTATATGTGTAGAAATTAAAACTTTTTCTCACATCTTGAAAAACCCTAAAATCTCGTGTGATTCGTGTCCAAGAGTTGTGTAATCTAAAAACACAAAGCTCTTGTTGACCAAAAGTCAAATTCATTTTCCATTTGTCTAAAATCTTGTGCCAATCAATTGGAAATATTTTCCCTTGGTCCAAAAACTGATGTGGGACCCCTCTGAAAAATATCACAAGTTGTAAAACTAGTTTGATAAATTTTGGAGGTAAAACAATCCTTTAAACAACCTTAATAAATTTCCTGAGAAAAATGCATTGCATAATAACCTCTGGAAAATTTCTGTAAGGTTAATCATGTTGTCAGCAAGCTCCAGTTAAAATTTCATCAAATTTGGAGCTCATTTGCTAGCCCAAACAATTCTGCAAAGTCTCACTGCTTAAAAGTTCAAATTCAAAAACCTCAGACTGCTCCTTGGGCTAGCCATGTTCAAAACTGGTCCAAATTTCAACCCCTTTGGACCTCCTCAGCAGTGCACGCACCCCAGAGACTCCCTCTCACTTTAATCAGTCGCACCGTTGGATTCACATCCAACACCACGACCTCCTCATGACTAACACAAGAAAGACCTTCCCACCTCATGAGGTCATAGCCATTGGATCAAAGATCCACGGTCACGACCTCCCCGTGTGAAACCTCAAAGACCTCCTCGAGTTGTTAAACCATCGCAGCGAGGTCATCCCATCTTGTTGAGGTCGTAGCCGTTGGATCAAATCCAACCGCCACGACCTCCTCCTCAACATACTCAGTCAGGTCCTCCCACCTGCGTGAGGTCTTGGCCCTTGGATTCAAGATCCACGGCCCTGACCTCCCCTCCCTGTTAAAACCACTTAGACATCCCACCTACGTGAGGTCATAGCCCTTGGATTAAAAATCTAAGGCCATGACCTCCCTTGTCTTTCTCTGCCTTTGGATCTCTGCTCAACGCACGAGATCAATGAGCCGTTCGGACCACCCAATATTGACCATTGGATTTACATCTCACGGTCGCTAACAAATGGGCAGTTCGGACCATCGCGTGAGCCCTTAGATCCAAATCGGAGGGCTAAGACCTCCTTTGCGCTACGCGCAGGTCCTCTGACCTCCCTTATTCACTTTGTGCGTATTAGACCTCCCCATCAGGTCAGTGCCCTTGGATTTACATCCAAAGGCCATGACCTCCCCCCTCATGTCTTTTGATCGCGTGCGGTAAGTCCTCATTGGAGGTCCGCACCGTTGGATGGAGATCCAACGCTTTGGACCTCCTGTCCATTTCCTCACGTGCGTTTTCACGTTAAGTGAAATCGTGAGGCCATGACCTCCCCACGTTTGATCGTGTGGCTGGGACCTCCTCCCAGCCACTTAAAAACATAACGGTTCAAAATGGGATCCGATGGCCAGGACCTCCTCGAGGTCTCATCCAATGGCCACTAGGACCTCCCCTGTTCTTCTCCTTCCTCTGGCGCGCGTGGGAGCTTCTGAGCAGTGCATTTAATGCATGTCTGAGCAGGAGGTACCTGTTCAACAGCTCTTTGCTGACCCGCATTTAATGCAGGTCAGCTTTCCGCCTCAATGGTCAGCCCGAGCCTGCCCCCTTGTCAGCCCCATGTCTTGTCCACTCCATAGACCATGCCATGGGCCAAGCTCACCATGAGCTTAGCCAGTGGTCTAAGACCTCAATTGCCCTTGGATAAAACCACCTCCTCGGTTTTCCTGGCTTCCTTTGCACACCATTATCACTTTGCTCACACCTCTGTGCTTGTGAGCTCTAGACACCAAAGTTCCTTGGCAGCCTTTTGCCGGAGCTCAAGCTCCTCGGTGGGCAAGGGTCATTGAGAATTTTCTCCCTCTCCTTGCTTCCATTGTGCCTTCCCTCCGGGACCAAGTCCTAACTAAGTTGTTGGACATTTGCAGAGGGGGACAAAGTGGAGCTTGGAGCCGAGCCGAGGCTTGGAACTTGGACTTGAGCAATGGGCTCCCCATCTTCCCCAACTCAAAGCCAAGACCATCCCCGACCTCCCGGCATCTTAAGGACCTCCGTGTACCTCCCGATAGTCCTTAGTCTTCGCACTGCGTGTATGTTGTCATGCGGAGCTCTTATTTGGCACACGCTGAATGTCGCGCGAGCATCATTTTGCGTTTCAAAATTTGGCCGTGTGATCTCGCCGTTGTCCTCTCGGCTCGCCGGCGTTCAACGCCGTCGTCGCCGTCGAGAGTAAGCTCATGGTGTGCGCAACACTATTGCGCACACGATGATGTCCTTGGTTGTCGCCGGCGAGGTCCGCATCGCCGGCAACAACCATTTCTTCAAGCTCGGGATGTTGTCGGATGTCCCGGCGTGTCGTTGTCATTTTAGGACCAAGATCCGGCTTTTATGGTGCTAATCATTGCCCAATCTCGCAATCATTGGCGTCTTAACTGCCTTAAATCCATCCTTTAATGCGTGCATTAAAGACCTCCAGCGCCACGGACCTCCTCGTGGTCCTCGCGCTTTAATGCCTGTCTAAACGCGTCGTGCGCGAAGTTAAAGGCGCTGGTCCAGGGCGTCCGACCTCCTCCGAGGAGATCTGAGCGTCCAAGACCTCCCCTGCGCGATCTCGACCATCCGGACCTCCACGGAGGTCAGCAAGGTTTAGATCTCACCGTTAAGGACCTCCCTTTAGATCTGGTCCGTTCCGGACCTCCCCATCATCGTTGTGGTTCGTTGGATCCTCAATCTCGGCCACGACCTCCCCCTGCCTCGCGCATGTGAGTTGTTAGGAGGTCCAGACCTCTGGACCTCACATGTGCGTGCGTGTTGATCTCTGGGAGGTCTCGAGCCGTTGGATCTGTGATCTCGTGGCTCACGACCTCCCGTGTCTTTGTGAGTTTTAGAAATTCCAGTGAAGTCTTAGTTATAAACTAAAACAAGGTATAAACTTTAGAATTTCATATCTTTTTCTTTTTAAATCCAAATGAGGTCATTCAAATTGTGTTAGCTCTGTCTTGAACTTGACCTTAATCCAAAAATGATTGTAAGTTGAGTTCAGCTCGAGCACGCTTAGCCACTAGGTTTTAAAACTAACTTTAAACATACATTCAAATTAGTGCTTAACTTGTAAAAATTCATAACTAATGCTCTGTAGATTCTTTTTAAGTGAGACCAACTTTGTTGGTTTCCTCTAGTAATGAACTCACTGTGAAAATTAGTTTTGAGCTTGTTGTTGTTATGAAAATGAGGACTTGTGCATTATAATTTTGTTCAAGTTCTTGTTTTGAAAAATTATAGAGATTGCATAATAGCTCCAAATGAGATGAACTCAATTGTGTTATTCATCTCATGAGGTGCTGGTTTTACAGTAAAAATCTCAGCCTCACCACTTTTCTAGAAATTGTTGCCTCATAATTAAATTAGTGAATAGTGCAGTTTGGTATTTTTAGGGCTGAGCAGAGTTGTTTTGCTCATAACTTTTGCATTAAGAATCCAAATCCATTGGTTCTTGTTGCTAAATTCCCTAAAAATCACCCTCTTACTGCTGTAGAAATTTCAGAGGATTTGGAGTTCTGTTGCTGTGTTGTCTTTGTTGTTTTTCGTCGTTCTTATCGGTTCTTTATTGCTTTTTCCGTTAGGGTTCGACATTTGTGGTGATCCCGCGAACGACCCTCCGCAACAATTTGACCAGCAGCAAGGCAAGCAGTTTGATCATTCCCATTATTGTCCCATTAATTTAAAGCTTAATACTTTGCTTTACTTCTATGTATGCATGCTACTTTGTGTTAAATGTCGCTAGCTTTCCTATAGTTGCATAATCTGTAGGAATTGTTATCCTCTACTACCAATGAGCCTAGGTTATTCGCTGTGGTTTGAGCTCGTTGGATGAGCTCTTATCACTTAGTAGTTGCGTTTAAACTGCTTAGACATGCTTAGCTATCGGTAGTAATGGGCGATCATCGACTTAGTCGATGGTCTTGATCACACAAGTATTATTATTCCTCCTATATGTCCAGCACTTGTGCTTTGATTAATTTGTAAAATCAAAAACTGAAAATAAAATGTCGATTTAGACTTGGGCATATTGGATGGATGGTGCGGTTTTTGGAATGTGGTGGTATGCCCGGGTCCCTAAGGACCGAGTACTTGGGTCACTAAGCCAAGCGCTTTGCGTGCTAACCACACGAGGGGATATGGGACCTCTCTTGACTAAGTACTTTGGGAGGTGTTAATTATGAGCTGGTTGGTGGGTATGTTTTAATAAAATCTGTGTGTGTGGTGTTGGGAGGGAGCATTGGCGGACCGGTTAGGGCTGTCTAATGTGTCTTGTCCCCGTGGGTTCGGCTCGTAATTAGCATCGCCCATTGGAAATGTCTCGTAGGACTTAGCCGTGCTGGCACACCAAAGGTAGTGTGCCTAAAGGAAAGGCGGTGCAGCGTGTGGGTACATTGGTACACCCTGCGCAGGATAAAACTATTCGAATAGCCTCGTCCTAGGTTATGGACATGCTTGGTAAGGTCGTTCAAGACTAGTCTCAACCTTTTTTTTTTTATTAAAACTTGATGGGTTGGTATGAACGGGGAGTTCATGCTATTGTTGTGGTGACTAAGGGTTAGTCACTTCCAGGTTTGTTCTTGTTGTTGTTATTATGTTATTATCGAGTTGTTACTTCAACATTTAAAAATGCTTTGCCAAATTGCCTTCAATCTATTATGTTATTGCAAATGAAACTTGCTTTGTGCTAAAATGAGTCCAAAGCCTCATCCACTTAAATAAAGCTTGCATGTAGCTAAATTATAGTTCTGTTATCTTACACGTCAGTCTTGCGAGTACAATAAACAAGTTATTGTACTCATTTGCTTTGCTTAACAAATTTGTTGCAGAGGAAGAAGGAGAGCTCCAAGAGCCTCTCTTTTGTGCTACGTGTTCTTTTTTTCTTGACGACTAGCTTGGCGGTCCCACGATGCCTAGGGTTAAGGCACACCGATTGGCTTTGTGTTATAGCCATCTTTATGGCACTTTTGCTTCATTGTTATCTTTTGTAATTATTGCTATTTGGCCTAAGGGTCTCTCTTTTGTAATATCTATTCCATGTTAATATTAACTTCTGGTTTGTTGCTTATGTACTATGTGTTGTATGGAATTGATATACCCTTTTGTTGTGAGGTATGTATACTGCATTCTGGGGAGTATACATTTCTCGAGACCGGGTTTATTTGGTTGATAATACTAGGGTCAATTGGATGACTAAGTATTATGAGCCTAATAAACACCGGGGTCTCACACCTGGAGTCTAAGGGGGACGAGTCCTCAGCACATCTATCAACTTGGTACTGGGCCAAAGTTGTCGCTCATGCCCTAGGTCTAGTACGACACGAGCCACCATGGCGGAGGCGACGGACACCCAAGCCACCATGGACTTTGGCTAGGGGAGACCGCGGAGGTCGTACGCCCTATGCACCACGAGGGTGGTCGCTCATGCCCTAGGGCCAGTAGGACACGAACCGCCATGGTGGAGGCGACGGACGCCCAAGCCACCACGGACTTTTATTAGGGGAGACCGCGGAGGTCGTCGCGCCTACACACCGCGAGGTGGTCGCCATGCCCTAGGGCGAGGGCCACGAACCGCCATGGTGGAGGCGACGGACGCCCAAGCCACCATGGACTTTTGTTAGGGAGACCGCGGAGGTCGACGCCTATGCACCACGAGGGTGAAATCCTTTGAGGGAAAGTGTCTTGAGAGCCCATACGAGATTTATATGTGGACTGCCCCCAACAAGAGCACGTTAGGGGGTAGCCCTCGTAGCGAGCCTTCATCGCTCGCGCCGCATGGACGTCATGCGTCCCGGGGGTGATGGTTGGCTTCAGAATCCTTAGCCTTCTGGCTATGAGGGTGTCTTGAACTGCTTGCTCTTGGCTGGGCCTCGCATCGACCCGCACAAGGGAGGAGAACGCGTGTGGGAGCCCCAGGGCATGTAGGACGTTGCCATCCCGAGGTGGATGGCCCTGATTTCCGACGAGGGTGCTCGGCTGGGGCTCCTTCAAAGAGCGGAAGGGTCGTTCACGAGATCATTGCCCTTCGGAGCCGGAGGAGGTTTCGTGGACTTAGAGTATTTTTTGGTAGGAGACATAGCCTTTCATCGATTAGCTACGTCCCCACGGTCGGCGCCAATATTGTAGGTGTAAAAACCAAACACGAGTGAGAGGGTGGACATCGGCCGTCTGACAGGCCATTGTCCACGAGGGTAAAAAATGACACGAGGATTTATACAGGTTCGGGGGTCCGAGAGGACCGCCCTACTCCTGTCGGTGAGCCAACGGGGGGTTACCTCCGGAGAGGGAGCCCCCGAGGGCTCACCAGTTTGAACATACTTCTTTATTGCTCAAGAGAGCTCCCCCTCAAATGAGAGGTACATGGGGTATTTATAGGCTCCTCAGCCTGTACAAATGACCAAAATACCCCTTAGGGGATGGCTATGCTATAAGTACAGGTGAGGGGTATTACATTCTTCTATGAGTATAGCTGCATTTCTGTTATCTGTATGTGAGTCTTCTGCAAGACGGGCCCGTCAGTATGAAGGATGAATTATTCTTACAACAAGGTCTATCTTTGGAGCATTCCAGATATGTACATTACCTTGCTGTCGTCGATAGGTAATTGGACGTCATCATGTTCAGAATTTTACGTGGACGTGATGCTACTTCAATCTTGAGGAGGACTAGTTCCCAAAATAATGGGGGCGGCTTGCGATTGGTTGAGGAGTTGATTCATTTGATCCTGCAATCTTGTTATCTGTCCTTGAAATTTTGCAGTAAGAATCTCTACCAATCGTTCCTCGCGCTCAGCCTTGGATCACTTCCTACTCCTATACGTCTCGGAGTCGTTTGGGAATCCCTCACTCTAAGGTACGTAAACCCCAAGGCCTCGTGTGCGACCCGGGTGCTCCTTGTTTCCCAAGGCCGTAGATAGTATATCCTTCTCCCTGGCTGCTTCGAAGGAGCCTTGGGAAGATTCGGTAGTCAATACGTGTTGCAAGAGGCCATCATGTTATTTTAGACACTATGAAGTTATGGACTTTTTAACAACTAGGTAGTTCGACATATTTACCAGACGTTGGGACACTTCCTCGTCTGCTGGGTTTGTGAAAGAGATGCCACCCGAAGATGTGGCTGATGCCCTCGCTCTTAACCAGCTTTGGGCGCCCTCGTTTGTGATCCCAGCAAATGTCTCAGTTGCATTCTCGTCCTTTGCCGTCCATTGCATGGTTTTACCCGTGTAACCAGCGGTGCCGAGTTTATGGGGGTGAGTGTTTTGTGCCTAGAGAGCCTTGTGTGCCGCACTTTGCTCCTGAAATTCGGTCGTCGTCTTCATCCACACAAAGGCGTCCCATATATCCTGCGACAAGAATTTGTACTTCGTGAATGGCGTCCGACCCGTGTTCACGTACTTCGTGACAAGCATGCTCTTGAAGGTTCTCCACGCATGTCCCATCGCGAGCAATGCCTGCCATTCCACACTTGCCTGGTCTGCTTCTAGGATAGTGAATGAGCTTGAAATATCAGTCCACAGTTTGCCTCTCTCTACGTCCGTTAGAGACTTCCAGCTTGGTGTGGTGATGGGGACCCGTTCCCTTTCAAGTATCCCACAGATGGTCCGGAATTTTGCCGCTGCTTTCTTGGGACTCAGAGGAACCCTAGAGGTACTGACCTCCGTGATGGTCATTCGGCCTGCAGACAATTTCGATATTCCTCTACTATCTCGCTTACGTACCACTTTCCTCGGAGATCCAGACGCATTCGATGACGTTGATGACGGCGACGAAGACGATGCAGATGCCATCTTGCTTACTTGCTATATATATGAGTTACATACGCAATGAACTAGAATTTCCCTTGGCCAAATAGAAGTTATCCAACCAATGAACTAAAAACATAATATCCCGCATGAGGAATAATATGTTGTATACATTCATAATGTATACAAAAGAAATCAGCATAAAGCTAAGATTTAAAAGATTAATGATTGCTCTCAGACGACTAGATGCACAAGACAAAATCTTGGCCATCACAGCACACATGTCAATATCTCTTCACTAAAAAAGAAAAAAAGATACAAACCCAAGAAAGTAAACACTTCAAACCAAGAGACCAACCAACAATAGAAAACTGCACTTGAAACATGTACAAAAAGGAAAAGTGGGGAAAACAACACTGTCACCTCCATATTGGCAGTTGGGATTATAATAAATGAATGACATTGCAGCATAATTCAACCAAAATTTAAATGACCAAAATAACATATATTCATGTAATTCTTCCAAGTCATCTAAAGAGAATAATATGCTTAACACATACACCATTAGAGCATCAAAAATCAGCATAAAGCTAAGATATAAGATGTTGATGAGTGCTCTCGTATAAGAAGTTAAAGGAATTAATCTTTGTCATCTCAGCCCTTTAGTCTATACTCTTCACAAATTGGATAAGAAAACTAGAATTCAGATTTTGAGCTCTAACCAATGCTTTACTAGTCTCACAGATTAAACACATGCATAAGAAGTTCAAACTATTGCTTTCTGACAGTCAATGATTATCAAGAATCACAAAATCCACTACTACAGTTTACAGAGGACTATAAACTAGGTTCACTGAATTCAATACTTCAAGATATAAGACGACATACTTTTAATGAATTCACAGAAAACTAAGATTCAGCTAAAAGCTTTCGGCTGATAGGAGAATTAGCAGGATAATAGTTCAAGAGATCATTTTAAGCACTATAGAAGTACCAGAACTTATTGACATAATATGACATCAGTAAGCAAACCTCTTTTAGAGCTCAAAACCGAACTGGATATCCTATCAATTTCAGTATTAGACCATAACATCACAGAGCATTAGATCAAGCCCACATAATTCACTTTGCTATATCTTTCAGTGTATGAGTAAAATCAAATTTAGAATTTGAAGCCAATCCAGCACACACATATATAATCAAAGTGAACTGCAATTGGAACAAAGAGATACTTACAGAGCCAGCGATATTCAAAACCATCGAGCACCACAAAAATCAAATCCAAAAGCTTCTTCCTCCCCAGGTCAAGACAAAATTGACCTCAAGAACTCCAATTGAACCCACCAATATTCCTTCGAGTACCAACACAGAGTATGGCGTAAGAAGGAATCCAATCGGATGAGCACAAGTGAAGAAGATCAAGAGTTCACCAAGCGACATGGAGGAGGTGGCCGAGCGGTGTGGCTTCGGCGTGTAGGAGGAGGCTAAGTGGTGTGGCTCTAGCGTGGAGGAGGAGGCTTCGGGCAGTGGTGGTGCTCAGGTGGGGAGGGTAACGGGCGAGAGTGGCTCTAGGTAGTCGAACGGGTGAGTGAGGAGAATAAGGGCGCAAACCCTAGTGGTTCCCTACTAATAAAGAGATATCACAGACGGTTCTATTATGGAACCGTCTGTGATTACTTATCACAGGCGGTTCCATATTAGAACCATCTGTGATATGCCACCGTATCTACTATGTGATATTTTATTCTATAGCTACTATGTTTTTCGGCTAGCACAGGGCCAAATTAAAAAGAAAATTGAGAGATATGTGCAACAAGTATTCTATAGCATACTAGTTTATAACAATAGAAATTCATAATTTGGCATGAGAGAACATGAACCTTTATAAGCCATACAAGAGCAGAGAGACTTTAAGTCCATCATATTTAACATATTAAGGACATGAGACAGATAGGTTGTACAAGTGCATAATATTACCATTCTACATTACAATGAAGTCCACATTGACAGCAAAATCAGAGATGACAAATCCATAACACATTAACACATGACAATTCCACCTTGACATCAAAATAAGAGATTACAAGTCCATAACACATGGCAAGTCCACATTGACAGTGAAATAATAACCAAGAGTAGAAAACACAGATCATGTCTCATGTTATGGAATAAATTACAATGGAATAAATTCTTAATTAAAAATAGCCCTTCATGATGATCGATGCGCATATAGCTAGTTTCCTCACTGGGTTCTTCCTCGAGCCTGATGTTGTCTCCAAAAGGAGGCAACTCGTCAAATTGATTGTACTCTTTCTCATCCACGACATTCTCAACTCCGACAATCCTTCTTTTTCCATGAAGAACTACGTGGCGGTTCTTATTTGCCGGGTCTGTTACATAAAAAACTTGAATAACTTGCTTAGCGAGTACGAATGGTTCGTCCTTGTATCCGACACATTTGAGGTCCATAGTAGTGACGTCGTACTTGTTGACCTTCACACCTTGCGAAAGTTTAATCCAATGGCATCAAAATAGAGAGATCTTGAAAAGTACGTAGTCGAGCTCCCAAATCTCCACTACGAACCCACAGTAGGAGTTCAACCTACATGGCTCGGCGGTGTTGAACTGCTCGTGAAAAACATCTATGTGGATATTGCTGTTCTAGACTGTGCTCTTCCTATCCTGAGCTGTCGTATAAAATATGTACCTATTCATGTCATATCCTTGCCATGTCACAATTGTCAACTTTGGCCATTTTGCCAACCATAGCAGCGTATCATCACTTGATGACCTTCCAGTGAATTGCACCTTTAACCATTCGTTGAATCGGCGGTTGTGCTCTCTCGTGATCCAAACCTCCGACCGGTCTAGATTCTGTTGGCATACCATGTATTTGTGCTCGTCAATGTACGGAGACACTTGAGTCATGTGTTACAAGACCGTGAAATGGGCTTGAGCATACATATCCAGATCGAGAGTGACTGCTTTCCTTCTGATGGTCCCGACACCCTCCAGTCTCCCCTCATGACGAGATGGAGGCACATCTATCGGTTCCACCTGAGCCATGTAGTCAACGCAGAACTCAATGACCTCTTCGGTTGCATAACCTTCGATGATGCTACCCTCCGGTCGAGATTGATTCCGTACGTAGGACTTGGGAATTCCCATGTACCTCTCGAACAGGTACATATGACATAGGAACACAGGGCCATATATCTTTATCTCTTTCACAAGGTGAACAATGAGATGGACCATGATATCAAAAAATGATAGAGGGAAATACATCTCAAGATTAATAGAGTCATCGCCACCTCAGCCTACAGAGCATCTAGTCCTTCGAGATTGATGACCTTCTGAGAATTGAGTTAAAGAAATAACACAGCCTCAAGATTGCCACTCGGACCTTATTCGGTAAGATACTCCTAATTGCAACAGGAAGCATTTGTGTCATCAGCACATGACAATCATGAGACTTCATACCAATTAATTTCAAATCTTCCATAGAAACAAGTTTCTTAATGCTGTCAGAGTAACTGGACAGAACTTTCATACCATGCAAGCTCTCGCATAGTTCAGTTCTCTCAGCCTTAGACAGAGTGTAACAAGCTGGGGGAAGGTACGTTCGGCCTTTATTGGTCTCTTTTGGTGCTAGCTCGGTCCTTATATTCATATCAACCAAGTCACACAGTGCGTTGACACCATTCTTTGTTTTGCCACTAATGTTCAGTAAGAGACCAATCAAGCTATCACATACATTCTTCTCCATGTGCATAACGTCGATGCAGTGGTGAACTACTAGGTGCACCTAATAAGGTAAGTCCCAAAAAATTGACCGCTTCTTCCAGATGTTCTTCTCACGGGTCCTCAATTTATGTCCCTTTCCGAGCACATCCTTAACCATATCATAGACCTCTTTCCCTCTAAAAGCCCTTGGAGCTGAACCATCCTCCTTATTTCTATCGAATTGTTTCTTTATCTTGCGGTATGGGTGAATCCTGGGAAGGAACCTACGGTGACGCATGCACACAGTTTTGTGCGAGTTATTCAGCCATACACTCTTGGTACCATCTAAGCGGTGCAGACATGCTTTGGTTCCTTTTGTACTGAACCCCGATAGGTTACCAAGGGCAGAAAAATCATTGATGGTGCAGAACAACATGGCACGTAAAGTGAAGTTCTCTCGTTTGTACGCATCCCATACTTGTACTCCTTCATTCCACAATGTCACAAGATCTTCTATCAATGGTGCTAGGTACACATCAATATCGTTCCCAGGTTGCTTCGGCCCTTGGATAAGTAGTGACATCAAAATATACTTTTGCTTCATATACAGCCAAGGAGGAAGGTTGTACATACATAGATTCATGGACCAGGTGCTATATCGGCTGCTCATGTTACCGAAAGGATTCTTCCATCTGTACTCAACCCTAATTAACCTTATACTCCTCAGTTTCGCACCGAACTCTTCAAAGTTCCGATCGAAGTTTCTCCATTGGGCAGAATCAACAGGGTGTCTTAGCTTTCTATCTTTCTTATGCTCGTCCAAGTGACAACGCAGCAATCTTGCCTCTTTTCGGTTCGCAAATAAACGCTTCAACCGTGGGATTATAGGCAGATACCACAACACCTTAGCAGGAGGTCCTTGCTTCACCTTAGCAGGATTCTTACACTTGTATTGGGATGCTTTGCCCATGGGACATACATGCATATTTGTATACTCTTTACGGTAGAGGATATAATCGTTCAGACATGCATGTATTCTTTCTACTTCCATTCCCAATGGAGAAAGAACCTCTTCTTGGCTTGGTAGGTGGTGCTGGGAAACATGTTTCCCTCCAGAAGGATGTCCGCTAGGAGACCTAACAACGCCATGAAAGTCTTGTCGAACCAACTATTGTTTGCCTTCAATTTCAGCAGTTCAAGCATGGATGACAACTTTGTGTATTCCAGCTTGCAGCCAGGGAACAAAGGTTTCCCTGAGTTCTCTATTAAGCCCTCGAATTTACCAAACTCTCTCTCACTGCAGTTCCCTTTTGCATTGCGTAGCATCTGATCCAGATTGTCATCGTCCGACCTATCCTCATCAAAAGCACAGTCCACATCCGGCATATCGTTGACCTCCTCGGCGATGTCGTTATTATTAACTTCCTGTATAATCTACTCTTCACCATGACTGGTCCAACATGTATACCCCTTTTTGAAACCCCTTCGAATCAAGTGCGCTTCGATCTACACTATGTTGTTAAACATCTTCAGATTACCACAGTCACTGCATGGACAGTACATAAATTTTATCCTCTTCTTCAACATATCCTGCACGGCGGCTCTTCTAAAAGTAAACACGCCATTAATGTAGTTTTCACTCACACGGTTCTAACTGTACATCCAGTTTCGGTCCATTTACGCTATGCACGTAACAAATAAGTGTTAAATTAGATTATAAACCACAAGTACTCTTCCTATTGACTAAAAATACTGAAATTGATTAGCAATTAATATAGGGAAAATATAACGGGTTACAGATCGTTACCTTCGGAGCTGACGACGAAAATCCCAAATATCCCGCGAGATCCTCCTCCCTTTCTTCTTCCTTCCCTTCTCCTCACTTTATCTTCCTCCTTTCCTTCTCCTTGCCTCCTTCATTCCCTTCCTTCTTCTCTCTAAGGTGGCTAAATGGGGAGGAGGCAGCAGGGGTGGCGACTCAAAGGGGAAAGGGGTGGAGGCGTCAGGGGTAGGGCTGTCTGTCGGGAAGGCTGGGTATATAATGGCTGCATATCACAGACGGTTCTTAATCTTCTTGTTAAGAACCGTTTGTGACGTATGCATTATCACAGACGGTTCTTCTTGAGAACCGTTTATGATAATTCACAGACAGTTTTTAACAATAACCATCTGTGATGTATGTGATTGTCACAGACGGTTATTATTAAGAACGGTCTGTGAATTATCACAGATGGTTCTATTTACAAACCGTCTGTTATAAGTACAACACAGACTGTTCCAAAAAAACCATCTGTGATGAGGCGTCTAATATAACCTGTTTTGTAGTAGTGATTACTCACGAGTCATCACACGGTGGGATTAACCTAGCTACTAAATTCATTATTTTACTATTATCATTGTTGTTATAAGGAATGACACGATGGGCCGGCCGGACAAATCATTTTATTATTCAAATTGAACGGTAAGTCACTACCAGAAAACTAAAGATTCTCATCGGCCTCTTTTTTTCCTAGCGGACTGCAGCACATATAATTTTCTCGTGCTTTATAATTACTGTAAGGTGACCCGCGCCAATGGCGCGGCTACGACTGGTGTTAGGGGAGAGAAAAGCATGAATTTTTATGTGTGTTTTGGTGAATATTTTTTTAGCGAGTGATTATATGTGTGAAATAGTAATGGCTATTGTTTGTTAGGTTTGGTTTTTATACGATGTAAGCTTGTAAACGTAAGGAAAGAAAAACATATGTAATATAAAAAAGGGAAAGTAGAATATTTTGGCTACTGTATAAACAATATGAGGACATAAAGTTTGTAAACGCAATAACCAATAGCATAGTTGGCAGAAGAGGTAAGATGGTGAACAAATGTCCAGCATGTTTGAAGCGTGTGAACTTAATGCTCAATACATACTAATAAATAAAGAAGGATAACAGTTTAGCTAGTGTTCACTGGACTCGTAAATGTCTTTTTATTCTACTTATACAACTAGATCAACTAAAATATTATATGGTTAGCACAGGTAAGAGTTTGTAGAATCGAAAGACATACCAGTGAGATCTTCTTGTAGGTTTAACATCAGTAATACTTAAATTTCGATTGCTAATTTCCAAACTTCAATGATTTATCCGAAAATTGTTTGTTGATATAGAATCAAAATAGGAAAGCACATCTACAGGTAAATTCTATTTTTTTTGTAACATAAAACATCTAAAAACACTAAAGCATGGTTTTGTGTGGCATATAGAATCAAAATAGGAAAGTACATCTATAGTAAAATGGTGGGATTTTTTTTAACATAATGGAGCAGGTCTATTTAGCGGTCAATGAAGCAATAAGGATGTAAATGACTACACAGACATATTTTTGAGAAAGGCAATGGCTAAGCATTCGAAAACATTAAAGCATGTTTTTTTTATTACATATAGAATGAAAGCAGGAAAGCACATCTGTAGGTAAAATATGTTTTTTTTGTAGCTATTAACGTTAAATCTCTATGTAGGGTAACAAAACCTGGTAGTTTTATGGTCCAGTTTAATGTCCTAGCCAAAGTTGATATCTTCTTGTTACATTGACAAACAATCAAACTTACCAAATTAGGAAAAATGGGAATATAGAAAGAAGATGAGGAACAAAACACACATGTAGCTGAATCTAATCGATTAGTGCAAATCTGGAGAACATATAGCGTCATTGCAAATCATAGGAAATGATCTTTCAAGAAACAAAATGTGGAAATGAAAGATCCATTACCCTTGTTAATCAACCAACTCTAAAAATAATTGTTTAGAATTAGCAAACCTCTGAAATGTTTGCTGGAGGTACAATCTTTCCGTTCCATCCAACGACAAGATAAAAGGAAAAGCAACGAAAAGAAAAAGACTAATGTATGGTTATGAATGATAGCTTGCTAGGGCCAGAGGAAAATATCAAAGATATTGAAATTGAGATAATCTACTATTATGTACTAAAAGTGCATCACACGTGGTAAAAAGGTGTAAATAAAAAGATAAAAGATCAGAATTCTAAAACAAAAAACATACTATGCAGAAGAATGACACTCATGTTCATAATTGATTGGACTCTGACCAATAGAATTCCATAATTTTAATACTCTGACTTTGATTGTCCATCTATCCGCTTTTGCTATGAATGACCAAATACGCTTAGCATTGTATGCTATATAGTTCAGGCCTGTAAAAGTGGAAACAAAGGGTAAGAGAATATAGTAAAGATACAACGACCGATAATAGATAGTAGATAAGTCGATATAGACAAACCTATCATAAATAGAAAGATGAAGCTTAGTTTAGGTAGGCAATGATATGAGCCATTAGCACTATTTTTTTTATGTCTCCATCTTGCTAGTAATCAGCCAACCATACGTAGCACTTGCATCAGACAACACAAACAGATAAATAATCAAACCTTACAATACCATATGTATGCAATTGAAGAAAGATGATTTTATTTTCTTAATACCTATCATAAGCGTGGAAAAAAACTTGCAAAGTAGAAAGGTAAAAGAAGAGGAAGGAAATTAACGGAGAAATAAGTGCTTACGGTAAACATAAAAGGGAAACACAAGTGAAATAACATTTAGCTTAACTAATTAATTATGTTCAGAATTTCAGATTTCATTGCATCTTAGTAAACAACTCGGTAAAGTTGTGGCCAGGAACGAAAAATATAGAACATAAGTTCATAACATGTCACTTAGCTAATTCAACAAAATTTTAACAAATTAATCGTGCTTCGTTATCCTCTGAAACGGCAGCTAGGCAAGAACTCTATAAGGGCGAAATCACTGTATTTATAGAATTGCAGGAGCAACATTTTCATTGGCTAAACAGAGCCAACCACAAGTATGGCAAAATCCTCCTGGGGGTATGCCTAGCACTGTGGTGGCTTTTTAAAAGCACTCTATTTTGCTAATTTTGGTTAAATAACTACCAATCTCTTTTTAAGAGTTTTAACAACATCATTTACTAAATTTGGTTAAGGCTCTCTTTAACTAACTAAATCCCTCAGTGTAGTGAAGCATAGCACAGCAAAGCCAAGCCGGCCTGAGCCTTGATGGAATGAAAGTAAGTAACTAATCAGGTTAAAACCTCAATATCCCCACTAAAACAGAGCTCTATACCTTCTTTGATCTCATTCCACAGAAATCACTACGCCTGATTCTCCATGTCAATCCCTCGGACATATCGAAAGAAAGATTACATGAGAAGACACCTTACAGGATGCACATGCTGGAAAAATAGTAGCAAAAAACATCAAAGCTTAAAATTAATCTGAGTGAATCAGGAATGTAAGTCTCAAGAATAAGTATATGCACAACAATGCTACCTGGCAACTTAGAATCTGGACCAATTGCTGCAGAAAGATCTTGAGAGCTCCGCAGTCCAAAGTAGAGGAATAACATATAATGGAGTTAAAGATAGTTCTCAAATATAAACGCAAAGATTTCAAGCTGATAGAGTACCTCAAGGCGATATGTTTCGATCCACTGACATGTAGCTAAAATGGAAGCTACTACTCCTGTTTGACATAGTTGAAGCAACTCGTTAATTTTAGGACCAAATTCCTCCTAGATTTGGTTCATCTGTCGAGAAACAAAAGAACTGTATTGATAAAGCAGTATAAATTCATCAAATTGTAGCTGACAGACCTATGGTTGACAAACATTAGAAATGGAAACAAATAGAATATATTTTTTAAACCCTCTATCACATATATGTAGAAGGAAAGTTGTCGATCTAGACATGTGTGCAAGCGCACACACAAGTAATTATCGCCTCCAAGATATGTAATGACTTAGAAATGATAGCACTGTCAATTGCAGAAGAGATAGTTAACCCGACATGAGACTATGCATGATCATTTACAGGGTTAGATCAATAGAACATAAATCTATATGTTTTTTGATTAATGAAAGGGGGCCCTTGCTTATTACAAATGTAATAGAACATAAATCTATCACTGTTATTAGTCCTACTCTGGAAAGATGAAATGCAAGTAATAACTACAGGCAAGTGGAAATATAATCTTGATTTCCTATGCAAAAACTGGCTACCAGCAGACAATATCCATGCGACAGCAAGTTTATAGAAAGAGCCAGGGTTTGTAAAAAGAAATACCCACTTGGAATCATTATATGGCTGTTTTGAGATTAGTAATCTACACATGTGACAGAACAAACCTGTAAAGTAAATTCTGAAACTAAAATATCACAATTTCCTATTAGCTTCCTCAGAACCATAAAGGGCACAAAGCAGTATGTGTAACAATTGGACCTTCAACAAATATATGCATTCAATCCATCCTCGATCACATTCCATGGTCATCAGAGAAGCAAACCTGAATCGAACTATAAATCTTAGCAAACTACAAAGTAACAAATACAAAACATCATACATTCCATATCTCGACCAAATATTCATTCTTTTTCCTTACTGAGATGATAAAATTTGAGGCTCTGTGCTGTTCACATGTTGGAATGGCATCCCACCAGGCACACAAAATTTCCCCCTTTACCATCGATGTAGAAACTAAGAACGATCAATCGAGAAACGAAGACTCACCTTTCTCCGGTAGTTCTTGGTGGAAAAGGGCGCCGTGGGCATCGCAGGAGCGCCGCTGTGGCTCCAAGTAGGTGGCGGCGGAGCGTCCGTAGGAGAAGTAGCTGCAGCGGCGGAGGTCCGTGGAGTTTAGGTGGGAGCCAGGTGCGCGGAGAAAGGAGCACACGGCGGCGGGGCAGGGGAAGACGAATCTGCGACACTAGGAAGAGCAAGCAGTGGCGGAGAGGGAGGCCGAAGGGGCAGGGGCTTGGAAGAGGGAGGGAGCGGCAGTGACGGGGGATTGAGGTTGAGGGGGCAGTGTGGGAGCAAGAGCGATGGCGGGGAGGGAGACCGAAGGGGCGGTGGGCTGGAAGAGGAAGGGAATGGCAGTGATGAGGCGAGGCCGAGGGGGCGGGTGAGTGAGTGAGGATGGCGCCGGCGTGGCGGCCGTGGAGGAGACCGAAGGGCGGGAGGGAGGAAGAGTTCTTGAGGCCGTGGCGGGGGGAGGGGAGGCCGAGCGAGCAGCGGGGGAGGAAGAGTGAAGGACCGTGGTCTTTGGCGTGAAAAAGCGACACCGATGGAGAAGCTTCTGTGGAGGAGAGGGCGGCGCCGGTGAAGACGGCAGGAGGAGGGAGAGGGAGGGACAAGAGGCGGAGGGGAAGGAGAGAAGGAAGAGGCGATGGGAGAGAGAGAGAGAGAGAGAGAGAGAGAGAGAGAGAGAGAGAGAGAAAGAGGAGACCGAAGGAGAGCGAGGACCAAGATTAGGGTCTATGTCGCGGTCGAAAGAAGGGGGACGTCCGCGCTGCAGGTGATCTGGACTGCACCTTCAAATCAAGCGCACCCGTTCAAATCCGATGGCCTGGAGTCAAGCTTCGCGCGATCGGACAATCGCTATTTTTTTGCCGACGTGGCCTGCGCGAGCGCTGGAGAAGTTCTCCGGCTATTAAATTAGGTATTGTTAGGGAAAAAGGAATTTCCCTATGGGTGCGAGGTAACCGACAGGAGATTACATTTTCTGAACAGCGACCCACAGGAAAATAGTTTCGCATCTCCTTGCATAACATTGGCTGCCCCACGCTAACTCCATGTGAAATTTGGCCACCTTGCGAGAAAAATTGGTTTCCACGCTAAAACTCCCACGCACGGCAAAATTTGGAATGTGCCACACCATGTTTTTGGCCGGCCACGTCATATCCCAAAAATTCCTTGTGTGCATTATGTGTCCGATAGGAAAACGTGGTATAGAAATAGCCAAATGCCAAGAACCCTACTCTAAAGTCCCCAAATCTCTCATCGCTCGACTCAGCCTAACCTCATCCGCCATTGCCCCCAACTCCGGTGCCAGCTACCCACCGCCCCCAAACGCTCCCACTTGCAGCACCCCCTCCCATCGCCATCAGTTTCTCCTCCATTACCTGCAATGGAAAGCTCTGTCCGCCTCCACTGTTACCACCTACTTCCATGGCTTCCATAACAGGCACCATTTCTTCCATTCGAACCAAATATGGTGCCTCCCCCTCCTCCTCTACTTGCAGCTAGGGTACCCTATGATGCCTCCTGGAGGATCCTCCCCAGATCTACCACATCCACGTCCTCGTCATCTTCAATCACCGCTTTCGCATCCGTGTCGTCCGGCTCGACCTCTAGTTCCCCGTCGTCCTCAACCACCGCCTCTATCTCTGGGTGCACACCCACCTCATGGTAAGCACAAATATCAAGTAGTGGTCACACGAGTATACTTTGTGACATGCATTTCTCAACTCTTTTTGCCCTATTCTTAATAAACAAAGTCTTGGGATTAAAGGAGAAAGAGGCTTGAAGGTTCAATCAATTCAAATAGGCTAGCATCATTTTGAGGGGTATAAAGGAGAAAATCTCAGGTGAGTAGCTCTCAATGGATGAATGTGCTTAGTCTATCGCTATTTCAGGAGAAGATATCTCTGTTTGACTGAATGTGCTACTACAATTTGCAGCTTGAGACAAAAGCACAGAGGTTATATAGCAGAACTAGAGTGGAAGACCGAATCAGTTCAAGTCAAGCCTATCGCATTCTCAGGTAACTTTCATATATGACCTTTCAATCTAATGTTGTACCAAATTTATGCTTACATGTCTCATAAATTGTGTGGTGTGTTCAGTATTCAAATTTTAATAATGTGTAGACATTTTTTTTTTGCTATGGCGCATTATGAAAATATGTCCATTACTTCTTTAATTGGATGGTAGTAGAAAGTTAAGTGCGCTGAGTAATGAATTAGTGATTCAATCCGCTAATTAAATAATTATATAACTCACCTATTCATCCTTTTTAAACACAAAACAAGTTTATGAAAGACCGTACGTGGATGTATAGTGGTTGACAGCATGGTAAAGCTCCCTCTAATGAATGGATTGAACACACCACACCATTCTTAGACTGTGCCTTATCTATTCCCAATGTAGCTGAAGGTGACACCATTAAGTGTCTATGTGCCATGTGTTGAAACTACTTTAGGCTTGTTCACACCCATGGTAGCCATGCGCCTAGAGGAGTAGTGCTTGTGGTACAAATGCTAGTGAGGAGAGCTCACAAAGGACCAATGGTGATGGCAATAACTCTAGTGGTACTACCTCCCAAAGAAGCAGTGGATGTGGACGTAACTGTGCCATAGGGCAATCTCAACAAAGAGGGAGGAAGAAGAGGGCCCGAACCAAATTAAGAATGCATATGCGTGGTCGCAATGTTCACATTGCTCCTAAGGGTGATAGGTCAGCATATGAGTACATGTCAGTTCTGGACAGAGCACATGAGTAAAAAGCCTAAGTCATTAGTTACTTCTAAATTAAACCCAGTGTTATTTTTTTTCATTCTGGTAGTCTGACTGAACACACATCTTACCATCAATTAATTAAGTTCTACACAGCACAACAATAGTGATCTTTCATTATGTAGTCCTTTTTATATGTTTTATAGATTCTGATATGAGATATTCCATTTTGCATCAAATACTTACCTACTATTTTTTATTAATCATGCTTACCCTGTGTACATGCAATTTAAGTATGTCAATTACAATCCGAAGGAGTACAAATATAGTACACAACTTGGAGTCATTCTCAAGCGAGGAGCTAACTTGCCCTTGACGCCGAAACGTTGATGGCCCTTCAAAGGAGAGACTTTGAGATAAACAAAGTCATTGGGCTCAAAACTCAACTCATGACGACGTCGATCCGCATAGCTCTTTTGCCTTGACTGAGCCGTACGCAAATGATCACGAATAAGCTGAACTTGACTCTCGGCCTCATTGATCGAGTCCGGGCCAAATAAAGGTCTTTCGCCGGTCTCAGACCAACTCAACGGGGTTCTGCACTTCCTGTCGTATAAGGCCTCAAAAGGAGCCATGCTGAGACTGGCTTGAAAGCTGTTGTTGTACGAAAACTTGGCGAATGGCAAGCATTTCTGCCAATGCTTCCCATAGGAAAGAACACAAGCACGGAGCATGTTTTCCAAAACTTGGTTGACTCTTTCAGTCTGACCATCAGTTTGGGGATGATATGCTGAGCTGAACGAAATATGAGTTCCCACAGCCTCTTGCAAACTATGCCAAAACCGAGAAGTGAACAGAGAACCACGATCCGACACAATCGTCTTCGGCACACCATGCAAACTCACGATGCGGGCTATGTAGAGATCCGCCAAAAAACCTACCCGAAGGTCAGTCTTGACAGGAAGGAAATGTGCCACCTTAGTCAAACGATCGATGACGACCCAAATGGCATCATTCTTCTTCGGTGACCTGGGTAGACCGGTGATAAAATCCATTCCGATCGAATCCCACTTCCACTCAGGCACTGGCAAAGGCTGAAGCAGACCTGCTGGATGTTGATGTTCGGCCTTCACACAACGACACACATCGCACTCGGCAACAAACTTCGCCGGAGATCTTGATACATCTTCGTGGCCCCGGGATGAATGGAGAAGGGAGAATCACGGGCTTCGCGGAGGATCAAGTTCCACAATTCCATGTCCTTAGGAAGCACAAGGCACTGTCCGAACCTCACAATACCAAGATCATCTTCAGAGAAACACTTGGCTGTTCCATTCTTGACATTCTGCCTGATTTGGTTCACTCCAACGTCCGATTGCTGAGCGGCCTTGACCTGATCCACCAAGGTTGGTTCACAACCGAGGTAGCGAGGAATCCATGCTCAACTACCTCCAAGTTGAGACGCTGGAATTCTTCAAGAAGGGAGGGCTGCTGCTCCTTGAGCAACAAGGCATTGCAATACACTTTGCGACTAAGTGCATCGGCAACAACATTAGCCTTGCCCGGATGATAGTGAATACCCATGTCGTAGTCTTTGATCAATTCCAACCACCTTCTTTGCCTAAGGTTTAGATCGGGTTGGGTGAACAAATACTTCAAGCTCTTGTGATTCGAATACACTTCACAACGATTACCGATTAGGTAATGTCGCCAAATCTTAAGTGCATAAATCACTGCAGCTAGCTCCAAATCATGGGTTGGATAGTTGAGTTCATGAGGTCTCAACTGCCTCGATGCATAGGCCACTACCTTGCCTTCTTGCATCATGACACACCCGAGTCCTCGACGAGAAGCATCGCAAAAGATATCGAAGCTCCGATGGATAACGAGAAGAACGAGAACAGGAGCTGAGGTCAAACGCTTCTTGAGTTCTTGAAAACTCTCCTCGCAAGCAGTGGACCACAGAAACTTCCTGTCCTTCTTGAGCAACTCAGTCATCGGCTTCGCGATTTTGGAGAAGTTCTCGATAAAGCGATGGTAGTAACCTGCTAAACCGAGAAAACTCCGCACTTCGGTTACCGAACTGGGCTGACTCCAAGAGAGCACATCGCTGACTTTGCTAGGATCCATGGCTACGCCTCCCGCTGAAAGAACATGGCCCAAGAATGCCACTTCCTTCAACCAGAATGCACACTTGCTGAACTTCGCATACAGCTGGTGCTCACGCAGCTTTCCCAACACAAGCTTCAAGTGCTCGGCGTGTTCTTCATCGTCCTTGGAATAGATAAGAATACCATCGATGAAGACCACCACAAACTTATCCAAATACTCCATGAACACCGATTTCATAAGATTCATGAGCATAGCAGGAGCATTTGTCAAGCCGAAAGACATGATGGTGTACTCGTACAGACCGTAAAGAGTAGAGAAAGCCGTCTTGGGAATATCTTCAGGTCTGATCCTGACTTGATGATATCCCACTCTCAAGTCAATCTTGGAGAAGACTCGAGCTCCGGTCAACTGATCAAAGAGATCATCGATGCGGGGCAACGGATACTTGTTCTTTACCGTTACTTCATTAAGCGGACGGTAATCAACGCACATGCGCAAAGTATGGTCCTTCTTCTTCACGAAGATTACTGGACAACCCCAAGGAGGTGAGCTAGGGCGAATGAAACCCTTCTTTTGCAGCTCACAAAGTTGCTTCTTCAACTCCATCAACTCATTCGGAGGCATCCGATAAGGCCTTCTTGAAATCGGGGCAGTACCGGGCGCTAACTCGATGACAAACTCGAGGTCTCGAACTGGTGGCATCCCAAGAAGATCTTCGGAGAAGACATCGATGAAGTCGCACACCGTTGGGACTTCACGAATGTCCAAAGCTGGCTCCACTTCAAGCGCGAAGAGATGAGGGCCTAGCAGCTTCGGCGAAAAACAAACCTGCTCGTCGGAGGGACTAGACAGAGAGACGGACTTCTTGGCGCAATCGATTTGCCCCAAATGCTGAGACAACCAATCCATACCAAGAATCACGTCCAAGCTCGCAGAATTGAGGAGGATAAGATTTTCCAAAAATCCAACTCCCTCAATCTCAACAGGAACATCCCGACACTCTATTTCAGCTCTCAACTCCGAACTAGGAGAGCGAATGAGTAACGGGACCAACAGAAGAGCAAAAAAAAAGACCACCAACAGCAGCAAAAGACTTAGACACAAAGGAATGCGAAGCTCCTGAATCAAACAAAACAGTAGCAGGATGAGAGTTGACAAGAAGCGTACCTAACACGACGTTAGGCGCCTCCTGTGCTTCCTCAGCAGAGATGTGGTTGACGCGACCGCTTTCCATGCCCTGGGCTGCAGGGACAACCTTCTGATCCGAAGGATGACCACCTCCTTGCCCGCGTCCTCCATTAGGACGAGGGGCTACTCTAGTCTTCTTAGGGCAATTATTCGCATAATGGCCCTTCTGATTGCAGAAGAAACAAGTGACCCGGCGGTTTGGATTGCGGGGCCACCTAGTGACTTGCGGTGCGTGGTTGAGACACGGCTGCGAAGGCGAGATCTGGCAACAAAGCGACCTCGGGAATCTTTGAAGCTTGAGGGCGAGGAGTACTTGGGCTTGCTCGAAACGAGGACGGGGATGGTTGGCCCTGGCGGACTTTTGGGACTCCCACTTGCACTTGCGGGACTCTCCCAGCTCTCTCCCCTTGTGCTCGGAGACAATGGCCTTGTCTACCAGGGTCTGGAAGTCGGAGAAGTCGACAATAGATAGTTGTCCTGCAGCTCCTCGGACAAACCATCCATGAACTTCTCCTGCTTGGCCTCATCAGTGGCCACCTCTTCTGGAGCATAACGAGCCAAATGGTTAAACTCATACAAATACTTTGCCACCGATCTGTGCCCTTCCTTGAGCGCAAGAAACTCCTTCTTCTTGCGCTTCATCAAGCCGGCGGGGATGTGAGCCCGACGGAAAGCAGTACGGAACTCATCCCAAGAGACAACATGGCCTGCGGGCTGCGTGGCAAGGAAATTCTCCCACCACGAAAGAGCTGCGCCTTCTAGCTGATGGGAGGCAAAGAGTGTCTTCTCCTGGTCCTGGCACTGAGCAACGTTGAGCTTCCGCTGCACCAGACGCAACCAGTCGTCTGCCTCCAATGGATCCTCAGACCTAGAGAAAGTGGGCGGCTGAGTGTGAAGGAACTCTGAGAGTCCCCCTCGCGGCTGATGTCCACCTCCTCCCCCTGATCCGGAGGCACCAGAAAGAGTGGAGGTGTTGCGCGCGATAGCCTCCAAAATCCTCGTCTGATCCATGCGGTTACACTCGATCTAAGCGAGAACCTCGGCCATGGTTGGAGGAGGCGGGAGCTCCTCATCCTGACCAGCTGAATGACCTTGATCGCTTCGAGTCCTTCCAGCCATCCTGTTCCGAAGAGAAGGGTTAGCAACAAAACCCGAAAACTAAAAGCTAAAGAAAGCAAAAGGAAAGCCAACGACTAGGGGAATGGGCATCACCCTAACCGACAGCCAACAAGACAGCAAAGAAACGAACTCTACAAGCTTAAAATAGGCACAAGAACAACAAGAAACCACCAGACTTAAGATCAACTTCCCGACACGACTAACCCGTATTGAAAGAACGAGCCATCGGTTGAGAAGATAAAATTCAGAACACAACTCTAAATCTAACACACCTAAAGAGCAAGGTAAAACCAGCAAAAAGAGGTGTTAGATACTTAGCCAATTAATATCACATCTTACCCTTTTATTCCCACAAGTTTTAATTGAATTATCCTCTCATTATCTACCTTATTTACCAACTAGTAGCTTGATGTCCAGATTTGACTCCAAGCTCCAAACACTTCTATTCTTCACCAAAAGACAGCCAACACTTCAAATTTACAACTCTCATTGGTTCCCCAAAACCGAAATTAAACGATAACAACTATCTTTTGAAAGAAGGAGAGGAAAACAACCTTTTTCAAACTCAAACAAGAGTAAGATGAGATGAGCAATCTAAGATAGGTAAGGAGTAAAATTTGAGAATTTACTTAAGCTTTCATAAACCATTTGATATTTTGAAACTAAGTTTTTCAAAACATCCTAAAGACAACCAAACTAAGATTTCCATGGTCAGTACGGCTCTGATACCAAGCTTTGTGAGACCCCGAGGTATTTAGCTTGTAATGCTCAATCTTCCAATTGACCCTAGCATCACAAACAAAATATCCCGTGCCTCGGGAAAATATGTACATTCTAGAAGTGTTGTACATGCATCCTTTTACAAAATCATGCATCAATTCCATACAAACATAGAACCAAAGCACGAACTAAATAAAGCAAAGGACATACATAATAGAGTTATTACAAAAGGGGCCGACCGACCAAATACAAGCTAAAGAGCTAAATAAACAGCGGACGCAAAAGCCATAAGATGGCGATAAACAAGAGCCAATTAGTGTGCCTTTAACCCACAATGCAACCAACCGAGCCGCCAACCTAGTCGTTAAACCCGCCGCACATCTCACAAAAGTGGATCCCTTGGGGATCAGCTTCCTCCTCTGTAACAATTAAATTTAAGCAAAGCAAATGAGTACAAGAATGTACTCGCAAGACTGACGTGTAGTGTAACAGCCTATACATAGCTACATGCAAGCTTATTTAAGTGGAGGAGGTTCTAGTCTCATTTTTAGCATAAAGCAAGTTTTCATTTGCAATAATGTAATAGATTTAAAGCAATTTGACAATCTGTTTTTAATTGTTGAAATAACAGCGATACAAATAATAATAACAACAATAAAGACAACCTAGAAGTGACTAACCCAATAGTCACCACCACAATAGCATGAATTACCCATTCATACCAACCCAACAAGTTTTAATTAAAGGTTATAGTCTAGTTCTTGCACGACCTTACTAAGCATGTCCACAACCTAGGATGAGGTTATTCGAATAGATTTAACCCTGCAGGGGTGTACCAATGTACCCACACGTCAGACCGCCTTTTCGCCAAGCTATTTAGCACACTTCCTTTGGTATGCCGGCACGGCTAAGTCCTACGAGACATTTCCAATGGGTTGTGCTAATTAAGAGTCGCACGTATGGGGGTTATCACCTAGCGGACCGCCGTTACGGGCTCCCACTAAGGACCCACACGAAGAGTAGGATGCACCGGCCCAACCTAAGCAACTGCGGGTGCTCCCCTCCTTTCCCAACAACAAATATTTTTCTTTACAACCACCACACGACTCATTAATTAACACCTCCCAAAGTACTTAGTCAATAAAGGTTCCATATGCCCCTCGTGTGGTTAGCACGCAAAATTGCTCAGCTTAGTGACACAAGTAACTCGGTCCTTAGGGACTTAGGCACCATTCCAAACACACCCAACAGATCACACCAACATCCATTGTGCCCAAGTCGATAACAATTTGTTTTCAGTTTTATTTCTTTACAAAGTAACAAAGCACAAGTGCTGGACATAATAGAATAATAATTTTTGTGTGATCAAAGTTATTGACTAAGTCGATAACCGCCCAATTCTACCGGTAGCTCAGCATTTCTAAGCATGACACCGAAAAGACAATAAAAGAGCATAATTCAATCACCGCGCTCTAATTCACCGGCGAGATTAGTAACTTATGGTTAGTGGTAGGGGATAACAATTTAAGGGCAACTATGCAATAGGAATAGCTACCTCTAATCGACAAAATTAACTTTGACACAAAGGCATGCATACATATAATTTGTAAACAAAGTATAGACTTTAAAAATAATGGGATTGAATATGATCAAACTACTTGCCTTGCTGAAGTTGCTCAACATGCTGTAGAGGATCACTCTCAAGGTCAACGAACTCGTCGGCACCTAACGAAAAAGTGAAAAAGAACCGATAAGAACGAAGAACACCGAAAAGACTCAACAGCCAACTTCCACTAAACACTATGAAATTTTTACAGCAGGTAGAACATGATTTTTAAAGAATTTAGCAATAAGAAACAATTGATTTGGATTCTCAATGCAAAAGTTATGGCCAAAACAAATTCAGCTGGCTGGAAAATGCTGAAAAATCCAAATAGGTTACTGTTCATCCGAATTTAATTCTTTAGCACAATTTTCCAAAGAGGTGTTGCACCTGAGATTTTTATGGTAAGCAAAGCACCTCATGATATGAACAACACAATTTGATTCACCTCATTTGGAGCTAGGATGCATTTTCTATGATTTTTCAAAGACATGCAAAAGAGCACAAATAAAATGCAACCACAAAATCTTTTAAAAACAGTGGAATACCTAAAACCTATTCTACAATGAAGCACACTAACAGAGGAAGCTAACAAACTTGGTTTCACTCAAAAAGGATCTACAGAGAATTACTTATGCAATTTTCAAGTTAAATGCAATTTTTAGAGCACAATTAAAGCCTATATCTAAACAAATTTACCAAACTATTTTCTGGAGCCGAACTAAGCTTCCAACCATTTTTAGATTAAAGCTTAGTTCAAACCAGAGCTAACAAAATTTGAATCAACTGAAACGGAGCTAAAATGAATTAGTTAAGCTATTTTTAAGTTTAATACCTTTTTCAGTTTACAAATAAATCCCTCGGGAATTTCCTAAAAGGAATTCAAAGCGGAAAAGCCTGGGCTGTTGATCTTGGATCCAACGGCCCGAACGAACGGCCAACGCGATAAAGCGCGCGCGAAACCAGATGAACGTGGACCGTTGAGATTGAATCCAACGGCCTAGATTGAATCTGACGCGGCCGCGTTTGAACACGTGCGCGCGAAAGATCTCGCGAACGTGAACCGTAGATCGCAAGATGGATGGCTCTATGAGCATAACCACGGTCTTGGCGCACCGCATACGCGCAAATCTCGACCCGCAGATCAAAAACGAACGGCTCACCGCGATGCCGCAGCTGCGCGCAGCGCGGTCGCGGCTTAAGCGCGTGGGGCCCGCATGTCAGCGACAGATTAGCCGTTTGGGATAGCCATTAATGCTTAAGCTAATCATTACGCAGTTAATGAATGAGATTTGTCCTAATGACGACGCAACAGTGCCGACGTGTTCGACAACGCAGCCCGACGCACTCCAACGCTCACGCGCAAACTCGAGCCGCGGCGCGCAAATAACGGTGATGCGAGCTGCGCAATAGCCTTGCGCACCTCCTGGTACCACTCACTACGGCTGAGCCGGCCCAGAACGGCGGCGAGCCGGAGAGGAGCGGCGGTGACACTCACGGCCACGACGACAACAACAAAATGCTCCACAACAGTTCAAGGTAGCGAGTGCGACAGCCACTAGGGACTAATGCAAAACTACCTGAGGGCTGGAGAGGAGCAGAGAAGGTCGGAGCAGCTTCGGCGACATGGAACCACACCGGCGCTGGAGACGACAACGAGGAGATGACGGCCTAAGCAAAATGAGCAAGACCGGGTCATCAGGTTAGCTTCAATAGGGCTCAAGGAAGGTCCATGAGCAAAGAATTGAAGAACGGAGGTGCTTACCGGAGTTGGGGACGAAAGGGGTGAACTTCGGCCGAATTTGAGCAAACCCCAAATTAGTTGATTCCTGAGAATACAAACCAAAATTAAGTTAGGGGATTTGAACAAGGTGAAGAGGGGCGCGAAGTGACGCGATTGGATTTGCAAATGAACCACTGAAGTGCCAGAACGACGAAGCTTGCTCTACGGCCGACAATGGCGATTTAGGGTTTTGGTGAATTGAGCTCGAGCAACCCGAGAGGAAGCAAGGCAAAGCTACAGGGGTGCTAAAGAGAGGCAGAGAGAGAGAGAGCTCAGGGGCTTCTTATAGCTGGAGAGCAAGGAAGGGAGCTAGGGCAACGCTCAAAGGTGAGCTCGGTCCACGCTCTACCATGGGCGAGTTGAGCGACGGGAGCAGGTGAGAACGCGACTTTGAGGGCGAGGCTCTGACCCGCATTCAATGCTCTGAGCCATTGCAGCATGAGCGGAGTGGACAAGGTGCTGCGCTGCTTCACCCACGCCCTGCCATGGCGACCGGGTGCGCGCGCGAGCGACCGAGGTTAACGAAGAACAGACGCGGCGCAGGCCCACCTACCAGCGAGAGAAAGCGGCGCGGCTCGAGCCGGAACAGCGACGAGGTGGTTGAGTCGAACCAACAGGCACGGGTGTGACCGCAACGGTTGGATCGAGATCCAACGGCTCGCACGCGATGGAGGACGAACGGCTTCGCGCAAACGTGGGCCGCCCGATGGAGATCCAACGGCTCACGAGGCTCGCACGAATAGGACCGAGCCTAGTGTACCTGGGCGGTTGGGTCGAACCAAGACCGGGGTCGGGCTCGGACCCAAGGAACAGTGCACACAGAATAGGGTTTGAATTTGAAGCTGAGTTTAGAAGAATTTTTAGATGTAGCAAAGTAGCTCCAAAAATTCTAAAATTTTGACTGGAAGTTCCTCACTCCAGGATTAACCTTACATAAAATTTTTAGAGATTTTCATGCACTGCATTTTTCTCAAGAAATTCCTCAAGGTTTGTTCTAGGGTTTGACCAAGAGTCAAACTGATTTGACTTGCCTCCAAAAATTATCAAATAATTTCTAAAATTATAAAAAATTTTAGTGGAGTCACACAGCATCCCTAGAACCAAGGAAAAATATTTCCAGAGGTTGCACACAAGATTTTCGACAAGGGTTGAAAAGAGGGGTCATGACTTTAGTCAATTGGAGATTTGAGTTTTTGAATTCCACAATTCCTTTACAAGAATTATAGAAAATTTCAAAAACTACAAGATGCAAGAAAAGTTTTAATTTCTTCTCATTTTCTTACATTTGAAACACATACCCATATTTGGGATGTTACACACACACACTCTCTCTCTCTCTCGGCCGCGCGCTCACCCGACCCCACCAGTTAGCCTCACTCGCGCTGGCCTTTGCTGCTAATGTGTGGGTCCCACCGTATCTCCTGTTTATCGTTCTCGAATCCGTTGAGGATTCTGTCCACCGTCGCGAGGCCGTTTTGGGCGTCCGTGCCCTAGACTTTCCAAGGCGGTTGGGTATAAAGGGAGAGGTAGCCCTTGAGCTCCGCATCCCAAACCCTAGCCGCCAAACTCCTGCGCCAAACTCTAGCCACCGGGAGAACTCGAAGAAGCCAAGGTCGCTGCTGCTACTCCGATGAGTGATTCCGCCGCAACCGAAGCCACCCGAACATCGACGTCTGCACCTTCGGCATCGCAAGAGCGATGGTTTCATCTTGGTCACCTTCACTTCACTGGAGCGTCACCGTAACCCTACTTCTGTTGAGCCCGTGCCTTTCCCGTCGCTTCAACCTCGCCGCCGGTCGCCACAGTTGCCCTTGAGCACACGTGAGCACACCTACGAGATCCCCGCATCACCCTCTACCTCCTGGTACCACCTACCGCCAACGAGCCGCCGTCTATTGCCGGAACCCTTAGTTCCCGAGCCTCACCGCCACTGATTTGATGTGGTCGTCCACGTTGGTAGCCACATTAGCGCCCTTGCTTGCGTGTCGTCCGGCGTGGTGCTGTGTCAGCAGCCACGTGCGCGCCTGCGTGTCCGGTCCACCAATTCCCAGATCCAATCTCCAGTAGACTCAGTCCATCAAAAGCCAAGCCACTGACATGTGGATCCCACATGTCAGAATTTCTTTTATTTCTTTTAATTCCAAAAATCGAGTGGCGTCATCTTTGTCGTCATAAATCAATTTTCCAGTAGAAAAATAAATCCCGAAAATCCAACAATTCCAATTTAGGTTATTTCTTTAGTTTTGATCTTCCAAAGGCCATATCTTCTTCATCCGAACTCCGATTGAGCGTATTAAAAATTTTAATTCATATAAATTTGATATCTATTTATCTGAGATTTTTATTTAATTTTTAGAGTTTGTTTGCTCTCTGTTATTTATTTGTTTTCTTTGTTTGTTTCGTTTGCGAGTAGACGTTGATACATCGGGGAGCTTTGAAGAAGAAGAGTGCATCAAGATCAAAACCAGTATCTAGATCTATTCCAAGGAAAGTTATATCTTTGATCATATTGAACCCAGTTTTTAAAATACTTTGATTTAAATTATTGTATTTACTTTAAGTATTTATTTAAATACTTTTGGGTGTAGTTATTAATCCTAATTGTTATACCCACCTTGTCTATTGTTATGTTATAATCTTTTGTCACCCTAGATTGGTTCATTATTTAGTTGGCATTATCGTAGCACCAACGTGGGTTAGTTAGATACGAGTAGATTGCCTAGCCATGCCACGAGTCATTATTTCATGTGAGTTGTAAATATGAATCTGACTAAGTGATTATGGAACTTTAGGATAAAACTGTGTGCATTGTGTGTCATTACTCGTTGGTGGCATGTGTTGCACTTAATCAATAGGGTGGGAAAAGATTTAGACTGAGGCAAGTGGTGGATACTGTGTGATATGGTGGAGCTGTGTGAATGAGAATGATAATCTTCGTGGCATAGTTAGATATTAGAAGTCCTGCGTTGATCAATTAAGGACTTAACTTTGTGCGCCATTGAATTGAGTCTCACTGTACAACTACATGCCTAATGGGACGGGCCTAACTTAATTAGTAAGTTACGGAATCTCGACATTGATTACTCAGTTTGCAGGTTAGGAGCTCAGTGATGGGTGGAGGTGTAAACTTCCAGGTAGTCGCATCGCGGGGCGGTTCGTCGTTTCCCTGTCCAACGGTGTGTGTTATGCCAAAGCACTGTGTTTTGGTTGGTATGAGGTAAAGCACATTGGGAGTGCCAATTTTTGAGATGAAGTTTCGGAAAAGTTATGTTATGATTAGTACTTGCTACATTGGTTATGTCGTGTGGGTAAAGTGTACAATCTCTACAGAGTGTTAATTAATCTATTCGAATAGCCGCGTCCGCGATCATGGATAAGCTCGGGGATTTCACACGAGGGGTAGTGTTCATAAAACATTTGGGAAGGGAGTTGCGTAATCAAAGTCATATGGCTATATGAATAATTTGTTTAGACTTTGTGTTCTTTGTGAAAATAACTGATAAAATTAATATTGTTTATTTGTTTTACTTCATGTTTTAATTTATTATTCATATTCAATTGCAAATATTGCATTTCTACAAAAGAACCATATAAACCATTCATTTGGAATAAGCCATCATGTATACATTGCATTCTGTGGTATGACTTGCGAGTACAGTTGTGTATTCATGCTTGCTGTAGACATTCAACAGAAGTGGAAGAGTCTATGTCTGCCTTCGAGAAGGAGTTCTATGAAAGTGCTGATCATTAGGGTCTTGATCCCAGTCGATTGCTTGTGGTGAATTGATGGGATCTCCACTGGAGTTTAGTTTTATTCCGCTGCTGCTATTTATTTCTTGTTAGCCCTGCGTGGCTTAATAGTTGTAAACTCGACTATAAGGTCAAAACCATTATTTGCTATTCAAATTAGTAGTTTATTTTATTAATCGTCTTGTGTGGATCGATATTCATTTATGTTGACACTGTGTTACACTAGCGTGATCCTGGACTAGCTAGTTCATTATACACAGAGAGTTCAAAATTACATTTTTAGGTCCTGACATCTACTCTAATGCCGTTCATGCACAATAGTACATAGCCAGCAACAGCATTTAAAACATGATGAACCTATAGTTTTCTCGCTTGTTCTTTTCGAGTTTTTTTTTTCATTTTGGCCCCCTAGCGCCACACAATTACAAAAATAACCCCTATACCATTTTTTTTTGCAAATCTAGACCCCCCTCCCTCACCTTCCGCGGTCGGGGAGTGGGGAAGGTCACTTCCGCGCTCCCCGAGCGCGGAAAGACACTAGAGGGTGGTCCACGAGCGCGGGAAGTGAACTTTCCGCGGTGGCCGAGCGCGAAAAGTGAGAGAGGGTCTAGATTTATAAATAAAATATGATGAGAGTCATTTTTGCAATTGATTCGGGTCAGAGAGTCAAAATAAAAAAAGATTAGTTCTTTTCTTGCAGACGTGATCAACCTAGCTAATTAAGCTCAGCTTGCTTGACTAAACCAACATGAAGCACCAACATCAACATGCATGCGTACCTAGCTAGCTAACGTACGCGCGTGCAGCAGCTAGCCGTGTCGCATGACTACTCTTCCACGGCGACGGCGACGGCGACGGCGTACGTACGTACGTGCCGGGTGCTTCGAAGAGCTAGAGAGCCCCGCGCCACCTACCCCTTTCACCAATTAAACGCCCGTTTCGTCACGCCGCTCTGCTGCATGCTCCCAGTCTCAGCAGCTTAGCTACATAAGCAGCGCACCCCACCCTCGCATCGCGCACACAACCTCCAGCTCCCAAGTCTCATCGCTCATTAGCTAGAGCTTGCAGGGCAAAGTGCCACCTCTTCTTGCTCTACCTAGAGCGGAGCAAGGCTAGCTAGTCTCATTAACTAACGACTCCATTCGCTGACATGGGGAGCCTGGACGCCAACCCTGCAGCCTTCGCTGAAGTCGAGGGCTTCCAGCCGCTCAACGCCGACGACGTCCGCTCCTACCTCCACAAGGCCGTCGACTTCATCACCGACTACTACAAGTCCGTCGAGTCGCACCCGGTCCTGCCGGGCGTCGAGCCAGGCTACTTGCTCCGCCTGCTCCAGTCCGCGCCGCCCACATCCTCCGCGCCCTTCGACGTTGCTATGAAGGAGCTCCGCGAGGCCGTAGTGCCCGGCATGACCCACTGGGCCAGCCCCAACTTCTTCGCCTTCTTCCCGTCCACCAACAGCGCCGCGGCCATCGCCGGCAGCTCATCGCCTCCGCGATGAACACCGTGGGTTTTACGTGGCAGGCGGCTCCCGCTGCCACGGGCTGGAAGGTGCTCGCGCTCGACTGGCTTGCGCAGCTCCTGCGCCTGCCCACGAGCTTCATGAACCGCACCAGCGAAGGCCGCGGAACCGGCGGGGGCGTTATCCTCGGGACCACCAGCGAGGCAATGCTCGTCACGCTCGTCGCCGCGCGTGACGCCGCTCTGCGCCGGAGCGGGTCCAACGGCGTGGCCGGGATCACGCGGCTCACGGTGTACGCCGCCGACCAAACACACTCCACGTTCTTCAAGGCGTGCCGCCTTGCCGGATTCGACCCCGCCAACGTCCGCTCCATCCCCACCGGGCCGGAGACCGCCTACGGTCTCGACCCGGCGAAGTTGCTCGAGCTCATGCAGGCTGACGCCGACGCCGGCCTCGTGCCAACCTACATCTGCGCCACGGTCGGCACCACGTCGTCCAACGCCGTCGACCCGGTAGGCGCAGTCGCGGACGCTGCCGCCATATTCAATGCGTGGGTCCACGTCGACGCTGCCTACGCCGGCAGCGCGTGCATCTGCCCTGAGTTCCGCCACCACCTCGACGGCGTCCAGCGCGTGGACTCCATCAGCATGAGCCCGCACAAGTGGCTGCTCACGTGCCTGGACTGCACCTGCCTCTGGGTGCGCGACACGCACCGCCTCACCGACTCGCTGGAGACGAACCCGGAGTACCTCAAGAACGACGCCAGCGAGTCCGGCACCGTCACCGACCTCAGGACATGCAGGTCGGCGTCGGGCGACGCTTCCGCGGGCTGAAGCTCTGGATGGTCATGCGCACCTACGGCGCCGCCAAGCTCCAGGAGCACATCCGCAGCGACGTAGCCATGGCCAAGATGTTTGAGGACTTCGTCCGCTCCGACGACCGGTTCGAGGTGGTCGTGCCGAGGAACTTCGCGCTCGTCTGCTTCAGGATCAAGCCCCGCGGCGCCATGACCGAGGTGGGCGCCGAGGAGGCCAACCGCGAGCTGATGGAGCGCCTGAACAAGACCGGCAAGGCGTACCTTGCGCACACGGTGATCGGCGACAAGTTCGTACTGCGGTTCGCGGTTGGGTCATCGCTGCAGGAGGAGAGGCACGTGCGAAGTGCTTGGGAGCTCATCAAGAAGACGACCGCCGAGATCGTCGAGGAAATCAAGTAGAGTCGTAGCACATATGATACAACACGAGTTAAATTGCTACTCCCTCCGACCAAAATTACTTGACGCTAAGAGAGAACAGTGCAGTTCAGTCAACGTCAATCATAAAAAACCGGAGGGAGTATTCTATGTTTGATTTATTGTTGATACGCCGAAACATGGTGATCGAATAAATTCTTTCGGCAGCGGTGCATGATTCAGATGGACTACACGAGCAATGAGTCAGATGGACGTGCTCGTTTTTTTTTTTTCTTTCGTGTTATGTACCTGCATGTCGATCAGAAAGTATTTGTTGAGTTTGAGTTTGAGTGTGGCACGAATTGAGTTTTCTACTCTAAGTCATAGTTCTACTACTACACAGAGCTTTTAATGTCTTTTATGTACTACTAAAAATATATCACTGTAGTTCATAGAGAAAAGCAAGAGTTTTATTATAAACATCTCCTCATATAATGATATTACCTTCATGCATCTGTGATTTTTTCCCCGAAAGGGTTTTTCATATAAAATTCATGTCTCTCGTTCCTATTTTAAGTGAATTATTTACAACAAGTGGTATCAGAGCACAGGAGATTTGAGGAACGAATCTTCTCACGTATCACGAGTTGCAATCTGAATGGTATCGAATTTGAGGCCGTCTCCGTGTCGATGACAAGGAGCAGTTGTTTCTCCCGCGGAATAAAGCAGGGAGCATAGTAGGCAGATCACGAGGTAAGCAAAGCAACAACAACATTGATTTAAGAAAAAAAACGTTCAGACAGAGCAACACTGATTGCAAAGAAGAACATTAAACCCGAAAAGGAGCCGATAGAGATTCCGGTGGAAATTGCTACGTACACACACCAAGCGATTTGCTAAGCGCACACGAGCAAGTGTACAACAACTTTGGTCTTGATTGCTTCGCATACACAAAAGTGTACCAAAGATTCTTGTAACATCCCAAAAATCCCAATTTTGGGAAAGTATATTGAAAATAAATGGGGGAATAATCTTTAGCATGTTTATGTGTGGGAAAATATTTTGAGCATGTTTTTGAACTTTTGCATAAAACATACATTGAAGTTATATGCAAACAACAGCTTGAAAGAATTTGTGAAAATAATACAGAATACATAAAATTCTGAAAAAATTTACACAATGAAATAAACCGTGTCAGAAACATCCACAACAATTTTTCATAATTTTTGGTGCCTGTTTGATAGGTTTAAAAATTTGTCAATGCCTCAGCCTTTTTTTGGAAATTTCAAACTCCGTTTGATTTTCCCGCTGAGCCAATGGGCCGAATTCGCCCGGCCCAATTCCATCACACCCACTCTAGCCCGCCTCGCACCCCCACTCCTCGTGCTCACTAACACGCTGGCCTCACCCATCAGCAGACTTCGTCCACCTCGCTTCGCCCCCACGCGCCAGCGCGCTCCGCCACTCGCCCATGGTTTGCGATGCCGCGTCCACCGTTTTCACGCCTCAACTGCCCCGTCACCTCCGCCTGCTCCTCGCCCATGCTAGCAACCCGTTGACACTCCCTTTTCTTGCACGGACGGAGAGACCAGAGCATGCCCGTGATTTTCACGCTGCGGCCGCATTTTCTCGCCGTGAATCTAACACGCTACTCATTGCTATTTAAGCCTCCGGGCATGTCACCGTCTCTCTAGCTCACCCCTCGTTCCATCTCGTGCTTTCTCTGAGTTTCTAGCTCTTTGAATCGTCGAGAACGAGAGGGTCTTTCTCGTTGCCAGTGAGCAAGCCTTTCGCCGCCATTGCCACAGGTTAGCCTCCTTGCCTGCGACACCCGCATCATCACGTGCCTCTCACTTCACTCATCCTTTTCCTTTGCTCAATGTAGCTTCGGGAGTTTGACGAGGATTAAAATCTCTATGTATTAATTTTATACATAATAAAAGACCATATGTCTTCATGGTCGTAACCCCTAAGAATCACGACCTCCGTGGTCGTAAGGATTCTAGAGGTTATATCAAGAATACTCTGGTCAGACGAGGTCCTGTACCCAGTCCCCGACCAGATGACCGCTCGTAGAAGCAATGAACTAGCATCTGGATGACTCTGGGTATATTCCTTACCATGTGATGAATGGAATACATATCATATTTGGTCCATACCACGCGATGTTACATGATCCTGGCACTGACAATAACTACCCTACGGCTAAGTGTCTCACGGACGCACAACTGTAGAACGGTTGCTACTTCATCAACCGTTGCCTCATTCCGACTAGTCGCGACACTTCCAACTGCCGCCACTTCATCAATTACTTAAAGAAGAACATGAGCGGCAGAAGGAAATCCAGCTCGGAAGATCAACAGACGATTGGTTTTCAATAGCATAGCAAGCATAACGTTCAGTGTAATTAGGATTAGTCCATCGCCTTGTCGAAGGCACCCCATGTAATAGCCAATTTATAGGAATAAAAGAGCAATCTTATTCTCCCCTAAGAACTCTTTGCCATTTTCCTCTTTTTCATTTTGTAAGATCGGCGACTTGATCGTCGACAGCTGGCACCGCCCGTGGGAAGAAGGCGTTGAGTGGGACTTAGGATGAGAAAAACTGGTTCGACATGGCAGACTACTCCAACCTCGACATGGACGCATGCATCCACACCATGGAAGAAAACGGGATGTCATCATCCTCCTCTTCCGCCGGTTTGCCTGTCGCAGAGATTGACAAAATCGACCGGATGGATGAGGATACACCGCCACCAACAATGATGCTCTCAGAGGAACCGCTTGTTCCGACCAGTTCGGAACGTCCTAACACCTCTGCAAGCCTGGTCGACCTGATCGACGAAAGCAACAATGGGAGCCAGTAGCGGCGACGGAGAATCTAAGTACTCGATAATGTCATGGGCGACCAGTATTCGCCAACGGCTCCTACGTATTCCGGGGGTCAAGCGACATCTGGTAAGCGTATCAATGAAGCTATCATCGATCGCTGGCGAAGTGGACATGGTGAAACTTAGCATACGATCGGTAGTACGCCAGATCAGGCTAAGTCCACCACAAAGCTCACCAGTAGCAGTAATCTCTGACCGCTCTCCATCGTGGAAGCTCCTTGTAGAAACACTGCAAGGCTCTCCCTTAGCTACGACGGGAGTTACTCGGAAGATCACTGTTGGCGCCACGAAGTTAACACAATCAGAGATACCAATTCGGATGCCATACACAGTCCTCCACGGGTTAACTCGTCACCACCTGCTGGTGGAAATGATACAGGCGCTCAAGCACCAACTACCAGAGGCAACCGAACTGATGGATGTGCATCAGTTAATTCACCTGTTCTTACTCCATCACGAGTAAGGAATTAGGGAAGGCCATCCGGGAGGTCGAGGGATAACTCGACTCATCGGACGCCCACTGCAAGCGGAAATTTACCACGACCTTCGGTAACTCTACAAAACCTGCAACGAGTTCGGGATATCTTGAATAATCCAGACCTTACTTTGGCAGGAACTTCAGGTTATGTATAGCTTGCTGGTCAGGTGTTGGAGATCCTCTAACAAACCATGCGACGTACAGAAATATACCTCGAGTAAAGGAATTCACAAAGTCACACGATGACCTCATCCCAGCGCTCCTCCCTCAGTAGAGGACAACATGGTCGTACAGAGGATCGGGCAACACCAAGACCCCCTCGTAGGTTTTTACTAGGAAATCACGAGGGAAGATGACTCTTCAAAACAGCCTCAAGCATCATCTGAACCAGGTAGGTGGTCAAAGGCGTTATCTTAACGTCCACGACCGGGTTGGTACACCAAATCCTAGATATGCAAATCTGAAGAACCGATCCCCGACTGACTATAATTTGGCTCCTTTTCAAATAAGGCACCACGGACCCATTACGGGCTGCCAAGCATTTTCGGTAGGTCTCCAAGCTGTTCGTTGGCCGGATAGGTTCCAACCAGCCAACATAGAGAAGTTCAATGGGACTCAGAACCCATTAGAATTTCTTCAGATTTATTCTACTGCCATCAAGGCCGCTGGCGGTAACAATAACGTAATGGCAAATTATTTGCCCACGGTCCTTGAAGGGTCTACCCGGTCGTGGTTTCTTAACCTGCCGGTTGGATCTATCTATAATTGGGAGTAGCTCTGCGATACTCTTATCACCAACTTTCAAGGGACGTACGACCACCTCGGAAAGGAGGATGATCTTCATCGGATGAAGCAGAAGACCAATGAAACTCTTCGACAATATATCAAGAGATTCAGTCAGATTGGGAATTCCATCCCAGAGATTGCAGAATCTTCTGTCATCCAGGCCTTCAAAGCAGGGTTGAGAAATCGCCAGTTTATGGAGGATATTGCAATAAATCCTCCACGAACAACCGTCGAACTTTTTGACATGGTGGACAAGTACGTGGCTACTAGTCAAGCAGTCGAATGGTACGAAGCTGTTGATCAAAAGGACAAGAATCCCCAGTCAGGTCTAGAGAAGCAGGAGAAGAAAAGTAAGAAGTCTTTCAAGAACAAGAAGAATAGCAAACCCGACAACAAGGAAGTCCTTACGATTCTAGAGAAGTATACCAACGGTAAGAAAGATTTCACCGGTCGGAACAAAGGTAAGGCTCCGACCAGTGACTTCAAGAAGTCAAAGAAGTGGTGTCCAGTTCACAAAGCGGTAGGGCATGATCTGCGCACTTGCCGGACCTGGCAAAGTAAGCTCGAAGATTACTACTCAGGCAAAGGGCCATTCCCCTCCATAACAGAACTTGGAGAATCAATCTCCAAGAAGGACAAAGATGTTGACGAAGAGATGGATTACTAGGAGCCGCAATATACGGTGGATATGATCTTCAGAGAATCCTCCTCGTACGATTCTAGACATCATCTGAAGGCCATGGAGCGGGAGGTCAACCTTGCTGAGTCTCCGATCACTGTCAAACCTTCCAGGTGGTCGGAAACCGTGATCTCCTTCAGCAAAGAAGACTGCCCCATCCCGTCGACTCGACTAGGTTGGTTTCCTATCGTAGTTGAACCTACTATTAACAATTGCAAAGTTAATCAACTCCTAATAGATGGAGGTAGTTCTTTAAATATTTTGTTTGCGGGAGCATTAGAAGAGATGCAGATCCCAAGGTCCAAGGTAAAACCTGTGAAATATACCTTCCATGGCATAGTTCTTGGTTCTATCGCTAAACTGATAGGGCAACTCTCCCTACTAGTTACGTTCAGAAGACCCGACAACTTCCGAACAGAGAAAATTCCGTTTGATGTGGTAGATTTCAAAACCACATACAACGGGATCCTCAGTCGTCCGGCTCTAGTAAAATTCTTGATAGTCACGCACTACAGTTATCAGAGTCTAAAGATGCCAGGACTGAAAGGTGTCATCATGGTTCGAGGAGACCGCAAAATAGCTTATGCATGTGATCGGAAGTCCTTAGAACTGGTCGATGAGCTTCCGACCAGGGAAACTAACCCGTCACCCATGTAGGTCAAGCACTCGAGGCCAAAGATGGCGCTAAAGCCTTTCGACTAGACCAAGGAGGTACCACTCGGCAAAGGTGCTCCTCTAGGAGGCGTCAACACTCTGTCTGGGTCAAGAAACATTGATGCGTCCAGCCAAAAGGTACTAGTCGCGGTAGGACTCAACCTCAAATAAGAAGAGTCGCTGGTCTCCTTCCTCCGAGCAAATCAGGACGTATTCGCTTGGCAGGTGTCCGACATGGCTAGATGTAACATCCCAAAGTTTTGTTACCAAAATAAAATTTAATAAATTTATTATTTTATTGGACTTTTGAAATTTGAAAGAGACTTATTGCTTTATTTGAATTTATGAAGTTTTAAAAGTCAAAAGTAAAATTTTATTGAAGTTTTGAAGTTTTATTTGATTTAAATTGAAATTTTTTAATTAATTTCTAGAATTTTCTAAATTTTAAAAGCTTTTCTCTAATTATTTTAAAGCTAAAATAAATTATGTGCAAAACTATTGCCAATTTTAAGTTGGAAATATTTTACTTAAATCCAAAATAACGCTAGGAATTTACGTGAATTTTTCTAGAATTTTTGGATTTTATTTGCTATTTTCTAAACCTTTTTTGAATTAACCAAATTATCTAAATTGTTAAATCATTTGAAAATCCCAAATCGCTTTCGGGCCGAAACCTTGGTTCGGCCCATTTCTTCCACATCGCGTGGCCCATCTCCACCCGAGCCATCTCACTTCAACCGCATGTGCGATCTTGACCGTCGGATTGAAATCCGATGGCCATCCGCATTCCTCCTCTCCTCCTTCTCTTACAGGTGGGCCCGCCCATGTTTTCTTCAACCCCTGTTTCTTCCTCCTCCAGCTGCAAGAACCACCCGCCATGACCTCACACGGGAGCTTCATATCCAGCGCCAGTTTCGCCCCCTTCCTTTACGGTTTCACGCGTAATCAAACTATCCGTTCATGCCGCGCCCGATACCAGCCACCTCTCCCCCTTTCGTGTGCAGTTACACCGAAATCCCACCATGGTCACCACCGCCCCCGCACCACGATCTCCTCCCTCACCCGTCCCCGGCCCCCTATAAAAGGGAGCACCGGGTGAGCATTCTCTCCCTCATCCAAACCCCTCAACTCACTCCTTCTATTCCCTCTTGGTTTTGCCGTATTTCACGATTGAAGATTCATGGCCAAGTGCCCGTTCTTCTTCGTCTCCGGTGCCACCCAAGCCGTCTCTTCACTGCCAACCACTTCTTCTGCATCGCCACATCGACGCCTACCCGTGCGCACCTTTCCCCAGCTCGAAGACCTCCGGAGCCCCAACCTCGCCGCGAGCCCGACTTCACTGCCGCCGTCACCCTCGCCGCCGCCATTCCTGTAGCGCCTAACCGCCGCCTTGGTGAGCATCACGTTCCCCTTTCTCCCCTCTTGCGATTGTGCCCTTTGCCAGATGCCGTCGGGCCACCCTTCACCGGCGAGCTCGACGCCCAGCGCCGCCGTGGCCATGACGACGTGGCACCGCCACTTGGCACCACGTTAGCCAAAAATGCCCCATCACTGCCTACGTGGCGCTGACGTGGCCCATTTCTTTAACTGAACGGAAATTCAGTGATGACGTCATGCTGACGCATTAGTTCGAATTTCCTTTGGAAGAATAATTCCATTAATTCGGGAAAATCCAATTTCGCGTATAGATTTCGACGACTTCGGAGAGTCAGATTTTCAACATCGTTTGAGAACATTGATTAATTAAGCAAGGCAAGTTATATCTTTGATCATATTTGAGCCCAATATTTAAGATTATTTAAATTTTGTTTTAAATTATTACTGCAAGCTTATTTATATTCAGTAATTTAAATTCCTGTTTTAAATTTATAGATATGCCTAAATCCTTTGTATGACCAATGTTGATATTTGATTCGAATATATTGTCACCCTAGATAAAACCTAGTTGATACGATAGTATGAACTAGGACCATTTGAAAACTTTATGCAAAGACATGCTTAGACCAAAACTGTTTGATTTGGGGAATTTCAGCCAAAAATCAAATATTATTTAAACTGTATCCAGAGTGGAAGACCGAATCAGTTCAAGTCAAGCCTATCTCATTCTCAGGTAACTTTCACATATGACCTTTCAATCTAATGTTGTACCAAATTTATGCTTACATGTCTCACAAATTGTGTGGTGTGTTCAGTATTCAAATTTTTATAATGTCTAGACATTTTTTTTTGCTATGGCGCATTATGAAAATATGTCCATTACTTCTTTAATTGGCTGGAAGTAGAAAGTTAAGTGCGCTGAGTAATGAATTAGTGATTCAATCCGCTAATTAAATAATTATATAACTCACCTATTCATCCTTTTTAAACACAAAACAAGTTTATGAAAGACCGTACGTGGATGTATAGTGGTTGGCAGCGTGGTAAAGCTCCCTCTAATGAATGGATTGAACACACCGCACCATTCTTAGACTGTGCCTTATCTATTCCCAATGTAGCTGAAGGTGACACCATTAAGTGTCTATGTGCCATGTGTTGAAACTACGTTAGGCTTGTTCACACCCATGGTAGCCATGCGCCTAGAGGAGTAGTGCTTGTGGTACAAATGCTAGTGAGGAGAGCTCACAAAGGACCAATAATGATGGCAATAACTCTAGTGGTACTACCACCCAAAGAAGCAGTGGATGTGGACGTAACTGTGCCATAGGGCAATCTCAACAAAGAGGGAGGAAGAAGAGGGCCCGAACCAAATTAAGAATGCATATGCGTGGTCGCAATGTTCACATTGCTCCTAAGGGTGATAGGTTAGCATATGAGTACATGTCAGTTCTGGACAGAGCACATGACACTACTACAGAACAGACCTTTGGTCGAACTGCCAAATGGGCAATAGTCTCGGAGAAAATTGCGTCCGGGACCAAAAAGATCTTTAGTCCCGGTTGGTAACACCAGCCGGACTAAACGCCCCTTAGCGGCTCACGGTGGCGAGCTTTGCGGGAGGACATTTAGTCGGTTGGTGTTACCAACAGGGACTAAATGTCAACCTTAGTCGGTTGGTACTACAATCCGGGACTAAATCGTTAGTCCCGGATTGTAGTACCAACCTGGACTAAAGGTTGGCATTTAGTCGGTTGGTAACACCAACCGGACTAAATGTCCTTCTATTAAACTCTGTTTGGCGTTAAATCACGGGGAGCCAAAACAGCCGTCAATGGCGGGACACGCCTTGCCATTGCATTGTCACCACCGCGAGCCGTTCATTCACTCAACCGTATTCACGGCGTGTTCATGATAAGCTCTGATGCTAACCTGCCGTCCATTATGAAAAATATGAAATGTGAAATTTGAATAATTTTTATATGTTATAAAATTGCCAATTAATTCATAAATGGAACTTTCATGATTTTTGTAGGCCACAATAAATTTCCAAAAATCATGAAATTTGTTTTTCCACTAAGTTACACTGTGAACAGTCCATATAAAAATTTTAAGACTATTTGGACAAAGTTGAATTTATACCTATTTTATGCTTATTTATTTAATTATTATTCCATGAATTTTGTAGGCTAAATTAATGATCCAAAAATTCTGAAAATTGTTTTGCCATCTAATTAGGCTATGAACTATCTGTACAAAAATTTTGGGATCAATCTGAAGACTTTTATTTTTCACCTTATTTAATAATTATTTAAATAAATGAAAAATGACTTTTACATGTGTTAGTTAGGTTAAGCTTTGAGGGTGTTTGATGAGATAAGTCTTATCTTATCAGATCCAACCTCTTGGGTAAAAATAATAAATATTAATTTTGTTTTAATAAATAAGTTTAATATTTAATTATTAAGTAATTAGTTAATCTCTTAATTAGCTTAATCACTTAGTTATTGTTTGCCTTTTGGATTGATTGTTGACCTAGGGTCATTCACCCTTAATGACTTTGGGCAATTTAGTTAATTATTAATTATCATTTAACTTGATGTCCCTTCTCCTTAAGCTTACTGTTTAGCGTTAAATCACAGAGGGCTGAACGCAAATAAATCGTCATGCCGGGACACTCCATGACTTAGGGCAAGGCGAAGCTCTAGTGCTGCTATTTGTCAAATAGTGCTGATTCTTTGAAAATTCAAAATAAATTCATCTTAATTTCAAAAATTCTAAAAAATTTGGGTAGCCTCTCTATCATGTGTACTATCTGGGAAAAATTTGAAACTTGAAATTTAATTATGTGATATGTCATATAATGCAGAGCGATGACACGCCATTGGATGTACAATGCCGATCGCCGCTCAAAGAGTTCATTGATGGCGTGCATTATTTCTTAAGAGTGGCCGAGGCAAACAAGCGGGATGGTTTCATGTCTTTGTCCATGTGCCTGTGTAAGAATTTGAAGGAATATTACGGCTCAAGGAGTCTTCACTCACACTTGTTGAAGTCGGGTTTCATGCCAAACTATATTTGTTGGACCAAGCACGGAGAAACCGGGGTTATAATGGAAGAAGGTGAAGAAGAACAATTGGACCCTAACGACATTATTGCTCAATACGGTGACTTGATGATCTTGCAATGGGCGAAAGTGAAGAAGAGGCGAGGCGAAGACACACTCGTGAAGATGATGCTCTTGGTGATGTCATTCGTGATGCACAAAGAGATTGCGAAAGTGAAAAGGAGAAGGCTAAGTTTGACCGCATGCTAGAGGATCACAAGAAATTACTATACCGTCCGTAGAAGATGGGCAAAAAAGTTGGGTACAACAACGGAGTTGCTACAATGGAAGGCCGCGAGAATGGTGTATCGACTAGGCATTTGGGCAATTTGAAGATCCAAAAAGATGCTTAGAAGCCTAACGAATTGCACCGCTCGTCTGAAGCAAAGCAGTTAAATGCGCCCTTTGGGATTAGAAATCCGGAAGATACATGCATGTCCTAATGATGCATCTGTATCGTGGCAAGGACTACGAAATTTGGATGAATGCCCGTATGCAAAGCGTCGCGGTATAAGATCGGCGAGATGACCTGGCGATGTTGAGGCGAAGAACGTCCGGAAGAAAATCCTGCCAAGGTTATGTGGTATGCTCCTATAATACCACGCTGAAAGCGTCTGTTCATAAACAAGGACCATGCAAAGTTGTCGCGATGGCACAAAGAAGACCGTAAGGTAGACAACATGTTGAGACACCTGGCGATGGGTCCCGATGGAAACAATAGGCGAGAGAATTCCGGAGTTTGCGGATGGCGCAAGAAACCTAAGGTTAAGCTTTAAATGCGGATGGTATGAATCCTTTTGGGGACGAGCACTAGTCATAGCACTTGGCTGTTACTCTATGTATCTACAACCTTCCTCCATGGTTATGCATGAAGCGGAAGTTCATTATGATGCGGTGCTCATCAAGGCCGAGGCAACACAACGACATCGATGTCTACCGAGGCCATTAGTTGAGGAACTCCTGCTTTTATGGAGCAAACCGGTGTATGCGTGTGTGGGATGAGTACAAGCAGGAACACTTCGACTGCGAGCATTGTTGTTCGTAACAATCAATGATTGGCTGCTCTAAGTAATCTTCGGAGACGGACAAACAAGGGATACAATGCATGCACACAATGTTTTGATGACATTGACGGTATATATTTGAAAAAAATGTCGAAAGGTCGTGTACCTTGGCCATCGTCGTTTTCTTCCTATGAATCACCAACTAAGAAAGAAAGGCAAGCATTTTAGCGGTAAGGCGAGAACACGAACCAAGCCTGCATAGCCGGCGGGGAGGATGTACTTGATATGGTCAAGGATGTGCAAGTAGTCTTTGGAAAGGGACAAGGCGGCGAACACATTAGAAAGATGCTAAGGGACACGCACCCATGTGGAAGAAGAAGTCCATATTTTGGGAGCTACCCTATTGGCAAGTCCTAGAGGTCCGCAGCGCGATCGGCGTGATGCACGACAAAGAATCTTTGTGTGAACACTGCTAGGATTCATGGATGTGTATGGAAAGTCTAAGGATTCACTCGAAGCACGCAGCCAGGACTTGCGGCGCATGAAAGAACGAGACAACTTTGCATCGAGAGAAGGCAGACGATGGGCGCCATTACTTAAGACACTGCTAGCTTCACTCTTAGCAAAGAAGAGAAGGAAAGCATGTTTGAATGCCTAAACAACATCAAGGTCCCATCTGGATTCTCCTCCAATATAAAGCGTATAATAAATGTGCGGAGAAGAAATTCCTACACTTAAAGTCCCATAGCGCCACGTGCTTATGACGCAATTGCTTAGGTTGCTTTAAGAGAATTCTACCTCCACATGTACGTCAGCCACCGTGAAGCTATGTGCATTCCTCAATGCAATTTCTCGAAGGCAATCAATCCAATGGAAATAGCTACTCTCTGAGAATGATGTGGTTCAATGTCTTGTCGACTTTGAGTTGGTGTTCCTCCATCCTTCTTTAATATCATGACACACCTCCTAGTTCACAGGTCAAGGAGATTAATATTCTCGGTCTGTGTTCCTACACAACATGTTCCCCTTTGAGAGGTTCATAGGAGTCTGAAGAAATATGTTCACCGGCGTGCTCGGCGAGAAGGAAGCATCGCCAAGGGCTCTGGAGACGAGGAGGTCATTGAGTTACGTGTTGACTTCATTCCCGACCTTGACCCGATTGGTGTTCTGAATCGCGACACGAGGGAGACTTAGTGGAAAGGAACACTAGGGAAGAAAACATATATCGATGCGAGGGCGATTATTTCAATAAAGCGCACTACAGTTCTTCAAAACTCCTCCGTGGTGGAGCCGTATGTCGAGTACACAAGGAGTTCCTCGATCCCGTTTCGAGGAAGAATGAAGCTTGGATTAGGCGTCATCACATGGAAACTTTCAGCGGTTGGTTCTTGAAAAGAATGTCGGGGTGATGACAATATTGATGAGCAAGCTGTATTTGTTGGCTAGGCAACCATCGTGGCACATCCTCACGTACAAAGTGCGAGATAAATGGAAATACATTTTACAGTAGCCCAAGATAAAAGAGCACGAACCAAAAGCGAGTGGTGTCGCGTAGATGCCACAGACCCAAATGGAAAGAGGCAAACATATTATGGCGCATAGAGGAGATTTGGGAACTAGACTACGCACCTAATTTTAAAGTCCCTTTGTTCGGTGCCAATGGGTGAAGATGACCGGAGGCGGGGTAACGATCGACAAGGAGTATGGAATGACAACGGTGGACCTCAACAATATTGGGTACAAAGGCGAACCATTAGTCCTTCTGCGATGTGAATCGGTGTTCTATGTGAAAGACATGTCTACAAAACCCAAGAGAGGGAAAAACGGCGACAAATCAACCAATGAGCCAAAAGCCACATAGTTCTTTCGGGGAAAAGAAACATCGTGGGAATTGAGGACAAGTCGGACAAGTCGAAAGATTATGAAAGGGATGACCGAATCCGCCCTTGATGTGACCAAAGACCCAAGCATCTGCTAAATGCGAGGACACTCCATGGTTACGGCATGATCATAACCAAGGGTCATCGTCAAGAAGAAGTTCACCACTGTGCCGCTTGATATATAGTGATGTTTAATAAATAGTGTGTATTAGAGATTTTATGTAATAATTGTAACCAGATGTTTCTATCATATTTTTCTTGTTTTTATCGTTTCAAATGAAATTCCTATTCGATAAAAGGACACATGTAGTCACTATAAAAGTCGTTTGAAATGTCAATAAGATAAAAGGAAATGCAACTATTATTTTAAAAAATTTATGCCTAGTATTTAATTTACTATGCATTTAACAAGAATTAGCATATTTATACAAATAAACTTAATACAAAACCCAAACTGTGAAAACTATGGCGGGAGGCGAATAGTGGGGACCTTTAGTCGGTCAAGTATTCTGCTTGGGACTAAAGGTCACACTGACCGAGACTAAAGGTTCTCTGGAAAATATGTCCCAGCAAAAACCTTTAGTCGGGCAGTGGCACCACCCGACTAAAGGTCCAGCCTTTAGTCGATCCGTATTACACTTGGGACTAAAGGTCTTTAGTCCCGTTAGTATACCGCCGGGACTAAAGGTCCCCTCGATATAAGCAACGTGGCTTCTTCCTTCTTCCACCCCTTAGTCTCCTCGCCGTCTCCTCGCCTGGCGCTCCATCGCTCCGGCTTAAATCGCGCCCGGCCTCCTCCTTCCTCCCGTGGCGCCCCTCCCGCCACCACCTCCACTCGGCTCCTCCCTCCGCCGCTCCAGCTCGCCCCGGCTCCTCCCTCCGCCGCTCCAGCTCGCCCGGCTCCTCCCTCGCCGCTCCGGCCTCGAGCCTGCTCAGGTCCGGCCTCCAGGCCACCTTTCGATATGTCGACGATGTACCATAGGTCCTCATTATCTGAGATTTTGATGATGTTCCTTGATTTTTATTATGCACGATTCTTGATTCATTAATTATCTAACATTTTTTTTACTACCGTCTGATTTATTCGGCATTTATATGTATGGTGTATATCACTCCACCAGCTGGTCACAAATGCGGTTTGACAAGTATGGCCTAACTACATAGCATAGCACAATGTTTAATTAGATAGTCCCTCTTGACAATAGTTGATACGAACTAAATAAGGTTCGACAATTTAGACCTAACTATAGCACGCAAGTAGCACAAATGTTTATCTCCCATTTATCGAGAAGAATTGTTACGGCGTGTGTATGTTTGTAGGATTCTTGCAGAATTCCAGCGTTCTAAATGGAACCTGTCATGTACAATGGGTTTACATCGGTGTCTATAGTCTACATCACGTAAGATTTAAGCTAATGTGGATGAAAGAGAATAAAGAGAGAGAAATGTACTGTCTACAATCCTATAGCTGACTGTAGCACCAGAACCAAGAAAAGCATTAAAAAATTGTGTGGTGTTTACAATCCTGTAGCCGACTATATCACCAAAACCCATTGTATAAACTGTTTTTAATGTTGTCTACAGGTGACATAGAGAGTTGATATAGATAACAGCTATCTGTACCATTGTACATGCCCTTAGGTCTTCGCGTATATCTGAAGATCCGCGTGACCTGCTTCACATGCTCTAAATTAACTCTCCATGCAATGCAATTTCAATCATATATAGGCGAGCACGCGATGATTCTTGATTTTTTTAATATGATTTCTACTCTTGATTTCTATTATTAGAGACCACACAGTTTACAAGAGTTATAACGAAATAACGAGACGAGAGCTTCTCAAAAGCGACTAAGCCCTCGAGAATACTCCTATTACCGTACAAAATAGTCCACACACTATCGAAAACAGAAATCCTCGCGGCCTTTTTTTGACGGCCCATAAACGTGGTATGATCGGTTTCACTTCTAAGATTAAGCTCTAGTGGGCGGTTTGCCACCTTTTATGAGCGGTATTCTCTTGACATTCTAGATTGTCTTGGAAGCCGATGGTTATCAACCATATCGATATCTCGGAGAAAGGGTTGAGATCATTTATTTTTGGGTTTAGTTCAAAGAACACTTGCTCTCATGAATTGCCATGCATGTGTTTGGTTGAATAAGGCATGTTTGGGTGGTCAATGATTGTTCTTTACATCGCTTTACGAAAATTTCATGAAATTTTAAGATGTTCACCATGTTTATAAGCTAACGAGCCTAACGAGTCGAGTTCGAGTTTTTAACGAGCCGAGCGAGCTGGGTTTTTGCTCGTTATCTTAACGAGCCGAGCCGAGCCGAGCTCGTTTTCTTATGAGCCTTAACGAGCCGAGCCGAGCCGAGCGAGTCGACTCGTTATCCACCTACCGATCACGAATCGTTCTAACGTCCTACACATATATTTGCGAAATGGCCGACCGAATGACAACATGGGCGATGCCATGATGGATATTATCAACAATGACGCCTTACAAGGTGCCCAATTGAAGGTGATGACAACAATCAAGAAGTAGATGGCGGAGTCGATGCTTTGCCGATTATGAAGATGAGCAAGACAATCTTTGGCGAGGTCTATCTACAATCTCTTATGTATACATGAAATTCAGAATAATTTCATTTGTCGTATAAATATATTTATTTAAATCTTTGTGTTTCTACATTAAGTAGCCCTCTGGATCGGCGACAACAACGGGGAAGAGTAGAAATGTACGAGGCAGAAGAAGCCGTTGGAGGTCGGTTCATTCTCTCGAATTCGAGGAGGATCTGAGCAAAATACTTGGACCACATGCACGAAAATTTGTCGACCCTTGTGGGTACCTTGTAAGGGCAGGATCGATCAATGCTCGTGAATGGAAGCAAAAGAAAGTTGCTCCTCATATTAGTTTTGTCTCTGATCGTGACAAGGCACTAGTTTGGCAAGATGTCCTTCAACATTTCGCGCTCGTCTGAAAGATGAAGCTTTGAAGGAGAGAGTTAGGAACTGGGCTATGAAGAAGATGGCCACACAATTCCGGTGTTGGAAGAAGAAATTGTACAACACATTTATCGGTAAGAACGGCCTTGATTTCAACACTAAGGCCTCGTCAAGTTGAGGCCGTTTTGGGATGAGTTTATGCAGTTCAAGACATCGGAAGAGGGTGAGGCACGGGTGAGAAGGAACCAGCAGAATGCGGAGCAAAAGAAATACCACCATCACTTGGGATCGGTGGCTCTGAGAGTGCCATTCCTAAGTGGGAAAGAATGGAGCAGGAGATTCTTGCCAAGGGATCGAACGAGAATCAATCAAGCGCCTTTGGCGCGCCAAGTATTGGTTTTTCGGTCATGGGGAAGCACGGACCTAGAGGCCGGAAAGATAGTGTATGGCGCAAAACTCCAAAGAGCAAGCGAAAGATTTGCTTATGTTCGAGGCTTGGTGAGAGTGGCAGTGGCAACGAACGAGAGATAAGGATGGTGACATCATACAGGAAATCTTGAACACGGTGGGCGAACAAGAGGCTATGGGGAGGTGTCGTGGGAGCATGCCTTCCCTAAAGACAAAGCCACCTATAGAAGCCGCCAGAGAAAGAAATACGAGGAGGCGGAGCGGATCTCGCAGGATGGAGAAATGGTTCTTGAGTCACGGGAAGTGGCTCGTGAAGCGATAGAGCGAGAAAAAGCACTTGAAGCCAAAATGAATGAGAAATCAAAAGGCAAGTGCAGATAGCGATAAGTTCCATCCAAAGGCAAAGCGCATCGAGGCGGAGTCAACATCACCCCTAATCGGTTGAAGCGATTGCGCTTCCACGGAGGTGCCGTGATTCAACATGGCGCAGGCTGCGCTTCCCGTGGATGACATCACCGATCCTCTCACGACATGTGAGCTGCACATTCGAGAGAATGCCACGGTCATGGTGGCTATCGGTGTTGTATCTCGTATCGACCCTACGAAGACACCAAGATGCCATGGGGCATTAATACCTCTGGATATGCTAGCGTCTCGGTGGATAGAGTTGTGAAAGGTAATAGCAATGTGCCTCTTGACATTGAAGGAGGTGATGGGAGAAGACTTTAGGAGAAGCGGAGAAGACATTCATATGTTGGCGCAAGCGCTATATCATTATTCCTAGGCGTCACCTCCTCCTCCTCAACAACCTAACCCTAGAGTGCGGATGAAAGTGAGCGAAACATTTTTCACTAATTATGTATTGGCTTAAATAACGGTTTACTCATACCACGTTGTTTTCACAGTGAGAACCTCCCCAACCTAAGTCCAATTATCCATTCACCACAGTCACAGTGTTGCGGGCGATGACAATGAAGTGGAAGACACGGCTGCATCCCCACCGGCCCCACAGCGGGCTCCAACGCCGACACCGGCCCCACGGCGGGCTCCATCGCCTCCACGGCGGGCTCCAACGCCGACACCGGCCGCTCCATCGCCTCCACGGCGGGCTCCAACGCCGCCACCGGCCCCATTGCCTCCACGGCGGGCTCCAACGCCGACACCGGCCGGCCCTCTGCCAAAGAAGAGGCGCACCCACAAGCAAGCGTCGGCCCCACCGTCGCCAAGAAAAAGCCTTAGGGAGAACACCGGCTATTTCTAAGGCAATGAAACTTTCCTATGAGAAGACTGCCGAGAAATAGATGCTTGATAACAGAGATGTGGGCGGTTTCTTGGCGAAAGTCAAGGCTAAAAAGTGAAGCAAAGCGAAACCACGAAAGCCGTGCTTCTTAAATGCGTCCGAAGTTCTAAGGCAAAGGGTGGGCGCTCACGAAAAAAGTTACATCATGCTCGTAAGGATTAGCCACTATCGGACTATGACCGCACTCTCACCAAGTCAATTGAGGAGGCGAAGAAGAAAGAAAGAAACACGGAAGGGTGTTGCACAGCTCGAGGAACAATCACAACAATCGGTGCCCCGCTAGTTATTGGGAATGAATATGGTTCAAACACGAGCGTGCTAGAACGAGATATCCGGAAATGTGCATTTGGATCAACTTGATGAATTTTTATGCGAACCGGTCTAAGCATTTCCCAAATGCTCGTGAGCACACATCAAAAGTGCTCCGGAAGTTGATCATTGGAAGAAGGAATATGTATATGGCAAGAGTCTATACAACCACGAGAAGCTCATGGAACTTAAATGCATAAATGTACTTGTTAAGCAGGTGGTACATGGCGTGTGTCGCAGAAAAGATGACTATATTTGCGTCAAAATTAGAAACCATCATTACTTCCGTGGCGATGACATTATAATGGTTCGGTTTAATGAGTTACACCGGCTATGCCACATGAGCGCTCTAGACAAATCTCTCATCACCGCTTTTATGCATGCGTGATTCTTTCTTTTAATAATCTCACTCTAGCATATGTATATGTATAAGTAATTATCCTCACACTAGCTAGCATGTCTATACATATGCAGAGACATGATGAGAGACCTCACACGTAAAGCGACAAGAACATTGGTTTCGTTGATCCATATATCGTATTCAAGGACCCAAACACTCCCTCGATCAATGGAGACCTCAAGCGGAGAGGAATTTCGGAGGTTCTTGATCAACCAAAAGAACAAAAGATTTATACTCTTCCCTACAACTTTGGGTGAGTGTTGTTATCGTGTGCACATTTTACTTTACTTACTCAATCCAACATAAAGATATATATGTTGACTCTATAAACAAATCGACTTTCCTTTGGATCTTGATTGTCTTGATCTCTCAAGCGGTCATTTGCTAATCTATGACTCGTTGAAAACCGCAGAAGATTACCAAGATATGATAGACATTATCCGGGGTAACCGATCTTTAAATATTTATTCTGCTCTTTAACTCTGCAATAGTTAATTAACGATCAATTATTAGGCGGGGTTTGGGCTTGGTTCGTTCGGCTACACGTCCGGATCTGAAGCGCCACTTCTGATCCACACCGATCGGTGTAAGTTGTACTAGCTCCCGCATCTTTACCTTATCATGCTTGACTCACGCGGGATAGCGAGAGTAATCTTTTATATCGTCTGAGTGGATTCTCTGGCGACCACCGGGCAACAATTTGTGTGGATACTCGTTTGCGAGTTCCTCACGGTGTATGCAAAAGAACCCATCTCTGATCTGAAAAATGCGTAACAAGTATATATAATAAATCCATTTTATTTATTTGTTGCTATTAAATAAATCTTATGTATATTAATACTTCTTTCGTTTAATGCAAATTGAAGGAGATATGGTTGAAGGAGCAGTGTTGGATATGGACCGCCTCAAAGGAATTCAAGAGACAATCGCGGGATTTCTTAATGAGCATGTCCTCAAGCCCGACACCGAGTTCTACTTTAACCCGATGAACAATTGAAGCCAAACCGGGGCGAACATTTGTATGACATTTAAGTGGAGGACAACATTTGTGTTGTAAATACCAAGGATGCATGAATAATGTTGTAAATTTTATGTGCATATATATATATATATACATATATATAGCTCCATAATATATATAGTTTCATACTTTATTTGTGTGTAATAATGTTCCAAACTAAATTATATGTGGGCGTATACATATATTAGCGAAGAATACGCATTTGAAAACCTAATGTAATTGTAAAACCAAAATCAATAATGAATTGAAATGGAAACAAAAAGAAAAAAAAACACCTTTAGTCGGTTGGTAATACCATCAAGGGATTAAAAACGACCCCGTGGCTCACCAATGAGACCTTTTAGTCGGTTGGTATTACCAACCGGACTAAAATCGACCTTTAGTCCCGTGCCTAGGACCGGGACTAAAGGTGAGACATTTAGTCGATTTCCTAGTCCGGCTCTATAACTTGGGACTAGAATACTAGGCCGGGACCAAAGGTGCGATTTTGTAGTAGTGTGAGTAAAAAGCCTAAGTCATTAGTTATTTCTAAATTAAACCCAGTGTTATTTTTTTCATTGTGGTAGTCTGACTGAACACACATCTTACCATCAAATAATTAAGTTCTACACAGCACAACAACAGTCATCTTTCATTATGTAGTCCTTTTTATATGTTTTATAGATGTCTGATATGAGATATTCCATTTTGCATCAAATATTTACCTACTATTTTTTACTAATCATGCTTACCCTGTGTACATGCAAGTTAAGTATGTCAATTACAATCCGAAGGAGTACAAATATAGTACACAACTTGGAGTCATTCTCAAGCGAGAATACATAGGTTTGGTTAAGGACAAAAATGATGAGGGTATCCTCGTTAACACCCGCCCAACATTTGAATGGGATGATTATTATTATCTTGATGACATGGGTGAGACAACTATTGAGCATGTGAAGTGAGAGTTCTGCGTAAGTAGAACTTACTTTGCAGTACTATGCAAACAAGAATTTACTTTTTAGTTTGGTTGAACTCACATGTAGCATGTGTTTCAGCTCAACGACGACAGCCCTAGGAATAGGGCAGAGACTGACCGTGTTTTCGAGAACTATGCAAGAAAGAGAGTGAAGGACAACATGTACCAAGATCGGGTGAAATGGCCGGGTCATTAAACTCAATAGTACATACTACTAATTAACTCGTGTCGTGAGAACCGAAGCTTTTATAAATTTTTGCTTCATCGATCACCCTGGTCGTTTCAATTCTGACCTAGATATGTGTGTTTCTATATATATACACGCATGCTTGGGACGACGAATTGAGACATATTGCAGAGATGTAACCAGCCATTAATACGGGCATTTCCATTTAATACAAAGCATGCATAGGCACAGGCACGCAAGCCAATCCAAGCCAAGTGCAGGTTAGTCTACCGTAATAACCTAATTTTCTGAGCTTTAAAAATCTTTTTGATTAGTTAGTAGTTGGAAAATTCACCCTTAAATTTTATTTGGAATTAATTGTAAAGCTTAACTTGTACTTTTAGTATCAAAATAATTTAATATGATTAAAGTCAACATCAACTATTGTCAAAACTATTTTATTTGGATTCTATGTGCTGGATATATTTTCTAGATTTTTCTAAAAAAATTTCGAGTTCATTTGCTATTTTCTAATTGCCATTTGGTTTTTTTGGTATTTATAAAATAGAAAATCTAAACTAAATTTCAGATAATGTTGTGGGTCGAAACCCATTCCTATTTCGCCTCCGGCCCATTTTATTTGTAGAGTTCAGCGTTCTTGTACAGACGCTCTGATGACAGGCGGGCCCATTGATCGACCTCCCATCTCTCTGTGAGACCCTAGGGTATTTAGTTTGTAATGCTTAGTCTTCCAATTGACCTTAGCATCACAAACAAAATATCTCGTGCCTCGGAAAAATATGTACATCCCAAGTGTTGTACATACACCCTTTTACAAAATCATGCATCAATTCCATACAAACATAGAACCAAAGCACGAACTAATACTACTACGAGGCAGACATCACGAGGCGGTTCGGGCAAATCATCACGCAGGCGGTTTCGAACCGTCTATGTTTGTTGATGCGTGATAATAGATATTATCACGCAGGCGGTACAAAACCGTCGTGATACGAAATATCCTGAGCGGTTTTATTAAAAACCGTCAGTGAAGTCAAAATACCACGAGCGGTTTGAGCGAAAACCGTGCGTGATATGAGAATATCACGAGCGGTTCTAAATAAAAAGCCGTGCAGTGATAGGAGAATATCACGAGCGGTTCTAAATAAAACCGGTTGTGATTTACGAATATCACGAGCGGCTTTTGTGTAGAACCGCTCGTGATATTCTCCTATCCTGACGGCTTTTTTGTAGAACCGTCAGTGATATTACGCTATCACGAGCGGTTTGCGTCGAAACCGTCTGTGATACTTGCCTTCCTGAGCGGTTTTAACACAAAACCGTCTGTGATAGCTCGCACCCCGCCCACAATTTCTTTGTTTTCTGGCTAGCCTCGGGAATTGCTAGCCATGCCCTCTGAAAACAAGCTTTCCGCGAAAACAATTCAAGCATTCACGAAAGCAGATTCAAGGAGCCATGACAACTCAAAGTGATCATTACTCAAAATAAATTACAAAAGATCCGCATTTGTTCAAGTATTGTCGCTATAGTTACAACTAGATTACAATTGTTTTGCGTTGAGAGGTTTTAGTGGGGTGATGCTCGGGTTGGCGGCGGAGTGAAACTCTCCGTTATCGTTAATGATTTCGTGTTGATAAAGCGCGAGCTTCCCTCGAATGTCCTTGATCTCTTCATAGCAGTGAATCACATTGTAAATTCAAGGCTTGCCGCTAGCAAGAGTAAAGTGGTAAGATATATATATTTAAATTTATAATTAGGAAATAATTATTTGAGATTGACAAACCTCGGGATCCTTCTTCCTAGTCAGTAAGGATTAGTGCATATGATAGCGACGTAGATTGCACATAACTCATCATCTTTTTCTTTGGCGGCCTTTGCAAAAATAGAATTACATATATAGGTATAGTCGATTCGAGGCGCGTTATTATGAAGTATGATATAGGATTATAGTGTTGTAGCGTCGTCTGGAAAATCCATCACGTGTGTTAGTTAGGCGCTCTTTCCATTGTATATTCCTTTCTTGGCAACATAATTGATGAGCGACCTACATGATTGAAAAGGTTATCCTCGGCCATTTCAAGCGAATGAAGACTACAATAGAGTTATGTAAGGAGGAAATGAGCATACCTCTCGAGTATTCCTCTTAGAGTCTTTGAAGTCGTGCTTGTTGCGGTTTAGGGAATCAAGGTATATCACATGGTTCCTCTTGGGTATAATAACTAAAAGGATCTAGTGGTACCTACTCATGTATGTCGCTATAGTCATTAAACCTAAGTTCGTCTTTGCGTATAAAGTACAAATGAAATTTGTATAGCAAGTAGTGACACTTACCCACGGTTGTAGGGCACCACTATGTACTTCATGTTAAATCGGCGAAGCAATGACCTCGTTATGTATTTCTCGGCGAAGGATGAGTCTTGTTGGATGGTTTGCAGCGATACCACATGTGGGTCGAGAAACCCATTGGTTCTTTCCATTCCGGACATTTTTGACATGTATCTATACATAAGCAATGAGTTGTGATATTTATTGGTATTACATGAATGTAGAACTTGATTATGCGCGCTTACGATGTCCAACATCGTAGAAGCGAGGCGTCGAGGCCAGCGAGGTTGAATAGTTGAAATAAGTCATTGAAGCCCACGACGAAGTACCTCGTCCGTTGAAGAAATGCTTGTCCTCGTATCGGCGGTGATTCGATGTCGCACCCTTCTTTTGGGTCTTTGCCAAGTACCGGGCATGCAAAGCGACAAGCATATCCGGCGTGCATTATCTTGCATCGAGCACAATGGTTTTCGATGATGTAGTTCCGGTATCGCGGACTTCCGGACTTGGGAGGCGCTATGCGTTTGTGGATTTGATTTGGCCTTAGCGATTGGCGGCGTCTTCTTGTGAGACGACTTCGAGAGCGGATCTGACGGCACGCTTTTGCTATTCCTTGGCGTCTTCTCCACGGGAATCGAAGAGGTGGCCTTATGAGGCGAAACATGAGGTGGAGTCATCGAGGTCCGTTGGAGAGGAATGGTCGTGTCGGATCGCGCAACCTTCTTTGGGTCGAGCGATGTCCTTCTTGGGCCACTAGATAAAAGAGAGGGCGGCATCCCCTAGTGTTGTGATCTCTTCGTTCGGGCAAATCTTGGTGGGGCGGCTCGGAAATTGACATGTACCATATCCACGGACCTGGCGTAACCGTGCGCCGGTGGGCACCGTCTTTGCCTTGCCCTTCCTCGTATGGATACACCATCCCTGCATGACCTCAATACAAAGGACCCATCCATCCTCACTTGGAGCTTCTGAGCGTCGGCTCCTACAAAGCGATCGCAATTAGCTAAGGCGTCCTATAGGTCTATCTTTGGTGCGATCCATAGATGTACGTTACCTTGATGTCGTCTATCGGTGTCGGACGTCGTCATGTTCTAATTATCTTGTGAACGCAGACGCTACTCCGACGTCGAGGAGGACTGCCTCCCGAATTAGCGGGGGCGGCTTGCGACCGCTGGCTCATGAGTATATCCATTTGACTCCGCAATGCTGCCATCTCTACTTGAAATTGGTTAGTAATCATCTGTACCAACTGGTTGTCGTGCTCGGCCTTGGATCTCTTCCTAGTCCTATCGTGCAGTTGTCGTCCGCGAATCCATGACTCCAAGATGCGTTAACCCCAAAGCCTCGCGTGCGACCCGGGTGCTCCTTGTTTCCCAAGGCCGTAGATAGTATATCATTCTCCCTGTCTGCATGGAAGGAGCCTTGGGAAGCTTGGGCAGTCAAGTCACGCTGCAAGAGGTCATCATGTTATTATAGGCACTATGAAGTGATGGACTTATTAACAACTTAGTAGTTCGACATATTTACCACACGTTGGGACACTTCACAGTGCTGGGTTTGTGAAGGAGATCTTGCCGAAGACGAGACTTGTGCCCTCGCTTTTAACCACTTAGGGAGCAGCGGTGCATGACCTCGAAAGCAGGTTCTCCTTCTCGCCGCCCATTCCTCGTATTTACCCGCGTATCCGGTGGTGCGAGTCTGTGCGGGTGAGTGTTTAGATGTCTGGAGAGCTTTGTGCGCCGCACTTTGCTCCTAAATTCGGTGTCATTTTCATAGCCACAAAGGTGTCCCATGCTTCCGCGTCAAGAATTTGTCTTTACTTGAAGGCGTTTGACCGTGTTCACGTGCCGTGACAAGAATGCTCTTGAAGGTCCTCCACGATTTACCCATCGTGAGCATCGCCGTCCGTCGCCGCGCGTGCCACATGTGCTACGGAATAGTGAACTTCTCTGAAAGTTACATCCTGTAGCGCCTTCGCTTCTTCGTGAGGTCCTTCCACGTTGGTGTGGTGATGAGGACCCGTTCCTTACAAGTATCCGCAGATGGTCAGGAATCTACTTGTGATCTCTTGGGACTCGAGAGGGACCCCAAAGTCACCGACCTCCGTGATGACCGATCGGCCGTAGGCATTTTCGATTGTCCTCTGCCATCTCGCTTCGTGTCATTATAAATCGGCGGTGGCGGCCTCGTCGCCGCCTCTTCCATCTGCGGCGTCGGTGTCGTGACCTTGTCGGCGCCTCTTCCATCTGCGGCGTCGGTGTGGCGAAAACGATGTCTCTGCCATCTCGCTTACTTGCTATCTATATAAGTTACATATGCAATAAAATGGATTGCAAGTGTCCCAAATTAACATATACATTTAAACTTAATAATATGCTCAACATGTGCAATATTAGCAAATAATCATAAATAATTCCAAAGCATAAATATGAAACAATTAATCTCGGGAAGAAATACAGAGGTTGACTATAGAGATCAAGATGGCAAATGAAAAGTTGAATGAGCTCATCAGAGTACTAACATTCCTTAATCCACTAGCTTCTCTAAGGAAGCCTACTTCATCGAGGCCGACACCTTTGGAGTGTGCCATTTGTTTCATCTTAGTGGAGGACTAGCATGAAACAAAGGCACACTCAAGTGTGTCGAGATCGACGAAGGAAATGCTAAGCAAAGGTTTAATCTGTAGGGCTCGCCGCCTCCTGCTCCTATTATGTGCTCTCGGAAGGAGAGTAGCTAAAGAACAAGTCTTTGCCATCTCAATCCTATTGTCTATACTCTTCATCGACCACGACACCTTTGGAGTGTACCATATGCTTCTTGCCTTGGAGGATTGGCAAGAAGTAAAGGTACACTCAAGTGTGTCGAGATCGACGAAAAATGCTAAGCAAAGGTTTAATCTGTAGGGCTCGCCGCCTCCTGCTCCTATTCTAACACTCCTAACACTCCTTAATCAACGAAGCAAAGGTTTAATGCTTCATGTACGAGAAGACTAGCCTTTAATGAAGACATAGAAACAAAATAGAATCAAGTAAAATAGACATAGCAAATAATCATAAATAATTCCAGCATAAATATGAAACAATTAATCTCAAGAAGAAGTACAGAGGTTGACTATAGAGATCAAGATGGCAAATGAAAAGTTGAATGAGCTCATACTGAGACTACTAACATTCCTAACACTCCTTAATCCACCGACTTCTATTCTAACACTCCTAACACTCCTTAATCCACCACTTCTCTTGTGATCTTTGTATAGATAGAAACTAGTGATACAAATCTTTGCTCGAGCCTACTTCATCGAGCTCGACACCTTTGGAGTGTACCATTTGCTTCGTCTTGTGGAGGATTGGCACGAAGCAAAGGTACACTCAAGTGTGTCGAGATCGACGAAGAAAATGCTAAGCAAAGGTTTAATGCTTCATGTCTGAGAAGACTAGCCTTTAATGAAGACATAGAACTAGAATCAAGTAAAATGATCGACGAAGGAAATGCTAAGCAAAGGTTTAATCCCAACATAGAAACAAAATAGAATCAAGTAAAACTTTCTTTTTGGATTGTTGTAAAAAATGCAGTTTTAGCAAAATTTCAGAATTAATCCCAACAAAATTAATTAGCATTAAAGCATAATTTCTAAAGAATTTAACACTCCTTAATCCACTAGCTTCTCTAAGGAAATGCAAAGGAATCACAGACGGTTCTTAATAAGAACCGTTTGGATTAAATTCTCGACCAATAAAAGGTCTAGAGATTAACGATTACGAGACACTATTCCAACATATTGATTGATGATATTATGTGCTCTCGGAAGGAGCGTAGCTAAAGAACAAGTCTTTGCCATCTCAATCCTATTGTCTATACTCTTCATTAAATGAATATGATAATATAAATTCAAACTATGAGCTCTAAACAATACTTTGTAAGCGTCAAACGATCTCAAGCTATTAGCAAACAGTTAAACTTCGATCAAGCAGAGGTTGACTACGAGAGATCAAGATGGCAAATGAAAAGTTGAATGAGCTCATACAGACTACTAGAAGAATCACAAACTAGTCATTAGATTACCAACGCAAAACGAATACTCTCAACAGAGGCGAACATGAAGAATCGAATAACTAGCTTTCAGCAAAAGTAACCAATTAACGATACATCATATTGATAGTAGCAAGTAATACAATAGAGCTCAAGTATGAACTAACTATCACATTCAATCTCGATATAAGGCGAGTTCATCACGAGCATGTCAACAAAGCCCAGATCAATTTGCAGCGAGCGATGAGCTCAGCCGAAAGTAACCAATTAACGATAGATCATATTGACGGTAGCAAGTAATACAATAGAGCTCAAGTATGAACTAACTATCACATTCAATCTCGATTATAAGACATAGTTCATCACGAGCATGTCAACAAAGCCTTGATCAACAAAGCCGAATCGCCACGGAGGAGCAATACTCACGAGAGAGGATGCGCACAAGAACTCACGGTGCAAGGAGGAGGCCGACACGGGAGGAGGACAAGGGGAGAAGGCGGTCTGAGGAGGAGGAGGCAGCGGGAGAAGGCCGGTCTGAGGAAGGAGGCCTACAGGGGAGGAGGACGGCGGCGTCGAGGTCGGCGGCGACGTCAGGGGCTGCTGACGAGGGAGGTGAGCAGGCGCCATGGTCGGGCGGCGGCACCGAGGTCGGCCGCCGAGGTCGGGCGTGACACCGAGGTTGAAGCGCCGAGGTCGGGGCGCCGAGGTTGGGGCGGACACGAGCCGGAGGCCGGCGGCCGAGGTCGTGGTCGGCGGTGAACTACTGGCGAGCCCTAAACCCTAGAGGAGGCGAGCAGCGCCGAGAGCCTAAGGGCGCGGAGAGAAGTGACAAGTGAGAGCAAAACCCTAGCGTTTCCGCCTTATAAAAAGTATATCACAGACGGTTTATAACGAGAACCGCTCAGGATAATATATCACGAGCGGTTCTATAAAAGAACCGTGCAGGATATCCTGACGGTTTTTAACTACAACCGCTCGTGATATGAACGTATCCTGAGCGGTTTTAACTACAACCGTCAGGATTCCTTCCGAGCGGTTATACAGCGGAACCGCTCGTGATAACTCTTCATTTTCCGCGTGTCTCTTCGTCTTCATTTTCTGTGTGTGTCTCTTCGTCTCACGATCACACGGCGCGGCTTCATCTCTTCATTTTCCAATGTCGCTACAGCTCCCCAAATATCTCGTCTCCGTTCCGGCTTTAGAAATTGTTCTATATATAGATGTGTCCCCTTCTACAATGTATTTCACACAACCTCCTTGATCCCCTTTCTCCACAAAAAGCAAAATGGCTGCCTCCTCTTACAGACACGCCTTTGTCTGCGCACCTCTCTCATTTGTCACGTTGAGTCGTCTTCTTGAAGAACACTATTTCAACAATGTCTTCACTCCTCTGTCGAGAATTTGCGGAGCGGGTGGCGCCACCTTCCGCCGTCTTGACATTCTCCTCCGCCGTGTCTTCCGGTGATCTCCCACTTTGGCGAGTTTACCGTGTCGTCGGCGTGGTCCTCCAAAACGGTTGCACGTCTCGGGAGGCTTGTCGTCACTTGACCGCTTAATCAAAGCGTGAGCGATCGATTCGACCAAGCCGAGACCCTCAAGCAAGAGAAGAGAGCCTATGGGCTCTCTTGACTTGATTCAACGATCAGAGGGTCTTGGGACACACTCGAACAAGCGCGTCGTGGTGGGCGTATTCGAGGATTCGTTCGATCTTAAACCGTCCCCGACGCGCGCCGCCTCTGAAGTATTGAAGACGGAGATAGCGACCTACCTCCACCACTAGATAGGTTTCTAGTTTTTAATCTTTTGTAAGCTCTCGCCACGTTGTTTGGCTATATATATGAAAATTCCAAAATTAAAAAAAGTTTGGAGGAGAAGTTACTATATCTATTTGCCCATAGTAAGAGCTAGATCCTCATCCCATCGATGCTTGAAGTGTGGAGGTATGTTGATCTAGAGCCGGTGGTAGGGGCGGCGGGGTTGCTCCCTTTGCGGCGATGGCGAGAGCGGCGTCCCATCGCGGCGATCGGCGATGAACCTGAGCCAGATCGGCGAGAGATATCCTGAGCGGTTCTTAATAAGAACCGTGCAGTGATAACAAAATATCCTGAGCGGTTCTAAATAAGAACCGCGTGATACTACACGATTGTTGTAACGTAAAACCGCTGCGTGATTAGAGATTATCATAGACGGTTTGTGAATAGAACCGTCAGTGATACTTCACGAGCGGTTCTATTTCTCAACCGTCAGTGATAGTGACTATCACGAGCGGTTCTAAAAAATCTTATGCTGTGATAGTTGTTCGCGCCCGACCGGGTTCGGACTAACCCAACACGAGCGGTTCCAAAGGAACCGTGCGTGATAAAGCGTCTACTATAACTTTGTTTTGTAGTAGTGTAAATAAAGCAAAGGACGTACATAATAGAGTTATTACAAAAGGGGCCGACCGGCCAAATACAAGCTAAAGAGCTAAATAAACAGCGGAAGCAAAAGCCATAAGATGGCGATAAACAAGAGACAATTAGTGTGTCTTTAACCCACAAGGCAACCAACCGAACCGCCAACCTAGTCGTCAAACCCGCCACATATCTCACAAAAGTGGATCCCTTGGGGATCAGCTTCCTCCTCTGCAACAATTAAATTTAAGCAAAGCAAATGAATACAAAAATGTACTCGTAAGACTGACGTGTAGTGTAACAGCCTATACATAGCTACATGCAAGCTTATTTAAGTGGAGGAGGTTCTAGACTCATTTTTAGCATAAAGCAAGTTTTCATTTGCAATAATGTAATAGATATAAAGCAATTTGACAATCTGTTTTAATTGTTGAAATAACAAATGATACAAATAATAATAACAACAATAAAGACAACACGGAAGTGACTAACCCAATAGTCACCACAACAATAGCATGAATTACCCATTCATACCAACCCAACAAGTTTTAATTAAAGGTTATAGTCTAGTTCTTGCACGACCTTACCAAGCATGTCCACAACCTCGATGAGGCTATTGAATAGATTTAACCTGCGGGGTGTACCAATGTACCCACACGGACAGCCTTTTAAGCCAAGCTATTTAGCACACTTCCTTTGGTATGCCGGCACGGCTAAGTCCTACGAGGCATTTCCAATGGGTTGTTCTAATTAAGAGTCGCACGTATGGGGGTTATCACCTAGCGGACCGCCGTTACGGGCTCCCACTAAGGACCCATACGAAGAGTAGGATGCACCGGCCCAGCCTAAGCAACTGCGGGTGCTCCCCTCCTTTCCCAACAACAAACATTTTTATTTACAACCACCACACGACTCATTAATTAACACCTCCCAAAATACTTAGTCAAGAGAGGTTCCATATGCCCCTCGTGTGGTTAGCATGCAAAATTGCTCAGCTTAGTGACACAAGTAACTCGGTCCTTGGGGACTTAGGCACCATTCCAAACACACCCAACAGATCACACCAACATCCATTGTGCCCAAGTCGATAACAATTTGTTTTCAGTTTTATTTCTTTACAAAGTAACAAAGCACAAGTGCTGGACATAATGGAATAATAATTTTTGTGTGATCAAAGTTATCGACTAAGTCGATAACCGCCCAATTCTACCGGTAGCTAAGCATTTCTAAGCATGACACCGAAAAGACAATAAAAGAGCATAATTCAATCACCGGGTTCTAATTCACTGGCGAGATTAGTAACTTATGGTTAGTGGCAGGGGATAACAATTTAAGGGCAACCATGCAATAGGAATAGCTACCTCTAATCGACAAAATTAACTTTGACATAAAGGCATGCATACGTATAATTTGTAAACAAAGTATTAGACTTTAAAAATAATGGGATTGAATATGATCAAACTGCTTTCCTTGTTGAAGTTGCTCAATATGCTGCAGAGGATCACTCTCAAGGTCAACGAACTCATCGGCACCTAACGAAAAAGCGAAAAAAAACCGATAAGAACGAAGAACACCGAAAAGACTCAATAGCCAACTTCCACCAAACGCTCTAAAATTTTTACAGCAGGTAGAGCATGATTTTTAAAGAATTTATCAACAAGAACCAATTGATTTGGATTCTCAATGAAAAATTTATGGCAAAAACAAATTCAGCCGGCTGGAAAATGCTGAAAAATCCAAATCGGTTACTGTTCATCCGAATTTAATTCTTTAGCACAATTTTCCAAAGAGGTGTTGCACCTGAGATTTTTATGGTAAGCAAAGCACCTCATTAGATGAACAACACAATTTGATTCACCTCATTTGGAGCTAGGATGTATTTTCAATGATTTTTCAAAGACATGCAAAAGGGCACAAATAAAATGCAACCACAAAAGCTTTTAAAAATAGTGGCATACCTAAAACCTATTCTACAATAAAGCACGCTAACAGAGGAAGCCAACAAACTTGGTTTCACTCAAAAATGATCTACAGAGAATTACTTATGCAATTTTCAAGTTAAAATACAATTTTTAGAGCACAATTAAAGCCTATATCTAAACAAATTTACCAAACCATTTTCTAGAGCTGAACTAAGCTTCCAACCATTTTTAGATTAAGGCTTAGTTCAAACTAGAGCTAACAAAATTTGAATCAACTCAAACAGAGCTAAAACGAATTAGTTAAGCTATTTTGAAGTTTAATACCTTTTTCAGTTTACAAATAAATCCCTCGGGAATTTCCTAAAACAAATTCAAAGCGGAAAAGCCTGGGCCGTTGATCTTGGATCCAACAGCCCAAACGAATGGCCGACGCGATGACGCGCTCGCGAAACCAGATGAATGTGGACCGTTGAGATTGAATCCAACGGCCCAGATTGAATCTGACGCGGCCGTGTTTGAACACGCGTGCGCGAAAGATCCCGCGAACGTGGACCGTAGATCGCGAGATGGATGGCTCACAACGAACGTAACACAGTGCGAGTACACCACCCACGTGAATCTCAGCCACAGATCAAGAAACGGACAGCTCACAACGACGCCACGCTGCACACGCGCACAGTGCGGCTTAAGCGCGTGGGGCCCGCATGTCAGCGACAGATTAGCCATTTAGGACAGCCATTAACGCTTAAGCTAATCATTACGCAGTTAATGAACGAGATTTGTCCTAGTGACGACGCAGCGATCTTGGCGTCCAAACGCACCTCGACGACGCGCGCTCAACGCTCACCGCCGCGACTCGAGCCCGCAGCGGCGCAAACCAAGGTGGTCTGCGAGCTGCAAGAATAGCCTTGCGCACCTCCCGGTACCACTCGGTCCGGCTGCCCGTAACGGCAATGAGCGAGAGAGGAGCGGCGGTGACACGCCGCAGCCCGCGGCGACAACAAAGAAATGCTCGTGGCAGTTCAAGGTAGCGAGTGCCACAGCCACTAGGGACTAATGCGAAACTACGAAGGGCCGAGAGGAGAGAGAAGGTCGGGCGCAGCTCGTGACGTTGAACCGCACTAAATACTGGAGACGACAACGAGGAGATGACGGCCTAAGCAAAATGAGCAAGACCGGGTCATCAGGTTAGCTTCAATAGGGCTCGAGGAAGGTCCATGAGCAAAGAATTGAAGAATGGAGGTGCTTACCGGAGTTGGGGACGAAAGGGGTGAACTTTGGCCCAATTTGAACAAACCCCAAATTTGTTAATTCCTGAGAATGCAAACCAAAATTAAGTTAGGGGATTTGAACAAGGTGAAGAGGGGTGTGAAGTGACGCGATTGGATTTGCAAATGAACCACTGAAGCGCCGGAATGGCGAAGCTTGCTCCACGACCAACAATGGCGATTTAGGGTTTTGGTGAATTGAGCTCAAGCAACCAGAGAGGAAGCAAGGCAAAGCTACAGGGGTGCTAAAGAGAGGCAGAGAGGGAGCTCAAGGGCTTCTTATAGCTGGAGAGCAAGAAAGGGAGCTAGGGCAACGCTCAAGGGTGAGCTCGGTCCACGCTCTGCCATGGGCGAGCTGAGCGACGGCAGCTGGTGACAACGCGACTTTGAGGGCGAGGCTCTGACCTGCATTCAATGCTCCGAGCCGTTGCAGCACGCACGGAGTGGACAAGGCGCTGCGCTGCTTCACCCATGCCTTGCCATGGCGGCCAAGTCTTGTGTGCGGCATCGAGGTTGACAAAGAACGAGCACGAGGCCACGCTAGCGAGAAATCGACACGGCTCGAGCCGAAACAGCGACAAGGTGGTTGAGTCGAACCAATAGGCACGGGCGCGACCGCGACGGCTGGATCAAGATCCAACGGCTCGCACGCGATCGAGGACGAACGGCTTCGCGCAAACGTGGGCCGCCCGATGGAGATCCAATGGCTCACGAGGCTCACGCGAACAGGACCGATCCTGGTGCACTTAGGCGGTTGGGTCGAACCAAGACCGGGGTCGGGCTCGGACCCAAGTAACAGTGCACACAGAATAGGGTTTGAATTTGAAGCCGAGTTTGGAAGAATTTTTAGAGGTAGCAAACTAACTTTAAAAATTCTGAAATTTTGACTGGAGGTTCCTCACTATAGGATTAACCTTACATAAAATTTTTAGAGATTTTCATGCACTGTATTTTTCTCAAGAAATTCCTCAAGGTTTGTTCTAGGGTTTGACCAAGGGTCAAACTGATTTGACTTGCCTCAAAAAATTATCAAATAATTTCTAAAAATTATGAAATTTTTCAGAGAATCACACAGCATCCCTAGAACCAAGGAAAAATATTTCCAGAGGTTGCACACAAGATTCTCAACAAGGGTTGAAAGGAGGGGTCATGACTTTAGTCAATTGGAGATTTGAGTTTTTGAACTCCACAATTCCACAAATCCATTGAGGATTCTGTCCACCGCCGCGAGGCCGTTTTGGGCGTCCGTGCCCTAGACTCTCCGAGCCGGCTGGATATAAAGGGAGAGGTAGCCCTCGAGCTTTGCATCCCAAACCCTAGCCGCCAATCTCTTGCGCCAAACTCTAGCCACCGGGAGAACTCGAAGAAGCCAAGGTCGCCGCCGCTACTCCGACGAGTGATTCCGTCGCAACCGAAGCCACCCGAACCTCGACGTCTGCACCTTCGGCATCGCAAGAGCGATGGTTTCATCTTGGTCGCCTTCACTTCACCGGAGCATCGCCGTAACCTACTTCCGTTGAGCTCGTGTCTTTCCCGCCGCTTCAACCTCGCTGCCGGTCGCCACAGTCGCCCTTGAGCACACGTGAGCACACCTACGAGATCCCCGCATTACCCTCTACCTCCTGGTACCACCCACCGCCGACGAGCCGCCGTCTATTGCCGGAACCCTCAGTTCCCGAGCCTCATCGCCACTGATCTGACGTGGTCGTCCACATTAGCGCCCTTGCTTGCGTGTCGTCCGGCGTGGCGCTGTGTCAGCAGCCATGTGCACGTTTATGTGTCCGGTCCACCAATTCCCAGATCCAATCTCCAGTAGACTCAGTCCATCAAAAGCCGAGCCACTGACATGTGGGTCCCACATGTCAGAATTTCTTTTATTTCTTTTAATTCCAAAAATCCCAGGGCTGACATCACGCTATCGTCATAAATCAATTTTCCAGTAGAAAAATAAATCCCGAAAATCTAACAATTCCAATTTAGGTTATTTCTTTAGTTTTGATCTTCCAAAGGCCATATCTTCTTCATCCGAAGTCCGATTGATCGTATTAAAATTTTTAAATTCATATAAATTTGATATCTATTTATCTGAGATTTTTATTTACTTTTTAGAGTTTGTTTGCTCTCTGTTATTTATTTGTTTTCTTTATTTGTTTCGTTTGCGAGTAGACGTTGATACATCGGGGAACTTTGAAGAAGAAGGAGTGCATCAAGATCAAGACCAGTATCTAGATCTATTCCAAGGTAAGTTATACCTTTGATCATATTGAACCCAGTTTTTAAAATACTTTGATTCAAATTATTGTATTTACTTTAAGTATTTATTTAAATACTTTTGGGTGTAGTTATTAATCCTAATTGTTATACCCACCTTGTCTATTGTTATGTTATAATCTTTTGTCACCCTAGATTGGTTCATTATTTAGTTGGCATTATCGTAGTACCAACGCGGGTTCGGGTTAGATTGCCTAGCCATGCCACGAGTATTATTTCATGAGTTGTAAATATGAATCCTAAGAATTATAGAACTTTTGATAAAACTGTGTGCGTTATGTGTCGTATGGCTACTCTTCCACGGCGACGGCGACGGCGTACGTACGTACGTGCCGGGTGCTTCGAAGAGCTAGAGAGCCCAGCGCCACCTACCCCTTTTACCAATTAAACATGATGAGAGTCATTTTTGCAATTGATTTGGATCAAAGAGCCAAAATAAAAAAAGATTCGTTCTTTTCTTGCAGACGTGATCAACCTAGCTAATTAAGCTCAGCTTGCTTGACTAAACAAACATGAAGCACCAACATCAACATGCATGCGTACCTAGCTAGCTAACGTACGCGCGTGCAGCAGCTAGCCGTGTCGCATGACTAGTCTTCCACGGCGACGGCGACGGCGACGGCGTACGTAAGTACGTGCCGGGTGCTTCGAAGAGCTAGAGAGCCCCGCGCCACCTACCCCTTTCACCAATTAAACGCCCGTTTCGTCACGCCGCTCTGCTGCATGCTCCCAGTCTCAGCAGCTTAGCTACATAAGCAGCGCACCCCACCCTCGCATCGCGCACACAACCTCCAGCTCCCAAGTCTCATCGCTCATTAGCTAGAGCTTGCAGGGCAAAGTGCCACCTCTTCTTGCTCTACCTAGAGCGGAGCAAGGCTAGCTAGTCTCATTAACTAACGACTCCATTCGCTGACATGGGGAGCCTGGACGCCAACCCTGCAGCCTTCGCTGAAGTCGAGGGCTTCCAGCCGCTCAACGCCGACGACGTCCGCTCCTACCTCCACAAGGCCGTCGACTTCATCACCGACTACTACAAGTCCGTCGAGTCGCACCCGGTCCTGCCGGGCGTCGAGCCGGGCTACTTGCTCCGCCTGCTCCAGTCCGCGCCGCCCACATCCTCCGCGCCCTTCGACGTTGCTATGAAGGAGCTCCGCGAGGCCGTAGTGCCCGGCATGACCCACTGGGCCAGCCCCAACTTCTTCGCCTTCTTCCCGTCCACCAACAGCGCCGCGGCCATCGCCGGCGAGCTCATCGCCTCCGCGATGAACACCGTGGGTTTTACGTGGCAGGCGGCTCCCGCTGCCACGGAGCTGGAGGTGCTCGCGCTCGACTGGCTTGCGCAGCTCCTGCGCCTGCCCACGAGCTTCATGAACCGCACCAGCGAAGGCCGCGGAACCGGCGGGGGCGTTATCCTCGGGACCACCAGCGAGGCAATGCTCGTCACGCTCGTGGCCGCGCGTGACGCCGCTCTGCGCCGGAGCGGGTCCAACGGCGTGGCCGGGATCACGCGGCTCACGGTGTACGCCGCCGACCAAACACACTCCACGTTCTTCAAGGCGTGCCGCCTTGCCGGATTCGACCCCGCCAACGTCCGCTCCATCCCCACCGGGCCGGAGACCGCCTACGGTCTCGACCCGGCGAAGTTGCTCGAGCTCATGCAGGCTGACGCCGACGCCGGCCTCGTGCCAACCTACATCTGCGCCACGGTCGGCACCACGTCGTCCAACGCCGTCGACCCGGTAGGCGCAGTCGCGGACGCTGCCGCCATATTCAATGCATGGGTCCACGTCGACGCTGCCTACGCCGGCAGCGCGTGCATCTGCCCTGAGTTCCGCCACCACCTCGACGGCGTCCAGCGTGTGGACTCCATCAGCATGAGCCCGCACAAGTGGCTGCTCACGTGCCTGGACTGCACCTGCCTCTGGGTGCGCGACACGCACCGCCTCACCGACTCGCTGGAGACGAACCCGGAGTACCTCAAGAACGACGCCAGCGAGTCCGGCACCGTCACCGACCTCAAGGACATGCAGGTCGGCGTCGGGCGGCGCTTCCGCGGGCTGAAGCTCTGGATGGTCATGCGCACCTACGGCGCCGCCAAGCTCCAGGAGCACATCCGCAGCGACGTAGCCATGGCCAAGATGTTTGAGGACTTCGTCCGCTCCGACGACCGGTTCGAGGTGGTCGTGCCGAGGAACTTCGCTCTCGTCTGCTTCAGGATCAAGCCCCGCGGCGCCATGACCGAGGAGGGCGCCGAGGAGGCCAACCGCGAGCTGATGGAGCGCCTGAACAAGACCGGCAAGGCGTACCTTGCGCACACGGTGATCGGCGACAAGTTCGTACTGCGGTTCGCGGTTGGGTCGTCGCTGCAGGAGGAGAGGCACGTGCGAAGCGCTTGGGAGCTCATCAAGAAGACGACCGCCGAGATCGTCGAGGAAATCAAGTAGAGTCGTAGTTAAATTGCTATTCTATGTTTGATTTATTGTTGATGCGCCGAAACATGGTGATCGAAGAAATTCTTTCGGCGGCGGTGCATGATTCAGATGGACTACGACGAGCATTGAGTCAGATGGACGTGCTCGTTTTTTTCTTTCGTGTTATGTACCTGCATTTCGATCAGAAAATATTTATTGAGTTTGAGTGTGATACGAACTGAGTTTCTACTCTAAGTCATAGTTCTACTTCTATATGGAGCCTTTAATGTCTTATATGTACTACTAAAAATATATCACTGTAGTTTATAGAGAAAAGCAAGAGTTTCATTGTAAACATCTCCTCATATAATGATATTACCTTCGTGCATCCGTGATTTTTCCCTGAAAGGGTTTTTCGCATAAAATTCGTGTCTCTCGTTCCTATTTTAAGTGAATTATTTACAACAAGTGGTATCAGAGTGTCAGACCCCCGGGTGTGGAATACCCAAAGACTTTATGTGTGTACAGTACTAGTCCCATGAACAGTGGCTAGTACACACATTCACAACAAATGGCATTCACATCCATACATTCACATGTAAAGTAAAACAAAGGGTACTTAAGCGGTACAGTTATTACATTACAAAGGCTGACCGGCCAAATATAAACAGGTATTAAACAGAGTAGAGTAGCAGCGGAAGTAGAGATAAAAGCAGCAAAGTCTAAGTGGTTTACCCATCCGACCCTCAGGCAACCTGACAAGGTACACGGTCCTAGATAGACCCGTCACCGAACCCTCCGGTTTCGGGTGCGAAAAATGCGTCGTCCGGTATCGGCTCCTCTTCGTACTCTAAACAACAACATAAGCAAGTTTGAGTACTGGTGTACTCAGCAAGACTTTTAGTGTATCCCAAAAATTATATTAGATGCAAGGCTATCAAAGAGAAGGCTTTATTCTACATGTTCTTTCACAATAAGCCTATTTTATTTGTAATATTCATAAGTAGTACTTTGCAACGGAATTTGAAAGAGCATTTTAAGTAAATAATAGGACAGTAGGTAGTATTTTAATGATTCACCAATAATAACAACTACAACACGCAACCCTCCTTGGTTGCGAGCATTATTTCATGTGCAGCCATAACTCGGTAGTTAACTCAACAAATCATAAACCATTTTCCAAGATTTCCCAATAAGACACTTTTTGTGAAAATTAACACTAAACCCATACCGTCCGTTCTAAGAATGCTCATGACCATGAGCACGGTTATTATAACATATTTACACTCTACAGAGGTGTACATCTTTACCCAGATAACACGAATTCTCTAGTTTGTTCGGCACCTGTCGGTGCCACCGCTCACTTCCTTAGGTAAGCAGTATAGAGTACGCGTCGAAGCCTTTACATCATCTAGCCCTATCCTTGCGCTAGCCCAGCGAATGGATCGTATCCTTCACTTACCCGAATTGCTCACATTGAGTGAGGCAATCGTAGTTGTGTCGGAAGGCTTTGTTTCCACTCCTCGGAGATGGGAGCCCCTTCAGACATGCAGGTCCCTTGGCCCTGTCCGCACTCTTCAGCCTACCTACGTGCAAGGCTAGTTTTTCAATGACTTAATCAACTAAGGCCACCCTCATAATAGCATATGTGGTCGTACGTAAGTCTTAGTTGTGGATTTACTAGCGTCCGGTCCTTAGCTGATATGGGCGAAAATCTCTCCCTATCTACTAGCGACTCTTTTCCCACTTTTTCAAATTGTAATATAACTCGCCCGCGTCCAAAACTAGGTTTTGCATTTTGTTTTTATTCAAAATAATAGAGGCACACCTCTCTGGACATTTTCATAAATCTCCCAAATTCGTATTTACATATTGTCCTTTTACATCTCTTTCTGAAAAAACTATCGTTCTAGTAAGCATTTGTGTGATAGCTCCCACTCAAAATTTCCCAATTGATGTTACATACACTACTACGAAAAAGGCCTTCACAGGCGGTTCAAAACGTCATTACTGAGCGGTTTAAGTGAGCCGTATGAGTTTATGGGTCGATGATGACATGAGGTCATCACGAGCGGTTTCAACCGCTCATGATGCATGCTATCCTGAGCGGTTATTAACTCGAAACCGTGCGTGATATATGACTATCATAGGCGGTTCGTATTGAGCATGCGTGATAAATGTCTATCACTGAGCGGTTCGTGTTAAGAACCATCTGTGATAACTATCAAGCAATAGCTACTTGTGCCTTTAAAACCGGCTTCATATATATATATATATATATATATATATATATATATATATATATATATATATATATATATATATATATATATATACATTTTGTAGTCTCCGGCCACTTTAGAGGTCGTGAGGAGAGATGACCTGACTACCACGGGTAACCTCTCATCGAGCCACCAAATTCATGAAGTGAAATTTGCAAGAGAAGTAGCGTAGACATACAATTACCACGGATGTAAATCGATAGGTAATTGAATTTGGACATCAAGAAATGGTGGTTCTTGATACATGAAGCCACTTGTATCGACAACCAACCATTAACTTCATGTATCGACAACCACCTTTTCTTGATGTCAAGTCAATTACCTATCGGCGACATCCAAGGTAATTGTAATGTCACGTGCCTTCCTTGCAGCCCTACTTCTTGAATCTGCAAGGGCTCGATGAGAGGTTGCTCGTGGCAGCTGTCTCATCCTCCTCACAACCCACCGAAAGGGCTGGGGACTACAAACAATATATATAATATATATATGAAGCTGGTTTTAAAGGCACAAGCAGCCACTGCTTGTAGGTTTTTATAGAGAAGAGATGAGGAATAGAATGGTAGGACGTATACATACCTAGGACGCAAGGGAGGAGAACTTGACCTGGGACACAAATATGAAAAGTTAATTGCAGCCAAGCCCCATCCGAACCACATCGATCCCATGTAAGCTAACCAAGCACAAAGAACCGGCATCAATAACCCTCAGCACCCATCAGAGAGCATTAACCAAACCCACCATTTTGCCCCATTCATTTTTGTCAATCTGAACCTACAGCATGAACTAAGCAAGATGCACAGAATGTACATACACCAATAGCCCTCAGTTTACATCATAGAGCAAGGGGACTATTAATATGAACTAATTATCAATGCAATTTCAGCATAAGACTATTAACATCATTACATCACAGAGCAAGGGGACTATTAATATGAACTAATTATCAATTCAATTTCAGCATAAGACTATTAACATCATTACAACACAGAGTAAGGTAGGGTGATACCTCAGTACAGCGCAACCACGGCAGCGACCCCACCACCAGCACAACCCTCATCCATCTCTTTCACCTTGCATAAATCACACAAACATCAGGATACAACTTAAGGCTCAAGCATAAAAATCAAACCCCGCCAGGGCCCGAGCGCAGGAGGCCGAGCAGGAGAACCAAGCCATGGTGGCGCAGGCGACACACGAGGTGGCGGCGTCACCGTAGTTGTGGCACGACCTTGACACTGCACAAGACACTACGACTATCGTACGATCTTGTGCAGTGCAGAGTGGTGTCACAACTTGCGGCGACGACGACGGGGTCGGGCGGCGGCATCGAGGTGGGGAGGAGCGGACGAGAGTAAATCTGTTGAGGAGTGACAAGTTAGGCGGCGCAAACCCTAGCGGCGGCTGGGAGTGACGAGTTAGGGCGGCGCAAACCCTAGCGGCGGGCTCCTACTAATAAAGAGACTTATCACAGACGGTTCTATTATGGAACCGTCAGCGATAATTATCACAGACGGTTCCATAATACAACCATCTGTGATATGGGGCATATCACCGATGGTTCCATAATAGAGCCGTCTGTGAAATGGTTTTTTCTCAAGTATATTTATCTTGTATATACACTTACATGACATGAAGAAATTACATGTTTATATGTCAATTTTGTCATTTAAATCTTCTTTGAAAATTTGCTTTATATATATATATATATATATATATATATATATATATATATATATATATATATATCACAAATCGGATATATATATAATTAATTAATTTGTTCCACTAAACCGTCTCGATATAATTAATATTAATTAATGTAACTTCACCTCCAAACTAGATTTTTATAGTAATTAACTTCACCACCAAACTTTTTTTTTTCATTTTGGAATTTTCATATGGCCAAGCAAAGGTGGCGTTAAACTACAAAAATATTAAAAAAGTAGAAACCTATAATTAAACAAAGTTTTTCTAGTGGCGGAGGTAGGTGCTATCTCCGTCTTCAATACTTCATAAGCGGCAGCATCGGCATCGGACGGTTCACGATCATCGTGAGCGAAGCTCGAAATCGTCCATCCGCTAACGCATTGTTCGAGTGTCTCCAAGACCCTCGATCGTTGAACCAAGAAGAATTGAGCCCATAGGCTCTCTTTCCTTGCTTGAGGGGTCTCGGCTTGGTCGACTCGGTCGCCTGTTGCCTGGATTATGCAGTCCAAGTGACGGCAAGCGTCCAGGAGACGTGTAACGTCGTTTTGGAGGACCACGTCGATGATGCGGTAAACTCATCGAAAGTGGGAGATCACCCGGAAGACACGGTGGAGGAGGATGTCAAGACGGTGGAAGGTGGTCACACCGCTCCAAAAATTCTTGGCGACGTGGGTGAAGACCTTGTTGAAAGCAGTGTTCTTCTCACCGCAGTTCAACGTCTGTGAGAGAGGTGCTCGTCGACAAGTCGCGGCCAGTAGGCCATCAATGCCGGTGACAAGGAAGAGGCAGCCATTTCTGTTTTTTTATAAGTATGTAGTGGGGATGATCATCTTCGATGGCAGATGATCCTTTTTATAAAATAAGGTATAAATTTGGAGCATGAGATGAAGAGACGCATCGGGGAGCTGAAGCGGTTTTTTAGCGCAGAAGATAACATAGACGGTCGGTAAACAAAAACCGTCTGAGATTGTTTTTAACACAGACGGTTTCGATGAACCGTTTGTGATCGGACGTCCAGTATTAGCATTTTTGTAGTAGTGATATTGTCTAACCCATATCCTAATGTTAACAAAGTAGGGATATCAACATGTCAAAATAATTCATGCAACAAATAGGATTTACAGCTACCAGTATCCCAAACATAGTAGTTTAATATTGAACATACATGCATGCAATAATAGAATTTGCAAAATAGAGTACAATAAGTAAAATACTACGATCAATATGATCAAAGGGGGTGCTTGCCTTGCTCAGGTTGTTTTGAATATAAGCTTGGTTGGTTGTCGGAGATTTTGTTCGTGCAATCAACGTCTATTGCATAAAGAGCTGGAAATCAATTAAATAATGCAAAAAGAAATCAAACAATAACCAAATTAAAATATTTTTGCATATTCAGGTAGATTATGATTTTACACGAATTTAGGGATAAGAATCAACTCATTTGGAGTTTCCTAGCAAAAGTTATTAAGGTTCTAAGTTGGCTTGATTTGGAAATTCCAAATAAATTAAGAAATGTGTTTTCCTAATTATGAAAGTGTATTCCATCTCTGTTCTTAAGAGCTTTACGTTTTCCAGATATCGAAAGCGTATTATCGTCTGACTTGTTTGAGAATTATGTTTTCCGAATATGAAAAGTGTATTTTCCTTAACACTATAGGAGTATTTTCAAAACCTTATAGGTGGGACCTACGTGTCATTGACACGGTCTACAAAACAGTGCGTGTAGACCGGCATACAATGCTTAGTCCATGCGGTCTACACCTTGGGCTACCGCACACTTAGTGGCCTCGGGCCCACATGCCAGAGACTCAGCAATAAGCAAAATGGCACCTAATTATCACTTTAGCGCTTAGGACAGTGATTCAGGTTTTAATTGCCCGCTACAGTGGCCGTCCATTTTTCGGACACAAGGAAGGAGGTCCCAGCACTGGGATTTTCCAGCCAATCGCCGGCGGTAGGGATCACGGCGGCGTGGCCGGATGATCAATACAGAACCGCCTTGACCATGCGAACCCGTCGGCACCGGCGATGTGGTCTCTGGTGACCGGAGGCGACGTCGCGATGGAGATTGGCGGCGGTGAAGTTCGGGGCAACACACCACATCGTAACCCGATGATCCTCTACGCAATTTAGCACACGCATGAGCTCATACATAGTACAAAGAACTCACCGTGGCTGCTAGGTTGGTCACAAATGGTCTGTACTGGCTTGGCGGCGAAGAACCGGTGCGGCGGCAATGGCTTCCGCGTGGAGGTGACGACCTACACAAAGACAAGGAAAAAGAGTGGTCGGGGAGGCATCAGTGAGTCAAGGAGATGGTGGAGGCGGGAGCAATTGAGCAATGGCTTACCGGAGAAGGAGCAGTGGTGGAAGTAGGGTTTTCAACCGGAGTTGTGGAAGAACTGAATGCCGGCGAGCCCTGCGAACGAAGTGTGAAATTAGAAGAGGTGAACTGATTCTTAGGCTCTTGGACACATGCTGGCACTGATAACAAGGGGAGTGCTTCACGGGTTGGCGACAACGGCGATGCTCCGGCTTGGTGGTGCGGTGGCGTTTTCAGCCAAACAAAGGAGCTTGCTTTCTTGGTGGAATTCGACGAGGGGAAGAGTGGGGAAGGAGAAGAGTGGCACTAGGGTGGCAAAGAGAGTGCAGAGAGAGCTTCTGGTTGGGTTCTTATAGCCGGCGGACGGAGTACTTGAGAGTGAGAGCCGGCATGAACGCACGGACACACGGGCATGGGCCGCTGAGGGGGGGGGGTGGATGTCGGACGCGACCGGCAATTAAGGGCACGTGGGCGATGCGCGTGAGAGGGCAAGCAAAACCAGCGGCGGCGACTAAAAACCAGCGTTGAGCTCGGTGGAGTGCACGAGCGGGCCGAGTTGGTTCAGCGCATGCGCTGACGCAGCGGGCTGCGCCCCGTGGAAGAAGACTCCTGCCGGTGGACCCAGCCGGTCAGTGGGGAGAAGAAAAGAGCTGCGCTGAGCTAGTTCGACTGCGACATGGTCCACCTGGCTCGGTCGGGGGAATAGGAGATGAGTTAGGGTTTTTTTGGGTTATTCTGATTTTTGCTTAAATAGAAACAGCTGAGGTTTTAGGAATTAATTTGAGTTAGCAAACTTGTAACACCCCAGCCCAACATAGAGCCTAGAATGCTACCAAACTACTCTATTGAACCAATTAATTTCAACTTTTTAATAAACGATCAACATAATTCTAATATTCAAGAACTAGCACAAACTCCAACGAATAAAGATAGAGAATATCATCCATCAGAGATAATTACTCTAAGCATAGATCTTTCTCTTTACCATCCAAATCCAAGTCAACAGTCTATGCTACACAATGGGAGAAAATATTTAACAATTAAATCTAAAGCATTATGAAATCACCAAAATTATGAGGATGTAAGTCTAATCTAATCAATCAAGTTATTCAATCCAATAGAATTATTTGAACCAATAACTAAAGTTTAAAAGCTTAAACAGTTCATCCATGAACACAAACGAATCAACCACCACGAAGGATGGACACAGTCTGAATCACAAGAATTATCATGAACTTGAAGTTTAGTTAAATGAACTAGTTTATTTGCCAATAATAGTGATGGTGTGATGTGCATCAAGACTACTCCGTCCCATGCATGTCGTTGCCACGAGAGGTACCGAGAAAGAACAACACAGTAAGAGTGAGTCCACGACTTAGCAAAGTAGAACAGTATCAAGAAATATAACTTCACAACCAGCTGGTGAAGATATCAAGTAATCTTATGAACATCATCAAGAAATCATAATTAATTCTCTTATGCTTGTATGCAATGCATATGCCAAGAATGCTCTTTCTTTCTTCTTTGCAATTACCGGTAATGCGGAGTAGTACATCCGCCGATGTATACTCAAGCCTGTGCTCTCAAGCACAGGGACCTCAAATCCACACTCCACGAGTGTGGGGACCCAAGCCCATCCAATGCCTGACGGGGATCCAATGCATGACGGGGACCTCAAAAGAATCAATCCTTGGCTACCACATAGTCCAAGATTCAAGAATGTATGCCATGATGCAAATTGAACCTCACATTCTCAATCCATCATGAAAGTATAATGTTCAACAACATTATCAAAATATAGAACTTCATAAGCGAACCATGGCAATTAACATGAATGAATTATCACAATTCTTCTGTATTGCTTGCACTTACCTCAACCGTGAGACGGATGACGACGATGGAAAAGTTCTAGCCCCAACGTTCACTACCACCTGGCAACTGTAAATTAACTAAGTATACCACTCAAAAGTGCACAACATAGCAATGGAACAACATGAAATTAATCGCTCCTAATCGCAACCCGAATTTAATCGATATTCTCCCAAATCCCAATCTATCTAAACAAACAGCTATCAATGGAAAATGCATAACTTTTGAGTCAAAACTCCAAAAGTCATGAATCCAATTTTCCTGATATCTAGACAAGCGTACCTACAACTCCTTAGGTGACCGAAAGATCAAATTATCTTATCTAAGCCTTTGTTTTTTAATCCCGAAGACCGTTCTGTCATCTTCAATACTACCGACTTGTGAATTTCATAACTATTATTTGGTGCACCCAAATACATTGTTCTATGAGTCTCTGGAAACTACAGAAAGCTAAATTTCTTAATAAATTTATCACAATTATCCCCACTATACAACAAAGGTTGCAAACAGCCAAGTAATTCTCTTCTGTCTACAATAGAAGGACAGATTACAATATTAACTTCTAAAATTCATTTCTTTTGTTCTAGATATCCAAAAATTATAAACTTTATCTTCCTGGAATCATAATAAAGATACCTAGATAACTCATGGAAATCAACTGACCAAATTCGGCCGTCTCGAAACTCTAATTTACGGAACTAAGTTCGTTGCTTCTTCTTCTTCTTCTTCTTCTTCTTCTTCTTCTTCTTCTTCTTCTTCCTTCTCCTCTATTCTTCCCTCTTCATCCCCTTCCTTGTAGCCGGCCAACAGCAGGAGGATGCACCAAAGAATGGTAGCAATGGGGGAGGAGATGGTGGCGCATGGGATGGAGGGGAGGTGTGGCCAGAGGGGGGAGGGAGGGAGAGAGTGGCGGCCAAGGGTGGAGGGTAGGGGCGGCTAGGATTTAGGGGAGGAGCCCCCCCTGGCCCACTAATGGGTTGGCCCTCTTGGGCAAGGCTGCCTTGGGCCGAAAGCCCAAGGTCCAAAACTCCCAAAAATTCTGAATGTTTTGAGTAATTTTCTCTCCAATTTATGTTGTTCTCTCTAAACTTTATTGCATTCACTTGAATATTCGGGATATTACATTCTACCCCTCTTAACAGAATTCGACCCCGAATTCTAACTGTCGAAATAAACAAAAGAACAACTACCCCTAAAACGAAACAACAATTAACACGTTCCAGATGTGAACAAATCCGGATATTGCTCGCGCATGCGAGGCTCTAGCTCCCAAGTCGCTTCTCGCTCACACAAATGTGCCCAAGGCACCTCAACAGATACCAACGTCTTATGCCCCAATGCTCGTCCCGACCTCTCCAGTATATGTACCGAACGAGACTTGGACATGAGGTCTTACGCGCTGGTCAACGGCTCTAACGAAACCTCAACCCCAAATTTCGCAGGTACTCACTCAGCACCAGAACATACCAAACGTTGCATACCTCGCGTATGGACCCAAGACGGTCATAACGATACACCCACTTACTAATCCCCGCAACTATCGAAAACAAATCAATGTACCTTTGGCCAACTTCTCTTTTGGTACTAAAGCACATAACATGCACATCCCACATGGAACTCCTGTCTCACTTCTCAATCGGTTTCTTCATCTAACAAGGAGCACCTCCTTTAACCAGGAACACACAGCAGAATTCGCTTTAAACAATTCTTTTGTAACCAGAACCCAACTGAAAAAAATAATGGATTCTCATTGCAACCACAAAATGGCAACTTCACACAAAAAGGGTCAAATTCAGAAGCGAAGATTCATCATGAAATCCCTTCCGCTTTCCAAGTAGACAGTTTACAAATAAACACCACATAAGCCGAAAGAGCAACTACTCAAATGCCCAAACCAAATACTTCCTTTATTCTTTCTGAACTGATAAGGACCACACATGCCATCATAAAGCCAAGCTCAAATTGCAAAGAACATCCATCAAAAACACATAGCTCAAACGAGAATCAAGAAAACGTTTCACTACCTGAGAAAATATTTTTTTTCTCAGTTTCTCTTTTAGGAATAAAATTTCTCTCAAACTTTGGAATTCGAATTCATCGCATACCACATGAGCTCAAATCACTTAAATTGGCATCCTCAAAGCTATGCTCAAACTGAATACATCATCCACACTTTTGTAGAGAGGCACTATTGACCCCATCGAATCACTCTAGACAACTCCTTCTACTGAAGGATTTAATTTGACAGATGGTACCCAATGCCCTTCAAAATAGATCTCACGCAATCACATCACCGAGTAAACAACTCAGAATTCTCAGTACACATACTCAAGTACTACATCAAAAGGGCTCTATCAATGATCATCCCACTGTTCGGAATCTACCCTTATTCTATTTTCTCTACGAAATCATTGGGTGACCAAAAACCTAGCATAGAAAATTGTAAAGTCCAAATTTAACCTCCGAAACCCCTACAATGAACTTTTCATATAACAGATAGGGAAAATCCTCAGATTAAATCCCTAAAATCCCCACATACTCGTTCATGAACATCGTCATGAAACATTTTCCTGACCAGATTACCTCTACAAAGATTATAACTCTCAAAGGGTTACTCAATAAGATCGAGTCATTCTTGACATCAACTCAACCCTTCCGAGTATCCCATTAATTGCCACAACGATTAAATTACTTTGTAATCCCAGTCTCATTAAATCACATCATTATGAATCACATACACAACCTCGAAATAACAACCCAATCACGACACTCTATAACTTGATCAAGATTTTCATACTTTCGATGATCCCGACATTTTAACATAAACTAAGGTTCTGGGATTACACTTTACCATAGGTTCTACTTGGTCGTAACACTAATCAGTTTTACTTCAGCGATAATCGCTCCATTTGAATCAAATTTTCACCAAGAGTTAAAGATCAAAACCGATTCATCTTCTACTACTCCTCCAATAGCTTGGTACCAAAATCTCACCACAACAACTACTTGACTACCACCAAACAGTTGCCAGTTAACGCTTTATAAAACTTGCAACTCAAATCTGTTGATCTTTTCTCAAAAGGAAGAGGAGAACAAGGACAAGTTTCGGCACACAGGAAAACGTTGCTCCTCACAGTGAGCACGAGACCAAAACAAATAATCCAATAGCGATGATCTTAAAAAAAACGAAAGATGAGGTCACAGATGAGAGCACACACCCCTCATAGAGAGAATAGCAAATACCAACCAATAAGAATATGACATTGCTATTGAGACTCGACGACTCTTGTGCGAAAAGAGCGGAAAGTTTAGACACGTTTCAATTAAACCGCAAGTTACAAAACTTGACTCCAAATCTCAAATACTCCTACCGCACTCTTTACTTTAACACTGAAAATAATCCTTTGACTATAACAACACTTCACCATCTCGAACAAGATAAGTTCTTAAGACCAAACCACAAGAACCATTTAAGAACCAATAAAATCTTTCAACAAGTCATTTTGCTCGGAACAATTCAACTGCCACATAAAACATGAGATCTAAATGATCTCAGCCGCAAAACTCGAAACATTTTTCATTTACGGAATATCACGAAAAGCAAGCAAATTATTCTCCTCTTAAAGGAATCAACATAATAATTTTCTTTGATTGCAACCTCACGTTGCCAACTCAGACAGAAGTGCCTTTAAGATTAAATCACACGAATATTTTAAGAACCAGTAGATCATTCAAATACATCATTTTGTTTAAAATAACCTCAGCTACCACAATATTCATGAGCTCCAAAAGATCACGAAAGCGAAACTTGAAATATTTTCATTTAAGCGATATCACCATAGGCGATCAAATTACTACAAGAATTAACATCAATCTCACATTCTGACAATTTAATACATCGATATCATACATTAGAACCATAAATCATCAAACTTTATTACCCCATCCTAAAACATTCCAAAAGAAACAGAAGCCACAAGGTTTAAACAAATTTATTTTAACAAGATCATACTATGCAATAGCAATATCACAAGGCACGCTATCAAAAACCACTTACGAAATTCATCTACTCAACTGTTGGTGTTGCTCAACACCAACTTCAACTCTAATTATAAACTGACGATTGTATTAATCATGTGTGTAAATATGGTGCCAATTCTATTTGCAATCACAACCATTTATAAACATAGTTTCAACATTTCACCTTATGTTCAGGAATCAGTTCAAAACATGATTAAAGATTTACTAACATAATTTCTATAAAACAATGTTTCACGAATCGATACACCAACATCCATCTGGTCCTTTATATAGGTTTCAACAATTTTAACATGTTTGGAAATAGGTAAATCTAGCATTTATGTGAGATCATCGAGTAGATGTTTACAAGATAGTTCCGCAACATTATTCACTCTTCTTAGTAACCCTGTTGATTCTAATTAGGAATAAATATATTGTAAATCACAACTCGTCATGCAATCATTGCAAAGTAGCAATAAATTAACCAGTTACGCTACCGAGGACAACAGTTAAGATTAATTAGGTATCACGCCAATGGCCCAACTTGACGTCATATACAATATCAATTATCTTCTTTACTTACAACCTCTCACTTAACACCACAAAACTTTACAAAGGGTTTTAACACTTTCTTTTTTTTAAAAAAAAAAAAGGTTCTAAACTTAAACACTCCAACTACTCCAAAAAGAAATGAGTAGAGTAAAAACTTTCTTCAATGAAGTTTGTAAAAGATAATTTTCGTTATCCAAAATACCAAACAGATAACCGGGTCACACTTTTCAACAATAAAGGTAGGACTCTTATGAAAAGAATAATCTTGTCAATAGCAACGTTTACAAGTAGCAACGATAGCTCATCAGTTGGAAAGACAACAATTGCTCTGACTTAACCATGGCAGGTCAACGCAAAAAAAAGAGCTTCGATGCTTTCTCTCATAAAAGAGAGCATTAAACTTCATACTCAAAGTACCCCAAAAAGAATATATTAGGGCCAAAGCTTCCTCACATTTAAGAACATGCAAAATAAAGCCTGCATTAACCAAAGTACTAAGCGATTAAATGAGTCGTGTTTCCCAACAAGAAGGACAGAACTTCCAAATAAAAGTCAATCTTATAAATCAACTACGTTTATAAGCAGCAACACAACTTGTCATTCGGGAGAACAAATGATTGCTTTTAAAAAAAACCAATAAAGACCGATGAACTCCCATCAACTGCAATGAACCACTAATCCAAGAAAACTCATCCACCGCATTTGAATAAGAATAACCATTCCAAACTCAAGGAAGACAATAAACTTCCCAAAGAAACTCATGCTTAATACCTGGAGCTTGTTGAATCAAGGTAGACACTCTATTATTCTCATACCCTAACCGGTGGCGCAACCTGGCAACCCAAGGCTACAACCACGACCTAAACCTCTCGTCATCTACTATCACCACACATAATAATCATATAGGCAAATCATAAGCATTCATACTCATTTGATATCAGCAAGGGTCAATGTGACACAACGGAAACGTAAATGCAATGCTTGACCCATCCCCATCTTATTGTGCACAGTGTGTCAATTTAATTATTCAATTACCACGGATGTAAAACCCACTCTGATACCAACTGTAACACCCCAGCCCAACATAGAGCCTAGGATGCTACCAAACTACTCTACTAAACCAATTAATTTCAACTTTTTAATAAACAATCAACATACACTACTACAAGAACACCCATACGCCAACGGATAACTAGCAACGGAACTAACATCCATTGCAAACGGGCTTCCACCTCTCCCACGTTTAAGCCAAAAGGAAAAGGCCACCCACCATCCCACCCCCACCCCACCCCCACCCCCATAACTTCCTCCCTACCATTTAACCCAGCCCATGCTCTAGTGGCGGCGACGGCCTTGGCTTCCAATTCTCTGATGCGTCTCCTCCACAATCCAAACTGCAGCATTCCCGTCTCCACTCGTCGTCTCGTTCCCCACCTCCACCTCCCACGCGGGAGATCTATCTATCACCCATTGCCACCTCGTCCATGGCGCTGTCGCGCTCGCTCATGTGCGGGATCCACCCACCGCACGTCTCCCCCAAGTGCGGCGGCCGCACCTCACCGTACGATGTCGCGCTCATCGCGCTGCTCGTCACCTCCGCCTTACTCGTCGTGCTCATCGCCTTCGGCGTCATCTCGCTCGTGGTATACACCCCCACCGCCACCACTGGCGGCGAGGCCGAATCTACCGACTCTCACCCCCACACGCCCTCATGGCCACTATGACCTTAGGTGAGTGAGAGGGTTGTTCTTGTACAGATTTGGTTCGATCTGGCACTGATCTCGTCGATCATTTCTGCTATTGTAAGCAGTGAGGGTTGGGAGAGCGGATGGAGGTGATCTCGTGGGAGCCTAGGGCATTCGTGTACCACAACTTCCTGGTAACAAATGCTGCGCTCTCTGCCTTCACTTCAGAATAACTGCTATGATTCATTGGTTTTTGCATGTATGTTGCTCTGTGTAAAGATTACCCCTTTTCCGGTGTGTTCACGGCGAGGGGCACCAGGCCCAGGAAGATCCCTAGGTCTCCTTGTATTTTTGTGGTCATCTTCGCTAGCGGCGGCACTAGCGACAATGAGCCCATGGCGGTAGTCGATTGGGAGCAGGAATTGCTGTATGCACCGACGACGGTGTCCGATTGGGAGGTGGCCATGCCAGAGCTTTCCTCTTGCTTCTTCGACCGTTTATCCTTTGGAACATATGCAGTGGATTGATATGGTGCGTATTTCTTTCAGTTCGTCTGTGATTCTTGTTTCTGATATTTGTGAGTAAGGCATTCAAGTCCTTGTTTTCCTAGGATGCTAGATCTAGATTCTTCTCACCGAAGACCACTGCACCAGTGAATTCGAAGCTCTAATTAGAAGGTCTGCGGCTGGCGGCGGACAAACACTGCCATAGCGTATTTCGAATCATACTACCTCAAGGTGCATTAGTTCCGTCAGTACATGGTTTTTTCTTCTTCTTTGCATCATACCCCTTTCATGTATTGGACTATAGCTTAACTGACATTGCTGCTTGAATTTTTCATTTCATATTTCTCTTTTGGTAATGGGTATGCACAATTAGGAGAAAGGGGTATCTTGATAAATGAAGGACAAAACTTGTTGAACAATTGTGATTTTGGTCGTAATTTTGTTTCTGGAGAAGCAATATATGCAATTGCAGAAAAAGATTTTAGCACACTAGATAAACAATTAGCTATATTTGGTTGGGAAGTACCATATGACTAGATAAAGTATTAAGCGCACTATTTTTTTCTACTTCTCTTGTGGTAATTGATCTCGAGAGGAATTATGTCAACTGGAGATCATCTACCGTGCGATTTTTCAATTTTGGTAGTTATCTCTGTAACATACAGTACTTGTTTTATAAATGGACTGTACTCTTCTTTGATTACATTCAGTTTTCTACTGATAGTTGCTTTTGAACCGATCAATCGCTACTAATAATGGTTATGCTCCTGCTAAATGCAAGCATGTTGTCATGAACCTGCAACCAATAAAGACGCGCGCCTGGCAGCTATCTGATGAAATGCCTAGCATAGGAGGACGTTGATGAAATGCCAACCATCAGAGGTGTATGTCTTCCTGTTGGAGATATGCCCTAGAGGCAATCATAGAGATGATGATATTTCGTTGAATCCATGATTTAATAAATGTTCCTTGAATATTACCTTTGTGTTGATTAACAAGTATGTGACTTGTTTGTGAAACTCTTTACTTATATGGTTATTCTAAAGTTGTCCCTAGTCGGAGTTCATGTGAGGACACACGTGAATGATGGATTAGCACATGTATCGGTTGATGACCATGTTTCACAGGTCATAGACATGGAGATGTCAAACCAATAATGTGGACACATGTTTAGAACATGGGGTTGGATCGACCCAACATGAGACATAACAATTATACTTATGGTTCTCTCTACACAATGTGTACGCCTTTGTCCTTAGACCCGAGATTGTCGCATGTACTTGAGATGTGAATCGACCTACTTAGGGGCTATCAAACGCTACTCCGTGAATCGGGTAGTTATAAAGGTAGCTTTCGGGTTTGTCATGAAGCATCTTTGTGAGGCATGGTCACGAGATGGGATTTGCCCTCTCTACCGAGAGATATCTCTGGGCCCTCGAGTGATCGGATCGAAATGCATGGCCATGCTACTTAAGGTTAAGAGTTAACCTAGTAAGGGATTCCGGATCACAGGATCGAGATAGAGTGGTCACTTGGAGCTCGAATCAATATCGTGAGGCAAAGGGATTGGCATGTACATAACGTTGTGATGGTTCGTCCGATATGATCTTTGTGTATGCGTTTAGGAGTTGGCACGTCTTGCTAGAGGCCGCTACCAACTATTGACCAAGTATGTATACTCGCATCATGTCTAAACATACGTGAACCTATAGGGTCACACACTTAGGGGTGAAGCCTAGTTCGGATTGGATCCGAATTAGATCAAGCATTGGGTCCTAATGGGCCTCTATTAGTAGAAGCCCATTGTAAGGACGTCTATAAAAGGAGGGCAAGGCGCCTGAGATTTGTGATGAGTTTTTCGTGACCTCCTCAAACCACGCCGCCACCCTCCCACGCCCTAGTCGCCGCGACGGATCTAGTAGTCCGGCGTCGTCGCTTCCTCCCGTGCGTGTGGATACCTTTGAGGCGCCAGATCAGTAGCGTTTGGACGAACCGCAAGAGAGGAGCTGCGTGGGGCCGCGACGAGGACGAGGAAGTAATCGACTACTCGCCTGACGTCTTTGCATCAACTTAGTATCGACTACTCTGCCTGACGTCTTTGCATCAATTTCCGCACCTGGCGTCTAGTGGTAAGACCGTGATCTATAACTGCAGTGATCTTGGTTTACGGGTAGAATTTTTATTATTTTGCGCTAGTGTAGCCTACCCGTAGCCCTTCACTTCCATGTTTGCTCGCGAATGCGATTGATGGCGTCTACCTGTAAGGGGCTTTTGTTATATGCTACATCGTTTGATTCAGCATACATATTTCTTCCATTCCCAATGAGTTTGCTGCTGCATGGGAACCTAGTGCAGATGAGCTTCAGATGTATATACATCTAAATCTGAATTTTGATTGTCATTGGGTGCAACACACCTTTTTTTGTAATACTTGTATTAGTTCAAATATTGGAATCCTCACGTTGTGCATCCTGAGCTCTCTAGTTTTTTTTAACTAGTAATATACTTCCAAACATCTTTCAGGTCTGTGGGCTCAAGTGGTCTTATGATAACCGTCAGCTTGCGTCTGGCGATAATGACAACAGAGTAAGATCCATACATTTCTGTGACAATGGAGTGCATGCCACCTGGAATTCATGATATTATTTTCTTGTCATACTAATGTTTTTCCTTTTCTAGCTTTTTGTTTGGAATCAACATTCAGTACAACCAGTGCTAGAATTCATTTATGTTTCTGAACTTCTATCGATTTTTGTTGATTTCTATAATTAAGCATGATAGCTCTCTGAACCTTTGATCATAATTACTTATTGAAGAGATAATTCATATCAATACATTAGTTTCCCTGCAAAATCAGAAAAGATATAGACCCTGCAGGCTGAGCTCTACCCTGCTCTTATCAAGAGATTTGAGCTAAGCTTTCTGGGCATTTTAATAGCAATGTTTCTATGGCTGTAGAGAAACTTCTACCTTTAATTTTTCACGCTTGAGACCTTCACAGACACCTCTTGTCGTGAAGGTAGAGAATTGCCTATATAGAATTGTGGAAGGGATAGAGTTAATCATGCTGTTTGTTGGTATGCACTGACGATGCTAAATGACTTAACAGGTCCGTAGCAGTTTGGAATTTGGATGTAGTCTGGACTGGAGTTAATCTTAATCTTCTTATCTTACAACTTATGTTTGCTTGATTGCCATATTGAGGACTTCATCTGACAGCTTATGTTTGCTTGATTGCCATATTGCATTTACTTGATTTGTTCTGGGCTTAAAAGACAGTCTTCCTACAAGCTTGCGATTAAAGATTGGGAATTGCTGCTCCATGTACATACTTGCCAATTGTTTGGAAGAGTTGGAATGTTATATTTTACTTTAATAATGCACTAAAAGAACTTTATTTCTCTTTTCAGATTGAGAAGATATGTTGATGGTTTGGATTGTTCGGCAAACTTGTGTGTAGAATGGAGAATGCTGGGGAATGAAGAATTTTTTATAGAACCACGGGGGCATAGAGAACGAAGACTTTCCACTAAAAGTATAGACATGTACTTACATTTATGTTTTAGGGCGTATTATGTTATTAGATCATGATGGTACCAACTGTGCATGCCTCGAGTCTAGACTTGTGAAGCCAGTTGGAAATTCTTTGTAATGAAATAATTTTTTGTTGATGTCAATGAATTTTTTTTTGTTATACACTTTGATATGTGTGTTTTGTTTAACCTCGTGGGCCCTAATTAATAATTCCAGTCTGAACATGAAAAGGACACCTTTTGCAATGATTAGATGCGTTGTAAACAATCCTAGAAGCGATTTGCTAGTGTCCAATGCCAGCATATATATATATATATATATATATATATATATATATATATTGCCACTATATCAAAATATGCGTTGCAACCTTACAACACTTTTATTTACATATTACCAACACTTGTATATGTGTTGTCATAGACCTTAGCAACGGCCTCAATGGCAACGCATACTAAATGCGTTGGTATAGAACCTAACAACATTTATTTGGACTTCTACCAACGCATATATGTGTTGCTAAAGGGGTGTTCATCTTGTAGTGATAATTCTAATATCCAAGAACTAGTACAAACTCCAACTAATAAAGATAGAGAATATCATCTATCAGAGATAATTACTATAAGCATAGATCTTTATCTTTACCATCCAAATCCAAGTCAACAGTCTATGCTACACAATGGGAGCAAATATTTAACAATTAAATTTAAAGCATTATGAAATCACCAAAATTACGAGGATGTAAGTCTAATCCAATCAATCAAGTTATTCAATCCAATAGAATTATTTGAATCAATAACTAAAGTTTAAAAGCTTAAACAATTTATCCATGAACACAAGCAAATCAACCACCACGAAGAATGGACACAGTCTGAACCACAAAAATTATCATGAACTTGAAGTTTAGTTAAATGAACTAGTTTATTTGCCAATAATACGAAAGTGTGATGTGCATCAAGACTACCGCGTCCCATGCATGTCGCTGCCACGAGAGGTACCTAGAAAGAACAACACAGCAAGAGTGAGTCCACGACTTAGCAAAGTAGAACAGTATCAAGAAATATAACTTCACGACCAGCCGGTGAAGATATCAAATAATCTTATGAACATCATCAAGAAATCATAATTAATTCTCTTATGCTTGTATGTAATGCATATGCGAAGAATGCTCTTTCTTTCTTCTTTGCAATTACCGGTAATACGGAGTAGTACATCCGCTGATGTATACTCAAGTCTGTGCCCTCAGGCACAGGGACCTCAAACCCACACTCCATGAGTGTGAGGACCCAAGACCGTCCAATGCATGATGGGGATCCAATGCCTGTCCAATGCATGACGGGGACATAAAAAAAATCAATCCTTGGCTACCACATAGGCCAAGGTTCAAGAATGTATGCCATGATGCAAATTGAACCTCACATTCTCAATCCATCATGAAAGCATAATGTTCAAAAACACTATCAAAATATAAAACTTCATAAGCGAACCATGACAATTAACATGAATGAATTATCACAATTCTTCTATACTGCTTGCACTTGCCTCAACTGTGAGACGGATGACGACGACGGAAAGGTTCTAGCCCCGGTGTTCACCACCACCTGGAAACCGTAAATTAACTAAGTATACCACTCAAAAGTGCACAGCATAGCAATGGGACAACATGAAATTAATCGCTCCTAATCGCAACCCGAATTTTATCGATATTCTCCCAAATCCCAATCTGTCCAAATAGATTGCTATCAATGGAAAATCCATAACTTTTGAGTCAAAACTCCAAAAGTCATGAATCCAATTTTCCTGATATCTACACAAGCGTAGCTACAACTCCTTAGGTGGCTGAAAGATCAAATTATCTCATCTAAGCCTTTGTGTTTAATCCCGAAGATCGTTCTGTCATCTTTGGTACTACTGACTTGTGAATTTCATAACTATTATTTGGTGCACCCAAATACATTGTTCTAAGATTCTATGGGAACTAAAATAAGCTGACTTTATTAATAAATTTATCACAATTATCCTCACTATGCAACAAAGGTTGCAAACAGCCAAGTAATTCTCTTCTGTCCACAACAGAAGGACAGATTACAGCATTAAATTCTAAAATTCATATCTTTTTTCTAGATATCCAAAAATTATAAACTTTATCTTCCTAGAATCATAATAAAGATACCTACATAACTCATGAAGATCAACTGACCAAATTCGGCCGTCTTGAAACTCTAATTTACGGAACTAAGTTCGCTGCATAAATCCTGAGACTGAATAAGTACCCAGTATTGAGAAATTCATAACTAAATCATCGTTCATCCAAAAATTATGAATTAATACTTTATGGAAAGCCCAAACGAAACCCCACATAATTCTAGGAGACACTAAATGCTGGATCCACTTGGATCTAACTCAAACTCACGCGTGAACAGATCAGCAGAAATCAACCGATCTACACAGTAGCTACCGGAATATCTAATGACGACGAATCGCATATAAAACATCTACTAAATCCAATGGGGAATAAGAATTTACCCATGAAATCCCACTAGATTTCTCTGAATCCCTCTCGTGAAGATTACCCCCACCTTCTTCTTCTTGTTATTCCTTTTCCTCTCTTCTTCCCTCTTCATCCCCTTCCTTGTAGCCGGCCAACAGCCGGAGGATGCACCAAAGAATGGCAGCAATGGGGGGAGGAGATGGTGGTGCAAGGGATGGAGGAGAGTCTTGACCAAGGGGAGGGAGGGAGAGAGTGGCGGCCAAGGGTGGAGGGGAGGGGTAGCTAGGGTTTAGGGGAGGTGGCGCCCCCCCCCCCTTGGCCCACTAATAGGTAAGGCTGCCTTGGGCTGGAAGCCTAAGGTCCAAAACTCCCAAAAATTCTAAATTTTTTGAGTAATTTCCTCTCAATTTATGTTGTTATCTCTAAACTTTATTGCATTCACTTGAATATTCGGGATATTACAAAACTAACTCCAAAAATTCTGAAAAGTTTAGGGGAGGCTTAGGCTAAAGTGCAGAACCTTGTATAAATTTTCTAGGGTTTTTCATATAATATGTTTTCCTTTAAAAATCTTTGAAGCTTCTTTTCATTTGTATTTTCATAACATAATGTTTTAGGTTTTACAAACAACAAAACCCTGTTTTGAAAACCAAATAAATTGAATGACCAAGAGATGCAGCAAAAGTTTTCAAAAGATCATATTTTTATACAGTTGAAATACAAACCCTAATTTCGGGATGTTACAGCCCTACCCCCCTTACAAAGAATCTTGTCCCCGAGATTCAGTCGGCTCGGAAAAGATGGAGGGGAATTCGGCATGGCGCTGGGTTCAGGGCAAAGAGGCGGTGCCGGGGCGCTCTTAAATAGGGTGAGGGCGGTGACAGGGCTTCGTGCGGCTCAAGTTGGCCGAGAGAGAGTGGCGGCGCAAATTAGGGGATTAGGGCTGGAGATGGAAGGGAGAGGCCGGGTCGGGCGCATAATTGATACGCGGTTTAAATGCGCGTGAAATCTCAAGAGATGCGTCTGGATTCAACCGATTTTGGAAAGCTCCAGAAGGCGCTAATGGAGAACGAACGCGAGCGCTACATGGAGATGAAGATGGAAAGGAGGGAGACGACACTGTATCGGGGCCCCCACTTGTTAGCAGGATGGAGAGAGAGAGGGAGAGACGCGCGGGAAAGCACGCTGAGATGGGCCAAGTGGGCCGACTGTGTGGAGGAATAGGGACAGGCCAAGGAGGTTTCGGCCCAAATACTATTTGGAGATTTAAATGATTTAGTTAATTTAAAATAATCCTGTTAATTAAAAAGGGCTTTAGAAAATAGCAAATAAAATCCAAAAATTATGAGAAAATTCACAAAAATTCTCTAAGACATTTTGTATTTAAACAAAATATTTCCAACTTATATTTGGTAATAGATTTTGCAATTTAATTTATTTTGGCTTTGAAATAAATAGGGAAAAGCTTTTAAAATTTTAGAAAATTCCACAAAATAATTAAATTTTAATTTTCAACGGGAATTTGAAATTTGGGCTGTTACATGCTGCTCCAACTTGACACTACATCTAAATTTAGTATGTTAGTTATGTTCTGTTGTGGAATGTTGCTTTTTTTCTCTGAAATGAGAAGCGCATGTGCCACTCCAGCATGGCACTGTATCTAAAATTACTCTATTAGTTATGCTCTGCTATGTACAAAGGCATTTTTCCCTTTTATCAGTTTTGCTCAGAACCCATAAATCGTTTCTTTTCTTAAAATAAACGATTTCCATTTATCTTGACATTCAGGTATAGGACTAAAAGTTAATAGTCCATATTGTTTGTAGTGAAATTACCAATATGTTTGAATTTACTAGTGAAATTAACAAGAAGCAGTGTAGTCGGATTGTCAGTTTTATCTCGATTTTCTTATCATAAAATCACACCTCAGGTTATCAAGTCGTTCTTAGTTTCAGATCGGGAGTCATGTAGAGTGTTTTATCAAACTAGCTACCTGTGGTCTTCTTAATAGGCGATATCTAACAGAGTTTATATATTCGTGTTCTGAACTCTTACTATTTTGGTTATACTATACCTAGCGATGTGTACAAGTCAGAATGGAGGATGGAGAGGTTCAATTATTTGCCACTGCGTAAACATGCGTAATTGATAATTTGTCATTGGCAAATTCTAAAATTCTTCTTTTTACAGTGCTAAATGATCAATTATTCCTTTTTTTTATAAGTTATCCTGCCATCGCCATGGCATGTGTGACCTGACCGACAGCCTGCCCCCTGTATAATTGACCGAGCTGATCTGATCTGATCACGGGGATGGGCCTCCCAACGTATTATGCGCGTGGCGGGGCGGGCGGGCTCACCATATGCAGTGTCAAGTCACTGCACTGCTGCCGCCTAGCCAGTTGGCGGTCGAGTTAGCGCTAGTGTGCAGTAACTGTGTATGGTGTACCATACCGATGCGTTGCCAGTGGACTGGTCTCACAGGACTTGTCGGTGTGCGATTCTTGCTCAAGATACGGGGACTACTTCAACGTCAATGTGCTGCATGCACTAGGGCACCACCCACCGCTGCAGGACTGCCCTTACAATTAGCAGCATGCCATGTTGTACCTGACATGTCCTGCACACTGTGCATGTTTAATTACCAGCCAGTACTACTCGAGCAAGTACCCCGGTCTCTTTTTTCTTGGTGAGCCAAAAGATTCAGTGCAAGTCTTGAGATCAAATGGCGGGTCAATGGAAGCACAACTGAAACACTACTCGCATCGGACCATTAAAATGTACCCTCCAACCAACCTACCTACACTTGGTTTAAAACACCAGGAAGAAACAGAAAAGGGCAAAAGGCCTAGTTGTATCTAAGTTCTGATGATATGATATACTCAGACTCAAATGACTGACATATTACGAGTGGGAGCACAACACATGCCATTCCATTGCCGGCCATGTCTAAGTTCACACCCTACAGAACAATCTTAGTCCTACCACCTGTTAGATGGACGGGAAGGGAGAGTGCAAAGATTGTCTAGCACAGCCACTTCCTTGCGCACAGTCCTACCACCTGTTAGATGGACGGGGAGGGAGAGCGCAAAGATTGTCTAGCACAGCCACCTCCTTGCGCGCGTGTGCACAAAATTAAACTCTAGAATAATAGAAAAATACTATAAATACCTTTAACATCTCTCTCAAATGCAAGATCTATGTAGCATTATTGCATTTAGAAAATGCTGACACTAAAATAGGAAAAATCCAAAATCCGAGTCTTGAAGTTGTCGTCGTAGCGTGCAGCTCTTGGAAAATTGTATCAAGTATAAAACAATCTCCTCCCATTCAGGGTCATGCGGCAGCCCATAAAGTCGACCGTGGCAACACAATAAAGAAGATGATGGAGCCAACACAAATAGAGAGAGAGAGAGAGCTGTCAAATCAAGCCAAAGAGGGGTAGAACGAAGCATGACGACGCAGATCGAAGCCTGAGACGACAGCGACGTAGTGCACAAGAAGCGGAACATATGCATAGTGTGGAAGAAGCGTGGCGGCCTTAGAAGCTCAGGGCGGCAGCTCAGAAAGAAGCAGCGGTATCACAACAACTTCTATGATCTGCAATGGCTCAGAAAGAAGAGCGGCGGTAGCTGCCATGCAAAAGAGATAGAAGAGGGCCACATTCGATCCAAGAGGACGGACCATGGCTAGCAAAGCAATCAGCTGACTGACAATAAATTTGTGGACTCGCACGGCTTAGACGAACTCAAAGATAGAGTGTTACGGACTTGGATGGACCCAACGGAAGAAATGACTCAAGGATAACTAGCAGCAGCAAAAGCACCTCGTCCAACATCGGCAACATAGTACCAGCAAGGACAGGCAGAAGTCCACCATCTCCTCCTCGGAGAAGCCTCCCATCCTCCGCTTCAAGAAGCTCCTCCATCAGGTCCTTCTTCCCCCATCTCCCCCCCTCTTCTCCTCAATCTCTCCCTTCACTCCACTTTCCTCCCCTTCTTTCTTCCATCCTCTTTCTTATCACCTATCATAGTGCCTCAGCCACCTTCTTTCTCGCCTTGAGGGCCTAGCTGTAGGTGGTGAAGGGGGAAGGGAAGCAAAAGGGGAGGGGATGGAGAAGAAGCCGTCGATGAGCCTGACTCACGGTGGAGGCTCTAAGGTAGCGACGGCCGCAGCTCAAGAAGAGTAGACCTGAGGCGGCGACGGGCGTCCAAAGAGAGAGGGGGGGATCGAGGCGGCGGTGCGACGGCCAGGGACGGCTGCACGGCGGCATAGAGGAACGGGGGAGGATGTTTGAGTAGAGTAGGACGCGGCATCGGAGTAGCGGTGCGTTGAGGTGCTCTGGACAATGGTCACCAAGTCTTTGCCGAGGCGGCGGCGGGGAATAGCACAATGGTGCGTATCTGGGGCAAATCACACTTATGTATATATTTGACAAATAAATTACGAAACTTACATATAATCTTAATTGGCCTAGTAGATTCATGAGGCCTCTCTGGTAATATGTTATCAATCTCTGGAGGACCTTGTAAATTATATTCATGGAGTTGCACATTTTCTGCATCTTGTGCTGGAAAGTTCAAGTTTCGCAATCGTTTAGGTGTCCTGGCCATAATATCTTTGCTAAAGCAAAGAAAAATTCGGAAGTCAACCAACAAGCTAATGACAGGTAAATATATGCATAGGCCACACAGTCATATGAGCTGCAAATTGTTTAGAGAACTCTATGCTCTACAACTACAAGTTAAAGAACAATAATCAGTACATGTTCCTTTTAGTTGCAAACCATGAATCAGCTTACAGAGAGAAAACACTTCTTGTACATATGTCATGAAAAAAGGAAACATGGACCAGAGATATATAAAGAATGCAGAGTGAAACATTTGTGGGAAGTAAGCTTCCAAAGTAAATGATCCGGGGTATCAGAAAGCTTAACATTGTTACATCTCATGCTAAGTTAGATGCCAAACTACAAGGTTCTCCCCATTGAGAGCTCTACAACAAGAAACCTCTGCTGTAACCCATCTTGCAACATCAGCCACACCATTTTTTTGTCATGCACAAGATTGTATTCGTATCTAATAGCCAGAGTTCTCCTAAAAACAGTAATAGCCAAAGTAGTCATTCATGTATTCACGTTTACTAAGAGAAATGTCACACAAATTGTTCGTTTAGGAAAAAGAACATAGAAAGCAAAACTAATCAGAAGGAAGCATGCATTCATCTTTGTCAATTGTACCAGGCTGCCTTTGCTCTTGTTTCAACCATCAAGTAATGTTTCAACTACCAAGTAATTCATTCTATAGAAAAAACAAGGACCATACAACATCTACTTTCTCAAAACCAGTCTCAAGAAAACAAGTGTGACCAATGAACATCTAATGCTCATATCTGGTTATAATCGACAGAGTATCACAAGAACTATGCACTGCCACCATTGGCATGACCCAATTGTCACATAGACACTCTGTAGTCCATACTCCATACAACACTTTATACATGAGTACATCCCCAAGTCCACACAGAACGTAATCCTTCAATCTCATTTGACAACAATTTGATGAGATCCAGTGAGTTCAAAAGTTTAGTTACAAATAACTTCAAGCAAGTATCATTCTTATCCTAGCACTTTGCATAGGAACCAATTACACGTCAAAAATGTCAAAGTAGAACAACTAACTCTGACCTAATGCAAAAAGGTGGTCATTTTCAATGAAAATTTGACAAGCAAAGTTCACACCGCTCACAGTTTCTCCTTGTCAGTCGCAGCTTCCCTGACTGATCCCAGAGCAATTTGACAAACCCATATGGGTAATGTGATGCAAACATTCGCCATGAGCCTGTGACATGTAGAGAAATAGAACACGACTAGATAGGGGTTTAAGTTTAACGTACGTGGGGAGGTGTTGGGGGCGATGAGGGTGACGCCATGGGCGGCGGCAGCGCGCTGGGTGCCGGACTTGATGATGAAATTCTCGTCATTGCAGTTGAGGCCAAAGAGCCAGTATAGCACCTGCACAACCACACGGTAGCACGACAACCCCCCATCAGATTCCGAGAGTATGAAGGACGACCCAAGGCAAGCGAAGAGCACACACGGGGAGGCAAGCAGAGGCACAACACCGGCTAAGAGAAGGGGATTTGAGGGAGCGCCTGCGTGGGGGGAGGCATAGCACCGGCCAGGAGATGGGGATTTGAGGGAGCACCTACGTGGGGGCCGGCACAGCACCGGCCAAGAGATGGGGATTTGAGAGAGCACCTTCGCCGAGACCAGCGGCTCCCTCCTTGAATCCTCCGATGGGGAGGAGGAGGAGGAAGGAGTCTTTGAGGGAGCACCTTCGCCGAGACCAGCGGCTCCCTCCTTGAATGCTCCGATGAGGAAGAGTAAGGAGTCAACGAGGCCCCGCCTTGCGCCACGCCTGATCGAAATGCTCCCTCTCAAAGACACTTTGAATTGACGCACTAACGCCGGAGATAGGGATTTGAGGGAACCTACGTGGGGGAAGGACAACACCAGCCAGGTGATTCGATTTTAGTGGGGAGGTGGAAGAAGGGGGGAGGTGGAAAAATTAAATGGTGGGGAAGTTCTTCTTAAGTGATAAAACTAAGAAAATAGTGCGCCAAAGCAAGTATTTTGTTGCAATATCTAGCAGGTGAAAACGAGTCACATAATATCCGTCTGATCATGTATCTGTAAAATATCTGCATGTGTTGATATTTTCTAGATTAAATTTATATTCGATATATTCATTTTTGAAATTTTTCATGGGACGTGTGTTATGATATGGGACAATTAATATCTGCTCTGTATTCATATCTAATAGAATATCAAGAAGTTATCAGATAAATTAGAAAATGGATATTCAATAAAACGCCAACATAAATACGTGAACATTAATATCCTTTAATATGCTCGATGATATATAATTCTGTAGCACATTAGATATAGTTGATGTTTTTATTGGTGAAGTTATATAATTCTCGATTGGTGACTCGGCACAGCGGCATCGGCGGTGAACAATACCATCAGGGATAGTACAAATCTACTGGTGACGTCGACCGCCATGCATACAACTGAGTAAAGAATGTCCTAGCACATCCAAGGGTACCAACGGGGAAGCGCCGGCTCCGCGGTGGGAGGTGGTGGCGAGCGATGGGCAGCGGTGACACTCTCACCAATGGAATATTAGGGTAGACAATGGTGGCATGGTAGGGGAGGGGGAGAGTGACAGCAAGGTGGTGGCGGTGACATCATGCAAGTTGCGAAAGCTCAAGATGATGTTCTAAGAAAGAACTACATCTCACAGCCACCTAGTAGCAATGTTGGCCATGAAGCCAATACTAGCAGCTACAAGGTGAGGGAGCCTATCACTAAGGAGAGGGGCAAGAAGGGTAAGGTCGTGGGTCATAGCACGTTATTGATGCTTTTAAGTCTAAGAAGAATGGCAAAGGACAGCATGAGGCACACCTCGCCATTGCAGGCACAGAGGATCCACAGCTATTAGTTGCACTTATGGATGTGGACAACCCAGTAGCAGCCCCCATCACCCCTCCTTTGGACATCACAGCGGCCGTAGCCGTAGTTGCACAAGAGGAGAAGATCGCCATGGAGCAGATTCAGCCAGAAGTTTCTACATACTTCACTGATTCGATCTAGTGCACGCATTGAACTTAGATCTTTTTACAATCACTTGCAGTTTGTGATTGTGATGGAACTTTGAATAATGGTTGTAAGCTATAAGAGAGCAAAGCATTAAATTCTCATGATGAGTCCTGCAAGGCTTATTTTCCCGTATTTATAATAGCAAGTTATGTTATAATATTTGAAGTATTAGAACGCATGTGGCGTCCTATAGAGAAAGTGTGCTTTGCGGACAGCGGCACAATGAATACTACCTTGAGAGAGAGAAATTTTTTTCAGTCGACCAGCAAGAATGCTAGTAGTCTTATGACAATCGCAGGTAGCAATATTTGTATAATAGGCTTAGGAAGGGCAACAATTATATTCCTGACGGGCACAACTTTGGTCATTAAAGAAGCCTTGTTGTACCCAGAATCAACTAGAACTCTCAAGGATATTCGCGCTAACGGTTTCCACGTAGAGATTGAAGAAGAGTATGGTAAGGAATACCTATTCATTACAAAACGTGAAGAAAGTGGAAAAGGGTATTAGAACGACTTCCTTTATATGAAACTGGGCTATACTACACTAATATTAAGACACTCGCAGCCTATTCTATCCTAAAAACCGTATTTAGAAGCTCTGAACTTTTCTATCTCTAGCATGATAGATTATGCCACCCAGGTCTTAGGATAATGAGAAATATAATTAACAATTCATAGGTACATAATATCGATATAAAGAATTTCCCGAATCAGGAAGATTTTGTGTGCCTACATGTGCCACTAGGAAATTAATTACTAGACCTTCTGCTCTAAAAGTGAAGGATGAAGTTCCTGCATTCCTAGAACGTAACCAGGAAGACTTTTGTGGTCCTATACAGGCCCTGTAAGGACCCTTTAGGTATTTATGGTGCTCATCGATGCTTCCTCGAAATGGTCGCAGATATGTTTATTGTCTACAAGAAACCACGCTTTTGCAAAGCTAACCTCGCAGATAATTAAAATTAGAAATAATTTTCCTGATCATCATGTAAAGTCCATCAAAATGGACAACACCAAAGAATTTACTTCGGAGGCATTTGATGATTATTGCATGGCAATGGGAATTAATGATGAGCATTCTGTACTGCATATCCACACCAGAATGGACTAGCAAATCTTTGAAGAATTGTAATTTACCAACTATATGTTGGGAACACGTAGTTCTACACGCAGCAACTCTCATCAATTTTAGACCACTGGCATATAACATCCATTCACCTATGCAACTAGTGTAAGAGTCAGCACCAAAATTTTCTCATCTTCGCAGATTTGGTTGCATGGCTTATGTACCTATACCACCACCACAACGAACTGCAATGTGCCCTTTCCAAAAGTCTGGGATATACGTTGGTTATAAGATAGCATCCATAATTAGGTATTTGGACCCTATGACTGGAGATTTGCATATTGCTTGATTCGCTGATAGTATATTAGATGATGATAGTTTCCCATCATTAAGGGGAGGAAATAAACCCATTGATGAAAAATATCGGGAAATAACGTGGCAAGCCATGAGAATCCATGCACATGACCCGTGTACTAGTAATTGTAAATATCATGGGGATATGCCCATGATCTTAGGATGATGAGACAATTGACAATGGCATTGAGGGTTTACGGAATCACCCGTTTTAGGCGTTGCTCCAGTTTTGTCAGGCCTCTGGCGGTCTGACCGGCCATGGTGGCGGTCAGACCGGCCATGCCTTGTGTGGTTTTTCTGGAATGGTGGCTGGCGGTCGGGCCACGGCCAAGGAGCGGCCGACTGCTTTGCTGAGCGGTCGATCGGCCACTTTAATGACTTTGGTTTTTGGAGCTAGGCCAAAAATAGAGGGTGTAGGCAAGTGAGAGGGTTCTTCTGCACTTGGTCCCATAATTTTTGGAGCCTCCAGGCAAAAGTTCTATTCAATTGAAAGTTCCGAAGAGGTTCGGATTTCCTTGAGAGGAATTTTGGCTAAGTCCCAGGGGGCGGTCAGACCGGCCTTTTGCTGGTGGTCAGATCGGCCAGTGGGCGGTCAGACTGGCCAAGGGTGGAGGTCTGACTGGTTTTTTCTTGTTCATCGGCCAACTCGGTGGCGATGATTGTTTTGTTAGGTCAAGTTCATGGGTGTCATTGCATATGTGTTGCATAATGCATGTTTTCACTAACGTGGGTCAAGTTGTGAAGAACTTGTTCCCGGAAACGGTTTGTTGGTCTATTGCTGTGTAGGTTCCTTGCAGGTCTACGACGGTCAACGGTGAGGTGGATCAGGACTAAGCTTGGAGAGCTGAGGTCCAAAACGATCAAGGATACCGGGTGAGGTCAAAGGACTCAAGCGAGGCGCAGGATGGACAAGGATGATCGAACGGGCAGTTTAGTGCGACTGGTTGGATCAAGCGGTGCGGGAGTCGTTGCAAGTGCTCAGTGGTGCCGGTGGGATCCGGACGGGAGAGACTTGACGACATGGAGCCGTTGATCAACCTACATGTGGCGAAGCAGGCAAATGCTTCGCGGAGATGGACTCGGTCTTTTGGAGAAGGATCGAGAAGGGGTATTTTGGTAATTTCACCAAATATCACCTTGGTGACCTTTTGGCTAAACCGCGGCGCGGGTCGGCGCATGGTGGAGCGGTTTAGGTCAATCGATGATGAAGATGGCGCTTTGAAATACGTGCGTGTGTTAACCCATTTGTGTGTGGGGTCTAATGGGTGCACTAATGGAATATTCTCTAGGATCTAGCCTCCACTATATAAGGGCTAAGTGCTGGTTGCACTTGGTAACTCTTGGCCATTTAGATAACCCTATTTTGTGTTTTAGGGTTTGGGATGAAAGGAGGAGAGCTAGGGTTCTAGAGAGGGATTGATTTGAGTGCTCAAGTGTTGAGCTTTGTCCTCCAAGTGGGAGTGGTCAGAAACAACAATCATCCATCTATCCAAATCAATCCAACTAGATTTCACAAGATGAGTCTCTATTTTGTTCTTGTGTTCATCCTCTCTATTTGATGATTTTAGGCCTTTCTTTGATCCGGGAGTTTTTACTTGGTTTTTCCTCTTGATCTTGCTTGCTGGGATATGTGGGAACCCATCTAGGTTCATCTTGATCATCAATCATCCACGAGCAAGCTTTTGGATCTAAGTTTTGGTTTTGCGGTTTTTTGGTGAAGAAAGGGTGATTTTCGGGGGTTTTGCTCTTGAGAGCTTTTGGCTTGATTCTTCCTGTGATTGAGAGTGCTAAGATGTATGGGAAACCATCCTTAGCCATCTTGGATTGATTCCTCCCACGAAATAATCTCGATCACCGTTTTCACATTTGGCTCGGTTTTGAAGCACCCTTTGTTCAAACTGAAAAAGATACGAACTTTGGCATGGATCTCTACAATCTTTGATTGGAATAGGTTCCTAATATCTTTAAGAAGGTGTGTCTCAAATTTCGTGGAGTTTGGCCTTACGGATCAAAAGTTATACCGATTTGAGTTTCGGTTTTAATTTGTCTGTCTTTGCTTTGGTTTGTTCATCGTCAGGCTGGTGGTCAGACCGCCAATATCAGAGGTCAGACCGCCTCATGGAGGGGTCAGACCGCTGTTCTGAGAGGTCTAACTGCCCAACTCTTTGTGAATTGAGTTTTTGGTAATCTTGGTTGTTTTGCTTCGGGGTTTTGATTGGATTCAATACAAGTCTTCCACTGTGCTTAAGCATTCATCTTCATAGCTCTTATAGCTATTGGAGTGAAATTAGTATTGAATTCAATTAAGGTGAAAAAGTGTTCGTGCTCCTATTCACCCCCCCTCTAGTCGCCTTTCTGGTCCTACACGAATCAACTGCCTCACCACTTTAGTGATTTGAAGAGCGTGACCAAGTCGCATGTGCCTGCACACAATGCATCAGAAAGAGTTGAAATATTGAAGAAAAAAAAGATATCCCTAATCCCGTCCTGAGGCCTTAGAAAGGACGAGAACTTCAGCCCCTTGAATCCGAAGTAACCGGGGACGCCTGGTGAAAAAGGATAAGAAGGACTTGAAACAGCCGATCACTAAAGTTCTCCAGAACCAAAAGGGGAGCCAGTTGAGACCTAGCATCAGTATGGAGCCTTCAGGAAGAGGCATACCAGATTTGAACATTCCCACAGAGGGAAATATCAGCATGGATGTGTGCGCATACATCGAAGCTGAAAAACTAAAGAGACTTGCCCCTGTAATTGGAAGCAGCAGTGGGCAAGTAGAGGCATTAGAAGCATTAGAAGAATCACCCCATGAATAAATAGCTATACACTTGGTGACCACGGGAGAATCTATGAATAAGACAACAGCCAATGTCGACATTTACTTTGCAAAGAAAATTTCCACAATCATCGATCTTGATCCAGAGCCTGCATCGCTTGCTGAATGTAAGAAAAGAACAGATTGGGAATATTGGAAGAAGGCAAGAGAAACTAAAATATTATCTATGAATAAAAGAGAGGTGTTTGGGCCTATAAGTCGCACGCCTTCCCATGTGCACCCTGTAGGTCATAAGTGGGTATTTGTTCGAAAGAGAAATGAAAATAATAAAGTGGTAAGCAAGGCTCGTTGCACAAGGTTTCACTCAATGTCCAGGAGTTGATTATGAAGAATCCTATTCCCTGGTCATGGGCGGAACTACCCTTTAGATATTTAATCTCAATGGCAGTAAACTTGAATTTAGAAATAAAATTGATGGATGTGGTAACTGCATACCTTTATGGAAATTTAGATTCAAACATTTTATATGATGATACCTAAATGTATACCTGTCCTGAACTAAGACAAAGCAAATATAAACCTGTATAGTGTGAAACTCGGAAAGCCATTGTACGAACTTAAGCAATCAGGCAGGATGTGGTATAATCGCTTGAAGCGACTTTCTACGCAAGAAAAGCTACACGAACAATGAGAATTATCCTTGTGTATTTATACGATGATTCCAGGATGGTTTTGTATAATCTCAGTGTATGTACATGATCTGAATATCATTGAAACCTTGGAAGGTATTACGAAAGCAAGCTCTTACGTGGAGTCAAAGTTCGAAATGAAAGATTTCGATAAAACCAAATATTGCCTAGGCTTGCAGCTTGAGCATGCCCCTGAAGGGATATTAGTGCATTAGTCAACCTACACTCGAAAGGTGTTAGAAAGGTTCGGCTTTCGAAAGGCATACCCTTCGAAAGTACCGATGGTTGGGAGATCCCTACAACAAGACAAGGATCTGTACAGTCCTAGAAAATAGGGGGAGGAAGTCCTGGGACCGAATTTTCCATACTTAAGTGCAATAGGAGCACTCGTGTATTTAGCAAACTGTAGTAGACCGGACATTGCATTTGCCGTAAACCTATTAGCAACGTATAGTGCAGAACCTACCGAAGGCATTGGCAGTGAATGATGGACATCTTCCAACACCTCTAAGGAAGCAAAGAACTTGGTCTATTTTACAGAAAGAACCAAGACCGGTCTATGAATAGCTATGCAGATGCTAGGTACCTGTCAGACCCGCATACAACCAATTCACAAACATGCTATGTATTCCTATATGGTGGAACTGTAATTTCATACAAATCGTCTAAGCAAAGTCTTGTATCGACTCCGACGAACCACTCAGAAATCATAACACTGTACGAGGCATCACGAGAATGTGCTTGGCTTCAGCGGATGATTCATCATATCTAGCAGTTGTGTGGATTGAATACGCACAAAGCCCCACTATTATCCATGAAGATAATGCAGCTTGTATTGCACAAGTGCAGATGGGTTATGTGAAGTGTCATCTCACAAAGCATATCAACCCCAAGTTCTTCTATGCTCTTGAATTGCAAAAGATGAACAAAATTAAAGTACTGCATACTAAGTCATGTGAAAATCTTGCAGATTTATTCACTAAGTCACTTCCAGCATCGAGCTTTGAAAGGTGCATATGTGGAATTGGAATGATGACACTTAGAGAAGTGCAAAATTCAGGGGGAGAATATTTATAAACTCATTATTGAAACTTGATCACGAAGATCGAGCACCCAAAGAATAAATCATGGAGATTAAATGAAATTGGGTTGATTGTACTCTTTTCCCTTGACGAGTTTTCCTGAAGTTTCTCAGCTAAGGTTTTTAATGAGGCAATTCATGCAACGCAGAAGAACGTATATCATATACTCTTTCTCTAAAATTTTTCCACTGGGTTTTTATAGAGTTTTGACGAGACATAAACATGTGAGGATGCGTGCCCAAAGAGGAGTGTTAAGAAACCATGGGCTTGGCTCAGCAGCCGGCCCATGGGTGTGCGTCCCATCCAAAACCCTAGCAGGAGCTGTAGCCTATAAATAGGGGGTACTAGTCATCATAAAAGGCTGATCGCTTGATGAAGGAATAAAGAAGAAGAATACCCCCTACACCTTTGTCTCTCTGTGTGTTCAATCTACTATTTGTTCTTCCATTGCTTGATGTGATTCTATGTTTGTCTACGAGGTGATCGTTCGGACTGAACTCGCCAGCTACGGTTCCTCAACAGTTAGTAGATACATGGCTAATCCTAGCAACGAGCGTTGGAAAGTAGTTCAATTGATTTTCATATATGTGTGGGGGCACATCTGATGCTTGTTTACAGTTTGGGAAGAGTAAAGATGGAATCGTTGGTTATGTGGACTCAAATTTTGCTGGAGATTTGGATAAAAGAAGATCTCTTGTTGATTAAGTGTTCATTGTTGGAGGATGTGTCGTTACTTGGAAAGCAAGCCTGCAAGCTACTGTTGCCTTTTCCACTACAGAAGTCGAGTATATGACTATTTCTGAAGCTTGCAAAAAAGACGTTTGGCTATAAGAGGTTTGTTTACTGAGCTTTGTGGAAGTACGTGTTATACTACAATATTATGCGATAGTCAAATTGCTATTTGCCTTACGAAGGATCATATGTTTCATGAGAGAGAGAAGCACGTTATCATTAGATATCGTTACATTCGAGGTGTCATTGCTGAAGGTGAGTATTCAGGATAATCTAGTTGATATGATAACAAAGCCAGTTTCTACCACTAAGTTTGAGCTTTGAGCTTTGCTCAAACTTAGTTGGTATTATTCAGTAGTCCTATGGATGTTTGGCGTACAAGATGTGTTGGGAATATGCCCTAGAGACAATCATAGAGATGATTATATTTCGTTATTTTCTTAATATTGGATAATATGTTATCTTGTTCCTAGAATAATATTGTTAATATTTATTATCAAGTATGTGACTTGATTGTGAAACTCTATATTTCTGCGATAATTATTCTTAAACGTTACCTAGTCAGAAACTTATGAGAACACATATGAATAGACTAACATATGTATTGGTTGATGACTATGTTCCACAGGTCATAGATATGGAGATATCAAACCAATAATATGGACACATGTTAGAGAACAATTGTTGGTTTGACCCACCTTGAGACACTGTTGAGATTATTATGATTTTATGTGTCATCAGTTGGTCTCAAGCAATGATGATGTATAATCCTTAGACCTGAGATCAGTATCGTTTCCTACATGTGTAATAGCACTCTTTGGGGTTGCCAAATGCTACTCGTAACTACGTAGTTATAAAGGTAGCTTTCGGGTATGCTATGAAACATGCGGAGGGATGTGACTGGCCGGATATGGGTTTTGCCCCTCCTAACATAACAGGAGAGATGTCTCTGGGCCCCTCGTTTTGGTCGGATAAAGAAAGTGCATGGCCATGCCACTAGTGGTCGAAGTGTCGTGTAACACCCTGACTAGACGGAAGCCAAGATGTTGCCTAAAAGACTAACGTACAACAACAATACGAAATAGTTTCAACCAAACATTTAGTCACGAGGGACAACAAACTATAAGGAAATCAACCCTATAGCAATCTATAAATTCTCAATAAGAGCGCACCACATAACAATGGAGTATAAATCAGTCTAAGGAGCCTACACTCTAACAACTAATTTCAAGCAGTCCAACAATTCTAAGCTCAAACAGATAATGATCAACTAAATACATCTACAGCATCATTGTTCTAATCAAACAGCGAGAGTGATAACATAATCGAAATCAAATTGTCTAGTCCACAAAATGGAATTAAGCGAACTTAAGGATGAGGAATTAAAAGACAACCTAAAAGGATCATCCACGAATGTAGTCAAAATCATCCATCACGAAGGATGGTCACAAAATCATCCACCTCAAAGGATGGTCACAAAATCATCCACCACGAAGGATGGTCACCAAAATATCATCCTAGGGAAAATGTAAATTATGAGAATTTTAGGTATTTGAACTAGGTCATTCGTTGTGGTTATATATGTGTGAAGTGCGCCATGACTACCCCTCCCCATACATGCCACTGCCTCGAGAGGTACCTAGAAAGCACAACACAACAAGAGTGAGTCCACGACTCAGCAAAGTACAGTAGTAAGTAAACATAGCATCATACGTGGTCAAGGGAATTTACAATCCCACCATGTACAACAACATTGTAAGCCAAACAGACAAATCCATATCTTATGCGAAAATGCAATGACATGTCATGAATGCATCACTTCACTTCTTAGCGATTACCGGTAATGCCGAGTAGTGTATCCATCGATACATACTCTAAGCATGTGCCCTCTAGGCACAAGGATCCAAAGCCCACACTTTATGAGTGTGGGGACCAAAGCCCATCTAGTGCATGACGGGGATCCAATATATACTCAAGGCCTGTGCCCTCAAAGCACAAGGATCGAATGCCAAGATGCAGAATGTAAAGCATGATATCAACTCATCATGAAAAGTAATGCTCATCAACATTATCCAACTTAAAGTTTCATCATAAACCATGGCATTCATTAATCATAGAATAAAGCAACACACTATATTACTTGCACTTGCCTCCACCGTGAGACAGAAGACAAAAAGGCGAAATGAGCTAGCACCGGCGTTCACCACCACCTGGTAACCAAGAATGAAACCAAACATCAATCAACCATGCATAGCAAGTCCTTAATCGCAGCACTCTACAACGCTTTCCCATAACCCAAGCTTAAATACTCGATCGACTCAACTAGATTACAAGCTAAGCAGAAATCTAGTTTGGGACAGCAGTAAAGAAACAAGCTTAATTTTTGATGGGATTAACCAAAACCCGAGTTTCTTATCGTTCTGGAAAACTAAGAATGTAAGCTACAAAAACCTAGTTGGCATGATGCCCAGATTCTGCTTTTAACAAAATATGGCACAAGGGTCAATTTTACTGTCCGAAACCGATGAACAGATTGGACAGTCAAATTGAAACCTGCATATCTTTTGTTTTGCAGATCCAAATAAAGTGTTCTTTACCAATATGGAAATATGAGAAGGTAGGCTACAATATTTGTTCAGGTGGACAGCCCTGAATCGGCCCTTAACAAATTGAAATCTAACCGTTAACATTTCTGCTACGCGTTGACAGATTCCTGGACAGAAGCAACGAAAAAGACCATAACGTTCAAACCGTAAAGCGGAAATTAGTGAACTTAGAACCTATGGAAAGCTAAAATCATAAAATACAACTCTCTAGGAGACAAAATCCCCAAATTAGGAACAGATATGGAACAAAACAGGCGCACCAGAAAGGACAGAAAACTGAACCTAACCCAGCAGGCTGAAGAACCCTAATGAAAGCAAACCTTATGCAACTAAATCAATCTAACCAGCAAGGAAACCACTCATTACCCCTTGAAGAACCACAAGAGCTTGCTAAACTTCCCCCTTGAGATCAAACCCTTCTTCTAGCCTTCCTCCCTTCCCTCCTTTCTCCTTGTTCCTCTCCTTGTCTTGGCCGGTTGCAGCAGCAAGGGACCTCCCATGGTAGCCTTGGATGGAGAAGGGGAGTAGGGATTTCGGTTTTGGAGAGGAGGGGGATGGTGGAGGCGCAAGAGGGAGCAAGGGAAGGTGGCGGCCAGCAGGTTGGAATGGGGGAAGTTTTGGTGGCGGCTAGGAGGGAGTTTGGCCAGCAGTCTTGTGGCTGCTTGGGGAGGGGAAAGAAAGGGGTTAGGGGCAGCTAGGGTTAGGGTTTGAGGGGTGGAGGTGAAGCTAAATGGGCTGGCTCAACTTGAGGTGCCTCCTTCCCCCCTTCTGGCCCACTAAGGCTGCTGCCCAAAGAGCCCGAATGCGCTAAGAAAACAGAATTTGAACCGAATTCCCATCTCTAAACTTGATGCAAATCAAAAGTGAATAAGTGTCCCTCTCCCGGATAATATTCTCTCTAATTGGAATTTTGGGTTATTACATGTCGACCACACGAAGTTATTCGACACTTGATCGAGAAAGTATTGAAAAGGCCATGGATGACATAATATCTCACCTAGAGTTCATCTGGATATCGTGAGGCAAAGGGAGAATACACGAGTAGGTCGTTCAATTCGATCAGATACGAACTAGTTGTATGGAGATACGAGCTGGTCAAACATGATCACTAAGTGGTTGAAACCTGGTCGTAAGGAGTTACAAACTGGTTGAGACAAAATATGGATCGGTCATGACTAGATATGAGCTGGTCGTAAGTGATAAGGACCTGGTCATAGATCATATTGCATTAAGATTCGTTCGATATATTCTTTGTGTGTTCGGGAATCGTTATGTCCTGCTAGGTACCGCTAACGACTCATGGTCAGAAAAGAGTTTCCGAGTCACAACTGATTACACATAAACCTATAGGGTCGCACACTTAAAAGGCTAGCATTTGATTTGGATAGTGATTCAAATTCTTGTAGGCCACGAGTTCCTAATGGGCCTCAAGTTCAAGACACATCATGGATGCCTATATATAGAGAGGTGGTGGCATGCACTACCAGAAACAGGATTTTTCCTGAGGGCCAAAAACACTCGGGAAAGGGAGCCAAACACTCGGGAAATGTATTTCCCGAGTGTGACACTCGGGACAAAACACTCGGGATAGATTAGTCGGGATACAAACAGTTTTCCGAGTGTTACACTCGAAATATTACTTTCCGAGTGCTTCGCTTACACTCGAAACTAGCACACTCGGAGAAAATCCAAATGAGCGGCTTCGCACCAGAACGGAATATTTACCGAGTGTCGACACTCGGTAATATGCTGAAAAACACTCGGGAAAGCTTCCGATGAATCCATCTGGAAATTGCCACGGGTCACGTTTTCCCGAGTGTTGGCACTCGGGAAATTTTTTGTCGGTCGCCTGAGTGTCGGTTCCCGAGTGTCAACACTCGGGAACTATTTGGTTGATTTCCCGAGTGTCGACACTCGGGAAATTTAAAATCCATTCCACAGCAATCAAATAATCCATCCATCCATCCATTCCACAATATATGTATATATATATGTATATGTATGTATAGATCGAACAAAAGACATCATAATAGTTCCCAAGCTCACAACATTCAAGGTATATGTATGTATAGATCGAACAAAAGACATCATAATAGTTCCCAAGCTCACAACATTCAAGTTCAAGTTCGAAAATGTAAGCATAAGACATTATACATATGACAGTTCCAAATAGTAATTTCATACTCTTATGTACATAAAACAAAAGCAAGTATTAGTACAACCATTTGCATGCACAGAATTTCCTGCTTCAATCTTCTGTGCACAAAAGATATAGAGAATTAGTTATATATGTAGCCATTTTTATCCATTTTTTAGCAATCACCTGATTGTGAATGTTTTCTAATATTGGTATCCTTTTAGTATATCATGAAAATAGCAAGCACACGGTGGTGGCCTCTCGGCGATGGACGCATTCACATGATCTTCATTAACATTAGCACCAAAGATCTTGATTAGCGGAGAAGCAACCGATCCCGCCGTTCCTACATTTTCATAAGAAATCGCATTATAAGAAATTTGCAAGATGCGACCAATAATTACATTGCATGTCATTTCAATGTCTTCGAATCAGCAAATCATAAGAGACTAACAATATAATAATCGATTATCACGCTTACTAACCGAGCAGATAAGTGAGATAGTGGTTCCCCAACAGAGGACATTAAGTCGAGTCCCGGTCCCGAGTGCTCGTGATATTTGTTTGCACATTGCCATACATTAGCCAAGTATGAATATATATATATATATATATATATATATATATATATATATATATATATATATATATATATATATATATATATATATATTGCATTTTACTTTGTTATTATACTACCACGCTCCAACTAACTCTGCAGGAACATTTGCTCCAACATTGCGTAGCCTCAATTTCTGTCATATGCAAGGCCAAGCTCGAAACTCGAGATCGAAATCATGTGATGGCCGCTATCGACTTTGAAGGTGTACTTCATCCGTTGATGCAGCACTCGTGGATCGGACCTCCGAGAGGGTTGTCGGTGTGCTAATGTACCCGGCACCCATGAAGAAACGACCATGTTTCTTCCCCTTTCCAGCCTTGTACATAGCACTCGCGTCTAGTGGTGAATTCATGACGTCGTAGTCCGGGCCATGAATCTCCTTAGCAACATCAGTATATGTAGCCTGTTGGACAAAATCATCAGGGAGCGAAAATCATCAGGGACAAAATGATCAGAAATTGTACCAAGTTCTCTGTCGCGCGCTGGCTGCACAAGGTGCCCTCCTGATCACCCCTCCTAGCTGCTACATATGCCTCCATATCGGAGACAGGCCTCTGCTTCTTCTTTTCCTGCACCCAAAAAAACCACGGCGATCAATAAATATGTATCTGCAACATACAATCAATATGAACATGTTGACCTACTAGGTTCTTCTTGTAACGTGCCATGGAGGAGCTGCCTTGACGATGTGTTGTCCCGTCCATCAACAATCTCCGCTCCCTAGCAGCACGAGAGTCCTGTAAGCATCGTTCGTCTTGTCTGGAATGTCAAAGAATGTGCTAAATATGGCCTCTGCAATATTCTTCTCATTATGCATTACATCTATGTTATGGGGAAGAATGAGCTTATGGAAGTATGGCAGACGCCACAAACTTGAAATGTGAGTCCAATTGTGCTCCTCACCATATTTCTCAAACCCATCACCATCATCAAGAGGCTTCAAAGCATCTAGCCGTGAACGAACCTCCTCACCTGCCAGACGACGTGGTGGTCCACTGCGGACAGCAATATTGGCCCTAAATCCAGTTGTGTCACTTCTGAATTCATGGTCAATTGGAAGGAATTGACGATGACAATCGAAGAAGGAGTGCTTGCGACCATGCTTTAGCCAACAACACGCATAACGCCTACCTACAGATTGGGCATGGCATCTTCCCATGTACGCACCACCTACGAAATATCCCGCTGACGCCGAAGTCATGCATGGATGTGTGGTACGCGACCGCATGGTGAAGTTCTGCTTCAATGCCCGATCATATGTCACTATGCCTTGTTCCCAAGCATGTAACAATTCATCCACCACCAGCTCCATGAATACACTCATATTCTTCCCCGGGTACTCGGGACCGTGGATTATCAAGAAAGGAATATGTCTTTTCGCATGCAAACGCCGGTGGGAGGTTAAGGGAATGACAAACACAGCCCACAAACAGATGGCGAAATTTCGCACCAAATGGGTTAAACCCATCGCTTGCAATTGCAATTGAATGTTCCGAGGCTCTGCAAAGCAAACTCTACATAGTCTCGGTCAAATTGCTTCCATGCTTCACCATCAGATGGGTGGACCATCTTGTCATTATGGTACCGACGACCATACTTGTGCCATACCATTTGTTTGGCAGAAACCTTAGACATGTATAACCATTGGATTCGTGGCACAAATGGTAGATAGCGAAGTATTTTTCTGCCAATAGGAAGCTGCCTCTTCTGACCATCACCGGAGTCAACCTCAACAAACCTAGACTCACCACACTTATCACAGTGATCTTTGTCCACATTCTCATTCCTAAACAAAGATGCAATGATTTGGACAAACATCTATCTTCTCATATGGCATATTTAGTGCGCTTATCAATTTCTTGACCTCATACAAGTTAGCGGGCAGTTTGTGACCATATGGGAGAAGGGTGCTAAACACGCTTAAGAATGCATCAAAGCAAGCAATGCTTGTCCGAATCGAGACTTGACAAAGAAGTAGTCGTGTGATGGCATCTAGTTGGGACACTGTGTTTGCCCATGAAGTGGTTGACTCATCAAGACAACATATCAAAGAAAGCCCTTGTTGCGAGCTCGGTTCTTCCTCGGCCAGTGGCCCATATGCATGACGACATCATCTAGCATGTCTTCTATCCTACTCTCATTGTGGCCGCCATCGTCCGCTTTCTTCCCTTAGCACATCCGATCCGCTATGTTGTGACTCGCCGTGATACACCCACACGGTATAGCCTACCCTAAATCCAGACTTGCACAGTGTGCGATCATTGTTGCCCTCATTTGTGGCCGTGTGTTGAACAACGAGAACAAGGGCACAACACACCCCGGCCCATTACTCCTAGCAAATACTTGATCCACAAAATCATCGACTTTTCCATCTATTCTTGGGTACACCACCCATCGCTCTCGCCCGGGTACATCCAACTACGATCCTCACCATCCTAGTGTGCAAAACATAATGCATATTTTAATCCAACTTTTATTTATGTCAAAAATTACAACTACTGAGACCTAGCTAGAAGCTACCCTATGATGCATGCCCTATATATGTACACTAAAAGCAGATTGACATGAAGACAATATACATGATCAACTGAGCATAAAAACACTTTCTTTCAATATATATGAATGCCTTTATTTATTAACACGTTAATGTAGCATTGTAATGACAAAGATATCAATCCACCATAAATGGACAACACAAAAGAAAATAAGCAAACTTTATTTCTTTTTCCACTTATCCATTACCTTCTGAAGACCTCTTGGAGCCGAGGAGCCGAGGAGCTACAAGGGGGAAGATGGCTACTGATTGTGTGTCTGTGGAGGCGATGGGAGGAGGCAGCAACCTGTGAGGCAAGTACCATGAGTTATATTAGGACAGAATCGGCACTTAAGCATTGAAATTTAGACAAAACAAAAAAAATTATTGAAGTGAAGTGTAGATGTAAGTACTGTTGGACATACTTAATCTTATGGACCTTATACAAGACATATAATACAAGAAAACCCTAGAGCTCATGGGCCTTATACACATGGGTCATATACACATATACATAACAAATAGAGTCGAGTTTGAAGGTTCTCCTCCGTGGTCCAAGGACAAGACATCATTCTTCTCTCAGATGCATCCATGTGAATATGCATTCATTTGTTTTCTTAACAAAGTTCTTCGAGGGATCACTCATCAATCTGCTAATTTTATTTTATAAAAATTCATGGGCCCCTCGGTCACCAACGAATATGCCTAGACAAAAAGCTGTTGAGTTCGGATGATATGCATGCCGGACATTTGATTAGGTATGTACATACGCCGCCAAATTTGCTTGCTTGAATAATGTGTGCTCTCAGTGGATCACCGCAAAATTATCTAGATCTCTGGATGCATGTGTCATCTGAAGTCTAAACTTCATCGGTTATTTATTATTAATGACGCGCGGGAATTTTAGGTTAAGATGTTATTGGCATTGTTCTATTCAAGTCGTGACTTCGTTCTATGACGATAGTACCTAGGGATTACATCAACAAAAATCCAATCGAGACCAAACATTCTCTCAAGGAACCAAAGGTGAGAAATGTAGGTCTCATTATAATTCGTCTACTAGCTTAATAAATGATGTAAACAACAAGTAGATAAGGCGTAAATCAACAGGCATCGTAGTCATAGGGAATTAATGGGTAGTTTTAGAGTGGGATCATACTCATTATTGGTTTGTTTTTTAGAAAGAAACAACTTAGTTCAAGATCTGCAGTATTTAACCACACAAGAAAAGATATGGAGAAGAAAGGGGCATGCATGGAAGAAGTCTCCAGATCATGAGCAGAAGAGTCCAATTACATCATGTTGAATCGGTATGCTAAAGAGAAGAAAACTAAATAAACTTGATGTCATATATAAGCACATCTTTGTGTGCATCAAGACAAGAAATTTGACAGAGATGATCTATAAAACTCAAGCTTAGTAGAAAATTATCCATGATAACCCGTTAGCATACAGCTTTTGCATGGAATGCTAACGTAACAAGAAGTTAGAATATTCGCTCTATGTAACTAGCTAGCCACGTAAGTACTTCCCGAAAGAAGGAGCAAGGTAGTTCTACTAGTACTCGTGAAAAATAGTATCTCTTCTTTGAGAGTCAACAAAACATTTACATACAAAGGCAAGAAATGAATTTCAACACAAAGCATATATCATTTTCTTCAATCATTCTTTTTTTTAAAAAAAATGCACATCATGCTTGGTTGCAAAAGTTTCAGCTGCAAGACCTAGATCCCATGATAACTTCAAATACATACACATATACCAATTTACACTTATTGTTCAATCTAATTTTCATCTAATATTTTTAATGTAAATAGGAGGACTGGGTCTTGTGTAGGGTTTTCTACAAGAGTAGGGCAACAATTGCCAAGCCACCCACAGAGAGCAGCTACAATATTGATAGTGCAGCCGCTACTTCACTACCTCCCCTCATTGACAACTACATTGCCTTTGACCAGCCTAGACCAGTGCAAAACCTAGAGGGTTATGAGCAAGTGCCCTGCTTCTCCAATAATCCCTCACTACTAGAAACAGGATAATCCCTCAAGCAGATTTTAATTGTGCTATCTATCAGTCCTTTAGAGTAATAATATGAATGACTACATCATCTAACCCAGTCCAACAAATTTGAATGGATTTGCTAAATAGCACGTTCGATTTTTTAACTTACCTATCTGAATCAAGGAGGAGGGAGCCGAGGGAGCCGGGAGGCAGAGCTGGGAGGCAGAGAGTCGGGGCAAGGCCATGAGGAGGGAGCCCGGAGGCGAGTCGGGGCGCCAGGCCGGAGGAGGGAGCCGGGAGGCGGAGTCGAGGCGGGCTGCGGCGGTGGCGGCGAGGCCGCAGGAGGCGGCGTGAGGACGACGGGAGCGCGGGCGCCACGCCGGGGGAGATCGACAACATGGGGATTAGGGAGCAAGCGGCAGGGGGGGGGGTTTGGGGAACGGGATAGAAATGGGCGCGCGTAGGGGAGAAAATGGCGTGGCCTGTTCTTTTTAGCTCCCGAGTGTCTGTAACGAACGACACTCGGGAGAGAATTTTTCCCCGTTGCTCCCGTCAAAGTTTCCCGAGTGTCCGATCGGACACTCAGGAAATTAAAATTTCCCGAGTGTTTTGCTCTCTCCCCGAGTGTTTCATGAGGCACTCGAGAAGTTCCCGAGTGTATTATTCAAAACACTCGGGAAACTTATGAGCACTCGGGAAATTAGACGATTCTGGTAGTGATGGGATCGGATAATCTTTTGGAAGAACTCCTAAAACCCTAATAGCCACGCCTTCCTCAATCACGCCGTCGGCGCTAGCACTCCAGCGCGTGATGTCCTTGCCCTGTATGTGTGGATACCTTGGAGGTGTTGTTGCGAAGCATCATCATTAGGACAATTCGCAACTCGTGACGATCATAGGAGTAGGAGGAGAAGACGCACGGCGAGTACGACCACTACTGCATCAACTCGATACATCGACTCTACTTCCGCTACGAGTTGGCGCGTCTAGTGGTAATCTCGTGATATATTACTAGTGGAGGTTCCTTGGTTGCGCGGTAGAATTTTTGTTTTGTGCTATCGTAGTCTACCCGTGATCAAACAAGATGTTCATGCTAATCTACTCCGAGGAGATCATGTTTTGTTTTTGCTACAAGAGGAATTCGTCTCAAGGTGGAGATTGTTGAGTTTGAGTGTGATACGAATTTCATTTCCTACTCTAACTCATAGTTCTACTCCTAAGTAGAGTTCTTCATACACCACTATAAATATATTCATTTAGTCCATAGGGAAGAGTAAGAGCTTCATTGTAAACATCTTGTCATATAGTGATATTGCCTTCATGCGTTCGTGATTTTTTTCCCAAAAGAGTTTTCACATAAAATTCATGTCTCCGGTTCCTATTTTAAGTGCATTATTTATAACAATATTAGAATTTTTGTCAAGAATTAATGCAAGTGTTTATCTGTTAACTTACTATTGACTTCTATTTACCTAGCTAGTTATAATTTAATCCCAAAAGAAGATAATGATGCCATTTTGCATTCCTAGCTAGATTAATCGATCGTCTCTGATAAAAGTACTAGCTTAATTCAATAAATAGTTTACATCGACCCCAACCCACATCAAATCCCTCAATTTCAAATGACTAAAAAAAGATAGCTGAAGTACTAGACAAGGACATGAATGCTAAATGGGTGTAACTAAAGGACCATCTCACAAATTTGTTTAGAAAGATGACTTGGAGTAAATTCGCAAAACTACGTGGCAAAATTATCGCAGAACTACACTTTTAAGGAACACTAGGCAATAAATGCATGTGATGCCACGCCGTTGATTACAGTCTTTGACTATAGATTGTCACGGAAAGAGACCTTTTTTTATCTCATTGGTTTATTTTACGGTTTGCACAAAGCATTGTGTGTGTTCATAGGATTAGTTAGGGTATAGTACTATAAAAAGCGTGTAATTCGATATCGTAATGACATAGCGTAACAAAAGCGATAAAAGGCAATCGAAGAACACTTTATAGTTGGGTCATAGGTAGTCTCAGCGTAGATGCGTTTAGTTATAGGTTGATTAGGTAATTCACATTATACATTACAGGATTTAGCATAAAGATCAAACAGAAACTACATAGGGACCGATGCTGTGGTTGAGCGTGGGTGTAATATCAGTCCTAGTACGATATGAACGTACCTGTAATTAGAATTTTAGTGTGATATTCGCTATTGAAGCAGGCTTGGCTTAGTAAGTAACATAGGACTATGTATAGAGAGCAAAAGCGTCTAGTAACAAGCAATGTAGTTCAAATGGCAGTTACATGGCGGCGAGTATATTGTCTTAGCAAAAGCTGCACAACATAAAGTCTGCAACCTGTTGGTAGATATATTGGGTGTTTCTTGCAAGATACAGAATCACATAAATGTTTATGCAGTCTAGGTTTAAAATGGATGTAAGGCTGAGTATAATTTTGCGCAATTCAGAAAAATACAAAGAGTACCGAAATGTGAGGCTAATAAAATATTACACTGGAACACCTTCGATTATCTCGTGCATTGACAATTTTAAGGATTCTCACACCTCTAGGAACCGGTAGGGAATGCAGGACTACATTTGTATGTGTAGGGACCCCAGATCTCTGGATACAAGACCCTCTGTGTATATCTGCACTATTCCCTGGATCAGTAGTTAGTGCACATAGTTGCAACATTGGTGTAATCAAAACCGTACACCAAACTATGGATGAAGCAGACAAATTAATATTTAATAGTAAAAAGGACCTTATGGTCAAGTCTTACAAAGTTTGCCACGCAGGGCTAGCAACAAAAGAGAGCTTGCAGCGGAAACCAAACACCCGGTGGAGGTCACCCAATATGCCCACAGGCAATCGAGTGAAGGACGCGACCTAGTTCGCAAAGTCTTCAAAATATTCTTCTCCATAGAGCTCTGAGTTCACTGGTTCACCCTCCTCTACTAATTTAAACAGAGGGCGCAAAGCCGTGAGTATTTTGAATGTACTCAGCAAGTCGCAGGGAAATGTATGCAAATAGTATTCATGCAAGGCTTGACAAGGATAGCTTTATGGCTATTTTGCAGAAAGCAATATTTAACATTAAATACAGTAAGTAGATTGCAAGGCACAATTTAAAAGATTAATACATAAGTAATCAATTTTCTTTGAAACAACTAGTGAACACCCTGTTCACTACCCAACCATCAACCATCTACAAGATTGGACCAACCCATTCCAACATGCGAGGCCATCTAATTCCATCTCTTATCGAAATTTGGTCCGAGAAAATCTACATCTACAACAAGAACAACAAGTCAATCGTCAGATGATCTCGGTACTAATTTGAATTCATATGTGCAAGGTAGAACGAATGACTATTGAATAAAATCATGATAAACATGCTTACTTTCCTATTGGCAGATGTTTTTTGCTTTCGGGTGAAATGGCCGGGTCATTAAACTCAATAGCACATACTACTAATTAACTTGTGTAGTGAGAACCTAAGCTTTTATAAATTTCTGCTTCATCGATCACCCTGGCCATTTCAATTCTGACCTCTATATATATATGCCAATCTTGACCGTTGGATCTGGATTGAACAGCCAAGATTAATGCGGGCTCCCACATCCAAACCACTTAATCACCCTACATGCTCCCACCTCCAATGCCATTCCCAATGCTCAAGGTTGTTCAATCCAGATCCAACAGTTAAGATTGACATTAGCACCTTAGCACGCAAATCAGCATTAGCACTAGATATGTTCATATATATATGCACTCCTACTTCTCATATACCACTTAAATCGTATGATGATACCTCTTTATCTATTTGAGTATACTCCAATAATGATTATAAGATACTCCAATGTGTTTTCTATGAAAAAAATCGTTGAAGTCCACTTTTTATAGCAAAATTTGTGTATATACTTCTTTTATATATGAAAAAGGGTATATATCAAAAATAAAGGGCTCCAATGGAAATTTTTTCAATCAAGCTACATTGAAGTATCTTATAATTGGTATTTAAGTATATTGAAAGTGATAAAGAGGTATAATGTGTTCGTTTAAGTGGTATATTGGAAGTGGGAGTACATACCCTAGAGTCTGAAAACGGTGTCCTATATATATATATATATATATATATATATATATATATATATATATATATATATATATATATATATATATATATATATAAAGCTTTTTTCTACTCCTGGAGTTAGTTACTCTCTATTCCGTATCTCACAACATATGGAGTATCTTGTGCAAGTGACAGTATGTATGTGTAGTATACAAGTATATAAGACTACTTATGTGGCATTTACACCTTTTTAGTGGTTGTAACACCCCAGCCCAACATGAGCCTGGAATGCTACTAAATTAAACAAGTAAAACGAACTATCTACAACCATCTTACCATAATTCGGTAGAACCTCCTTTGTATTATTAATTAATACGGAGGTACCAACGAATATCATAGGAAGGCATAAATAAAACATCCAATATATGGAGAAGGTATCCTTCCTTCACCGATTAATTTCTATCTATTACAGTTCATCATTAAACTAGATTCACAAGCAAGAATAAATCATGGAGAAGGTATCATTCCTTCCCATCTTGGTTTACTTATTACAGTTCATCAACAAATCAACATTCACTATCATCCAAGCATATAATATAGTCTAATCCGATGGGGAAATATTTAGCATAATCCAACTTGCTAATCTCAACATTACAGATAGACCAAAACACTCAACCAAATCTATTAATGAAACTTAACGGTTTACTCATTCATATAGTATGAACTACATGATATGATTTTATTAGGTTGAAGGGTAGTGTGTGCAATCGATAAAAAGCTACTCCCTCCCATGCATGCCGCTCTTGCGGAGGTACCTAAAAGCACAACAAAGCAAGGGTGAGTCCACAGACTTCGGCAAGTATCAACAAGGCCAAATCTAGAAACACATCCACAACATTAATATTCACAATTAAACATTACGCTAAACATAGCCTTCATGCTTATGTAATGCAACCATGCAATGCACCTTTTAATCTTTATCTCTTTTCGCATTTTATCGGTAATGCGGGTATACAACCGTCGATGTATACCCATGCCTATGCACTCGGCAATAGGGACCAAGAGCCTATACTCCACAAGTATAGGGACCTTTGCCCATCATCGGCATGATGGGGACCTCTTTACTCATTGCCCACATTACACGAATGTGGGGACCTCTAGCCCGTCATCGACATGGCGGGGACCTCAACAATTCATACTTGGTCACCACGTGACCAAAACTCAATCATGCTTACTACATGCATATGTTCATTGACATTATCTTCTAAACATATGAATTCAACATGTACATAGTAACGTAAGCATTAACCATGAACACAGGAACTTTAACCATAGCTTGAATATACCAAGATATATTGTAATTCATCACAATAACATCCATGCATGGCAATCACGATCAAGACACACTCAATCTTAGCAAACAATCATCATTATTCTTTAACCCGAATACTTGCCTCAACCACGCGAGGGCGATGGACGCCAAGAAGGCGCTGCCCCTGGATCACCCTCCCACCTGAACATAATAATAACCCAATCTAAGACAAGCATACTGGACCCATAAACAAATAAGAACACAATTGAACTCGCTAAACTCCCAAGCGCTTCCCAACCTTCCAATTTCTACCGATCGATTAAGTGTCCACTGCGGACAGTCAACTTCTAAATTATATAACTTTCTGCTCAGGAATCCAAATCAGGTGTTCTAACACTTTATGAAAAGATAATAAAATTATCTAAATAAACTTAGTTGGGGAGCCCTTCTGATTCTGCCATCAAATGCCCCTACCAAGCCACTCTTTAGGACAACAAATATCATATCGGGTTCTCTGGACAGCACACAAAAAAAGTCATAACTTTTCCTACGAAAGTCCAAATATTGCGTTCTTTAGCTTTCTGGAAATGTATGGAAATTACCCACAGTTTTTGTTATATCGAGCTCCTCTGATTTCGTCTTTAACTAATGGCTTAACCCAGGTTTCTACAACCTGTCAGAAATCTGACAGACTAGCAGGACAGCGACACTAAAAAATTCATAACTTGCTGACCGTTAATCGGATTTGGGTGTTCTTGGCGGCCACGTAAAGCTAAGGACGTCACCCAACTTTCTCTAAGAGAAGTCATCCCCAGATTCTGCCTCTAAAGATACGAAAACCTACGTCCAAGAATCTGGACAGAATTGAATCTATTACCCGACATTGATTAAACAACCAATTAAACCTCTAAACTATCGGAGATCGGTGTTACCCTTGACAAATCGTTGATTTAACACCCACACCAGCACCGCACGAGGATCCTCTCCTTCTCTTTTCCTTGCTTTCTCCTCGATTGGCCAATTCCCGGCGTTCCTCCTTCTTCCTTCCTCTCCATCCTTTCTCCTCTTGGCATAGCAGTAGGGGGGGATGCTACAGTGCGGTGCTACAGTACTAGGGGCGGCAGTACTGTAGCACTAGGGTTCCCCCTCCTTTTATTGGTGGCGGCCCTCATGGGCCTCTGGGCCAAGGCCCGAGGCCCAAAGTTGCAAAAACTGCAAAACCCCTCTGTCTAATAGTTGCTAAATCTATATTATATTTGGTCCTTCTCCGAATTCAATTAATCTCTCCCAAATACTCTTTTGAATATTCTTGAATACTTTTGGGGTATTACAGTGGTGGTATGTATAATTTTTTCGACATACTCATTTTTATATGCGAATATGAAGGTATTTACAAAATATGCTAAAAACAATGAACTCTCTTGCAAATTTTTCATGTGGTTCGCATTGAAGTATCTTATTATTAGTATATGAGTATACCCAAAGTAATAAATGAGTATGTCAAGTTCGTTTAGATGATATATCAGAGGTGGAAGTAACTACTCCCGGGTGTAGAAAGTGTGTGTGTGTGTGTGTGTGTGTGTGTGTGTGTGTGTGTGTGTGTGTAAAGCATGCATGCTGGGAGGAGCTGGTCTGTAACTTAATTTGCTATATACACGACGAGGACGACGAATTAAGACATATTGCAAAGATGTAACCACCATTATCGGGCATTTCCTTTTGGGGAAATTAGCTCTGAGACCTTGCACATTAGCGTCATTTGCCAGCGGACATCCAAAAAGCGTACTCTGACCCGAAGACATTGTAAAAACGTGTAATTTTGCTGTAGGACACCAAAGGCACTATTATATCATTTTCAGTCTGAAGGGGAGAGAGAAATAACGTGAATTGCCAATTTTGCCCCTGGCATTCCCATTCCCCATTTCTTCCCAATTCTTCTTCTCTCCCCCATTTCTTTTCTCTATTCCTTGATCATTGCTCCCTACCGAAGCTCCCTCATGGCGGAGAGCGCAGTGCCAGCCACGAGCTTGGCCCAGCCTGGCAACCGGCGCCTTGAAGGAGGAGGCGGCGTTGTCCTTGCGGCCCGAACCAGCGCCTCTGTGGCGGCCACCCGATGTGGTTACGGGCGTGGGGTCTGCGCCCAGCCGCCGAAGCGAGGCAAGGAGGGGACCACGAGCCGCCTTGCGAGGTGGAGCACGGTGTCCCACTGAACGCGTCGCGGCGGTCAGCGGGCGAGATGGGCGCCACTACAACAAAACTATCACGTAGAGACGATTTTGTTTTGACGCTTTTATGTTTGTCTCTATGCCGAGAAACACCTCGTATGTAAAGACGCTTCTCAAGACGTTTTGTATGACGCCACAAAATCTCTTACCGTAGGAAGGCACATATACGTTTGCATTTATGTAGAGACGAATCTTGAGACGTTTGAGAATATGTCTGAGAATTAAGAGGATAAAATTTTAGTTACCGAGACGAATCTTGAGACGTTTTAGAATATGCCTCTACAGCTCTAGGAAAAGTATTTCATTTTAAATTTTTTTCAGTGGGGACCGAAAGGAACGAAAATAATTTCGAAAGAATTTCGTTCAAATGTTTTGGATCAAATATGAATTTTGTTCAAATGTTTTGGATCAAGTTTGAAACCTATTTTAAAATAAAGTTAATTTAAAATAAAAACTATCAAAATTGGTTTCACTTGATTTGGAGTTGAGATGAATTAGATATGAATTTCGAAGAGAGAAAGAATTTTTAGTGGAAAAATAAATAAAAATAAAACGAAAATGTTCAAACAGTCCGAACGGCACAAAAATACTGTTAACATATACTGTTCACAAGTTACTATTCATTTAAAATAAAAAATATCAAAATTGGTTTCACTTGATTTGGAGTTGAGATGAATTAAATATGAATTTCTGAAGAGAGAAAGAATTTTCAGTGGAAAAATAAATAAAAATAAAATGAAAATGTTTGGACAGTCCGAACGGCACAAAAGTACTGTTCACAAGTCCGAACGATTCCTTTTTTTTTGTTTCGAATTTCAAAAAAGCCGATAAATGAAATAGATTTTTAGAAAATAGCAAATTGAGTTCAAAAATTCTAGAAAAATTCACAAAATTTTCTTGAATTATTTTGAACTTAATAAAAATAATTCTAACTTAAAGTTGGCTTTTATTTTTGTACAGTATTTATTTATATTTTTTGGAAAATAGGAAAAACCTTTTTAAATACCGAAAAATTCCAGAAATTAATTAAAATTTTACTTTTCACTTTAAATTTGATAAAATCCTAGAATACTCAATAAATTATATTTTTATTTTAAAATCCAAGAAATTAAATAATTGATTTTTTTTGTTTTCTTTTAAGAAAGAAAACTCTTTTTAAATTACAGAAAATCAAGAAAAATCTTTGTGACCGAAAATCCAATAAAATAAAAACTTTATAAATTTTAATTTTGGTAATGTAACTTTGGGATGTTACACCTAATTGGTTTGACCAAATTTTAAAAATACCAAATAAAATCTAAAAATTATAAAAATTTTCAGAGGAGTCACTAAGATGATTTAGAAGCTAGAAAAATAATTCGGCGATTATCATAAGAGTTTTTTTTAAAAAAAATTAAAGGATTATGCTTCTAGTCAATTGAAGCATTAGGTTTTCAAAATCAATCAAAACTTGAGAAAGAAATCCCAGAAAATTCCAATAACATCATGACACAACAAAAGTTTTAAATTCTCCTCATTTTTATACATTTAAAATACAAACCTGAGTTTGGGATGTTACAGTAAAATCAGGGAGTAAGACATCGAAGTCATGGTAAAATTAGGGAGTAAGGCATCCAAGTTATGGTAAAATTACAGAGTTAGGCATTTTAAGTCATGGTAAAATCATATAGTTAGGAAGATGTTATCTTTAAAATATATTTTTAAAAAAGATTAAATCATAAAAAAGTTTAGATATTAATTGTCTCGTATCATAACACACATCCCATGAAAAATTACATAAATGAATATAAATTTAATCTAGAAAATATCAACATATGCAGATATTTTACAGATACATGATCGGACAGATATTATGTGACTCGTTTACACCCGCTAGATATTGCAGCAAAATACTTGCTTTGGCACAATATTTCCTTAATTTTACCGTTTAAGAATAACTTTCCCGCTTTTTCCCTACAAAATTTTTCCCTAATATGACCTATTTTCCCACACCTCCATCTCTCCACCTCCCCCACTTCTCCAACCACCCAATAGAAGCTGTGCCGCCTCCCCAACGCAGGTGCTACTCAAATCCCAGTCGCTGGCCGACCGGTGCTATGCCTCCTCCCCCACGCAGCATCCACGCCCGGCGGCCGCCCCCTCCTCCACGTCCTTCCTCCACGCCCGGCGCCGCACCCTCGCCTCCACGCCCGGCGCCGCACCCTCGCCTCCACGCTCGGCGGTCGCCCCCTCCCTCCACGTCCTTCCTCCACGCCCGGCGCCGCACCCTCGCCTCCACGCCCGGCGGCCGCCCCTCCCTCCGCGTCCTTCCTCCACGCCCGACTCCGCGCCCTCGCCTACACGCCCGGCCGCCGCCCCCTCCGCGTCCTTCCTCCAGGCCCGGCGCCGCACCCTCGCCTCCACGCCCAGCGGCCACCCCACTTCCCGAGCCCCCACGCGCGGTCGCGACCGCGGGTGGGAGCCGGATTTGGGGGCTACGAGTACGAGACGCAGTACTTCCGGCAGCGTCTGGACCACTTCAGCTTCCTGGAGGAGGAGGAGGAGGTGTTCTTCAAGCAGCGGTACCTGGTGGGCCGTGCTGGTGGGTGGGCCGACCCCAGCAAGCCCATCTTCTTCTACTGCGGCAACGAGGGCGACATCACCTGGTTCGCCGCCAACTCCGGCCTCGTCTGGGACGCTGCCCCGTGCTTCTCCGCCCTCGTCGTCTTCGCCGAGGCAACAATCTTATTACTGCTTTTAGTTGTGTCTAATTGTTCATTTGTTCTGTGTTGATCATGCAAGATGCATCGTTGTTTATTGCCTTACTGCAGCATCGCTACTACGGGGAGTTCCTACCGTTCGGCAGCAAAGATAAGGCTTACAACAATTCGAAGTCCTTGGCATAACTCACAGCGGAGCAAGCGCTTGCTGAAAATGCCATGCTGCTCACTGAACTAAAGAGGAACCTATCCGCAGAAGGCAGCCCCGTGGTGCTCTTTGGGGGCTCATACGGTGGAAGTAAGAGCTAGTACTAGTAGTATCTTGATTATGTCTTGTGAAGATTCTACAGTTTCCCTTTAATTTCCCTATGATTTTGGCCTAGTGGTCCACTGCTCCTGGAGTTTCAGTTAGTTCTGTACTAATGCTGTTGATTGGGACAGTGCTGGCTGCTTGGATGAGGCTTAAATACCTGCATATCACTGTTGGAGCTCTCGCGTCATCAGCTCCGATCCTACCGTTTGAGGACATTGTCCCTTCCACCATATTCTACGATCTTGTTTCAGATGATTTTAAGGTGCGTGTGTGCGTCATCTTGTGCTTCATTTTATTGTTCTAGTCTTCTAGATAAAGGACACCATGACACCAGTTTTTCTTTGTGTTTAGAGGGAAAGTGTAAGCAGCTTTCAAACAATAAAGGACTCTTGGAAAGCATTAGATGAGCAAGGAAACAGTCAAGATGGTCTTCTGAAACTAAGCAAAACTTTCCACCTTTGTCAGTGAGTGATTTCTCTGTGCACTCCATTTTTTACATTGAGATCGTTTGTAATAATAGAAGTATGAATGGCTGGCAGAACCTTGAAAATGACTGGGGACCTTTCAGATTGGTTGATCTTGGCATACAGTTATCTGGCCATGGTGGATTACCCAATGCCGTCAGACTTTCTCATGCCTTTGCCTGCCAACCCAATAAAGGAAGTTAGTTCTTAAACCCTTGCTTACCAATTACCATATATTTTGTTAAAAAATTCTGAACATGCTAAAATTCAGTGGCAATTCTTTGCTTTGTATCCCAAAGGCACAACTAAGGAAATTATGTAGTGGATCGTGTTGCATTTTCTGGAGCCATAACTACTTACTGTATATTATCTTGTTTCTTTTTCAGGTATGTAGAAATATTGATAATCAACCTGCGGGTACTAGTACACTGGAACGCATATATGCAGGAGTAAATGTATACTACAACTATACTGGTACTGTTGACTGCTTTGATCTAGATGATGATCCTCATGGGATGGGTGGATGGGATTGGCAGGTCCTACAACTACAAAATTTTAATCTGTTTCTATCTATTGGATATCTCTGATATATGTTAAGGTACTTAAATTATAGTGTATGACATATTCTTCATTCTTGGTTAATACAGGCTTGTACTGAGATGGTAATGCCAATGTCTTACATCGAAGGTATTAGTATGTTTCCACCATATGAATTTGACTATGCTTCATATGCTGATGCAATCTTATAGTTCTTCTTAGAACTGTAATGGCATGGAATGAACTGAGAACTAAATATAAGTATAGTTGAACTGATTGCTTCAATGTAATCTACATCATGTAATGCAATTTGTGAACTACATTACATTGCATTAGTCAATTCATGAATTTCTAATGCTGGCATAGTGGCATTGCGTTTCAGTGTAACTTCATTGAATAACTATGATTCGATATGAAACTAGATCCAGTAAATGCCATACTGGTGTCACATTTTTGCATTGGCTGGTTAATAGTATATCGTTGGTAGTGGCCACTTGGGCCATCTGGTCTTTGTGGGTTTCAGATCATGTATCATAGTTCATAATCGATGTACTAGTGGTTTGGTTTGCGGAGCACACCACATCGATCTCGCCCGCGACTAAAGAGGACCCAGATTGGTGGTGGGCACGAGAGAATCATAACTCCAGATCATATCTGGATGGCTATCGACATCGCAGGCAAGAGGGCCACTCTTTCAGCGTGCAGCTGCCAAGGGCTCAGTTGCATCCTAAGGAAACATCGCGTGCTCCATCCTCCACTGTCCCAACTTCTTCTGATACAAAACAACATGGTATGTTATATTCTTCTAATTTCATCAAAAAAAAACTTGTCATCTTACACTTTTCTAACTAGGGCATTTATTTCTTTTTCAACCGGCTTTGCAGGATAATTAAGGACTACAAGAGAATGCAATGGAGATGGAGGAGCTAATGTATTAGTTTCTCCCTGGACAAAGCTTATGGATAGATTCCAACTATTTAGAAAAAAATTTGTGTCAATCCATAGGATCTTTTCCTGATGTATTTGCACCTTTTTTATATGGATGTTTGATTCAGTTGTGAACTCCACTTGTTGTAAATTCAAATATTTGTTGCTGCTATGAAGTGCATGTATGCTCTACAATTTTCTTAGTTTGCTGATTATGAGAATATGAAGCTTTCATGTGACGACATGTGCTCAACTGTTTTCTAGTTTTTTTTGGATAGGGTGGAATAATGTCTTCATATGACAATATATGTTTCTGTTTGTAGCAAAATGCACGAATCAAATTCGAAATAATCCAATTAAATTCGAAATAAAAAAGTTTACAGTAAGATGTCCAAAAGACACTTTTGCGTACCTAGAGACGTATATAACGTCTCTACAAAATGTGTATAAATTGTGCGCACATGAATTGAATAAATTTGTAAAAGCGTCTCTATGTTTGTTGGCACGCAAATCAGACGTGTCTATATCAGTAAAGACATTATGTAAGTGTATGTACTAAAACATCTCTACATATATAGACATGAATTTTAACGTCTCTGTAAAGCGTCTTATACCCTGTACACATGTTTTACAAGCGTCTCTACGGTTCTTGTCACGGTCCGTGGGGAGGCGCTCCAAGGACGCTTTATAAAAACGGCTCTACGGTTCTCTAGAGATGAAATAACACGTCTCTAGCCTATAGATTGGACGTCTCTACATAGATATTGTGTTGTAGTGCCGCGAGGTGGGCCTCGCGGCCGGCGTCTGCGACGGAGAGGATCCTCGACGGGTGGGCGAGCGATGGAAAGCCGGCGAGGATGGCCGCTAGCCCGACGGTGTCCCGCAGCTTGACGCAGTGGTGCGCGGAGCTGTGCGCGTAGTCAGATGACCAGATCGGCGCCGACGATGTGCGCTTGGGCCGTGCCGCCGCGGGGAGGGGCGCGGGTGAGGGGCCCTGGACCGACATTGCCTACTCGGGGTGGGAGCTCTTGGGATCCTCGCGGTTCTTGGGTTCTCCTCCTCACCTTGCACCGCCCCACCGCCCCGGCTCGGCTCTGCGCGCTGGTGCGCCCGTGCTACTCGGCCGACGGCGTCGCCTCCAACTCCAACTCCTGCGACGGCGGGCGGGGCGGTGCGGCCGCTCGTCACGCTACTGTCGCACGCGGACCCGCTGCTGCAGGAGCATGGGGTCCCGGCCCGTGCTGCCCCCATGGCGCCGCCGCCTCTCCCTACTAGCTCGGCCCGGCGTCGCCTGCGCCCATGCCTCTTGGATGTGTTTGCTTGTTGCTTGCGGTTTACTGCTGCATGCTGATGCTTGATGCTTGCTGCTTGCTGTTTACTGATGCTTGATGTTTGCGGTTTGCCTGGAGAGAAGAAATGAGGACAAATAGTGTTAAGTGCAATTAGTTAGCTGTTAATAATTCATTAGTATTTTGTATGACATGTGGGTCCAAAGCCATTAGAATTGCAATTAGAGCTACCAAGCTCTCAGATCAGAGCCTGTTGAACTGCATCGAGCCATGCACCGCACATTGAGGGCATTGAGGACATTTTACACTCGGATATATTATTTTAATGAGAGGAGTGTCTAACAGTAAAATTACACGGTTTTGCGATGTCTTCTGGCTGCAACACGTTTTTTGGATATCCGTTGGCAAATGACACGAATGTGCAGTGCCTTGTAGCCAATTTCCCCTTTCCTTTTATACGAAGCATGCACAGGCACATGCACGCAAGCCAATCCACGAATTTTTTTAAAAATAATCTATTTTTTTATTTTGAATTACAGTAATAATACCACCTTTTTTTATTTTTACAGAAATAATCATATGTCACTGACCCGTTGGGCGAACTAGCCCAAGTTGCTCAACCATTGAGCGACTTGGGCTTACTCGTTCAACGGGTGAGCGATTTGGACACTTGTCGTCCAGCGGGCACAATGCATACCCTGTTAGTTTAGTGAGCTGCACCCTAGGATCAACCGTTGAGCGACAAGTGTCCAAGTCACTCAACGGTTGAGCTACTTGGACCAAATCGCTCAACGGTTGAGCGACTTGGTCTAATCGTCCAATGGTTGAGCGACATATGATTATTCCTATAAAATAAAAAAAAAGGTGGTATTAATACTGTAATTCAAAATAAAAAATAGATTATTTTTAAAAAAATCGCCAATCCACGCCAAGAGATGTAGTCTACTCTAATGGCCGTGCATGCACAATAGTACATAGCCAGCAGCAGCACTTCAAACCTGATGAACCTATAGTTTTCTCGCTTGTACTTTTCTTGCAGACGTGATCAACGTAGCTAATTAAGCTCGGCTTGCTTGACTAAACAAACATGAAGCACCAACATCAACATGCATGCGTACCTAGCTAGCTAACGTACGCGCGTGCAGCAGCTAGCCGTGTCGCATGACTACTCTTCCACGGCGACGGCGACGGCGTACGTACGTGCCGGGTGCTTCGAGGAGCTAGAGAGCCCCGCTGTTGGCCTAGACACCCGGCGAGACCTGGGTCATTATTCTCTCTGGTATTCTTTAAGGAATTAGATGATGAACAGTAGAATTTTTCTACGCGCAAGGTATTGCGTCGTTTTCTCTCAATCTCTGTTATTCAACTCTCCTCTCAACAACTGATTACTTAGATACGTGCAACTGGACCAGCCGATTCTCACGCCACGTTCTGAACTCATGGCTCCATGAGCCCAACCAGTGAAATTTTTCTCGGTTCGATTTTTTTAACGGGGACCGGTAAGGCCGGTAATCGCCGAAAATCGGAAATTTCGGCCATAATTTTCAAAAAAAATGAATTTTTGGGATTTTAAATTTTTGTAAAAAAATCAAATTCGAACAAAATTCGAGCAAATTCGATTTTTTTTGACAAAATTCATCAAAACCGAAATTTTTGGAGCTAGTTTGAATTTTACAGACCCCTACCGGTAACACCGGTTACCGGCGGTAACCGGCCAAATTTCGCCGAGAAAAATTTCATTGAGCCCAACTAACTAAGGTTATCTAATAGACAAACCACTAACTCTACACACTAACACCAACTAAACATGCAACCAACTTCATCCATGCGTCTAGCTCAAACTAACAAACTTAGCCTGGGTTTCGCACGTACGTATGCTGAGTAACGTGCACACACAGGAGCCCATCTGCCGCACTACTCCACTCCGTACATACCTCCACATCTCGTGCACACACGTTCTGTCAAGATTATACCAACATTCTCCCCCTAATCTTGACTTCACTTACTTCACAAGTTGAAATCCAATCTCCTGACGCATCTCTAAGGAGTTTTGCCTTCTTCTTGTTGACCATGCCGCCGGTGACAAAACTTGCCAGCATCTTTCACTTCTTCATCGCCGGTGACACACCTCGCCGGCGACTTCGGCCTCTCTACCTCAGCTCCAATTGTCTTTTGCTGGTGACACAACTTGACGGCGATGAAGACTCAGACCGAAGCTTACACACTCCTAATACCAATTGTTGGCCTAGGCACCCGGTGAGACCTCGCTCATTGTTTTCTTTCTGGTATTCTCAAGGAAGAAGACGATGAACAGTAGAATTTTTCCGACGTGCAATACCTTGTGTCGTTTTCTCTCAATCTCTGTTATTCAACTTTCCTCTCAACTAAACCACTGATTACTTAAAGGGTGCAACTTGGGTCCATACGTTCGATTAAATCAATCTCCCCGTACGCCTATCTTTTTCTCTAGTTTCCCTGTCCGCCATCTGCATCTTAGTATGGTCATGAACACATGACACCAGCATGCTTTGTCATTCCGCCTCTCACCTAGCTCAGCATCGACGTTTCTTTCTTTCTCTCACCACCCCCGGCCCCGGCCTCCACGTGCTCAGCTCATCTCTCCAGCCCCGGCCGGCCCCAGGTTGGTCCGTCCTGGCCACATGTGCCTGCTGGGTTTCGTGTGGGGCCAAATGCCAAACACGAGCAAAAAATAGAAAAGATGGGAGAGAAAATGAGAACTGTATAAAGATGATACGTACAACGGTTGCAACATCTTCGAACAATAGTTGCAACATTTTAGAACAATGGTTGCAACATCTCCGGATAATAGTTGCAACATCTCCAGACAATGGTTGCAACATCCTCGGACAACACTTGCAACATCCTAGGACAATGGTTGGAACATCCCCTGGACAACACTTGCAACATCCTAGGACAATGGTTGCAACATCCCCGGACAATGGTTGCAACATCCCCGAACAACGGTTGCAACATCGTAGGACAATGGTTGCAACATCCCCGAACAACAGTTGTAACATCCTAGGACAACGGTTGCAACATCTCCGGACAACGGTTGCAACATCCTAGGACAATGGTTGCAACATCCCCGGACAACGGTTGCAACATCCCTAGACAATGGTTGCAACATCTTCGAATAATAGCTGCAACATCCTCGGACAATGGTTGCAACATCACAAATCAAAACAAAGCATCTGGGAATGCTCTGCCGTTGTGCGCGAAGAGCTTCCACGGGGGCGTGCTCCTCGGGTCGTCCTCAACAACGACGCCATCGAAGGGGAGCAGCTGGCCACACAAGCGGGGCAGGAGGAAGAACTCGACGAGCTCGGCGTCGCTGGGCTGGAACTTGAACCCGGGCGAGAGCCCTAGGATCTCCGCCTCTGCCATGGTCCTTGTAGAGAGAGAGAGAGGTGCGTGCCCTACGTAGGTTTGTATGGCAATTTTTGATGCCCATGGTGTGCACTGTGCAGTACACACTTATATTTGCTAGAGAATTTATGGAGCGAGCATTCATTTACTAGGCACTGTCCAGACCGTCCGGACGTACGTGTCGTATCAATTCCCTTACTTAAATACATGCAACTGTATAAGCCGATTCTCACGCCACGTTCTGAACTCATGGCTCCATAGGCCCAACTAACTCACGCTTATCTAATAGACAAACCACTAACTCTACACGCTAACACCAACTCAACATGCAACCAACTTCATGCATGGCGTCTAGCTCAAACTAGCAAACCCAGCCTGGGTCAACGTGCACACACAGGAGCCCATCACTAGCCCACTCCGTGCATACCTCCACATCTCATGCACATACGTTCTACCAAGATTACTAGAGAGTAAATGCTTCGCCCTTATAAGGGTATGGAGACGTCCAGAATGTATCTGAATGAGAATTCATCTATTGTTTTCTAACTTCATCTTCCTCCTCCAGTGAATTGTGTTGGGAGAAGAACGACTATCTCCGAACCATTGTCGTAAAGAGTATCTGTGTGGGGTGGCAATAAGGTTTATAGACAGCGCATCCACACGACCACTCGGCTTCTTCCTCAACGTTGTCTACTTCCACGACCACATCAACGCTGCTTCCTGTTCTTCATCAAACCCGACTGTAAGTTGTTTATGCGACCAAAAGACTACGTTATAATCCTATTGTTGCATATATTTCGAAGTACAATGTGTTGTCTGCTGTTAATATCGTTTTATACAGCTCTAGTTATTTGTGATATTTGACTTGTAATAAAATCTGGAATTAAAATATTGCATGTATCCAACAATATATACACAAGCATTTGCACGATTTCGAGTGAAGGAAGAAAGAAGGGGACAAAAAAAAACTCTTGTGGCACTAGAACTAGAATGTAGTGGTATACATCGGTGACCTAATATTTTGCTTCGACGAGTCCTGAAGGCATATCTTAGAGATTTAGATGGGCATGCACTGGCGCGTTCGCATGTTGGCATATTGAAATTTACACCGCCTTGGGTTTGTATAATATTCGAGGCATAATTTATGTTCATTTTGTAACGTGTTTGCTATCTTACCACGCTAACACAATTAATATATATGCATGCACCACATACCTCTAAAAAACAATATGCGTCATATACAAACCGGTGGTTAATTAGTCCAACCTGTGCCCAAGAAATAAATTGGGCAGGCTCAAAATTAATTTGCTACGGAAGATATGTTCGGCTGCTAATTAAACTAGTTACCAAGTTGGATCCAAAACGCCCGGCTGCTAATTAAACTAGTTAGCAAATTGGATCCAAAACGCAAAACGGGCCACCTCAGCTTTAGTTGAACACTCGACCAAGCAAAACCAGCTTGTGTAAATGCTTAATTTTTTTAAAGGATAATGATAACTAGGATGTGACCCGCGCCAATGGCGCGGATATGTTCGATGGTAGGAAGAGGAAAACAAACAGACGAATAACAAAATTAGCACACAGCCAATTGGCATAGGTAGTTTGAATTCACAATTATTATCTAAATCTAGTCAGGTAAATAACAAAATATTTTTTTAGACTTAATTCTAAAAGCTATTCACATTATCAGAGGAATATAAGGCAAGTAAATCAATTTTACGATGCATCCTAGGACAACTAGCAAAAAATTGTAAAATAGGAGAGGCAAAATTCTATATAACACGAAAACACACCTTAATTTTAAGGTATTGGTCCTTTGCATGTGGCTCCTCTAACGCTCCTGCGAATACACGAATATATGATTGAGCAGATGTGATAGGTCTACACATCATGTAACCTGACAGGCTATATGTTTTTAGCACATATGAAATTGGGGAGGGAAAAATGAATAAAGCTTGTATCTTGAACTGAGGGAAAAAATATTTTATAGCTGCACAGGTTTATAGCATGCCTATTGTACTAAAGAAATCAATACAACATGCAAGTACCGTAGCATTTTTTTTTCTCAACATGAGAAGAATTTCAGGTAAGGGTCAAAACAGAATGTAAAAAAAAACAAAAGGCATATGCGCATGAAACGTAATTAGCTAAGCAGCAATAGTAATTCTGATTGGATCTTACATGGATATTATTTGTATCAATATACGGCTGTACAACAACGGCAAGTTTCTATCATAGGATATGGCATTGAAAAATAGCAGTTCATCCCAAGCACAAAAAACTGGCGCTAAATTCCAAGTCGCAACAACTAAGTGTACAACTCTATAGGAATTGTAACATCAAAGATCTATTGAGCAAAGTCCTTTAAAAGGAGCAATCAAATAATGTATAATAATACTCCAAAACTTTTGATAGAAAAGAAAAGGAAGGCCATCTGCCCAGGACCATCTTCCCCATAAGAATCAAACAAAGCTCTTTTTATTTCTTCTTCAGTAAAATCAGACTCAAGCATTTCATTTTCTTTCTCATGTACTTTGCCATTTTATCTTAAGGAATCATCAGATAATGAAGGACATCCTCTACAGGGCTGGATCCTCTACAGGGCCATTAGGTCATGAGGCTCTTTTTTAATTCGTTCATTCATCCCACCTTACAGGCTGATCGAATGATATAAACAAACAAATGGATAAAAGGAGGCAATTCAGACATAGGTGATCTTAGCAACTACATGGCTATAAAGCTCTTCCACTGACATGCACTGAAAGAATTTACTGTCATTATTGTTGACTGCTGAGTTGTGTAGGTTATTTCTCTTTGTTGTAGGTGACAACTTTGGCATATTGGACACTAACATCTACTGGAAGGATCCATCTATTGTAATAGAAATCTTCCTAGTAGAGTGTTACAAAAAGAAATCTTCCTAGTAGAAGGATTCCAGGACCATCCCTACCATATTTTTTTCTTGGCCTCTTCATAATCCATGATACCGGCTGAGGTAGTAAGGATGGTTTAGTCAAACTGAAGAACACAAAGTAAACTTCTCAGGATACAAAGCCAAAAGATTAAGGCACATTAAGCTAAGTGGTATTTGCACATAAGGTGTTAGTACATTTTCATGAACTAGCCTGATGTGAGGGAAGCATCCTTGAAGTTAAAGAGTAAATTTCCTTTATTCCAACATAAAAGTGTGGACTGATGACACCACACTTGTTCAATCTGCCATTTAGTTCAACAACAATGCAACCAGATCTGCGATCAACAACAAATGTAAATTTGATTTCGACCACAAGAAACTCTTACTTGCCATTTCGACCTGTTGATACTTGCAAGACCAATGGGTTTGTTGCAATTCTTTCTACTGACATAACCCTGAAAGAAGCAAAGACAAAATAGAACCGGTGAGTAAAACAAAAATGGTGCAAAGATGGAAGGACGAGCTATAGAAACAATGATGCTCATATGCAACCGGAAGGCTAGCTAAGCTCATATTTAAACCGTATAATCACAACTGAACTATGCTTTCAATTGTTCATGGGGTTAAACAGCAAGTAAAAGTAAACACATACTTCTATGCCCTTTGTCAGGATATCAAATGCCATAATATGGTGAACAACTACCGCTGATTGTAGTGTAACTAAAACATTACTACTCCTAGAATCAACAATTGACTACTGATAAAATAAATTTACTCCCAGTTGTCTCATATGAAAAAAGGAAACATATTTCTCGATAAATAAATATCTACATAAATCAATATATACATATACATACATACATACATACATACATATATATATATATATATATATATATATATATATATATATATATATATATATATATAACAATCCAATTGAAGTAAAAAGGTCATGAAATCAACCATGCACAAAAGAGTAAGTATAATAGACCCAGATTAACCTATCATATTGCATGCAAGCACAATATGAAGTCAACATAACTTCGAATAGCATCCATCGGCGAAGCGTTGTAATAGGTTTGCTTGTTGAATCAAACCTTGAAAGCAACATCCAAGCAGGAAAAAAGGTAGGGAGGAGAAGAGTTTCCCTAAGAACATTCACAAAATCACCTCCAAGCATACTAATGCACACAATTGGTACATCAGGAAGTTTATGGAAGAATTATGTTATATGTTTTTCAAGATGTTCTATGTCCGCCGATCAAAACCTGACATAGGAATTTAATTTTCACTATACTTTTACAAATGTCATGAAAAACAAAATAAAAGAGAGGTTTATTTAATTTACAATTTCAAAATTTTAATCCAAAAAACTTTGAGACTCCCTGATCTGTGTCATTTCTAAAATATGCTAGGGGAGCCTGAAAATCCAATGTAAAAAACAAAAAACAAAAAAATGAATTACAATACAACTTATATCTGATTTTTAATTCATTACGGTACAAAAGTATAATAGACCCAGGATTAACTTATCATACTGTATGCAAGCACAATATGAAGTCAACATAACTTCCAAAATAGCATCCACTAGCAGAAACATTGTAATAGGTTTGCTTGTTGAATCAAACCTTGAAAGTAACATGCAAGCATGAAAAAAGGAAGGGGGAGAAGAGTTTCCACAAGAACATTCACAAAATCATCCCCAAACATACTAATGCACACAACTGGTACATCAGGAAGTCTATGGAAGAATTATGTTATATGTTTTTCAAGATGTTCTATGTTCGCTAATGAAAACCTGACATAGAAATTTAAGTTTCACTATACATGTACAAATGTCATGAAAAAAATAAAAGAGAGGTTTATTTACTTTACAATTTCAAAATTTTAATCTGAAAAACTTTGAGACTCCCTCATCTATGTAATTTCTGAAATATGCTAGGGGACCCTGAAAATGCAATGTAAAAAAACAAAAACAAAAAAAGAATTACAGTACTATTTATATTTAGTTGATAATTTGTTATGGTACAAACCTTGGAATCCCTTTTTCTAGGCAATGTTTGTAAGCTAGCAAGGTAATACAGAGGTAATTGAGTGGTTGAATCTATCGTTGAAAGTAAGAATATACATGTAAGTAGGCTACAAACCTGCACCAGGGGAGTTGTATTTCAACATAGGAACCAACACCGCTTAAGCAAATGTATAATTGAAGACAAAAGGAAACATTAGTCTGAGTTTAGCAGCCACTCTAGAAACAATAAATAAATCTATACACTGGGCATTTAAAAAATTTCTATCACAAGAGCACATGATTAAAGGACATTACAGACCTCCTAAAAAAGTGAGGGGCTCTCTCTGGATAACATAAAAGCTTTGAGCAACCAGGGGACAACAACAAGTATTTGTATAGTAGAGAAGCTGTAACAGACATCCCTGCAGATAGTGATGAAACGAAGATAGCTAAGGCAAGTGTTGTGAACTGCTACTATCATAATGTTGCATATGTAACTAACACATAATAACGAATTGATGAAATTACCTTGACTGTTCTGAGGAATCCCTTTACCAAAAGGAAACTCATACTACATAGTATTTCTGCACGCTCTAAGGAATTAAAACCACCAGCATTCTTGTCCATGATTAGTCCAATTAAATGAGGCTTATAAGTTCTATAACACCCCTAAGGAAGGGATCTGAAGTACAACAATGATATGCACTGCCAATGGAGATTATGAACTTCATGGTCTCCATGCTTTCTACCATGAGCTCCCAAGGCTCTTGCTGCAAAATGCAATGCTCCAGAACTGAATAACTATACGCTGGAAAAAAAATCTATTACATAGCAAGAACTGAAAAAATTCATTCCACACAATGTGTGCAGTGCATCATTGTAGGATCGTAATGGCAATCAGAAGGGGGGGGTTGAATGATTGCAACGAATTGATCTCTAAATCCAACTCCTGCTTATGCACACAACAACTCTTGAAGATCTTCACAGCAAAGACCTCCTCTGGCGCATAGCAAGAACAACAAATCTAGAGACAAAAGTTTGAACGAATCTAAACTTTATTTCTCACTTCTGATTTGTGTCTACAAAGTGCTCGACAAGCACCCCTCAAAGCCTCCAACTAGACGATCTCTAAAACTCTCACGTAGCAAGCCTACATGAAAGCCATAGTAACAGCAATGCTCAAAGCTCTGCCCTAAAACCTCCGTCTGTATACCATGTGTTTTCCCCCTTATTAGCACCTAACCCCCATCTCTTTTATACCATAGAGTCCTGGACATATCCTCTAACGACACGGACACGGACTCTATCTCTAAGGAACCAGAAATCCTTTCAAACACAGATTTTTCAATCTCTAAATCTCTCCAGATATGGAAGTCCTTCCTTCGATATTTTCAGCACATGAAGTAAGCCTCTAGGACTCCACCTCCTGGAACTCCTCCACGCACCATGCAACCCTTTGATCCCCCACGTGCTCCAGTGCTAGCCTAGTCATCTCGTGACATCCACGACCCCTTAGACCTCAGATCTCCCCATCCTAGTCCAGGTCCTCTTTGTCACTGACCATGATAGCCTTCACGCTCAACCTGCACATGTAAAGATCAAAGAACACATATCTTGGCACAAGTTCTCCAACTCGACCATCCATTAGCTCACTCACACCCATGAACACTATCATGCATCATGCAACAAGATAAGACTTACGAAAACAACAAACCCTAAGTCAAAAAAACCCAAAGTGACAATTTCACAGAGCACAATCGGAACTACCGCCATTATCGTCCCTACTACAAGCACGTGGTCGTGCAGCTCAAAGCAACTTGAGAACTACCGCTCATTGGAAAAACTCAAGATCTTCCAAAAACATGCTCTCTGGAATTTCCATACCGCAACCTTGCGGTCATACCTTTGTGCGGTACTACGCCATTCAAACTCAAGGTATTATCATTCTGCGGTCGTCTGGTTTCACAACAAGCAGTACTACCGATTTTGACTTAATACTGACGGACCCTTTCTCTCTCTCAAGAATCAGCGCGGTACTACCGTTGTTTTCACCACGATACTACTGGACATGCGGTACTACCGCGTTTACAAACGGTATGAATGTTTGGCAAAACATCTCATGAACCTCAAAGAAGCACGAACGGCCCAGATGGGTTGGCCGATCGGACCGTGCTTCACAAACCGTCGATCTTAAGAATCTCAGAGCAAGTCCGAGATGATTTCATTCATCAGATCTCAAATCAACGGCTCACAATGCTTTCATCTCGGACGGTCCGAACGTTACATCAATAACAGCCGTCAGATTTCAGATCAAAGGCTCACATTCCTTGAGGAGCTCAGACGGTCCGAACGTTCACCTCAATATTAGCCGTCAGATCAAGATCTAACGGTTCGAGCAAAACACCGTTCAGACTCAGTGACTTGCGGTACTAACGCCAGACACCATGGTCATACCACACTCCGTAGTTCCGCACAAACAAAGCCGGTACTACCGATAATCCTGACAAAACCTGATTTTTCGACAGAATTCAACAGAGTTTAAAAGCAAGTCAGCAACTGAGATCCAAAACATGTTCCAGAGACAATGTATTCAACTTTAAGCACCAAGACTAAGTCTTTATTAAAGGCAATGTATTCATCATCAAATATCATGACCAAAAACCTCTTGGTCTTACAATCTCCCCCTTGATGAATACATTGACAACACTTCCAAAAATTCAGAAATGAGTGAGAGCAATCAGAAAGTGTCAAAGTTGCAAGAAACAGAGAGTTTCAAAAACAGCAGCTTCCTTTAGCACAAGAAAAACAAAGTTTTGCAAGTTCCGCTCATTTTCTCCCCCTTTGGCAATGTGATCATCAAGAGCTTCAAATTTCGAAAAAGAAGAGCATGAAGGATAAAAGTCCAGAAGCTTTTGCAAGTTAATTTACTGAATTAGCCAAACCAAATCGGTTGAGTAGAGCTAACAAGATCATATCAATGCATATACCATAGCAATGACCAGACAAGTATTTCAAAGTGATGAGACAATTTTAGATTCATGACAGGCATATCACACAATGACTAAAAAGATTATAAAACCACAAATAGAAGTCACCAAAAAAGCGAAAAGCCAAACAGTGAGACAAACTTTAAATCTGGATGAGCCACAGTCTCATATAACATCCTTTTGCTTCACTTTCAATTTTTATTTGCATGTGGCATGCTTGAAGCATACTTCTTTTCCAGGGTGGCATGCTTGAAGCATACTTCTTTTGATTAAGGCACTTTTTTTTGCATTTTTTTTATTTCAAAAACACATAGCTGGGTATGGCATGCTTGAAGCACACTTCTTGTCCTTTGAGCACTGTTATGTACTCTTTTTTTTGTTTGATACACAGCTATGCATGGCATGCTTGAAGCACACATCTTTTCATATTCTTTTTCTCAACCCTTTTATCTTTTAAAACATGCCAAATTGAGTGAGCAACACAGGACTGAAAAGAAGGACCTTTTTGCTTCAAATCCAAGACTTAAAATAGGACTCACAAATCAGCTTATCCTTTTCAGTAAACAACACAAAGTGATTCCAATAGTCAAACTAGTCAAAGATTTCAGCCATGTCATGCTTTAGTTATTTATGTGGCAAGTTTATTAGACCTGTCCAGATCAAGGCTACATAGCACATGAATAAATATGATAAAGATAGCTCAATTCTTTTTTTGAAATCAAAGGCTTGACTTAAATAAAAAGCAAAAGCTTCTGAAATTTCACACAGCTCCCCCTCAAAATAAGCCCATAGGATGAACAACACCCAATTCACTCCGCAAACGAACAAAACGAGAAGTATCAAGTGGCTTAGTGAAAATATCAGCAAATTGGAAATCAGTCTCAACAAAGTGGAGAACAATATCACCTTTTTTCACATGATCTCTGAGAAAGTGAAATCTGATATCAATGTGTTTTGTTCAAGAATATTGCACTGGATTTTTAGCAATGTGAATAGCACTAGTGTTGTCACAATAGAGTGGAACAGTACCCAATTCTAAACCAAAGTCTCTAAGAGTAGAAGAAATCCAAAGGACTTAAGAGCAGCTAGCAGCAGCAGCAACATACTCAGCTTCAGCAGTTGATTGAGCAACAGAAGATTGTTTTCGAGAGGACCAAGACACTAAGGAAGTGCCTAAAAAATGACATGTGCTAGATGTGCTTTTTCTATCAATCCTACACCCCGCAAAATCACTATCGGAGTATGCACTCAAAGTAAGACAGGATGAAGATGAATAGAAAAGCCCAAATTCTAAAGTGGATTGAAGATACCTGAGAATTCTTTTTACAGCCTGTCGATGAGAAGCACGAGGTGAAGCTTGAAATCGTGCGCATAAGCATACAGCAAAGTGTATATCCGGCCTTGAAGCAGTCAAGTAGAGTAGAGAACCAATCATACTCCTGTATTCTTTTGATCCACTACCTCACCTTCTTCATCCGGATCAAGAACAGTTTGTAGACCCCATTGGTGTAGAGATGGGTTTGCAAGTTGCCATGTCAAAACACCTAAGCAAGTCTTTAGTATACTTGGTTTGATGAACGAAATTGTCTTGCTTGGTCTGTTTTACTTGCAACCCTAGGAAGTAAGTTAACTCCCCCATCATACTCATCTCAAACTCCCTACTCATAGTATCTGAAAACTTGATTTGTGTCTACAAGATTCTTAGCAAGAACCCCTCAAAGCCCCAAATCGAAGGACCTCACAACCACAGCCGAAACACCGAGAAAGCTACGACCAAAACCTTACCAAAAGCTCGTAACCCCCAAAAAAACCATATGCAAGCCGCACCCTACTGCCTTCTTTTATAGCCTAGAGTCCTATCCATGTCCAACATAACACCAATACGGACTCTATCTCAAAACAACCAGATTTGGAAATCCTTCCAAAACTATCTTTCCAAAATTCCACGCCGTAAGCCTCCAGGACTCTATCCCGTAGCTTTAGCGCAATTCACCTTTGACCTCCACGTGCTCCAGCGCGATCCAAATCACCTCTTGACATCCACGACTCTCAAGACCTCAGATTCCCCATCCTAGTCCGAGTCAATCCCGTCATCGACCGTGATTCGTCCTCACCACCTAACCTGCACATGCACTGATTAAGGAAACCAAAGCATGAGAGGAGCCCCCAAAGATGATATCATCCACATAAACTTGAACAAGTAATAGATCATTGCCATGTCGAAGTGTGAACATAGTTTTGTCTACTTTTCCCATTTGAAAATCATTTTTAATAGAAAAAGCTTGACCCTCTCATACCATGCTCTAGGAGCTTGCTTCAAACCATATAAAGCTTTTGAGAGTTTGTAGACATGATTCGGAAACTTAGGATTTTCAAAGCCAGGTGGTTGCTTAACATAAACTTCCTCCTCAATGTAGCCATTAAGAAAAGCACTTTTAACATCCATTTAAAACAATTTAAATCCTTTAGATGCAGCAAAGGCTAAAAGAATTCGAATTGCTTCTAATCTGGCTACAGGGGCAAAAGTTTCACCAAAATCAAGACCTTCCACCTGAGAAAATCCTTGAGCAACAAGTCTAGCCTTATTTCTCATAACAACACCATCCTCACTTTGTTTATTTTTGAAAACCCATTTAGTTCTAATTACATTATGTCCATGAGGAGGTTCAACTAAGGTCCAGACTTTATTACGCTCAAAGTTTTCTAATTCTTCATGCATGGCATTGATCCAAGACTCATCAGATAAAGCGTGACTTACATCATTAGGCTCAAAGGAGGCAACAAAAGCAGAATGAGCATGTGAGTCAGAAGAAGTAAACTTAGAACGTGTTACCCTTTCATGAATATCACCAATCATCGATTACGGAGGATGAAGTCATTGAATCCTCAAAGGTGCGACAGTTACGAATGTCTTCAATATTTTGAACATCCACTTGTGGTGGCGCAACAGCAGTAGTAGGATCTTGATCTTCAGCAGTTGATGGCATGGGAGAAAAGTCATTACCAAGATCAAGATCATCTTCTTCATTAAGGAATATGCTTTCAGACTCCCCCTGAACTTGTGTACCTGAAATGTCAGTTCTAGAACAAGTACTGACCTCATCAAAAGTAACTTCACAAGTTTCAACAATTTTGTTAGTTTCAAGATTAAGCACTCGATAGCCACGAGAGTGAAGAGGATATCCAAGAAATATGCCATCAGTTGATCTAGCTTCAAATTTATCCAGATTACCATGCTTACGAATAAAACATTTGCAACCAAAAACTCTGAAGTGAGAGACACTGGGCCTTTTGCCAAATCTCAGCTCATAAGAAGTCTTGTGCAAAGAGGCTCTCAAAAATACTCTATTAGAAACATGACAAGCAGTTGAAATAGCCTCTGCCCAATACTTCCTAGGAGTGGCATGTTCATCAAGCATGGTTCTTGCCATCTCAACCAATGTTCTATTTTTTCTCTCAACTACACCATTCTGTTGAGGAACACGTGGAGAGGAAAATTGATGTTCCAAACCTTGTTCAGAGCAAAAGGAAGCAAATAAGGAATTCTTAAACTCAGTACCATTATCACTTCTTATTACTTTCACAGCACCATTTAATTCATTATTTAATCTGAGAAATAGATCCTTGAAATAACCAAAAACTTCATCCTTAGACACCATAAAGTACACCCAAGAGTATCTAGAGTAATCATCAACAATCACAAGAATATACCACTTACCACCAACAGATTGAACTCTTGAGGGACCTATAGTGTCCATATGCAACAATTGTCCAGGGCCATCTGTGATGATTACAGAAATAGGAAAATATAGAGCAGCAACCATCTTACCATGTCGACAGGGAGAACCAAACCTAATCTTTCTCACTTTTCAATTTCGGCAGCCCACTAATGAGATCAGTTCCACTAATTCGAACAAGATGATCAAAACCAATATGACCTAATCTACGGTGCCAAAAGAAAAGATCTCTGGATTCGGAAGCAACCAAGCATCTAATATTAGATGAAAAGGAATAATTGAAATCAGCTTTAAAGACTTTCCCTAATCTAGAAATATTAAAAACAAGATCACCAGAAGCATCCAAAACCCTGCAAGTATGTTTCTTAAAGCTTACCTCAAGATTTTCTTCTATCAATTGTGACACCGAAAGCAAGTTGTACTTCAATTTACTTACCAAAGCAACATTTTTTAGTATAAATTTGTCATTTACACACACAATACCTTTTGCCATCACAATTCCAGTTGAAGTATCCCCAAAAGTAATCAATTCATCTCTGGATGCCTTAGTGAGGGAGGAGAACCATTTTGAATCACCTCTCATGTGTCTTGAACATCCTGAATCAACTAGCCAAATGTTCCCCTTCCACAACTGCTGTATCTCATCAGGGTCACTGTAGAGATCATCATCATCATTAGTTTCTTCACACTTGCCATAAAGCACATCCCTGTGAAATCAACCTCTTTTGCCTTCTTGTGATCATCCTCGTTGTCGTTGTCTGAATCAACATCACTTAGCCCAATCTCCTCAAGAGCTGAAAGTACCTTATTGACAGCTTTACGATAATTTTGCCTTTTGCTCGAATCAAATTTGAATTTTGAACGCCGAGCTGGTGCTTTGTCCTCCCTGGCTTCTTTTCCTCTCAGCTTGGAACAATTTACTTTTATGTGGTTTGGCTCACCACATTCAAAGCATCTGATTGGACCTCCTCTTCTCCTTGCTCTGACATTATTGATTGCTTTAGTCACCCTATTTGAGAAGAGTACAAGCTGTTCTTCTGGGATCTCCTCCAATTGTTCATCCGAGAAGCGATCTCGATCCGATGCCACTGCAACCTTGCTCTGATACCACTTGTAGGATCGTAATGACAATCAGAAGGGGGGGTTGAATGATTGCAACGAATTGATCTCCAAATCCAACTCCTGCTTATGCACACAACAACTCTTGCAGATCTTCACAGCAAAGACCTCCTCTGGCGCATAGCAAGAACAACAAATCTAGAGACAAAAGTTTGAACGAATCTAAACGTTATTTCTCACTTCTGATTTGTGTCTACAAAGTGCTCGACAAGCACCCCTCAAAGCCTCCAACTAGAAGATCTCTAAAACTCTCACGTAGCAAGCCTACATGAAAGCCATAGTAACAGCAATGCTCAAAGCTCTGCCCTAAAACCTCCGTCTGTATATCGTGTGTTTTCCCCCTTATTAGCACCTAACCCCCATCTCTTTTATACCATAGAGTCCTGGACATGTCCTCTAATGACACAGACACAGACTCTATCTCTAAGGAACCCGAAATCCTTTCAGACACAGATTTTTCAATCTCTAAATCTCTCCAGATATGGAAGTCCTTCCTTCAATATTTTCAGCACATGAAGTAAGCCTCCAGGACTCCACCTCCTGGAACTCCTCCACGCACCATGCAACCCTTTGATCCCCTACGTGCTCCAGTGCAAGCCCAGTCATCTCGTGACATCCACGACCCCTTAGACCTCAGATCTCCCCATCCTAGTCCAGGTCCTCTTCGTCACTGACCATGATAGCCTTCACGCTCAACCTGCACATGTAAAGATCAAAGAACACATATCTTGGCATAAGTTCTCCAACTTGACCATCCATTAGCTCACTCACACCCATGAACACTATCATGCATCATGCAACAAGATAAGACTTACGAAAACAACAAACCCTAAGTCAAAAAACCCAAAGTGGCAATTTCACAGAGCACAATCGGAACTACCGCCATTATACATCCGGTACTACCGCACACGCGGTTGTACCGCTCAAAGCACTACGAAACTACCGCTCATTGGAAAAACTCAAGATCTTCCAAAAACATGCTCTATGGAATTTCCATACCGCAACCTTGCGGTCATACCTTTGTGCGGTACTACCGCCATTCAAACTGCGGTATTACCGTCCTACGGTCGTACCGCTTCACAAATTCTTGGTACTACCGATTTTGACTTAACAAGACTGTCGGACCCTTTCTCTCTCAAGAATCGGTAGCGGTACTACCGTTGTTTTCACCACGGTACTACCGGACACGCGGTACTACCACGTTTACAAACGGTAGGAATGTTTGGCAAAACATCTCATGAACCTCAAAGAAGCACGAACGGCCCAGATGGGTTGGCCGATCGGACCGTGCTTCACAACCGTCGATCTTAAGAATCATCAGAGTAAGTCCGAGATGATTTCATTAAATCCGATCTCAAATCAACGGCTCACAATGCTTTCATCTCCGACGGTCGAGCGTTACATCAATAACGGTAGTCGATTTCAGATCAAAGGCTCGCATTCCTTGAGGAGTTCAGACGGTCCGAACGTTCACCTCAATATTAGCCGTCAGATCAAGATCTAACGGTTCGAGCAAAACACCGTTCAGACTCAGTGACTTGCGGTACTACCGCTGCACACCCGCGGTCATACCGCACTCCGGTAGTTCCGCACAAACAAAGCCGATACTACCGATAATCCTGACAAAACCTGATTTTTCGACAGAATTCAATAGAGTTTAAAAGCAAGTCAGCAACTGAGATCCAAAACATGTTCCAGAGACAATGTATTCAACTTTAAGCACCAAGACTAAGTCTTTATTAAAGGCAATGTATTCATCATCAAATATCATGACCAAAAATCTCTTGGTCTTACAATCATTCTCACATGAACATATACAATTTCAAATCAACCCATAATTCACAAAACGACTAACAGAAACCAATCCAAAGGGGCTGCCTCAGATCTGCAACCTGGGGGCTACTGGACGGCGGGAAGACTCGTGGGAGGATGCTTTGGCCGAAGGTAGGAGGTAGAGAGGAGTTGAGAGGGAGGCAGTGGAATTAGGGCAATGGAGTAGCCATACCTCAACTGGAGGACCAGACGTAGGTCCTTGTCTCCCCTCGTCGCCAGTCGCCGCCGACACCGCGAGCCGCATGGAGGAAGGAAGTCGCCAGAGACTGCACATACCCCAACATCTTCACCATGAGGGGACACTGTGAGGACCCCAGCTATTGAATATATTCCAAGTTAAAGAATTATACACGAAAGCATAATTTTTTACATGGAATAAACTCAATGCGAGGTTTCCGGATATATGTCTTACAATAGTTCCCAAGGTCAAAGACTATTGTCCATATATCCTAAACAACATTGTACCATGTCATACAAGGCATACAGTATACATACATAACAAAACTTTACAAGTTGGGTTTGGTTCAACAGAAACAATCCGACCAGCAGCATTTAATAGAAGTTTTAGCAGCGAAAACAAACTATAAACAGCAAAGGACCACCAAGTGTGCCTCACACCCTCAGGCAACTGAGTGGAGGATAGAAATAGCTTCACTCGTTAGCGTCACCCTAATCGGCGCTAACGGGTAGTTCGTACACGTAACCGTCCTCACCTACAACAAGTGGTTAAAGCACGTGAGTACAAAAGGTACTCGCAAGACTTACACAAAACTACTGAAAGAAAGTGTTTAGTAGCACCTATTCAAAGGAATAGAATCTGTACATGCTTAAGGCTGACAACAGGAAGGTTGTAATGGCATTAATTTTTGCATAAAGCCAAGTTTCACTTCTACACTTACTTAATTTTTCGTAAAGGCCAATTTATAAACAAGTTTGGACTAAAACAGTAAGTAAAACAAAATTTAATCACAAACAAGAACAAAAGCAAAGTGGCTATCCACTTTGACCAATTAACATACATGAATACCCTTCATGCCGAACCAGTAAACCCATGATACAAAAATATTTCAAAGTCTATACTGAGTTGTCCATCAAAACAAGTGTTGTCCGTAACCGTGGACACGGCTATTCGAATAGTTTTAACCCTACAGGGGCATACATCTTTACCCACACGACTTAGTCAGCCCGTAAGCCTTCGGATGCCTCCGAACAACGATACACTTCCTTTGGTATCTCAGCTAGGTAAACTAAAATTTGGTATTTTTCAGCAAGTTGACATTATTGAGTTGATTTACCCATGTGCGACTAATCCTGCTTAGTACAAACGACGGATAGTGCCAGCTAACTGGGGCACACATGTTGTGTCGGCAAAGCCGATTCAATGAACATAAATTAAAATTGTGCTCCCCTGCACATATAGAATTGAAATCGGAGCCCTACGAACACGTGAACTTCACAAATGTCCTCACTCCACCAGTTCCTCAACTCAATAACATCAGCCCCTTATTTAACCAAGCAGCACCCACACACCGCGTGTGGAAGTACGTAAGGTACTTGAATTGATAAGTCAAAGTTCAGTCCTTACTGATCCAGACAAGACTACCATATTTCCCAAATCTCATGCACGAAGGCACCATCACTAGCATCCACTTATCCAGATCTAAATCAAATTGTTATCAAACAAAAATTAACTTAACTTTCAGTTTTAACCAAACTGGCAAATAAATCAAAGATATAAATCAAAAAGGTGTCTCCCAGGTCTGACAAGATAAGCTTGTCAAACATCTAACGTTCTACAGACTTGCATGGCTAAGCAAAAATCTACAGAACACTCTACTAACATCAGATTTCTATCTTACGCATAAGTGTATGAATTTGATTCAGGATAAGCCACAAAGATTGGGTATATAACTAACTAACACACAAAGTACTCAAACTTCAAAAATAGCACGCAACAGTTATCACTGTAATTCAAAACAGTAAAGTATGAAAACTGGGATCAACATGGTGCAAGAGGATGCTTGACTTGGTAATAAACCACTTGTTCACTCTCAGATTGATCAGTAATATGCTCACTCGCGTCAGTTAAGTCAGATCCTAACAGAAAAATAGCAAATGAACATCCAGAAATATGACTGATACCAACATGCCGAAAAGATGCATGATCAAAGTACTGATGTGCAAGCTAACAAAATGCTTAGGCTACAAACTATTTTTAGTAAAGGTAATAACCTAGATTAACACTTACCAGTACTAACCGACAAGTCTTAAAAACTAATAGCGAACTACAGTTCTGGTCGAAAAATCCGACAACAGAACAAGCTACAAAGAACCTACTGATTGGTAAGCACAATAAGCAAAAGACTTTTGCTTATGCTAATAGGGTTTAGTAGGAGTCTACCTGAGCTTAAGAGATGGCCAAAGAAGCTCAGGAGCTCACCGGCGATATGAAAGACCGAAAAGATACAAGATGAGCCAAAAATAGATATGAAATCCTGGACAAAAAGATCAACAATGAATGGTTGAACTGGATTTAATAGACCTAGGCGAGGGTACTACTAAAAGGAATTGAGATAAAACTCACCACACCGAAGATGGAGACGAAGGGGACAAATGTGGCCGAAATAGGAGATTTTCACAATTCAACCAACCTGTTTGACCAAAGATGAAATTAGTTGAGGGGTTTTACTCCTTAGTTCATATGACACGATGTGACGCGAATGAACTAAGAAAAAGCTCACCGGAGTGAAGAATTCACCAATGGTAGCGCTCCGGACGCGCTCTGGACAGCTCAATGGACAAGCTCATGTTCTCAATCTACAAGCAATGCCAAAGACTCCCATTAACAGGATGAACAAAGCATTGAAAGAGATTAACAAAGGCGCAAAAATGAGAAGGATACGCCAGAGTTGAAAAAGAAACCACTACTGCATCAACTTGGCCAAAACTGTGAGCTAGGGTTTTCATATCCATCTCGCTGGAGAAGAAAGAGGGAAGCTCGTGCATGTCAACAAGGCAGTAAAATGGTGCCAAGTGGCAAATGCATGCTGCAAAATGCACAGCGCAACGCCACCTCACCGTCGTTGAGCTCGGAACTGGCGAAATGGCACAGAGAAGGTGAAGATGAGCCACTGACATGCGGCACCGTTGGATTGAGATTCAAAGGTTGAGATTGAATTGGCGTTCAGACTGTCCGAACGGCCCACTCAACGAGGATGGTATGATCAAGATCCAACGGCTCAAAATCAACACGCGTTCGAACGGTCCGAACGGCCCACTTGATCCTGGCTGTTGATTTTGAATCCAATGGCACACGCGCTTTGGTATAAACCAAATTAAGATGGCACGATTGGATTGAACATGGACGGTGTTGATCGCATGGGACGTTCGGATGGTCCGAACGGCCCAACGCATCAGGACGTTCCATTTGGAAATCGACGGTGGAGATTGCGTCGATGGTTCGGAAGGTCCGAACATCCCAACGCATCTGGTTCGTTCGCTTAGAAATTGGACAGCTCATGTACAAAGAGGTTGGCTGAGCCCTTTGCACGTGACAAGGTTTGTCCGATTGGCACAAGGTTGGGTTTAACCCAGCTAGTTTGAGCTGCAACAGTGCCAAGAGACTAGGGTTGGGGCTAAAGTTGACCAGAACTAAAACCAAACTTCAAAAGTTTGACCGGAGGTTTAAAAATACCAAATAAATTTATAAAAATACGAAATTTTTCAGAGAAGCTACTGGGATGATATATGTCCCAGATAAAATTTGAAAACCACTCTTCTCATTTTAAAAAACTTGATTAAATACTTTGACCGAAGAGGTTTAAATAGAGAATAGAGATTTTTCAAAAGGTCAAAATAATCTCTAAAAATTTGATAAAAATATTTTTATTCAAGATAATTTATCTAGTGTTTGATAAAAATACTTCCCCGGTCTCAATACAAGCATTGACTTGCACTTTCTTTTGAAGCTTCAAAACAAGTCTCAAGTTTGGGTTGAAATGGAAGTTTTTAAATTGTAACAAGGTGCTCATGTTTTAAAAATGACCAGAAATGCTATGAAAAGCATTTTATTACTGTTCATTAAAACTGGGGCTGTTACAAACCTCCCCCCCCCCCTTAAGAGAATCTCGTCCCGAGATTCCAGGTAGTTTAGAAGTTGGAATAGAATGAAGCTGAACAGATCTTTTCTAGAAACACAACTTCTGTTGTTTTTATTTCCTTCAAAGATAGAAAGATAGATAACAACATCTGTTGTTTTGATTTCTTTCAAAGATAGAAAAGAAATATTACAACATCTGTTGTTTTGATTTCCTTCAAAGCTAGAAAATAAAGATCATAAAGAACAACATGATGTTGTTATTACATCTTCTTTTACATTGCTTTGTTTAACCTTGCCTTTCTTGATTTTAAGGCACCTCAATCATGGAAGAGGTGGGGGTGCTCAATCCTCATTAGATCTTCACGTTCCCAAGTGGCTTCCTCTTTCGTGTGATTGCTCCACTGGATTTTATAGAACTTGACGGTGCGGTTTCTTGTCTTGCATTCCATTTCATTGAGGATATGCACCGGTTGTTCTTGGTAGGAAAGATCAAGTTGGAGATCAAGACTCTCATAGGTAGTTGCTTCGGTAGGAATACAAAGGTATTTCTTCAATTGCGAGACATGAAAAGTATCATGTACAGCTGAAAGAGAGTCTGGTAATTCTAGTTGATAGGCCACAGCTCCTCGTTTTGCAAGGATTCGGAAAGGTCCGATATAACGAGGTGCTAGCTTTCCTTTCACTTGAAATCGAAGAGTGCCCTTCATTGGTGACAATTTAAGATAGACATTGTCATCTACCTCAAAGCTCAACTCTCGGCGATGATGATCAACATAGCTCTTCTGACGAGACTGTGCAATGCGCAGCCGGTCTCGAATCAGACGAACTTGCTCTTCGGCTTCTACCACTAAGTCTGGACCATAGAATGGTCTTTCTCCAGACTCTGACCAGTTCAACGGAGTCCTACAAGCTCTTCCATACAAGGCTTCAAAAGGTGATATTTGAATGCTTGCTTGGTAGCTGTTGTTGTAGGAAAACTCCACATACGACAAGCACTTCTTCCAGTTCTTGCTATATGATAGCACACAAGCTCTGTGAAGGTCTTCCATAACTTGATTCACCCTCTCGGTCTGACCACTGGTTTGAGGATGATAAGCAGTGCTGAAAGAGAGTTTAGTCCCCATTGCTTGATGAAGACAATTCCAGAAGTAGGAAGTGAACTGAGGGCCACAATCAAAGACAATGACCTTCGGTACACTGTGGAGACAAACAATTCTAGAAATGTAGAGCTCGGCTAGCTGATGGCCATTGAAGGTGGTTTTGATGGGAATAAAATGAGCGACCTTTCTCAGATGATCAATGATCACATAAATGGCATCAGACCCACTCCGAGTCCTTAGAAGACCGGTAACAAAATCCATACCGATTTCCTCCCATTTCCACTGGGGAATAGGCTGCGGTTGAAGGGTACCAGCTGGCTTCAAGTGTTTGGCTTTGATCCTTTGGCAAATGTCACATTCAGCAACATACTATGCAATTTGCCTTTTCATTTTGCACCACCAGAATGTCTTCTTCAAATCCTGGTACATCTTGGTACTCCCAAGATGTATAGAAAACTTGGAGTTGTGAGCCTCTTTAAGAATTAGCTCTCTTAACTAGGGATCTGAGGGTACCACTAATCGGCTGCCATACCGAATGATACCTCGGGCGTCTTCAGAAAATTCTTTCGCTTTACCTGCCTTCAAATTTTCCCTGATTTCGGCTACCTCAGCATCAGTTTTCTAAGCCTCAAGGATCTGACCCTCAAGTGTGGATTTCACTTCTAAGGATGTGACAAATCCTTCTTCAACCATCTCAAGACTTAGGCGCTGAAATTCTGCACACAAGCCTTTAGCAAGAGGTGTTACCGACAAGCAGTTGCACTGCGACTTTCTGCTCAAGCGTCGGCCACTACGTTGGCTTTGCCTTGGTGATAATGAACACCCATATCGTAGTGCTTGATCAGCTCAAGCTATCTTATTTGATGCATATTCAGATCAGCTTGAGTGAATATGTACTTTAGGCTTTTATGATCAGTATAGATCTCGCAATGATTACCGATGAGGTAATGTCGCCAAATCTTCAAAGCATGGACTACGGCTGCCAATTCCAAATCATGAGTAGGATAATTTACTTCATGAGGCCTCAACTTCCTAGATGCATATGCCACAACTCGGCCCTGCTGCATGAGAACACAACCAAGTCCATGGCGAGATGCATCGCAATAGATATCAAAGCTCTTGTGAATATTTGGCAGAGTGAGAACTAGAGCTTTGGTCAGGAGTTCTCTCAAAAGTTGAAAACTTTCTTCACACTCGTCTGACCATTTGAACTTCTTCTCCTTCTTCAAAAGCTAAGTCAAATGTCTTGCAATTTTGGAGTAGTTTTCAATGAACCCCCGGTAATAACCCGCACGTCCAAGAAAACTTCGGATGTCAGAAACACTTTTGTACTGACCCCATTCTAGTACATCTTGTACCTTACTTGGATCAATAGTGATACCACCTTCGAATAATACATTTCCCAAAAAATTTGACTTTCTTGAGCCAGAACTCACACTTGCTGAATTTTGCAAACAGCTGATGCTTACGAAGTGTTTCCAACGCAAGCCTCAAATGCTGTTCATGGTCTTCATCAGACTTGGAGTAAATGAGAATGTCATCGAAGAACATGATAACAAATTTGTCCAAATAATCCATGAATACCGAATTCATGAGATTCATGAAGTATGCTGGAGCATTTGTCAGACCAAAGGGCATGACAATATACTCGTACAAACCGTAGCGAGTTGAGAATGCTATCTTAGGAATGTCCTCAGCCCTGACTTTCATCTGATGATAGCCCGAACGTAAATCAATCTTGGAAAATACTCGGGCTCCAATCAATTGGTCAAAAAGATCATCGATGCGAGGAAGAGGATACTTGTTTTTGACAGTGACTTCATTTAACGGACGGTAGTCTACGCATATCCGCAAAGTATTGTCTTTATTCTTAACAAAGATGGATGGGCATCCCCAAGGCGAGGAGCTCGGTTAGATAAATCCCTTGTCAAGCAATTCCCCAGGATGTTTCTTCAACTCTACCAACTCATTGGGAGGCATCCGATAAGGTCTTTCGGAAACTGGAGCAGTACCGAGTACTAGCTCGATTACGAACTCCACTTCACAATCCGGAGGCATGCTTGGAAGATCTTCAGGAAAGACATCCGGATACTCACGAACTACTGGTATCATCTCCAAGGTAGGTGTGGTATCAGCTTTTAGAGCACAAAGAAGAGATTCGACTGTCTTAGAATGAAAAACAACTTGAGTGATGTTCTCATTTGTCACAGAAATGGATCATTGGGCACAATTTATTTGTCCCTGATTCTTGGACAGCCAGTCCATTCCCAAGATAACATCCAACCCTTTAGAATCTATCACAATCAGATTTGCCAACAATTTTACCCCAAGGATTTCTATGTTGATGTCACAATAGATCTGATCGGTTCTAAAAACCGATCCAAGGGATTGAATAATAAAGGGTGGCTGGAGTGTATGCATGTCTAACTGATGTTGAACAGCAAACTAACTCCTAACAAAAGAATGGGATGCTCCAGAATCAAATAAAATAGTAGCTGGACTGAAATTAACAAGGAGCATACCGAGAACGACATCGGGAGCATCAGTCGCCTCTTTTGCAGAAATTTGGTTCACATGACCTCGGGCATGAGCCGGATCAACCTTGACAGGTGGCCTCTGAGGTGGTGCTGGTCATGCTAATGCTGGAGGAGGACAAACAAGAGGCAGACCACGTTGCCTCACCAAACAATTATTGGCATAATATCCAGGACAACCACAGTGAAAATAGATAACACCAGTTTGATGTTGTTGACATGCTGAGGCTAATTCCCAGCAGCTCTTGGCTGGCCGGTAGGTGTAGGTGGACGAGTTGCAAATACTGACGACCTCGGAGGAGTTGGAGCTGGTGCACGAGGAGGCTGAGGCTGCCACATGCGCGGCCTCGGCGAACTGCCACTAGCTACAGCCTGTGCAGCTCTCTTCCGCTTTCGTGCCTCATCTAAGGCCTTGCTCTTACTCTCGGAGATGATGGCTTTATTGACCAGATGCTGAAAATTTCTGAAGCCATGAACTGCTAATGACATCTGTAGCTCCTCAGTCAAGCCATTCATGAATCGGTTTCAACAACGAAGGTCCGTCGAAACGTCATACGACACATACCGGGCAAGGAAATTGAATTCATGGAGATATTCAGTCATAGTTTTCTGCCCTTGCGTATGAGCAAGAAATTCCTGCTACTTGATCATAACAACTCCTTCAGGAATGTGGGCTTCGCGAAAAGGTTCCTTGAACTCGTCCCAAGTCGGGACGTGTTCAGCAGGCTAGATGGCAAAGAAGTTGTCCCACCAAGCACTAGCTGCTCCATTTAATTGATAACTAGCAAACAACACCTTCTCCCTCTCAGAACATTGAGCAATCAACATCTTCTTCTCAATATTCCTAAGCCAATCTTCGGCTTCCATTGGGTCCTCAGAGCTGGAGAATACCGGCGGGTTGGACTGCTAAAAATCAGCAAGACCTCCCTGAGCACGATGTCCTCTGACTTCTTTAGCTGGTGCAGGAGCTGAAGACATATTACACACAATCTGCTCAAGGATGCGCGTCTGGTCCATTCTGTTGCGCTCTATTTGCGAGAGCACCTCAGTCATGGTGGGCGGAGGAGGAAGCGGTTCCTCATGCCGACCACCCTATTGACCATGACAATTAGACGATTCTACCTGGTATCTCTGAGGGTAAAGATCAGTAACAGAAGCAAAACAGGATCTCATGGGTGAGGATCCCTTTTCTTGTTGTGCTCGCGAGCGAGTAGTAGGTCCTGTCATTCTGTTGCCATACAACTGTTAGCAACACAACAAGAGTACACTCGAACAAGCACAAACAAGGTTTTGGATAGCAAGGGAAAATACTAAACTTAAGATGCATGATGATATGAAATGCACCAGAATTAACACCAAACAAACACAAGACCCATTAAATAGCAACAGCAAGTTTCGGCACAAAACAACCATATATGTCGGCATACAACATGGCTATGGTGCGAAACAAAAAGTCTTACAACAGATTGTCCAAAATATCCGAAAGCTATCCTATTATATTTATTTAAAGGACAGCTACAAGTGGTCTACAACTCTATGCCCCAAGTCTTCAACATCTAAGGCCTAAGCAAAGTCATCCCTGTTGAAGTTCACTGGAAACTCATCTAAAAGATGAGCTTCAGGTGAACCCGTGTCTATAGGGTTCAAAGGACTGATGAGACGCCTCGAAGAACCTAGTAAAAGATTATGACCTCTAGGGAGTGCCGACTGCTGAGTGCGAGGAAAGCCTGCCGACATCCGGGCTTGGTGACGCTGTCCATACAAAGGTACAAGGCCCACCACTTCCAGAAGTCGATAATATGGTGGCGCAACAGCAGCTGGGGAGGTCTCGTTGTTACCATAAAGCACGTTACGAGGAACGTGATTCATGCTAACACCGATCCTGAGGTACTCCTAAGCTTCTCTTAGACGACGGCGGGTCTCCCACAGCTCGTACACCTGGTAGCGATGAACCCGATCCATAATGTGAACCAACCTCGCCAGCTGGCGTACTTGTGGGTCTTCCGCCAAACTGAATCCTATCGAACGTGTTCACTTCTGTGTCAGGAACTCGCTTGGGAAAATGATAGTAAGGTGGTTGAGACAACTCCGTCAAATCATGACGAAGAAGGCTCATCATCCCACTAGTAGCTTCCTGGATAGCCATAGCTTCAGAAGTGGCATGTGATTGGATACAGTAGGGAATGCTACCCGTCACTTGTCTAGTAATAACGTTGATGACAGCCCGGTACTCTTCGGGTCCTCGGTCTCGGCGATAGATGGCGTACTCCGACTGGTAGGTAAAGTTAGACCGCCACATCATATCCCGCAGCAATGCAGGGTATCCATCCATGTCTTCGGCACGAGTCTCCTTAACCTAATACCACCCACTCATTTATAGACAAAAGACAAGGTAAGTGAGCAAAATAGTTTGTAAATCCAACTGAAAGTTGGGGTAAGAAAGGACACTAAGATGGGTAAGAAATAAAAGATATCATACTTGAATTTGTAGAAAATATTTTGTTATCAAAATAATTTCACAGAAGACTTGCTAATGCTAACAACCATGCTATTTCTAACCTACAATCAATATGGCTCTGATACCAATGCTGTGAGGACCTCAGGTATTGAATATATTCCAAGTTAAAGAATTACACCTGAAAGCATACTTTTTGACAAGGAATAAACTCAATGTTAGGTTCCTGGATATATGTCTTACACTAGTTTCCAAGATCAAAGACTATTGTACATATATCCTAAACAACATTGTACCATGTCATACAAGGCATACAGTATACATACATAACAAAACTTTACAAGCTGGGTTTGGTTCAACAGAAACAATCCGACCAGCAGCATTTAACAGAAGTTTTAGCAGCGGAAACAAACTATAAACAGCAAAAGGACCAGCAAGTGTGCCTCACACCCTCAGGCAACTGAGTGGAGGATAGAAATAGCTTCACTCGTTAGCGTCGCCCTAATCGGCGTTAACGGGTAGTTCGTACACGTAACCGTCCTTACCTGCAACAAGTGGTTAAAGCACGTGAGTACAAAAGGTACTCGCAAGACTTAGACAAAACTACTAAAAGAAAGTGTTTACTAGCACCTATTCAAAGCAATAGAATCTGTACATGCTTAAGGCTAACAACAGGAAGATTGTAATGGCATTAATTTTTGCATAAAGCCAAGTTTCACTTCTACACTTACTGAATTTTTCATACAGGCCAATTTATAAACAAGTTTGGACTAAAACAGTAAGTAAAAGAGATTTAATCACAAACAAGAACAAAAGCAAAGTGGTTGTACACTTTGACCAATTAACATACATGAATACCCTTCATGCCGAACCAGTAAACCCATGATACAAAAATATTTCAAAGTCTATACTGAGTTGTCCATCAAAACAAGTGTTGTCCGTAACCGTGGACACGGCTATTCGAATAGTTTTAACCCTGCAAGGGTGTACATCTTTACCCACACGACTTAGTCAACCCGTAAGCCTTCGGATGCGTCCGAACGATGACACATTTCCTTTGGTATGTCGGCCAGGTAAACTAAAATTTGGTACTTTTTAGCAAGTTGACATTATTGAGTTGATTTACCCATGTGCGACTAATCCCGCTTAGTACAAATGACGGATAGCGCCAGCTAACCGGGGCACACATGTTGTGTTGGGAAAGCCAATTCAATGAACACAAAATTAAAATTGTGCTCCCTTGCACATATAGAATTGAAATTGGAGCCCTACGAACACGTGAACTTCACAAATATCCTCACTCCACCAGTTCCTCAACTCAATAATATCAGCCCCTTACTTAACCAAGCAGCACCCACACACCGTGTGTGGAAGTACGTAAGGTAGTTGAATTGACAGGTCAAAGTTCGGTCCTTACTGATCTGGACAAGACTACCACATTTCCCAAATCTCATGCACGAAGGCACCATCACTAGCATCCACTTGTCCAGATCTAAATCAAATTGTTATCAAACAAAAATTAACTTAACTTTCAGTTTTAACCAAACTGGCAAAAAAATCAAAGATGTAAATCAAAAAGGTGTCTCCCAGGTCTGACAAGATAAGCTTGTCAAACATCTAACGTTCTACAGACTTGCAAGGCTAAGCAAAAATCTACAGAACACTCTACTAACATCATATTTCTATCTTAAGCATAAGTGTATGAATTTGATTCAGGATAAGCCACAAAGATTGGGTATATAACTAACTAACACACAAAGTACTCATACCTCAAAAATAGCATGCAATAGTTATCACTGTAATTCAAAACACTAAAGTATCAAAACTGGGATCAACATGGTGCAAGAGGATGCTTGCCTTGGTAATAAACCACTTGTTCACTCTCAGATTGATCAGCAATATGCTCACTCACGTCAGTTAAGTCAGATCCTAACAGAAAAATAGCAAATGAACATCCAGAAACATAACAGATACCAACATGCTGAAAAGATGCATGATCAAAGTACTGATGTGCAAACTAACAAAATGCTTAGGCTACAAACTATTTTTAGTAAAGGTAATAACCTAGATTAACACTTACCAGTACTAACTGACAAGTCTTAAAAACTAATAACGAACTCCAGTTCTGGTTAGAAATCCCAACAATAGAACAAGCTACAGAGAACCTGCTGATTGGTAAGCACAATAAGCAAAAGACTTTTGCTTATGCTAATAGGGTTTAGTAGGAGTCTACCTAAGCTTAATAGATGGCCGAAGAAGCTCAGAAGCTTGCCGGCGAAATGAAAGACTGAAAAGATACAAGATGAGCTAGAAATAGATATGAAATCCTAGACAAAAAGATCACCTGTGAATGGTTGAGCTAGCTTTAATACACCTAGGTGAGGGTACTACTCAAAGGAATTGAGATAAAACTCACCACACCGGAGATGGAGACGTAGGGGACAAATGTGGCCGAAACAGGAGATTTTCACAATTCGACCAACCTGTTTGACCAAAGTTGAAATTAGTTGAGGGGTTTTACTCCTTAGTTCATATGACACGATGTGACACGAATGAACTAAGAAAAAGCTCATCGGAGTGAAGAATTCACCAACGGTGGCGCTCTAGAGGCGCTCTGGACAGCCCAATCAACAAGCTCGCGTTCTCAATCTACAAGCAATGCCAAAGACTCCCATCAACAGGATGAACAAAGCATTGAAAGAGATGAACAAAGGCGCAAGAATGAGAAGGATACGCTGGAGTTGAAGAAGAAACCACTACTGCATCAACTTGGCCGAAACTGTGAGCTAGGGTTTTTATATCCATCTCGCCGACAAATAAAGAGGGAAGGTCATGCGTGTCAACAAGGCAGCAAAATGGTGCCAAGTGGCAAATGCATGCTGCAAAATGCATAGTGCAATGCCACCTCGCCATCGTTGAGCTCAGAACTAGCGAAATGGAGCGGAGAAGGTAAAGATGAGCCACTAACATGCGGGCCCCACTGTCAGTCTCAGCGAAGATACAACATAGTGAGCTCAAACAAATGAGGATGGTCTGATAAAAAATGAATGGCCCTGATTGAGTGGGGCGTTCGGGCGGTCTGAACGGCCCAACTCATCTTGGTCGTGCGATTGAAATTGAACGGCTTAGATTGAGTGGGACATTCGGATGGTCCGAACGGCCCAACTTATCTTGACCCTGCGATTTGTATCTAATGGTCACTAAAAGAAGCGCTCATTTGAGTTTTAAACAATAACAGTGGCACTGTTGGATTGAGATTCAAAGGTTGAGATTTAAGTGGCGTTCGGACGGTCCGAACAGCCCACTCAACGAGGATGGTATGATCAAGATCCAACGGCTCAAAATCAAGGCGCGTTCGGATGGTCCGAACGGCCCACTTGATCCTGGCTGTTGATTTTGAATCCAATGGTGCGCGCGCTTTGGTTTAAACCAAATTAAGATGGCGCGGTTGGATTGAACATGGACGGTGTAGATCGCATGGGTTGTTCGGATGGTCCGAACAGCCCAATACATCAGGACGGTCCATTTGGAAATTGACGGTGGAGATTGCGTGGATGGTTCGGAAGGTCCGAACGTCCCAACGCATCTGGTTCGTTCGCTTAGAAATCGGACGGCTCACGTACAAAGAGGTTGGCTGAGCACTTTGCACATGACAGGGTTGGTCCGATTGGCACAAGGTTGGGTTTAACCCAACTAGTTTGAGCCGCAACAATGCCAAGAGACTAGGGTTGGGGCCAAAGTTGACCAGAACTAAAACCAAACTTCAAAATTTTGACCGAAGGTTTAAAAATACCAAATAAGTTTATAAAAATACGAATTTTTTTAGAGAAGCTACTGGGATGATATATGTCCCAGATAAATTTTGAAAACCGCTGTTCTCGTTTTAAAATACTTAATTAAATACTTTGACCGAAGAGGTTTAAATAGAGAACAGAGATTTTTCAAAAGGTCAAAATAATCTCTAAAAATTTGATAAAAATATTTTTATTCAAGATAATTTATCTAGTGTTTGATAAAAAATACTTCCCCAGTCTCAATACAAGCATTGACTTGCATTTTCTTTCGAAGCTTCAAAACAAGTCTCAAGTTTGGGTTGAAATGGATGTTTTTAAATTGTAACAAGGTGCTCATGTTTTAAAAATGACCAGAAATGTTATGAAAAGTATTTTTATTACTATTTATTAAAACTGGGGCTGTTACAGACACTAAGCAACAAAATCAGTAAATGAACCATCATACAAACATAAAAACCAAAGCAACAGAAAAGGGGGAATGAGGGGGTTTGAGTCTAGGGAGGAGGAAGCCGGACCCAGGCTACCACCCCCATGTCCGGCAGGCCAAGCACCAGGGGAGCCAGAGGTGTGGCGTAGGAGGAGCCGAGCCGAGGGCTAGGGGCGGAGCAGGGGGCGCATGAGTCGGGGTGGCGTAGGGAGACGCGAGAGGCCGAGCAGGGCCGAGCCGGGCGAGCAGGTGTGGGCCGGGACCGAGCCGAAGCGGTGGTAGAGCCAAAAATCCCAATTTTGGAAAAGCATAATGAAAATAAATGGGGGAATAATCTTTAGCAAGTTTATGTGTGGGAAAAATATTTTGAGCATATTTTTGAACTTTTGCATAAAACATACATTGAAGTTATATGCAAACAACAGCTTGAAAGAATTTGTGAAAATAATACAGAATACATAATATAACAGCCTAAAATTTGGGCTTATTTTCAAAAATATAAAAATGTGAAATTTTTTAACTTTTGATGGATTTTATTTACAATTGCTTTTCTGGATTTTAATTGCCAGGCTTTTTGTCTGAATAAAGAATTTGAGAATCAAATTCTAGCTTTACAAAATTTATTAAGGATCAAAATAAGTTGAAACAAATTATGATAATACAAACTTGGTGTAGTATACTGTCCATAAGATAAGCAATGAATTAAAACATGATTAGAAACTCTCTTCACAACAAATATTAAAAAAATACATACAAAGAGAAGCTTGACAGAATTTTAGAAAAATATCTAGAGCACATAAAATTCTGAAACAATTACTCAATAATCTACATCATGTCAGAAGGCTACCCTAAAATTTCTATAATTTTTAAAGCTATAATTCTATGTCAATTAATTACCTAAATCTCTCGGCCTTTTTCTAAAAAAATTGGAAACTTAATTCCTTTTCTCTTCCACTGACCACCCGGTCCCACCCACAGAGTTTCTTCTCCACCGCACCCTGCCCAGCTTAGTCGGCCATGGACACACACCCGTGCGCATGGCCACGCGGCTGCTCATCTCTGCACATGCCGCCAAGAGCCGCTCCCGGTTTCCTTCCCTTGCCGCGGTTTCGCCTAGCTCATGCCTGCCCTGTCGCGTCCCCTAGTGCTACCCATGCCGAAGTCACCCCGACAATCACACCTGCCCTTGTCACCCGTCAGTGCCACCATCGACCTCTCCTCCCATTGCACCTATTTAACAGAGCACCAAGTGCGCCTCGACGCCCTCTCTATTTCCCCACCTTCCATTCTCCATTTCCTCTCCTCTCCAAGCCCCAATTGGGCAACAACCTAAATGCCAAGTGCTAGTTTTGGCCGCGCAGATGAACCGCCGCTCGCCGTTTTAGCCGCTCTGGCGTCGTGAGGTGCTCTAAGGTCCAAGGAAGGATACCCCTCCACCAATTGGAAGCTACTTCCACCGAGGAGCCGCGCGGCTGGCTTCTTCCCCGTGAGCGGCCAACATCGCCCCACCGCCTCCGCGTCTCCTCCAACGAGCTCGAGCTCAATTGTCTCCTCCATGAGCATCCTTATACACTCCTCTATCGCCCCCTATCACTCACTTGCTCCCTTGTCCTCCCCAGGTCGCAGCCACCATGAGCCTCCCCGCGCCACTGTCAGCTCGCATCGCCAGGCCGCCTCCGGTCACCTCGGCTCCCTTCGACCGCACAGATGAGTTCACCTCAACTCCCTAGTGCCTATGCTTCCCTTGGTTTCCCCCCAAATCCTTTCCGGTGCACCATCCCCTTTTCACCCCTACCGCCGGCCGCCGTGTGCTATCGCCGTGCCCCCACAGTGCGACTCTGGCTGCACCAACTCCCTAGTGCCCATGCTTCCCTTGTTTTGCCCCCAAATCCTCTCCGGGCACTGCCTACTATCGCCACGCTGCCAGAGTGCGACTCCAGCTGCACCAAGACCATCCCTAGCTCCATTGAACCTTGGACAACCCATTTTGGCCATCCACAGCTCCTCACCGTCGTCCAATCGCCGGCGACTTGTGCTGCCCCTAAGCCAGCCGAGCCTCCCCTGTCTCTGTCCCCTATTGCCCTTTGTGTCTTTTCTTCTCTGTAAGTCTCTGAAAATAGGACCCTTGTTTGAAGCAAACCAAATGCTGCTAACACCTATTGTGAATGCCATTTAGGTCACCTAAATGATTTAGAAAGTTTATAGTTTAGGATTTATATGAAGATTTCCACTTCAGTTCAAAAAGACTTTGTTGTCTGATGAATGAACAGGTGAATGATCAGAGAAGAATTCAGATAAAACTTTGAAGTGTCAGTATACCTGAATTGCAAAGCCAACCATCTAATGCAAGCAAGTATTGTGGTTCCGTATGGGCAAGTTTATGCGAACTCTGCCACCGACCTTTACTTCAGTAGTCGACCCTCTAGACACTAATGATTGGATCCATGCTGCTACAAGCTAAACTTTGAACTAAACAATTTCTTATCTCAAAGTCTCACCACTACGAGGTATTCGCTATTTCCCAGTTCAAGGGAAGATGGCCCTTCGGTATATCAGTCATACCGGATTCTCACCAGGAAAGGTGAGGTAGCATACCAATCAAAGTTTCCACCTCAACTTTCGGATGTGCATAACGTCTTCCACGTATCACATCTCAAGAGATGTTTTCGAACTCCCACCGAATTCATTCAATTGGCGAACATTAATCTCCAACCAAATCTTTATTATCGAGAACACCCAATTCAAGTTCTAGATGAAGCCCCGCAACAAACCCATAGCTGTACGATCAAGATGTTAAGAGTCCAGTGGAGCAACCACACTGAAGACAAAGCTACGTGGGAATGAGAAGACCGCCTTAGAGCCAAATTCACCTATTTCTCAACCTTGTCGAGTCTTTTCTGTATCCTTAACCTACTTCCATGCGAGCTTTCTTCCCCTCACCGACTTCAAGAGAAGACCGCCATCACTATGACAAGGGAAGAGTAATGTCTCTTTCAACTCTAAACGAAATGCACCATCTGTTGTCTTGATTTCCTTCAAAGATGAAGTTGAGAGATCTTGACAGGTAACATGGTGTTGCTAACATATTTTTCTTTCCGTTGCTTTGTTTAACCTTTCCTTTCTTGATTTAAAAACACTTCTAACACATCAAGCCACGGCTCCATTCAGTCAACCGAAAGATGCACTTGGAAATACCCCAACTACGATACCAAGCTTTCAAGTCGTTCAGGATCTTGCAGTGACGAGAGCCAATGAAGCAACGATAAACACGTCGGCATCTCGCGCTACTTCATCATTCCTCCCCGTCCCATCTCCTTACATTCCTTTCTACCTGAATCTCGGGGACAAGATTCTCTGTAAGGGGGGTAGGTCTATAACAGCTTGAAATTTGGGCTTATTTTCAAAAATATAAAAATGTGAACTTTTTAAAACTTTTGATGGATTTTATTTACAATTGCTTTTCTGGATTTTAATTGCCAGGATTTTTGTCTGAATAAAGAATTTGAGAATCAAATTCTAGCTTACAAAATTTATTAAGGATCAAAATAAGTTGAAACAAATTATGATAACACAAACTTGGTGTAGTTATACTGTCCATAAGATAAGAAATGAATTAAAACATGATTAGAAACTCTCTTCACAACAAATATTAAAAATACATACAAAGAGAAGCTTCATAGAATTTTATAAAAATATCTAGAGCACATAAAATTTTGAAACAATTAACCAATTATCTAAAACATGTTAGAAGGCTACCCTAAAATTTCCATAATTTTTCGAGCTATAATTCTATGTGAATTAATTACCTAAATATCTCAGCCTCTTTTTGAAAAATTTGGAAACTTAATTCCTTTTCTCTTCCACTGACCACCCGGTCCCACCCACAGAGTTTCTTCTCCACCGCACCCTGCCCAGCTCAGTTGGCCATGGACACGTACCCGTGCACATGGCCACACGGCCACTCATCTCTACACATGCCGCAAAGAGCCGCCCCCGGTGTCCTTCCCTTGCCGTGGTTTCGCCTAGCCCATGCCTGCCCTGTCACATCCCCGAGCGCTACATATGCCGAAGTCACCCCGTCGCTCACGCCTACCCATGTCGCCCGTTAGTGCCACCATCGACCTCTCCGCCCATTGCACCTATTTAACGAAGCACCAAGTGCGCCTCGATGCCGTCCCCATTTCCCCACCTTCCATTCTCCATTTCCTCTCCTCTCCAAGCCCCAATTGCGCAACAAGTTGAATGCCAAGCGCTGGTTTTGGCCACACGGCCAAACCGCCGCTTGTCGTTCCAGTCGCTCTAGCGATTCCCGGCCACCCCCGTCTGCGTCGTGAGGTGCTCCAAGGTCCAAGGAAGGATACCCCTCCACCAATTGGAAGCTACTACCACCGAGGAGCCACATGTCCGACTTCTTCCCTGTGACCAGCCAACATCGCCCCACCACCGCCGCGTCTCCTCCAGCGAGCTCGAGCTCAATTCTCTCCTCCATGAGCATCCTTATACACTCCTCTACTGCCCCTATCACTCACTTGCTCCCTTGTCATCCCCAGGTTGCCGCCACCATGAGCCTCCATGCGCTGCCGCTGGCTCGCGTCGCCAGGCCGCCTCCGGTCACCTTGGCTCCCTTCGACCGCACAGGTGAGTTCACCTCAACTCCCTAGTGCCCATGCTTCCCTTGTTTTGCCCCCAAATCCTCTCCGGGCACTGCCTACTATCGCCACGCTGCCAGATTGCGACTCCAGCTGCACCAAGACCATCCCTAGCTCCATTGAACCTTGGACAACCCATTTTGGCCATCCACAGCTCCTTGTCGCCGTCCAATCGCCGGCGACTTGTGCCGCCCCTGAGCCGGCCGAGCCTCCCCTATCTCTGTCCCCTATAGCCCTTTATGTCTTTTCTTCTCTGTAAGTCTCTGAAAATAGGACCCTTGTTTGAAGCAAACCAAATGCTGCTAACACCTATTGTGAGTGCCATTTAAGTCACCTAAATGATTTAGCAAGTTTATAGTTTATATGAAGATTTCCACTTCAGTTCAAAAAGACTTTGTTGTCTGATGAATGAACAGTTGAATGATCAAAGAATAATTCAGATAAAACTTTGAAGTGCCAGTATACCTCAGTTGCAAAGCCAACCATCTAATGCAAGCAAGTAGTCAACCCTCCCATCTAGTATTTGGTTTAACAATTGGGTAGTTGATCTAGTAAAAAGCCTAATTAATAGACACTTAGAAAATGTCTAGAGAAAGTGACTGCATGCAGAATTAAGTTAATAGTGAACTTAGGACATCACTGATGCTAGTACCTAGAGTGGGTTATTAATTCAATTAGCCATTTTGAAAGAAAATTCAATTAGTAAGAAGATCAATTAAACAATACATCAAATAACAGAATTCATCTCAATATTCCGAGTGCCTGAACATGAACAGTAAGGAAGGCTAGATGCAATTGCTAGTAGGCCTTATAACTAAGTACTAGATCAGTCAAATGGATTTGACAAATGGATAGCTGAACTAGTAAGAAGGACAATTAACAACACCCCAAAACAACCAAGTCCTTTTTGATGAAATGCTGAGTAGAGAGAATAATTAGTTAAGTAATTAGCTAATTGATCACTCAATGATTTGTTACAATAGATAATTGAATTAATACAAAGGTTTAGTTGGCAAACGCTTCTCCTAAGAATAACTCCTCTAACGAGAAAAATGAACAAAGAAAATGATCTAGGGTAATTGAAAACAACAGTAGGCTAAAGACTTTGCTGAAACAAGTAATTAGCAATGTTATTCGATTCAAATTCACCATTGGGCATTTACCCAACAGAGGTAACCCCATATGAAAACCAGTATTGGGATGGATATTCAAAGCTAGCAGAGAACCATTGAATGGTTAAAGAAAAGAATGTGTAGTAAATTAACTAATCAAAGAATGCTTGGACTAGGCAAAGAATTAATAGGATAAGAAAAATCTAAGAAACAACAAGTAACCTACTAATGGAAGCTTCAAAATTTCAGACAACATGTTGTAAAGCCCAATAGTTAAATAGGTTTGACAAGTGCTTAGTAGCCAGTTAACAACCAAATGAACAGTTGACCCTGATATGGATAAAAGAGTTGATTAGTGAACTAAATAATCTAGAGAATACCTTAAAACTAGGCAAAGGCTTAATAAGATGGATGTAGTACTGATAACAATGAAATCAAGACAGTTAATGATTAACTAAAATAATCATGAGAATATATAAGAGGATTGATTTTGACTGTATGATCATCGTGGATGTATACATAGAATGCCTGGAGAGAGTGTTTGTGAGTACTACATGGCCTGTTAAGGAAAACAACATCACCTAGGCTCTAGGTGTTGTCTGTTGTCATCCGTCCCTAGTGATCGGACGATTCGTGATCAGAAAGCAGATCTTAAGAGTATTACCTAACCAGGTAATCCCACCAACCTAGGTAGCCAGTGAGGAATGTTTCCGCGAACATTCTTTCTCTCTCTCTCTCTCTCTCTCTCTCTACTAGATTTATCTACTTTTGTCTGTAGTATTTCTTCCATCAACCCCTCTGATATACTTTGTCTGTAGTATTTCCTTCATCCACTCTAGATGAGTATGTATTGATCCCATCTGAATTACTCCCTTCTTTCAAGATGCCAATAAATATGTTTAATCTTATTTGAAGTGTTTCATTTGGTTTGAATATTTTTTATTGGATTTCATTTGGTTATTTTCAGACGCTCTTGGATTTAATCATAATCTGCGTAGTTAGACTCGGCAGCTGTGATAGGACAACACTCCCGACAGGATCGAGATTATCAGAACATTAATCAGGATCAAAGTTATCTGAACAACATAAGCAAGAGGAAGCCAAGTACCTCCTTTGATCATGTTGATCCCAGTATTTTAATTATTGTACTTTGTTTTGTAAAATCTATTATACATGCGTGTATGTTATGTATGAAAATGCTATGAATGGGAAATCGGTAGTTGTAATCCTATTTGCTGCATATATCTCCTTGTAACATTGATCCCTTACTATTATAACTATTAGAATATGGGTTATGTGATGTCATTTGGGAATTTTTTTAGTACGGATATCGCACAAAATGCAACTAGAGCGATAGATTTTCTAAAAATTTGATAAAAGGACAATATGATAACTTGAGAATTTGGAATATTTTGAAAAGTGTCCAGTGGTGTTATCTCTGTTATTTTATCAAAATAAAATGAAAACTTTAGTCTTTAAACGCGGGCGAGTTATAATGTATTCTGATAAAGTGAGGATTTTGACTCACTAGTAGATAGGGTGGAGTTCTCGCCTATAGTCAATTAAGGACTAAAGCCAGCAAATCTGAGACTAAGACCTAATTGTACAACCATATGTGCTAGTATGGAATAGTCCTAGCTGACTAAGTTATCGAAATCTTAGCCTTGCATGATAGTAAGCAGGAGCAGTGTCCGCAATTTCTATTGCTGACACAACTATGAATGGCTCACTACATCAGGTTTCTATCCGGGCGAAGTGAAAGACTCACTTGATGGGTTTCTATCTGTCAAGTGAGGGACTCACTAAATGGGTTTCTATCCATTAGTGAGGACTCCTCATACTACGGGTTTCTATCTGAGTAATTGGGGATAATGATTCACAGGGCTAGTGCAAGGTTAGGGCTAGATAATGTAAAGGCTGCATCGCGAACTCTAGACTGCTCTCCTTCGGTAGTGAACGGTGGCATCGATGGATGCCAAACAAACTAGAGATATTCTAAGCAACTGAAATACCACGTACTATGGGTAAAGTTGTACACCTCTACAGAGTGATAAACTATTCTAATAGCCACGCTCGCGGTCCTGAGCATGCTTAGTGTGGCTGGTATGACGGTAGCTTTTGTTTTTCAAATTGTTTTGTCACAAAAGATTGGGGTAATGACATGGGGATTTTTCATTTATTGAGTTAACTGCCATTTCTATGGCTTTGTTTCTATGTCTATAGTGGAGCTATCATTTCTATGACTGATTTGCTATTTCTATAGTGACTACCATTTCTATGGTTGAACATGAATTTGTCAGTGCCATTTCTATGGTAGAACTTGATTATATTTTTTCTTACAACCGAGTAGGGTTGTGAGTGTTTGTTGTTACTTATTCAATTACTTTACTTACTGTCCTATACTTACGTTTTCATAAACTGCTCTTTCAAATTCTGTTGCAAATTATTACTTATGATTATTGCAAATAAACTTGGCTTTAAGCAAAAGAACTTGTAGAATAAAGCCATACATTTGATAGCTTTGCATCTAATATGATTTTTGCGATACACTACATGTCTTGCTGAGTACACAAGTACTCAATCTTGCTATTATTGTTGGTTTAGAATTTGCAGATATGCTGACGCTAGACAACGAGTTATTTGCACCTGGCACCGAGGGGTTCGGTGACGGGTCTACTTAGGCCTTGTTTCCTTGTCAGTTGCCTGTGGGATCGGATGGGCATGCCGCTGGACTTCTGCTTCTACTATTATGACTTCAGCTGTTATTTATTTTGTTTACTCTGATATTTGTTTTTATTTGGCCGGTCGGCCATTGTTGTAATAACTGTTGTAATGACTTAAGTAGAATATCCATTTTTCCTTACTTTTGTATGTGTATGTATGGTTGTGAATGCCAAGAGTTGTGAATGTGCGTGCTAGCACTAATCCTGGGACTAGCAAGGTATACACATAAGATCTTCGGGTATTTCACACCCAGGGGTCTGACACATAAAATTCTGAAAAAATTTACACAATGAAATATACCGTATCAGAAACATCACAATTTTTCATAATTTTTGGTGCCTGTTTGATAGGTTTAAAAATTTGTCAAAGCCTCAGCCTTTTTTTGGAAATTTCAAACTCCGTTTGATTTTCCCGCCGTGCTAATGGGCCGAATTCGCCCGGCCCAATTCCATCATGCCCACTCCAGCCCGCCTCGCACCCCCACTCCTCGTGCTCACTAACACGCTGGCCCCACCCGTCAGTAGCCTTCGTCCACCTCGCTTCGCCCCCACGCGCCAACGCGTTGCGCCGCTTGCCCATGGTTTGCGATGCCACGCCCACCGTTTTCACACCTCAACTGCTCCGTCGCCTCTGCCTGCTCCTCGCGCATGCTAGCAACCCGTTGACGCTCCCTTTTTCGCATGAACGGAGAGACCAGAGCATGCCCACGATTTTCTCGCTGTGGCCGCATTTTCTTACCGTGAATCTCACATGCTACTCATTGCTATTTAAGCCTCCGGGCATGTCACCATCTCTCTAGCTCACTCCTCGTTCCATCTCGTGCTTTCTCCGAGCTTGTAGCTCTCTGAATCGTCGAGAACGAGTGCGTCGTTCTCGATGCCAGTGAGCAAGCCTTCCATCGCCATTGCCTCAGGTGAGCCTCCTTGCCCGCGACACTTGTATCATCATGTGCCTCTCACTTCACTCATCCTTTTCCTTTGCTCAATGTAGCTTTGAGAGCCGTATAGCGCCAAAACGCCATCGTCACCCCCAACTTCAGCGTGTGCACCCGATCCAAGCCGTCGCACCCTCGCCGTTCTAGCAGGTTCAGGTCCCTTCTGATCACGTCATCATGTGTTCCATTCCTCATTCAACTAATCCCCCCACTTAACGCAAGCCAGTTCACTGTGAATCCGAGCCTCACCTTCTTCTTCCTCATCCTCAGCTGTCACTGCCATTTTCAATCTTCTTCGAAGCTCGGTGAGTCCTCGTCCAATTCCTCGTATCTACACCATCTCTAGGACTCCAGTGAGCTAATGCTACACTTCTTGTAGCATCTCTATCGCCAGAAAGCGCCAGCACCGTGAGCCTCCTTTGCGCCACCGCTGTTCACAATCGCCAAGCTACTCCAGCCATCCCCCGACGCCATCAAAGACCTTGGTGAGCTTCTAGTAGTCCCCTAGAGCTCTTGCATGCATTAGTTTGGATGATTAGCTAGCATAGCATAGATTTTGTTGTAGCTGAGCATGGCGCCGTCGCTGGAGATGGTGTCTCCGCCGCTCCAATGACCATTGGTCCCCGAACCGTCGCCTATAGCATCATAGTTGCCCCCTAGAGCCAATGTGCACCGTCTTTCGCTGCCAACATGCTCCATTTGCGAAAAGCATTTTGGACCCGAGGCACTCCGCCGCTTCTCGCCGGTGTAGCACCATCTCTGGCCTCCACCATCACCCGGTGGGATTGTTGTCGAGAGGGGAACCCATTTTGCCCATCCCTGAGCCAAGTCATTGCATCATTCGTCGCCAGCAAGCTCGCTATGATGCTCAACCACGTGCGGCTCTACTCGCTTCTTTGCTCTCTCTCACTAACAGTGGGTCCCACTCGGGATGAGCATTAGCTTAGCACTAATGACAGTGGTTAAGTGAAACTAATCAATGACATGTGGGACCAACTAAAAACTTAATCAAAAATCTAATTTAAAACACGTTTATTATGTCACTGACATATGGGACCACCCACTGTTTCTGGTTTTAAAACATGTTTTAAAAACCGAGAGACTGACATGTGGACCCTAGCCATCTGTAAATTAAAATCAAAAATAGTTTTAATCATTAGTTAATAAATAATTATTCTATGACATGTGGGACCGTCTCTGTTTTTTATAAATAAAATAAAATAAATGAAAATATGAGTCACTGATAAGTAGGCCCCACATGTAAGATAACAAAATTCTAAAAAATGAGAATAGCTGCTTTTAGTTGAGAGAAAAATACGCTTTCTCTGGTGGAAAGCGTAAACCTCATAAGAACTTAGAGGGAAATACACTCTTTCTGTTAGAAAGCGTAAACCTCAGAATATGCTTTCGACATCACCCTTATGTTGCTCATCCATATGCATGGGGGTGTGTAGATGCAGGTGGTGAGGATGCGGATGTGTGGATGTGATGCGGGTGGCTTTGTTTCGCCGATGCCCAATCACTATACACCATCGTTGTGTCCGGGCAGGATATGCCAATGAAGAAGATGACATTCGCCTTGTTGGTGCCCAGTCATTTGTACATCTGCCTTCATCGGGCATGGACGTGTGTGTTGCCAGGCAATGGAGTGTCCGATCCCATCCGTTTCGGACGTATTGATGGGATAGTGACCTTGCCTCGTCAGCACATGCCATAATTTTGTCTAGGCTTGTTGGACGTAGACGTATGGTAGGTGTATGATAAATTGGCCCTTTTCTCTTGTTGACACCTAGCTATGGTGTTGATGTGTGAAAATTATGAGGATTGCATGCCTTAGCCTTGCAGCGGGCGATGTGCATATGACACATTAGATGATGCTTGCTTTGAAACATTAAATAATATTGCTCCTGCCACTACCAGAAACACGGTTTTTCCCGAGTACCAAAAACACTCGGGAAATGAGGCAAAACACTCGGGAGAGATTTTTCCGAAGGCCAACACTCGGGAAATAGCACTCGGGATAGATTAGTCGGGATAAAAATATTTTCCCGAGTGTTACACTCGGGAACTATTACTTTCCCGAGTGTACATATATACACTCAGGAAAGAAAAACACTCGGCAGAAAACACTCCTCAATGGCTTCTCCACCCATAACGGAAATCTTTACCGAGTGTGGACACTCAGGAATATGCTGAAGAAACACTCGGGAATGTTTTCAACGTTGACGGACGAAACCAGGGAAAATTGACACGTGTCGATTTTTCCCGAGTGCATGGCAAAAATGTCACTCGGGAAAGCTTCCGACGAAGCCCAGGGAAAATTGCCACGGGCCACAATTTCCCGAGTGTCGACACTCGGGAATGTCTTGGTCTATTTCCCAAGTGTCGACACTTGGGAAAGTTTTGGTCGATTTCCCAAGTGTCGACACTCGGGAAAGTTTTGGTCGACACTCGGGAAACAATCCGAACAGCACAAACCCATTTTTCACAAATTCAAGAAAAATCCATTCCACAGCAATCAAATAATCCATCCATCCATCCATTCCACAACAATCAAATAATCCATCCATCCATCCATTGCACAATATATGTATATATATGTATAGATCGAACAAAAGACATGATACATATAACAGTTCCCGAGCTCACAACATTCAAGTTCAAGTTCAAAAATCTAAGCATAAGGCATGATACATATAACAATTTTAAATAGTAATTTCATAGTCTTATCCGTAATACATCAAACAAAAGCACATATCACTGCTACCATTTGCATGCACATAATTTCCTGCTTCAATCTTTTGTGCTATTATATTATGGAGGGTGCGACGGGGATCACGGGGTTACATACGTATTACTCCAGCATCATTTTGTGAGTTCTGCAAATACAGCAAAACTTAATATTAGTGCCATCTTACAACAAAAGTAAGGAATTGATATTACATGAAAAGATAATTAACCAAACTATTGACAAAGCAAAAAAATTCCTTTAAATCATGATGAGCAACATAATAACATGGCAAATCAGTTAAGGGCATGCCTGGGGTGTGGGCTAGCTAGCTTGTGGCCTAATTGATCATTTACTTATGTCATCTATAGCACATGCAAAAGAAATTTTGTATAATGATGTACTACTGTAAAAAGGAATTAGCTGAAACTATATATGGGCTTAATTAAGAGGTGCGAGGAGTGATATTTTGTTAGATATACAATTACATGCATGGTATCCACTTGTATTATGTACCTTTTAAAAGCTCTGGCAAATTCATATGTTGACGTGCTTATTAGCACCTAACAATATAGAACATGAAAAGCACAAAGCTAAAATGTTAAACTCCAACTCTCAATAATTTGTCATTGTGAACTACTGATCAAAGTCAAGGCTAGTTATCAAAATTTCCAGCATCCAGAAAGGTCAAATGATCCTCGCAAAAAAAAAAGGGAAAATGATGGCATGCATGTTTGAACGAGGTATGTTTGAAAGATTCATGCGAGAACTAGAATTGCATCCTATTCTATCCTGACTGCAAAGAGCATGTTGCTGTCAGATTGGAATTAACATCGGACCTAATTAAACTTTATCATCTCTACAATTCAAAAATAGTTATCAATTTCGAACTCAACAAAATTTCAGACATCTCAAACTTGTTTAGGAGAAAAAAATTATGCAAGGCAGTACAAAGCATAAAAAAAAACCAATCCAACATTGACCCTCTGTGCATTTTGGGTGTCCCCAACCAAAAGAGAGAATCTAGAGCAACATGATGGGATCTTTCAAAGTGGTGGATTCTAAGGCAAGCAAAGAGATAGATAGATGAGCAGAGTAGAGCTAAAAGGAGAAGAAAGAAAGAGAAAGCCAGATGCAAGGAGAAAGGTACCATCAAGGACACATCATGGCATATATTGTATGGACTGTGCCCACAGGAAAGCAAGGCACCAACTAGCATCTCATTAGTGCTGAATTAGATTCCACCATTATCAGTTAAAAGCTCCTTTCTTCTATGCTGCCAATTCCATGCATGGATGAGCCAATGGTTCTGACGCCCTCCTTTGTGGTGATGCATTGGTTGGTCCCTTTCTTGTCAGTGTAGATGATTCCCCTCTCCACTCCTCCCACATGATGGATAGATTAAGGGTACACATACTCTAGCTACTGCGATTGTGAATGTTTTCTAATATTGGTATCCTTTTAGTAAAGGCAACAAAATTTGGTTATTTTCTAATGTATAGACGTTTTTTCTTTTTTTAGAAGTTGACTGTTCAACATTTATGTCTCAAGCACTTATCATCAAATTCATAGAAAGGAGTGTACATACAAATTATTATATGTTGACACATTTCAAAATAATTTATGATATAGATACAGTGAATTAGTTATATATGTAGCCATTTTAATCCATTTTATAGCAAGCACCTGATTGTGATTGTTTTCTAATATTGGTATTCTTTTAGTAGATCATGAAAATAGCAAGCACCTAGTGGTGGCCTCTCGGCGATGGACACATTCACATGATCTTCAATATTAGCACCAAAGATCTTCAAAGATTAGCACCAAAGATTAACACGTGCACCATCTTCAGCATTACCACTAGCATTAGCAGCAGAAGCAATTGATCCCGCTGCTCCTATATTTTCATAAGAAATCGCATTATAAGAAATTTGCGAGCGACCAATAATTACATTGCATGTCATTTCAATGTCTTCGAATCAAGCACTCATAAGAGACTAACAATATAATAATCAAGATGCACGATTACTAACCTGAGTAGATAAGTTAGGCGTTGGTTCCCCGATGTAGGGCCATTAAGTCGAGTCCGGTCCCGAGTGCTCGTGATATTTGTTTGCACATTACCATACATTAGCCAAGTACGAATATATATATTTTTTGCATATTACTTTGTTATTGTACTACCACGCTCCAACTAACCTGCAGGAGCATTTGCTCCAACCGCTGCCTAGCCTCAATTTCCTCTTGCAGCTTCGCCTAAAGCTCAGAAACCTGAGAATATATCCCATGTGATGGTCGCGGTCGACTTTGAAGGTGTACTTCATCCGTTGATGGAGTACTCGTGGTTCGGACCTCCGAGAGGGTTGTCGGTGTGCTAATGTAGCCGACACCAATGAAGAAACAACCATGTTTCTTCCCCTTTCCAGCCTTGTACACAGCAGTCGCGTCTAGTGGTGAATTCATTACGTCGTAGTCTGGGCCATGAATCTCCTTAGCAGCGTCAGTATATGTAGCCTGTTGGACAAAATCATCAGGGAGCGAAAATCATCAGGGACAAAATCATTAGAAATCGTACCAAGTTCTCTGTTGCGTGCTAGCTGCACAAGGTGCCCTCCTGATCACCCCTCCTAGCTTCTACATATGCCTCCATATCGGAGACAGGCCTCTGCTTCTTCTTTTCCTACCCCCAAAAAAACCACGGCGATCAATAAATATGTATCTGCAACATACAATCAATATGAACATGCTGACCTACTAGGTTCTTCTTGTAATGAGCCATGGAGGAGCTGCCTTGACGATGTGCTGCCCCGTCCATCAACAATCTCCGCTCCCTAGCAGCACGAGAGTCCTCTAACCATCGTTCGTTGCACCACCTCTCTTGGGCAATCTACTGCCATGCATCTTCACACTTAAGGGCCCACCAAGGTATTGCCTAAATTAACCAAGTGTTAAATATGAATAAACTAGAATTGATTGTAATCAAGGACATCATTTGTACAATTGGTTACCTGCATGCACTCGTCCAAAGTGATATGCGTTTGGCAAGCCTCGGCCCTACGAATTTGCTGTCCAAGGACTTGTGTGTAGTAATAGATCACCGCTTGGATGCGTGCTTAGTAGATCATCTGTGGGATCAGCTTCTTAACACAATTACGCAACACTCTCCTAGAATCAGCTTCCTGTCCCTCAAATTTCATCTAAACCACCACTACAACAGCATATATTGGAAACAAATAAATGTGTAAGATTAGCCTTTGTGCATACCAATGTAGTAAAATACCAGCATCCAAGTAATTAATAATGCTTAGACATACATTTTGTTCACAATATAATAAAGTTACCTGTAGTAGCTGTAAATCAAATTCAAAGATGTCAAGGGGACTACTGGTATTTTTGTTATTAGACAAAATGCTATGTTTAGGAGCTGTACACATCTTGGTATGAAAATTGTTCATAAAATTGATCAAATGTTATACAAAATCTAGAGATACACACAATGACCGTGGAGCTGATAGTATCTTCATGATTTCTAACAATAATATTGTGCAAGAGAGTGCATTAACACATTACAGAGGTATGGTAATTAAAAATCATATGTTGGCAAAAAGAATGTGTGATTGTGCATGGATTTGAAGTTAGACAAAATATCAACAAGTTTAGCATTGGCTTAAGTAGTTCTCATCATTTCCTTTGGAAATACATTGTTAGTTTCCTTAGTTAATTGTACTCAGGTTTAGTGACTATCTATGTCTTTGTTAAAGTTCCTTTAATTATATATCTTGAGTTTGTCATTTTCATTGTTTTGGAGCAGAACATTTTCTGGTACATGGAGAAACATTATCATCGTGATTGTGTGGTGCATGTGATCACATATATGTTAGAGGACATATATAGTTGCAATCTCGCAAACATTATTTATCTAGGTGCTACCTTGCAAATCACTTTGGCTTGAGCACCAAATCAATATTGAAAATCCAAAACAAAAATATGAAGACAACTCTTAATTTACCATGCCTACGCTTAACATTGTAGATATTTAGATTTTTTTTGATGTAATCCAACTGAGGTAATCGCTTTTTACGTACAAAGAGATAGCTAGGGCCCATGATTATAGATGTATATATATAATCATGAATACACTCATATTCTTCCCTGGGTATTCAGGACCAGGGATTATCAAGGAAAGGAATATGTACTACTTCTGCATGCAAACGCCGGGTGGGAGGTTAAGGGAATGACAAACACAATTAACAAACAGATGGCGCAGCCCCATACCAAATGGGTTAAACCCATCGCTTGCAATTGCAATTCAAGACGCTCCAAGGCTCATGCAAACTCTACATAGTCTCGGCCAAATTGATTCCATGCTTCACCATCGATGGGTGGACCATCTTGTCATTATGGTACAACGACCATACTTGTGCCATATCATTTGTTTGGCAGAAACCTCCGACATGTATAACCGTTGGATTCATGGCACAAATGGTAGATAGCGAAATATTTTTCTGCCAATAGGAAGCTGCCTCTTCTGACCATCACCGAAGTCAACCTCAACAAACCTAGAATCACCACACTTATCACAGTGATCTTTGTCCACATTCTCATTCCTAAATAGCATGCAATGATTTGGACAAACATCTATCTTCTCATATGGCATATTTAGTGCACTTATCAATTTCTTGGCCTCATACAAGTTAGCGGGCAGTTTGTGACCATCTGGGAGAAGGGTGCTAAACACGCTTAAGAATGCATCAAAGCAAGCAATGCTTGTCTTTCGAGACTTGATGAAAGTAGTCATGTGATGACATCTAGTTGGGACACTGTGTTTTCCCATGAAGTGGTTGACTCATGCGGACAACATATCAAAGAAAGCCCTTGTTGCGAGCTCGGTTCTTCCTCGGCCAGTGGCACATATGCATGACGACATCATCTAGCATGTCTTCTATCCTACTCTCATTGTGGCCGCCATCGTCTGCTTTCTTCCTTAGCACATCTCGATGCTTTCTACGCTAGACTCGCCATGATAGACCCACACAGTATAGCCTGCCCTAAATCCGTACTTGCACAAGTGTGCGATCATTATTGCCCTCATTTGTGGCCGTGTGTTCGAATAACGAGAACAAGGACACAACACACCCCGTCCATTACTCCTAGCAAATGCTCGATCCACAAAATCTGTCGACTTTTCCATCCATTCTTGGCTACAGTCACCCATCGCTCTACGCCAAGTGTACATCCAACTACGATCCTCAGCCATCCTAGTGTGCAAAACATAATGCATATTTTAATCCGACTTTTATTTATGTCAAAAATTACAACTACAGAGCTAGCTAGAAGCTACCATAGGATGCATGCCCTATATATGTACACTAAAACAGATTGACATGAAGACAATATACATGATCAACGAAGTATAAAAACACTTTCTTTCAATATATATGAATACCGTTATAAATTAATACCATTATTTATTAACACGTTAATGTAGCATTGTAATGACAGCATATCAATCCACTTATCCACTACCTTACAGTACTTCTTGGAGCTGAGGGAGCTGCGGTGGGGAAAATGGTTGCAATTGTGTGTGTCGGAGGCAACGATCGGGAAGCGCCAAGTGAATTGAGATCTATAGCGATGGCGGCTGCTAAGGAGGCGGCGGCAAAGATCAGAGGCAAGTACACGAAAACAATCAAGTGAATCAGTAGTATGTAATTGACTAGGACCGTATTGAAAACAAAGTAAGCAACAATGCTCGGAGTTAGGCATATGTGCATGATTATACCTTAATTCAATTATTCTTGCAATCAAATTTGGTGATTCTATGTTTTGCATGTCAAACCAACCCATATAAACGTTACTTAGGATAGATGCTTGCACTATATTCTTCAAGATGTGTAGCTATGACATCATCGACACTTGACAAGAGCACATGACAATACAAAGATCAAAGCTTGTTCTCGATCAATGAGAATCTTTAGGACCAAATAAATTCTTGTTTTGATTAATTAATATGTGAACCACATGGGGATTAGCTATTCCACTCTAGAGTTTATCCAAATGTTTCTCTGTCGCTAAATTAATGTGTTGGTCTTGCTAAGCCTCTCGGCTTGCATTCACGCTTAGTGATGATTGAGGAGAACACCTAAAGCGAAAACAACTAATCAAACCGCACTAAAAAGGCATCCATTCTCGGGCACCATTTGGTTACCGGAAGTCCGAACTTATTTTTTTTACTCGGTTGGAATTGGATTATGTAAAATTATGAGATCCATCGATCATTTTCCTCTAATTCTTTGTTTTGTCTAAAGCAATACTACCAAAGAAGAATCATGCGGCGAGCCACGGATCCAGATGTCGCAAAACACCAACAAGTAAGAGACTATCAATTGAACAAGATTTAGAAGCTCGCATATATGTCCCCGCCAAACTATATTATATATCTTAGCTATTGATGACACTTGGGAGCAATGTAAATGACTGAAGGTACCGATTGTTCCTTTGACTTGTTTCTCTATTTCAATTGAAGGCACTTGGTCGGTGATTCTGTGAGCAACTTTGTCATCAAGGAGTCAAGCAACTCGAAAACCGCTCGAGAAAGGCATTGCAAAGATCGAGCCGGAAGGTAACTAAGATTCGATCATTTACAAATGAGTAGAAGTTTCAACCAAATTATCGTGAGTAACCACTCTTCTCTCGTAATGAACTAATGATCAAGATGTACAACAATTACACGGTCTATTAAAGAACTAATCGCTTTACATTCACAGACGAGGAGGCCAGTCGTCGGCATTGGATGAGATGGCGGTGGAGGAGGGGGCGGGGTCCGGATCCGAGAGGAGGGGTGCGGGGTCGGGATCGAGAGGGGGGGAGGGACGGCGGCGGGTCGGGATCGGAGAGGAGGTGGAGGCGGCGCCATCGCGAAGGCGGGGAGGAGAAGAGGGGAGGCGGCGGGCGCGGCGCCGTCGACGAGGAGGCGGCGATTCATTTCGAGGCAGTCGGCCGTGAGGCGGTGGAGCGGTGGAGGCAACAGCGAGGCGGCGGAGGACGGGAGCGCGCCGGCCGTGGGGAGAGAGGGAGCAAAGAAGTGGGCGCGCGGGATTGGGGAGGAGAGGCGGCAGAAGGAAGCAAAGATGGTGGAGGAGGGTTAGAAGTTTAGGAAAAGCAGAGAAAAAGCAGGCGCATGGGGAAAAAAAATGGCGCGACTTTTTTTTCGCTCCCGAGTGTCTCAGAATGACCCGACACTCGGGAATTAGTCAGTCCCGTTGAGAACGCTTCGGTTCGCCTGCTCCCGTCAAAGTTTCCCGAGTGTCTGATTGGACACTCGGGAAATGTTTATTTCCCAAGTGTTTTTTTTCCCGCCCCAAGTGTTTCATAAGGCACTCGGGAAGTTACCGAGTGTTTTATTCAAAACACTCGGGAAACTTTTAGGCACTCGAGAAAATAGACGATTCTGGTAATGCGTATGGGGCAAAATAATAAGGTATTCTCCTGTAGCAAAATTATTAATTTGTGGGGAGCTACAACTGGTTCTTTGCCAATCAGGAATTCGAACTATGGATTTCAAAGCTAGTTTCGTCGTATTGGGAGAATCCGTACCACGCTCATGTGAATTTCATGGCTAGTTCCGTCTTATTAGGGGCACATATACTATGATCGTTTCGATCTATAGCTGGCCTCACTTCAATGAAAAATCTGTGCCGCTCTTTGACAGATGAATAGCTTCTTATAGGATCAACCAATTGTTGGTTTGATCTGCAGCGGCAGCCATGGGAATCTTCTCGAAAATCAAGGAAGATCAACCAGTTTGGTTTGATCTAGATGCTCACCATTAAACATGGACGTTGCATTTCGTCGATGCTGGCGAGACGCGCGGGTTCAGGAGGAACGGGTAACAGCGTTTGGCTATTTTATCGTCCACTTTCTCCTTCTGGTTGATGTTGTGCGCGGCTCCTGCTCTCGCGGTGTGGGTTCTCCTTTCGGCGTTTCGCCGTGCGTCTGCGTGGCTCCTGTGCGCGTGTCTGGGGCGGAGGATGTGCGTCCGCGGACGTAGGCGGATGGTATGCGTCGCGTGCTGGCTATCTGTGCGTGGCTCTTTGCTCTCGCGGTTCGGCGTGTCGCCCTATGTTTTTTTATTAGAAAATGTAAGTACAACTCTCGTCTCTGTATTAACGAGTGATTTATATAGCTATTACATCATTATCAGCTAAAAGCTTAAAACAAAAAACGATCAAAAGCCAACAATAACAAACAAATTGCCATACAAAGGCTAGCCTAAAAAAAAGACCATCTAGCCCTGCCTCCGAGACCAACCAGGAGATCGTACACACGCGAACAGTAGCTGCGCAGCAAAGAGGTGATGATGGGTCGGTCTCCGTAACGACGCTTCCAAGAAGGGAAACGACTCACGTCGTCGTCGCTGGATCCAATCAGTGAAGGTCAGATCAAAAGTTTTCACTCCGGAACTCAGGTACCGGTTCTGCAAAGCAACGTCTTTAAGAAGGTAACGCCGCTCAAGTCGACGTCATTGCCAGATCCAACCAGTGAAGGCCAGATCAAGAGTTTTTACCTCGAATCGAAGGTATCAGCGCTCTAAGACCACGCCATAGCACGACCTCATCACTGGATCCAACCAATGAAGGCCAGAACACCAAGACGACGTCCGTAATATCCCCAACGGCCAACCGCCGCCTGCACCAAAGGAAGGCGACGTCTACCACAACCCACGTGTCGACCAGTTAAAAGCCGTCCACTAGGGAGGAGTCGAGCGCCGCACAAGCCACCGCCACCGAGCCATCGTGATCTCTACCAACTACGCCAAATCTAGATCTACACCGCACCACCTCCGTTGTCATGCCATCGACGAAACCGCGCCGCCGAAAGAAGCCGACGGAGAAGGGCCTCGGATCTCCACGCCCGAAGACTAGTCGGTGGAGAAGGGCCCCAGATCCAACCCCGACGAAAGTTCACACCGTTGAAAATCGGCGAACAAACTTCGGGCGTTGAGAGCGCGATGCAGATCAGGCACCACCACCGAGAAAAAGAAACCCTGCAGCCGTCGGGCGACCGCCGACGGCGGCGGCGAGGAGGAAGGGAGGAGGAGAGGGGGGGCTTATTTGGTGGTGGAATCTAGAGAAGAAATTTAACAGATTAAATGATTGTACACCTGAGGCATGAAGTTCACCTAGCAAGACGGGGACTGGTACAACATAGTAGCAGATAAAAATGATGTACACTAGTTGCCAGCGCGGCGGCAGGGGGGTGCCTGTGCCTGGCAACAGGGGGGTGCCTGTGGTGCACAGGCACCCCAAAAAAATTGAATTTTTTTAGGTACTTGCCTTGACGAAGCCTGACATGGACTCCATGAAAGAAGCGTCCGTACGTACCAGGATTTTGTAGGTACTCATTACTGAGCATCCCATTGAACTCTAGTGCTTTCATGAAGTTAGATGAACCAAACTCAATTTAGCTCATCGTCACCCCCAAAAATTGTATGCTCAATTTTGGCCCCTCTCATTCTCAAATTTCAATTCAAAGACACACGACATGGCCATCAAGCAATTCACAGATCTGAGGGCTTCTCGCCTTCTCCTCCTGAGACCGGAGACCCGAGTCCTGCCGCCGCCGCCTCGGGCCTCCCCTTCTCCTCCCGGCGACTTGGCTCCTCCAACCGCCAGCCCACCGCCGCTCGCCGCCGAGGACCAACAGTCCAACTCCAACACGGCAACACCAAGTGACCAAGGTAAACATCGGGGAATGGCCGAATGGGGATCCGGCCTGGTGGCCTCCGGATTGATTTGGGAAGGGCGGCGCGCAGGTTGTGCGAGGCGGCCGGTGATCAAGGCCGAGCCACCGGTGCTAGGTGAGGGAGCACCGAGCAGGCCGGCGTGGTGGGCGAGGGAGCAATGCGAGGCTTCGGGGGGAGAGGAGCGATCTTGAAGCGCCATGCCAGAAGGGAGCAAAGGCACGGATGGGCTTGCAAGGGTGAGGCGGTGCGGGCCGGCGTGAGGTCAAGAATCGTGAGCGTCGGTGACCAAGGCGATCGAGAGACTTGAGATAGAAATGGGAAATGAAGAGAGAGAGAGAGAGAGAGAGAGAGAGAGAGAGAGAGAGAGAGAGAGATTGGGAAGAAAGGATTCTGAGAGTAAGAGACTTTAGAATTTAGATAATAGATAGAGTATTATATAGAATGGTATTGTGATTTCTATTAACTATTTAGGACTATTTTATTCATGTAAGATTTTATTTGAACTAGTTGTATTGCACTATTAACTAATTTTGAAATTTTTTGTGTAATTGTGTTTAATTTGTGAAATTACTTATATATCGTACAAGATTTTTTTAATCTTTGAAGTGTGCACCCCATCATAAATTTCTGCTCACATCGGTTTAGTTGCAAGTGAATTGCAGACACTTGCAAATCACGCAATGATTTCCATCTCCAACCATGCAATCTGTGCGGACTAATGCAAGAGAAAAGCCAGTATGATATCTCAATCTCGAACTCATACACGGCACGATGGCTCTGCTCTCCGAAGCTCGCCAGGCCAACAAGCCGAGGCGCGGAGAGAGGCAAGTGAGCCGAGCCGATCGGTGGTTGGGAGCAAGGATCTAAAACCTGCTTCGATGAAAATCCTTGCCGCCGCGAAAAAAAAAAACCGGCATTCGAATTTCTTAGAAAAAATTCGGACGAAGTTCGCTTGAATTTACTTAAAAACCAGCTAAAATTCGAAAATTAAAATTAAAATTTGCTAAACCGTAAAAACAGATCAATTTTTTTTGTGTACTCGGTCCTCACCGGTAAACCCGGTTACCGGTGGTAACCGATCGATTTTTTTTCCCTGTGAGTGGGGGCTCGTGTCTCTCGTGTGTGGCAGGTGGAGAGTCGTGGGGCCGGGGAGGCAGCGTGAGTCGTCCTCACATGCTCCACGGTTCGTGCCATCCGGATAAGGACGACACATGTTTTCTCAGACTGCTGCTCTGTGCTACTACTTGAATATGCAGCCTCACCATGTGTACTACGTACTACCAAATTGATTCTACCTTTTTGTTCTGTTTTTTTTTTCTTCAAGAATTACTGTATGATGTGGATACCCTATAAGTTTCGAGTAAACCTTTGAATTTGGGAGAAAAGACTCCTGCGATTCACGCTAGACACAACACAATACAGATGAGATGAGTGACGCCCGTCCGGTTTGATTTGGATATGCAAAACATTCCTTTCACGAGCTATTGTTGAGCGCTTCATGTTTGCCCTCTCCAATAACTATTTGCAACCAACCAACCATCGAAACATGCTTTAGGGTTTCCAAACTGACAGTGGTTGAGTGATGTTCATTAGGCCTTCTGATAGCTGTGTTTATGATTTCCCGGCTTAAGCTCGTTAAGTCCTCTCTGGAACCAATCATTAGGCTACAAATACATCCAACTACGAGCTTAGAGAAATAGAGCTGTTCGTCCTAGTGTTGGAAAGGAACATCGGTGCCAACTGAAACGACCCCCACCACAAGCTTGGCTTACGTAGGCCGCGCCGTCCGTAGGGTTGGCCGGTGCGTGCAACGTGAATCAAGAGATTGGAATTTCAAAGAGAGAGAGAGAGTTTCTGAATTGTGCGGCCACTTGTGGTACAGATGAGATGGCCGATGGTGGGAGATATGAGAAGATATGGGCCAGTTTGGACGGAGCGTTGGTCGTGCTGCGGCGTGCGCAACTGCACGCTGCTACTGTTGCTGAAAAGGACAGGAACAGGGGAATGATATCGTGGAACCGTAGAAGGCTCTTCTCTTGCAACGGTCTTCCCAAGCGTTGATCTGAAATCCTGACGACGAAATTTTCCCGGGCATCCTTCCTGAAGAAACTGCCCCATGCAATCATTCTCCTCCCCTAAGCGAGTGCCTGCTAGGTGGGGTAATCTGCCAGCTACTTGGTTTTGTACCCGAACTGAACTGCTGGAGACTCTGATAAACACCTGCACAGCTTCTTTTTTCAGAGTAAACAAGTACTGCCATGCTCTTGCAGCTCACTCTACCATGCTGTCTTTGTGTTGTTACTCTTTTCTGATGGATAGCACGGTGCAAGCAGCAAAATTTGAGATAGGCAGAACATAACGTGATTGGTAAGACGAGTATGCTGTATGTATGTCTGGGGCAATGTAGGGAAGAGACTTAATGATCAAGCCTAATGAATTAGGCATGTAACATCATCACCCATCATATTCACTGTCATAATTGGTCCTTCCCTTGCAAGAAAATTGTGTTCAGTATAAGAGAGTTGAGGCTCGCTGAAACAAGGACAGCACAACCACCAACAAAAAGGAAGCCACAAGCATTGAACTAATTGAACTGTAAATTTCTTTTCTTTTTATGTCACTGTTCAAGGCATATAAGATGCAACAAGATACAGGAAGCCAAGAACATTTACTGAAAAATAGAAATACTGACAAGAAGAACATGGCAGCATTAATCGAAGGAGAACTAAAACAATAGCTGCATACAAGTGCAATGGTACATACTGCTAGTTACTTTTTCTCCTTGTTTTCCCAGTGGTCTTTGTGTGATCCAAGGAAAATCCTGGGAAGAGAGAAAAGGGCAACCAATAAAAGATGCAGCAAAAGATTAGTAAGAAAGAGTCTCGTCGTAGCATAAATGACTAGACAGTAGAAAAAAGAGGCGTCCAGTGTCTACACGAGGGACCGAGGGATTCTTGGAGAGGGGATCGGTTGTCAGGAAGTACGTGTGTATTAATTGCTGAAAAGCCAAGTCCGAGTTATTACATGGGGGAAGGTAGCTATTTATAGCCTTTCGACATGGTACACGAGATTACAGATCTACCCCAAAAAATGTCCTACGTCCGTAGGGGTTGCAGGGATTTTTCCTACCCCTATGCATAGCCTTCAGCTCACGGTGGACCCTCTTGACTTTGGTCCACCCGGTTGGTGCGCCTGGTCCACTTGTGTCTTTCTGCCCTTCACATCGCGCGGGGTGTCCTCAGGCTGAGGGGCCCCAGACACCCTTCGGCTCCCCCGAGGTGGCCTCGGGGACTTCAGATTCCTAGGCTCGGGGTGCCTCGGTGACCCTTCGGGACTTTCATGCCTTCTCCGGAGCCTCCCCGAAAGTACGCCTGATACCCTCGGGGAGGGCCCCTTCGCGCCTTTGGTCGCAGAGCCTTCGCAGGAGGCCCTACAGTCTTCGCCTGGTCGTTAGGGCCAGTGGGGCCACCTCTATGACAAACCCCTCACGGTCGAGGTCCTACTTCGTCATGGCTGAAATCACACCCTTTTCCCAAAGGGTCCAGGCACACCATCCCCTTCGGCCTGGCGAAGCAATCGTATCCTTGTGTTCTCCCCCGACGCGTGGGTCGCTGGCGCGTTGGTATTGATGGCGCCCCTTTGGGTACCGCGCGTCGTCATCGACTGCTGCACGCTTCGATGCCGGTGTCTAGTGTTGATGGCGCCTCCTCGAATGGCGCGTGCTTTGGTTGGGCTCTGTGTGCCATAATGGTGTTGGTTGGGTATCATGTTTGAGCAGCACATGTCACCTGATGGATAGCCCGTGGCTCTTTCACTCCCCCGCTATATCTCATTGTGGGCCTAATGTGCATATAAATAGGGGGTCACCCCCTCCCCCGCTTGGCCCTCATTCTCGCTATTGCAAACCCTAGCCGCTCTTTTTCTTAGCCTCACACTATTTTTGCGAGGACGCTGAGCTCCGGTGCTCGACCTTTGTGTCCTCTAGGTCTCGATATGACGAGGCGGAGCAAGGATGGTGGCGGCATCATGGTGTACACTAACGAGCTCGGTCGCTCGACCGTGACATCGTGGGTGCTCCAGGTGCTAAAGGATGAGGGGAAGTTGGGGGACCTCACGCTGGCGTAGGTCCTGGGGACAGAAACAATCCGGCGCCCTGGGAGGACGAGGCGGTGTTTTTCGTCACATTTTTTAACGCTGGTCTTCGCTTCCCATGCGTGGACCTGGTGGCCCAGGTCCTCCAGCTGTACCGGGTGGAGTTGGCGCAATTGACGCCCAACTCCCTCGTCAAGCTTGGCATCTTCGAGTTGGTGATGCACTTCGCAGGGACGAGCGGGAAGGGACTCCTCTTCGTGTACCTCCATGACGGGCGATGCCAGCTGAAGAAGAAGAAGAACACCAATGAGACACTAAACTTCGGTAGCGTCAACTTTCAGCCGAAGGGGCGCTTTCTAAGGTACGCGCCTGCTCCGACGGCCAGGAATCGGTAGGAGACTAACTAGACCCGGTGGTGGTTCTACCACAAGACCCCCGCGGATGATGGTCTCCAATCGAGCAGAGGACCTATCCAACCCATCGTCGTCCCAGAGATTGCGCTCACATCGTGGGAGGAGGCGCTGCTTCGCCTCTTGCTCAACGCGACGCAGAGACTTTCCACGAGGGACCTTGTGGAAGAATTATGCACGCTCCAAGTGTGGCCCCTTGCACAGGGCTGAAACGTGGAGCTTGGTGCCCCGAAGGGCGATCTTCCCTCCTTCGTGGTAACGGCCCGCGAAGGTGCTAGCTCTTGGCCTCTTTTTTTGACGAGGTGTCGAGTCTGTTTATACACTCGTGCCTGCGGGGGGAGGGGGGCATCGGTGCACACCGGGGTTAACGAGCCATGCACAGTGTCTGTTTATACACTCGTGCCTGCGGGGGCATCGGTGTGCACGGGGCTAACAAGCCATGCGCGGTGTCTGTTTTATACACTCGTGCCTATGGGGGGCGTCGGTGTGCATCGGGGCTAACGAGCCATGCGCAGTGTCTGTTTATACACTCGTGCCTATGAGGGGCGTCAGTGTGCACCAGGGCTAATGAGCTAGCGCGGTGTCTGTTTATACACTAATGCCTATGGGGGGCATCGGTATGCATCAAGGCTAATGAGCCATGTGTGGTGTCTTCTTTGTATTAGATGGGGACAAAAATGCCCAAAAGACATACATCTGCTTTTGTACATGCCTCTACCATTCTAAGATGACAAGTGGCGATTGTCCGGGCGCAACCGGCTTTTTGCATTGTTGGCCCTGGGGATAAAACTTATGGAGGCTCTTAGTGTTCCATGTGTGTGTGGTCTAGTTGTTCTCCCTCCGGCATCGCGATGTAGTAGGAGCCCACCTTTGTGTTGCGGGTGATGATGTATGGGCCTTCCCACTTGGACTCCAGCTTGCCTGTGGTCGTGGGATTTGCGGCTCACTTGAGGACCATGTCGCCTGGCACCAAATGGCAGATCTTGACCTTCCTGTTATATGCTTACGCTACCCCTTATTTGTACTTTCCCATGGTTGATATGGCTTGTATGCGATGTTCTTCGAGGAGGTCGAGGGAGGTCCCCCGATTCGCGGGCTCACTGTCTTCTGTTGCTCGAAGGGACTTGGCCGTGAGCTCCCCCAGGGTCATTGCCTCATCACCGAACAGGAGCTTGAAGGGAGAGAAACCCGTGGCCCTGGTTGGTGATGTTCGAGGTGCCCACAGGGATTTCTAGAGTTCCTCGGGCTAGAGCCCCTTCAGTAAGCCCACGAGGTGCTTTGTCAGCCCTGTTAGTAGGTTACCATTGACTCACTCGACCGCCCCGTTGGACTCAAGATGTCCAATCGATGAGAAGCATACCGTTGTTCCCAAACCTTGGCAAAATGCCTTAAAGGATGTTGAATTAAACTGGGTATCATTATCGGTGATGATGTGGTGTGGCATCTCGTATCTGCAAATGATGTTCCCCCATACGAACCGATGTGCTGCGGTGGCCGTGATTTGGGCGACTGGCTCACTCTCTACCCACCTGGAGAAGTATTCGATGGTGACAAATGCAAAGTGAATGTTGCCCTTGGCTGCCGGGAATGGGCTGATGATGTCGAGCCCCCATCGTGCGAAGGGCCGACGGGCGCAGAGCTGCGATGGGACCGTTGGTGCCTTTGAATTGCGATTGGCCCACTAGCACCTCTGGCAGTGTTGGACCAGATCTTGTGCGCCCCGGAGCGTTGTTAGCCAATATAAGCCCTAGCGAAAGGCCCTAGCCACGAGGCCCCGAGGCCTTGATGTGCACCACAGGGCCCCTCGTGGATGTCCCTTATGAGGGATTGGCCCTCCTACTGGGACACACATCGTAAGAAGGGAGCACAGACGCCTCCTTTGTATAGTTGGCCCGTGATGATGCGGTAATTCCTTGCTTGGTGTCGAAGGCGCTTTGCTTCAGCAGTATCTTCGGGCTCTTCGCCTGCGAGGTATTTGGTTATGGTGTCTCGCCTGTCGACCCCGTCAATTTGGAGCACAAGGCACGCAGCCCCTTGTGCTTCGAGGGCAGCCCCTTGTACTCCGGGTGTCGCCGAAGGGATCCGTAGTATCTCGTAGAAGACTTCTGACGGAGGGCGCTCATCGGAGCTGGCTAGTTTTGCGAGCCTGTCAGCTGCCTCGTTGTTGCTCCTTGGGATGGTTTGGACGGTGATGCCGAGGAAGTGCTTTGCTACCGCCCGCACCGCCGTTAGGTATCTGGCCATTTCAGGGTCCCTAGCGATGAAGGATTTGTCGAAATGACCCGCCATCAGACGGAAGTCGCTTTTGAGGACTATGCACTTCGCCCAATGCCTTTGCCTTGCGGAGGCCTAACAGCAGAGTTTTGTACTCCGAGGCATTGTTTGTTGTCGCGAAGTCAAGGCGGGCGGCGGGCGACACGCTCCGCCCATCCGGGGTGACCGAGATGGCCGCTACCCCGAGCCCTGCGGCGCGCTAGGATCCATCGATGTAGATTGTCCATGGGGCCTTGATCCTATTTAGGGGTTGTTCTTTGGCCTGGGGGGCGGTTCCAGTCGGCGATGAAATCGGCAAGGGCTTATGACTTGATGGCCATACGCGCCATGAAGGTGATGTCGAAGGATGCCAGTTTGGCCGCCCACTTGCCTATTCAGCCTGAGGCATCCTTGTTCCGTAGCATCAAAGCTAGTGGGTAGGACGTTGGGACCATGATGGTGTGAGTTAGGAAGTAATGCTTGAGCTTACGTGAGGCCATGAGCAGAACGTATGCCAGCTTTTCCAGCTCTGTGTATCTGATCTTGGCCCCTTGGAGAGCCTCCAGAACGTAATACATAGGACGTTGTCCGTTGCTTTCTTGAACGAGGACTGTGCTTACCACTAACGAGGAGGCTGTGTATGTGCGCGTGCGTGCGTTCTGCGTGTTGCCTCTGGAGCTTCCTGTGTTTTCCTCCTGTTGCTTGGTCGTGGGGTGCCTTTTATAGGCAGGGCGGCAGGGGCGCTCGGTTGAGTGCTGTTAGTGTTAAGAAACCATGGACTTGTCCCAGCAGTTAGCCCATGGGTGGGCGCCCCATCCAAAACGCTAGCAGGGGCTGTAGCCTATAAATAGGGGGTACTAGTCATTGTAAAAGGCTGATCGCTTGATGAAGGAATAAAGAAGAAGAATACCCTCTACACATTTGTCTCTTTGTGTGTTCAATCTACTATTTGTTCTTGCATTGCTTGATGTGATTCTACATTTCTCAACGAGGTGATCATTCGGGCTGGACTCTCCGGCGATGGTTCCTCAACACATTATCAGCACGATCGACTCCAGCCTACCTCTAGGTCTATTCTACTCGGATCGAAAGGTAACCGTCGTAGCACGACGCTCGTAGATTGAATCGTATCTTCTAGATCGCTTTCAATTCCGCAATTGTTGCTTTCTAGATTGTTTTCTACGGTGCAAATCCACTCTAATCTACCGCAAGCCGATTTGAAGTCACCAGCCAAGCTGATCGGTAGATCATATGAAAGAGAGGATGTTGATTGCACTGTAGATCGATGCATGAATAATGAACAATGAACTGTAGATTATACACGAACAACAAAAGAAAAAACACAGCGACGCAGCCCCATACGATTGCCCAAAGCCGCCTCCGCCGGTCCCGCTAGCCGCCGCGGCCCCACTGGCCGTGCAAACCTGCCGTGCCGCATGTGTTGGCTCCGCTTCCTACCAGCCACAACGTGCTCGGCCCTGCACGGCCGCTTGCTGGCCTCCCACTCGATTTTCTGGCCGACTCTCGGCCGCCTATTGCGTCGCGCCTTCCTGGCCACTCGCAGCACCGCCGGCTGCCCCGCACTTCTATCCGACTGGGAAGTGGCTTCATGTATCAGCGACTAACCATTCCTTGATGTCAAGTCCAATTACCTATCGACGACATCCAGGTAATTGTATGTCCACGCGCTTTCTCTTGCAGCCTTACTTCTTGAATTTGCAGGGGCTCAATGAGGTTGCCCGTGGCAGCTGTGTCATCCTCCTTCACGACCCCCCGAAAGTGGCTGACTACAAACGATATATATGAAGCCGGCTTTAAAGGCACAAACAGTTATTGCTTGGAGGTTTTATATATATATATATCACGAGCGGTTCTAAACACGAACCGTCAGTGATAGATATCACGAGCGGTTCATGTTTAGAACCGCTCGTGATAGATTGTTATCATAGACGGTTCGTGTTTAGAACCGCTCGTGATAGTCGATTATCACGACGGTTTTATATACAAACCGTCGTGATAGTCGATATCACCGACGGTTACGAAGTTAATAACCGCTCGGATATCATGCATCACAGACGGTTCCAAAATCGTCTGTGGTGACCTCATATCATCACTGACCCATAAACTCAAACGGCTCCGGAAACCGTTTGTAATAACGTTTTTGAACCGTCTATGAAGACTTTTTCTGTAGTAGTGCATGCGCAATCAAAAACTCCGGCCGCCAAAGTGATCCTTGTACAGTCGCAGCCAAAAACCTCCAATGAGGACTTTTCTTGTTTCTACCCTAACAGCCCGTACAACTTTTCCAAAACGTGGTTCATCTATTTTTCACAGCCGCCGCCAGCGTATATATGTATATATCCATGCTAGCACCTGCACCCCTATGGAAAAACAGTAGACTCCAAACCCAAAATGTGTCCTCATCCATACGGTCACGTAATCCTATCTAATCCCAACAATCAAGGGATTTTTTCTCAGCTTTCTAATTTTGGACACCCTAAAATTGTTATGTATCGTAGCCTTCGAACTACACCTCCGTAGCTCCAAAATGCATCATCCATCTTTGATCTCCACGCCCCCCAACTCGAGTTTGATTGTCTCCTCCAGCATCCTCGACCCTTGTAGGATCAAGGATAACCGACTAGAGGGGGGTGAATAGGAGGTTTTTAAACTTTTTAACAATTTAATAATTTTAGCCAAAGATTAACTTAGTCTAAACAAGATATAATTCTAGCTAAGCAATTTACCACAAAAGACAAGCTAGAAATATAAATGCGGAAATGTAAAGACTAGAAATAACCACAATGACACAAGGAAGTTTTTCCCGTGGTATCGAAGACTTGCCGGTCTTCACTAATCCACGTTGAGGAAGCTTGATCAACTCAAGCCGGCTCCACAAATAAAGCCTTCCCTCGATCACTAGTGGTAGCTCTTCTCCTCTCCGGATAGGCGAGCTCCAACCTTCACAAATGCTCGGGCCTTCTCACAATCTCCTTTGAGAAAATCACCGAACCAAACTCCAAGCCGTCTAGGAGACGGCAATCTCCAAGAGTAATAGAGCAAGAGATATTCACTTGAAAGCGCTCTAATGCCACAATGATCAAAACCAATGAATGCTCTTGGAAAAACCTTAACTACCTTTGCAAAAGGAAATGAATGCTCTCAATGAGTAAGAAACAATGCAAAGGGCTCAAGAGATGTTAAATGAGGCTCAATACCCTTCTAGTTGTAGTGGGTGAGGTATTTATAGCCTCCACCCACTGCACTAGCCGCTAGCGTAAATCCCCAATTTTTCAGGGCGGTCGGACCGCAGACCACAGTCACTGCATCGATCCGCCTTTTAGTAACGGTCGACTACAACGCATTAAATGCACTGAAAAATAGCCGTTACAAGGGGGGTCCGGTCAGACCGCAGGTGAACGTGCGGTTAGTCCGGCCTACAGAAAAACGGAAAATGTTTTAGAGACTTTCTGGAAAATGCTGACCGCATTGAAGGACCGGAAGTGCGGTCAGTCCGGCCTGTCAAATTTCAACTAAAAACCTTCTCTGGAAAAAGTTGACCACGTCCAAGACCCGGGGGTGCGGTCAGTCCGCCAAAGGCCGTCGGTTAGTCCGCCCAGAGGAAATCAAGAAAATCAAAACAAGACCATCGAAAATGCCGACGCGGTTTTTGGTCCAGCACTCCATCGGTCCGCCGATTAACGTCGGTCAGTTCGGCCTTCAAAGAAATTTAACAAATTTGAATTGAGGCCAAGCCAAAAACAAATCCAAGATTAAACCAAATAAGATTTGAGCAATTGTGGCATCATTCACTTTCAAGGTACTCAATTCTTGAACCCTCTTTATAGTACGGCTGTCTAGCCTATAACCCGGTCTTCCAACCAATTCACCTAAGACCGGTAAAATGAAAAGATCCTAGACTATTGTACCTTGTCTTTGAGCCAAATGAACTTCATGTAATCCTTTCGCGTGCAATTCCCGGTCATCAAGAGCACCAATGGGATTTAACCTTGTACATACTCAATAAACACGTTAATCCCATATTCACATATTATCATTAATTACCAAAACAATTTTTAGGGGCCTAGATGCTTTCAATCTCCCCCTTTTTGGTAATTGATGACAACACACTTAATATGTGAGAGAATGATTGTTTTGAACATACTATGAGTGTATATTCTTTTGATGACTTAACAACGAGATAATTCTTGCAATAGGCTTTAAATGAGTTTTGAGAATTATTTCCTTGTTAAATCCTGTTTAAAGAAAGCTCCCCCTAAACATGTGCATAAAAGGTAGAGAATTTTTTTTTGCAAGCACAAGTAGAGATTTTTAGAAAATTTTGGCGAAGTTTCTTTTACATGATGGAACTTGATGAAAGGCAACAATATGTAACATTATAAACATAGCATTTCAAGAGAGTAATATAAGCACAAGATTAACCAACAAGTTCATCAAGATAACATTGAGATTATAGCAATGTCTTGAACCGATTACAAGCATAGAAGTACATGATCATTCAACCAAGCTCATAGACGGTAAAGCACTAAGTGTTCATATAAGAGGTTCAATAAGCTTACATTAATAGCAAAAGAGAGCAATAAGCTTATCCTCTAATTATTACACACAAAAGTCCACAAAAGTCCAACAAGCATTCAACAACCATAACTAATAGATATAGAGATATATAGGACCATATAGCACTTCTCCCCCTTTGGCATCAACTACCAAAAGCTACGAAGTAGGGGGAGGAGGAGGAGGAGCCGCAATGACGAGGAAGGGGCAGAGGAGGATCAAAGCGTCGACGCCGAGAATAAGTAATAGTCTGCTCAATCGACGAGATACGAGTGGTCATCTCAGCCATGTCGGTCTGAATCCCGGAAACCAAGCCAACCATCTGATCTAGGCGCTGAAGCACAACTGAGTTAGACTGCTCCACGGTTGCTGGCGAGAGTCCAAAGACTGAGTAGTGCTCTCTAGAGCATCCATGCGATGATCCAGAACCTCTAGGCGACGATCCACTGCATCAAAACGACATACTATCGTGTTGATGCCAGTATGCAGAACCTCCAACAATAGTGGATCAAGTCCACCCTGCTGCTGAGGAGCGGGCTGAAGAGAGGCTGGAGCATCAGCAACTGGGTGAAGAGGCATGTTCCTTAAATCTCTCTGGTGGTCACCTTCTGGCTTGTACTGTTTGTGAGGAAAGGGAGTGGTACCATGAAAGTCAGTGGTCCTCAATATGAGCATCATAATGTAAGGAGCATAATACATCCTCTTTCCCAAATCACTGTGGCAAGATTGCAACTCAGTCAAGATTAAGTGCATAATATCAAATTTCTTTCCTTGCATCACATAATCTATGACGTTCCAGGCATGACCTCGAATAGCGTCATTGTTGCCACTCCTGGGCAAGATGGTGGCCCTGATAATCTTGTTAATGACACTAGGGAGGGGCCTCAGACCGGCAACCTTACTAGGGACAATTCCAACATGGGTAGGCTCATAGAACTGCATCTGCTCTAGAGTCTACAGCGCGGGCTCAAGATGGATCTTAATATACTCACGTGCTGGCAGATTGAGGGCCTCCTCAAAGTGACGCTTGGTGGCCGTGTAGTGCCTCGAGCCTGTCATCCAAGTCACAGTGGCCAAGGAGGATGGAATGTAAACTGTGGCATAGAACTGATGGATTACCTCCTCATTGAAGTTGCACTTGATGCTAACAATCCCATCCAGGCCAGCATTGCGAAAACAAGTGTACAAACTCGCATACCGGGTTTGCTCATTGAGATATGTCCAATTAATGTACTTCCGAATAGCAAACTACTTGTGAAGCACCACATGATTGTAGCAATCTTCCTGAAAAATTGAGTGGAATCTCTCATCTGTGGCTGACCATGGCTGCACATATGGTGATTGCTTTCTGAGTTGCTTGAAATCATCATTCCGAATTGAGCGAAGATCCACACGAGGCTCAGGTGAAAACTCCATATCAGCATCATCTTCTTCGTCCAAATGTTCACTGGCGCTAGGCACGGAGGACATGGAAGGCGAGGAGTTCGCTTCGTCGCTATCGGAATGCTCAACCGGAGGACGATGGGTAGCCTTCCGGGGATGACGAGACGAAGATGCCTCGGGATCGGCAACGGTCTTGGTCCTTGCCATGATCATTGGAGAGATAGACAAGACAACCAAGGAGTGAGTTGAAAGGAATAGGGATCAACAAGTCGATAAAAACAGAAGCTTTTACGTCGGTCGGACTAACTCATGAGTAGTTGGCGGTCGGTCATGAGTAGCGGGATCGATCAAGACGCAACACGCCGGTTAGTCCGGCCTTGACTGAAGAAGCTAGGGTTCTTATCAAACACAACGGAATCTCCATAATGCAGGTTAATCCGACATTCAAGGCAGTGTAGAAGACAAAAGGAGCATTCTAAAAGGTCGATTAACTCTCTAGGAACCGATTATTGAGAGAAGATTCACGAGTTGATCGATTAATCAGGAAAAGATGAACCTTGCCGAGTCGGTGGAGAAGAGGAGGAGACGCCAGCGAAGAGGGGACGTCCGGAGGTGAGGAGGAGCCACGGGCGGCGGAGACGAGGAGGCGCTCCTTGGGCGACGGCGCGGTTGCGATGAGAAGAGGAGAACCGTCGGGGAGGAGTGGAAGAGATAGAGGCGAACTGACGGGTCGGTGGAGAGTTAAAGAAGGAAATCGAAACGCATTAATCGCCTCGCGGATGACCATGAGGCAAAGCTCGGTCGATCCGGGCACAAGCTCAAGGGTTGACTGCAATTAAGCTTAAGGTTGACCGCACCTGGAGATTCTTAAGGATTTTTGCAGAATTTTTGTGTTGTCTTTGCTCCATAGAATTAGCACACAACATAAAAAACCATCTTGGAGCAATTTCAACGAGATTAGATCAACAAATGAGTTTTGAACATAGATTTTTAGGAAAATAGAGCAATTTTTGAAGAAAAACGATTTGAATGAGTTAAAAGAAGCAAACAACGAGATTTGTTACTTGTGAGGATATGTATGAGTATGAAATACTATTTTGAGGCAGTATATGAGAGAAATCATTGCCTAAATAGCAATACTCATTTTATGCTAGAATTGACTCAAGTGCATTTTTCGGGTTTTGGGCTATTTTTGAGCGAGATTCAAACTTAAATAACTTTGATTTGGTTGAGAGTTTGAAAAACTTATGAATACGAAAAAGGTCACGAATAACCATTTTTAGCTTTTTCCTTTTGGGAGCAAGATCAAATTCCTTTTGGAAACACTTTTGGATGAAAAGCCGTTTTTGGTCAAAAACAAGATAAGTAAGAGATTAGTTTTTGGCCAAAACTTGATTTTTCTTTTAAGATAGATAATTTTGAGATCTTTTCAACTAAAAACCTTTGAAATACACTAGAGAATAGATGTAGCTAGTTTTTCAAGAGATTTGATTGATAAAAACCAAATTTTGACTTTTGACCCAAAAGGATTGGTTCTTGAACAACACATTCTAGCATGTTTGTTGATATGTGCACAATTTGAGTTGTGGTATACAAGGTGATTATATAGCACTCCTCCTAAATGTGTTTCCCACCTTAGTTCTTGAAACAAGAGAATCACGAGAGAAAAGCGAATTCAATTAAGAGACAAGAACATAATGTAATCAAATGACATTAGAACAATCTATGACATTTAATTCATTCCTCAATTTGCAAAAGCGGCCTTCATCTAAAGGTTTGGTGAAAATATCCGCTAATTGGTCTTCGGTTCTTATGTGGCTAATTTCAATATCTTCCTTGCTCACATGATCTCTCAAGAAGTGGTGGCGAATATCTATATGCTTGGTTCTTGAGTGTTGAACAAGGTTATTAGCAATTTTCACCGCACTATCATTGTCACACAAAAGAGGTATTTTATCAAATTTAATTCCATAATCCATCAATGTTTGCCTCATCCATAGCAATTGAGCATAACAACTTCCCGCGGAAACATATTCGGCTTCGGCGGTAGATAAAGCTACGGAGTTCTGTTTCTTGGATGACCATGATACTAAAGATCTTCCTAAGAATTGACAACTACCCGAGGTGCTTTTTCTATCCACTTTGCAACCCGCATAATCGGAATCGGAATATCCAATTAAATCAAATTTAGCACCTTTGGGGAACCATAGGCCAATGCTAAAGGAATGCTTTAAATATCTAAGAATTCTTTTAACGGCCATAAGATGACATTCTTTTGGAGAAGCTTGAAAACGAGCACACATACAAACACTAAACATGATATCGGGCCTAGATGCGGTAAGATAAAGCAAGCTACCAATCATGGATCTATAAAGCTTTAAATCTACCGGTTTACCTCCCTCATTTAGATCAAGATGACCATTTGTAGCCATGGGAGTCTTGATGGGCTTCGCATCTTCCATGCCAAATCTTTTAAGTAAATCCTTTACGTACTTGGCTTGACTTATGAAAGTCCCATCCTTGAGTTGCTTGATTTGAAGTCCAAGGAAATAGCTTAATTCTCCAATCATTGACATTTCAAATTCCCTAGACATCATATCACCAAATTCTTTGCAAAAATCTTGATTAGTAGACCCAAAAATGATATCATCAACATAGATTTGACATACAAAGAAATCATCATCTAAAACTTTAGTAAATAAGGTTGAATCAATTTTCCCGATTTTGAATCCTTTTGATACTAGAAAATCTCTAAGGCGTTCATACCATGCTCTAGGAGCTTGTTTAAGACCATAGAACGTCTTGGAGAGTTTATAGACATGATTTGGATTATTAGGATCTTCAAACCCAAGAGGTTGTTCAACAAAGACAAGTTCGGATATTTTACTATTTAAGAAAGCACTTTTAATATCCATTTGAAATAATTTAATATCAAAGCATGATGCAAAAGCAAGTAATATCCGAATTGACTCAAATCTAGCTACAGGAGCGAAAGTTTCACCAAAATCCAAATCTTCAACTTGTGAATATCCTTGAGCGACCAATCTTGCTTTGTTTCGAATGACCAAACTATTCTCATCTTGCTTGTTTCTAAAGACCCATTTTGTACCAATAACATTGTGTTCTTTGGGTCGATCCACCAATATCCAAACTTCATTTCGGGTAAAGTTATTAAGTTCTTCATGCATCGTATTCACCCAATCCGGATCATCAAGTGCTTTTTCTACATGCTTTGGCTCAATAGACGAGACAAAAGAGTAATGTTCACAAAAAGAAGCAACACGAGAGCGAGTTTGGACACCCTTACTTACGTCACCCAATATTTGATCTATTGGATGATCCTTTGCAATTGCATTGTGGATTCTTGGTGGTAGGTTGGATGGTTGATCATCTTCCTTGTTATCCTCTTCAATGATTTGTACTTGACTTGTGGAAGATGTGGGTGGTTCAACTTGAGTGAAGGATGATGGACCATCTTCGGGCTTGATGTCGCCTATTTGCATATGTTCCATTGCTTTTCTTAAGGCTTCATCACCTACATCATCCAAATTCTCATGCTCTTCTTGAGAGCCGTTAGTTTCATCAAATTGCACATCGTGCCTTTCTTCAACTAAACCGGAGTTTTTGTTGAAGACACGATAAGCCTTGCTATTTGAAGAATAACCAAGCAAGAAACCAACATCACAACGACTATCAAATTTTGAAAGACGAACACCCTTCTTCAAAATGTAACACTTGCAACCAAAAATAAGAAAGTAAGAGATGTTCGGTTTTCTTCCTACAATAAGCTCATAGGAAGTCTTTTTCAAAAGACGGTGCAAATAAAGGCGATTTATGGCATGACAAGCGGTGTTAATAGCTTCCGCCCAAAAACTATCTAAGTATTATATTCATCAAGCATTGTCCTAGCCATTTCAATTAATGTTCGATTTTTCCTTTCTACTACTCCATTTTGCTCGGAGTGTAGGTTGTGGAAAGTTCAGTGCTTTATTCCAAGTTCATCACAAAAGTCCTCAACTTTAGTATTTTTGAACTCGAACCATTATCACTACGGATTTTCTTTATTTTGAAATCAAATTCATTTTGAGCCCTTTTAGCAAATCATTTGAAAATTCGGAGGTTTCACCTTTATCATCTAGGAAGAATACCCATATATATCTAGAGTAATCATCCACAATGACTAAACAATAGCTATTTCCCCCGATACTCTTATAGGTTGTTGGCCCAAACAAATCCATATGTAAGAGTTCTAATGGTCTAGAAGTTGATATGATACTTTTGGAAGGATGAGAATTAGCGACTTGTTTACCGGCTTGACAAGCACTACAAAGTCTATTTTTCTCAAATTTCACATCTTTCAAGCCAACAACTAAATCATGTTTGAAAAGCTTTTTGAGTTGAATCATTCCAACATGAGCTAGCCTTCTATGCCAAAGCCAACCCAAGGAGGTTTTTGCAATTAAGCAAATTTTTAAGCAAGATTCACTTGAACTAAAATCAACTAAGTAAAGATTTCCAAATCTAAAGCCTTTGAAAGCTAAAGAGCTATCTTTTGCGTTAGAAATGGTTACACCTTCACTAGAGAATGAGCAAATTAGTCCAAGATCACATATTTGAGCAACGGATAGCAAGTTAAAGTTTAATGATTCTACTAGAGAAACATTAGAAATGGAAAGGTCATTTGAGATAGCAATTTTACCCAATCCTAATACCTTTCCTTTGCTATTATCGCCAAAAGTGATCTTGTCTACTCCTTTTCCATTCTCGAATGTGGTGAACATTTTTCTATCACCGGTCATGTGTTGAGTGCATCCACTATCAAGCACCCAATGTTTTCCACCGGTCTTATAGTTCACCTACAAAACAAGAATCAAGTTCTTTTAGGTACCCAAATTTGTTTGGGTCCTTGGAGGTTAGTAACCAAGGATTTAGGCACCCAAATGGCATTCTTTTTAGCACCTAAAATTGAAGTGCCAATAAAATGAGCAATTATTTTACCATTCATAGTCTTTTTAAGCACATAGCATGAATCATATATACCAAGTGATGGAACCTTACCCTTAGGACAATTTTGTTGCATATGTCCTATTTCCCGGCACTTATAGCAATACATACCATTTTGCCTCATAAATCTTGTGGGCTTGTTTACCGGCTTCTTACCTTTCTTAGGCACATACCCAAGTCCTTCCTTGTTGAATGAACACCTTTGCTCACTCAAAAGTTTGTCAAGAGTGGCCTTACCCTTGAAACATCTTTCTAAGCTCTTGCTTAGCTTGGTCACTTGTTCTTTTAGCTCATAGTTCTCATGAACAAGTTTTGCATCATTTTGCTCAACAATATCATGATTAGCATCAATATTAGAGCAACATGGCATTGCAAGTAGGTCATCACATGAAGTAGATACACTAGTCTTAGCAATTTCTACACTAGGTATTTCATCAACAATATTGCATGTAATTCCTACACTAGAACAAGATTTATTTGAATATTCTTGGTTAAGCAAGTTATGAGCTTCCTCCAACTCCTTATAAGAATCTTTTAGAGAATTGTATTACTTATTTAAGACCTTATATTTTGATTTTTTTTCAAGATATTCACTTAATTCATCAAGCATATCCATTAATTCATCATAAGTTGGTTCATCACCATTAATGGATTTTACCTTATCTCCTTTAGCCATAAGGCAAGTAGGAGTGAAGAATAGTGATGAGCTTCCTTGATGGCTATGCCGACAAGTCCCTTCTTCTTGGGGACTCTTCCTCATCTGAGTCGGTCGAGTCGCTTGACTCATCATTTGAATCCCACTCTCCAATGTGAGCTTCATTCTTGCCATCCTTGTGAAGCTTCTTGAAAAGCTTCTTTTTCTTGTTGTATTCCTTCTTCTTGAATGGCTTGCCCTTGTCATCCTTCTTTTCGGGGCAATGAGAGGCAATGTGCCCCTTTTCTTCACAATTATAGCATCGAATATTGCTATATCTCTTCTTATCATTTGAGGATTGCCCCTTCTTGAACTTGTCAAAGTTGTAGCTTCTATTGGGGCGCCTTTTCATGACCCTCTTCATTCTTCTCACAAGGAGTGCATACTCCTCGTCAGAGTCTTCTTCTTCATCCTCATCATCACTAGATTCCGTCTTGGCTTTGAAAGCGGTAATTTTCTTCTTTGAGGATGATGTATCCAAAAGCTCTTCTTTGTCCTTTTTGAACAACTCATTTGTGATGAGGTTGCCCAAAAGCCCCATTGGTGTCATCCTTGGCAACTCGGGCGAGTTGAGAAATAACGTCACCAACGTCTCATATTTATCCGGAAGAGCCCTAAGCATCTTGCGAACAATATCAACATCAAGAAGATTAGTCCCAAGGCCTTTGAGCTCATTCACAATGTTGTTGAGTCTTGAATACATCTCATTGATGTTTTCATGAGGCAACATTATGAATGTTTTATATTTAATCCGAAGCCTATGCAATTTGGTTTCTTTGACCGTGGATGTTCCCTCATGGATTTCCGAGAGGGTGGTCCAAATATTATGAGCGGTTTCTAAGTTGCTCACTCTATTGAACTCATCCGCGTTCAAAGTGCCAAAGAGAGCGTTCATAGCTTGGGCATCTAAATGAGCATTACGCTCCTCTTGCTCCGTGGGGAGTAGTGGATTAAGAGGCATGACGTAACCCTCATTTACGATTTTCCAAATTCTCGGACTCATAGCCTTTAAATAAATTGACATTTTAATTTTCCAATAAGCATAATTTGAGCCATCAAAGAGAGGAGCATTTCCTATAGCAATTCCCTCACTAGCCATCCTTTTCTCTCTTAGACGGTTAAGTCTAAATCAATGAGAGACCAAGCTTTGATACCACTTGTAGGATCAAGGATAACCGACTAGAGGGGGGTGAATAGGAGGTTTTTAAAATTTTTAACAATTTAACAATTTTAGCCAAAGATTAACTTAGTCTAAACAAGATATAATTCTAGCTAAGCAATTTACCACAAAAGACAAGCTAGAAATATAAATGCGGAAATATAAAGACTAGAAATAACCACAATGACACAAGGAAGTTTTTCCCGTGGTATCGAAGACTTGTCGGTCTTCACTAATCCACGTTGAGGAAGCTTGATCAACTCAGGCCGGCTCCACAAATTAAGCCTTCCCTCGATCACTGGTGGTAGCTCTTCTCCTCTCCAGATAGGCGAGCTCCAACCTTCACAAATGCCCGGACCTTCTCACAATCTCCTTTGAGAAGATCACCGAACCAAACTCCAAGCCGTCTAGGAGACGGCAATCTTCAAGAGTAATAGAGTAAGAGATCTTCACTTGAAAGCGCTCTAATGCCACAATGATCAAAACCAATGAATGCTCTTGGAAAAACCTCAACTACCTTTGCAAAAGGAAATGAATACTCTCAATGAGTAGGAAACAATGCAAAGGGCTCAAGAGATGTTAAATGAGGCTCAACACCCTTCTAGTTGCAGTGGGTGAGGTATCTATAGCCTCCACCCACTACACTAGTCGTTGGGGCAGAAATCCCCAATTTTTTAGGGGGCGCGGTCAGACCGCAGCACCCGTCTTGATCGATCCGCCTTTGCCGTAGTAACGGTCGACTGTAACGCATTAAATGCACTGAAAAATAGCCGTTACAGGGGGGTTCCGGTCAGACCGCAGGTGAACGTGCGGTTAGTCCGGCCTACAGAAAAACGGAAAACGTTTTAGAGACTTTCTGGAAAATGCTGACCGCATTGAAGGACCGGAGGTGCGGTCAGTCCGCACTTATACCGGCGGTCAGTCCGGCCTGTCAAATTTCAACTGAAAACCTTCTCTGGAAAAAGTTGACCGCGTCCAAGACCCGGGGGTGCGGTCAGTCCGGCCAAAGGCCGTCGGTTAGTCCGGCCCAGAGGAAATCAGCAAAATCAAAAACAAGACCTCATCGAAAATGCCGACTGCAGCTTTTGGTCCCAAGACTCCGTCATCCGGCCATTAACGTCGGTCGATCCGACCTTCAAAGAAATTTAACAAATTTGAATTGAGGCCAAGCCAAAAACAAATCCAAGATTAAACCAGATAAGATTTGTGCAATTGTGGCATCATTCACTTTCAAGGTACTCAATTCTTGAACCCTCTTTATAATACGGTTGTCTAGCCTATAACCCGGTCTTCCAACCAATTCACCTAAGACCGGTAAAATGAAAAGATCCTAGACTATTGTACCCTGTCTTTGAGCCAAATGAACTTCATGTAATCCTTTCGCGTGCAATTCCCGGTCATCAAGAGCACCAATGGGATTTAACCTTGTACATACTCAGTAAACACGTTAATCCCATATTCACATATTATCATTAATTACCAAAACAATTTTTAGGGACCTAGATGCTTTCAACCCTCTGGACGATGACTTCACACCAAGCTATCTCCTGGTCACCACCGTAGACCACGATCGCCTCCGAGTTACCATACACATACAAAGACCAAACCAACATATTTTTCCCAGCACAAGTTCTTCCCAACTTGACCGACATAAGTCTACACACACCACACGCCTCAATTAACATCAGTACCTAGCATTGTCAATTATTCATCAACTAAAATATACTAGACCTAGCCACATGGTCTAACAGAATCTGAACAAGTATACATGAAATAAATAAAGCGACCATTCATGACCCGGGAACATGCTTGTCTCAAGCTGATTTAATTAAGGAAAATTCTACAGTACATGCGTCCAATGCACCGGACGCCAAACCACACTCCACTTCACTTCATTATCCCGTCGCTCTCATCCACCAGCTCCGCTCTTATCCCCTTATCCCCATCACTCTACCATTCTCTCCACCACTCGCTTTCTCTGTCGTCTCCTCCACTATCATGCCCGCCTCTCTCCTCCCCCCGACCTTCCTTCCCCACCACCACCACCTCCACCACCTCTGCCTCCCACCCCTCAGCTCCTCCACCTTCTCCTCGTCCACACCCGTAAGCCGCTACGACTTCGAGCCACTGCTCGCCTACCTCTCCTCCCCTCCACCGTCGCCTCCATCATGTCGCTGTCCCGCCTACCTCTGTGGCCGACGCCGAGAGCTGCTGGCGAGATCATGCTCATCATCCCCTTTGCACACCGACATCGCTGTCCCCTCGGCCAGGCCTACCCCATGCTCTGGGCAGCACCCGCCTAGCCAGGCGCCCAGGCCCCCTCGGCCTGCTCTGCTGCTGCCTTGCCAGCTTGGCCTCCGACCACTGGCCACATCGGCTCGCCACTGCATCCTCGCTTGGCTCGCCCATTTCGCGTCTGCCTTGACACAGGGCTTGACCCTCTCATGGCGCCAGCCCCCTCGAGCCCCTCGTAGTGTTGCAACCGTGGAAAAAATTGTTGCACACGAGGGGAAAATTGTTGCATACGACGGAAAAAAATGTTGCATACAAAATTATGAGATGTTGCATTTTTTTCATATGTTTGGCATCTTCAGATGTGTTTGTGTGCCTGTTTTTCTGATAATAGTTGTGTTGTTTTAATTATGAGGATGTTTGTTTGCTTGATCCTAAGACTTTTGAGACAATGTTGCATATGAGTGTTTGATATGTTGCAACTAGAGAAAAAAATATTGTACTGCTTTTTATCAGGTATTACATATATCGGATCCGGACTGTACGATGAGAAGCCTCCCATCGTAAGATCGAACCTAGTTGCACCCTTTTAATTAAACGCGGACGTCTGATCGATCGAGTACTTACGTGGATGCATGTCTTCGTACGTACGTGCACCGTCTGATCTTTGCGATTCATCGCGGATCGCATCACTTTTGGAGCGTCTTCTTCGTAGCTCCCCGCCCCCTAGTCCGCCGTTCCTTCCTGACATACAGCCGGGTTCAGGGCTCCCATCGCCATTCCCTGGTACGTGATTCATACAGGTACGTTATGCATGCTAGATGGTAACAGAGGATCGATTGGGTGTCAAACTAAATTCTCATATATATATATATATATATATATATATATATATATATATATATATATATATATATATATATATACACACACAATATACACACATATTATATATCATTTTATATACTTATTAAATATAATTATAAGATACTCCAATGCGACTTGATTGAAAAAAATTCTATGTTTCTAGTATATACATGGAACTCACTTCCTTATATATATATATATATATATATATATATATATATATATATATATATATATATATATATATATATATATACACACACACACACACACACACACACACGTCAAACTAAATTCTCATATATATATATATACACACACACACACTAGTGAGTCCACATAAAATATATTCATGAAAGTTCACTTTTTATAGCCAAATTTGTGTATATGCTTTTTTATATATGAAAAGGGTATATAGCAAACAATAAGGGGCTCAAATGAATTTTTTCTTATAATCATTATTGTCTTAGATTGATAAAGAGTATCTTGTAATTGATATTTAAGCATGAGTCCCATAAAAAGTTCATGAAAGTTCACTTTTTATAGAAAGTGATATGCTTTTTATATATGAAGGGTATATATATAAGGCGAATTTTTTTTCAATCAAGTCGGAGTATCTTGTAATATAAAAAAAGTGATAAAGAAGTATAATATGTGTGTTTAAGTGGTATATAAAAAGTAGGAGTATATACTCCCAGGAACGTCCTATACACACAATCGGTGAAATGTCTCTCAATCTCAATCTGATAGTCACTAGTTGAGAATAAGAGGACTGTCAAAAGGTATGTTACGATCAAATCAGTATCTTCTAATTTGATTTGATCCGGTCATTGTTTAGATAGGAACATGAGATTATTTTGTTGCTCTGTTTCATACTGTAGCATATCATTCTGTTCACACCGATTCCTTCCTTTTCTTTCGGTCCAGGTGATATCATCCTTGTGTGTGTAACAGGTGCTGTTTTGTGTCCAGCAGGAGTAGTACCACGTGAAGAAAAGGAGGCAGGAGGGGAGGCGTAGCTGTGCTAGCACATCACATGAAAAAGGAAGACCAGGGACGCTGTTTTGCTTCAGGCAAGTGCATTATGAGAAGACAGAAAGTAGCAGAGGGTTGCTACAGGCGTCACGCTACTTCACATCGAGTCACATCAAGAGACGGGGCCAGCGGGTCCCACGGGAGGCTTCAAGTCAGAAGAAGTCGGTCAGGAGCCGAACTCATCGTTTCTCGTTAACGAGATTTTCTTAGCGACCGAACAAAGGGCGAAGGAAATTTCCAACAATTGGTTTTCAGAACTTAGGTTTCGATGGTTGTTGCAAAAGATTAATTACTGAAGAAGAGACTGTAGCTAAAAGAAAAAACGATTGTAGTAGAGTCATCATCAAAAGAAAAATTCATATCAAAAGGAGTTTCTATACCAATTCAGTATCCGTTACTTAATGATACTAATTATGGATTATAGACTGTAAAGATGAAGATTATCCTACATGCTCTTGATGTATGGGCGGCAATAGAAGGAGAGACTCTGGTTGAAGGAGAAAAGGATCAGGGTGCTTTGGTGTAAATCTACAGAGTGCAAATCTTGATGTATGGGCTTGAAAAGCCCAGTCGAAATTTGGCAGCAATAGAAAAGTTGATTTTTCTATTAAACTGCATTATTTTAATATTTTTTGGAATAAAAAGGTATTATTTAATTCTTTTTCAGGATTAAAATAATATATTTCCATTTATTTAGTTGTTTTTTTTGAAAATTCTGCCGGGCGGGCTTCCTTTCGGCTATAGACATGCTCTCTCGGGCGAAGTGTGAACAGTCTAGTGTGCCAAATGATGTAATGATGGCAATTGTAGACAAAGAATCAGCAGAGGAATCATTGGAGGCTATCCGGAATATACGAGTTGGCGAAGATCGTGTCAAGAAAGCAAGGGCACATGTGTTGAAACGGCAATTTGATCGTTTGATCATGGAGGATTCTGAAAGTATTGTTGAATTCTCCCAGAAACTCATTAGCAAAGTGGGTGAGATCCGTTCTCTTGGGACAGAACTAAAGGGCACAATCGTTGTGAGAAATTATTTAGTGCCGCTCTTGACAAATTCCTCCTAATAATTGGCACAATTGAACAATGGAGAGATGTGTCATCTATGTCCCTGTTTGAGGCACTAGGGCATCTGCGGGCATTCGAAGAAAGTTTGAAGAGGAGACGACATCGCAAAGAAGAGGAAGGTGAACAATTGTTGCTATCTCGTTCTCAGTGGGAGGCAATGTCTACTCAAAGCAAGGAATCGTAATAGCCAAGGTAGCAGAGGAGGATGTGAAGACTGGGCTGGGCAAGGCGGTGGTGACAGATCACGTGATGAGTCACATGTCAAGTGTTTTAAATGTGAAGAATTCGGTCACTATGCGTCGGAGTGTCGCAGCCACATAAAGTGCTTTAACTGCGACAAGTGTGGACACTACGCCTCGGCTTGCCGAAATAAGAAGAAGAACGAGGGGTAAACTTCAACCGAGTCTGTGAAAACGATGACGATCCTACCCTACTTCTCTCCTTATGTGTCAAACAAGCGCTGGTCATGGTGATGTTGAACGAGGAGAACGTAGTTTCTAAACTACACACAAAGGGAGGCAACCACGATCATTCTGATCTGTGGTACATGGATAATGGAGCAAGCAATCACATGACGGGAGATCGCTTCATGTTCCATGAGCTCGACAAAAATATTTCGGGGAAAGTCAAGTTTGGCGACGGATCCATGGTGCAGTTAAGAGGCAAAGGAACAATGCTACTGAAATGCAAGAACGGCGATCAAAAGATGTTGTCTGAAATTTATTTTATACTGAGTTTGTGCATCAACATACTCAGTTTCGGGCAGTTGGCGGAAGAAGGATGCAGGGTGGTGCTGCAAGATGAGTTCTTACGTGTCCATGACAAACAAAGATCTGTTGATGAAGGAGAAAAAAAAAATCTCAAAACCGGTTGTACAAATTTTCCCTGAAAACTTATAAACCTGTTTGTGTGAAGGATAGCAAAGTTCGCTTCTTAATTGTTTCTCTCCCAAACAATTACCCATTTTGTTTGTCTGTTGCAAGATTGACTAAGGCACTTGACTTGAGTCTTGAAGATTGATGAATCATGAAGTGATTAATGATTATTGATGCAAATGTTTAATTGGTGGTTGGCTGGTTGTTGTTTAATTTGTAATTGATGAATTGATGCAAATTGTTGTTTAATTGATTAGTTAACATCATGACAGTAGCTAATTAGCCAATTTGTTTAATTAGTGGTTGACTTGTTATTGTTTAATTTTTCTTAGATTTACAAAAATTGAGAAGCGAACTTTGCACAAATATTTCGCCACTGACTGCAGTAGAGCGAACTTTGCCTCAACAGTAGAGCTTCCTCTTTAATTTCATCATGAATTCGCCACTGCCTAACAGTGCTCGGGCCGGGCCGTGGGCCAGCCCGTATTAGTCCTGGCCCATGCCCAGGTCTACCTGCAACCGGCCGTACGTGCTGATGTCGGATAAGTGGCCGTTGGATGGGTCATACATGCGACGAGGTAGTTGCTAGGTAGGTGCGCACGCAAGCAAAGAAGTGACGAGTCAAATGGTCAAGTTCAGTAACGTATGTAGAGAGAGGCGAGTTCAATTCGCATCCGGATGCTGCGTGCATGAGGGCCCATGGCGCCCATTAAGTACTAGCTCGCCCGTTAAGTACTAGCAGCCGGCTTAGCGAAGTACTCCAGCTAACTAACGAGGTTCGCAGGCATCTGTCTAGCTTCTGTTCGCACCCCAAAAACGAGCAATTAGAGAGAGAAAAACTCCATGTTCTACTTATTTTGTTAATTTACTTTTGCAGGGCCTCGATAGCACCGAAAAAGCCATGTGTCTTTGTATTTTTCGTACAACCACGGTTATACGTATATATTCTCGTATAGTATGCAAGCCATTCATTTCAGTTTTTCTAATCATAAGTTAAAATTTTGATTTATCTTTGTTGAGGAGGGTCGTCCCTGCACGACCTCAAGCCGATGGCAATTCCGGCAAGGCAGAGTGCACCGAGGTAACCAACAGCAACTTTGGCGAGGCAAAGTACATCGGGTAGGCAACGTCGATTTCGGTGAGGTGCGGCACGCCGAGGTGTCCAACCCGGTTCCAGATCCGGTGCTGTCCAACATCACCTGAACCCCGGTTCTAGAACCGGGGAGGGTTGACAAGTTAGCGCCCACATGGAAAGAATGCCAATGACGTCATGAACCTCGGTAATGGCGGGACCCATCCGGTCCGAGACTGACAAAAATGCCCCTCGTCATGAACTAAGGCTCGGGGGCAAAATGTAACTTCAGATCCCTCCCCACCTACTCTATGAATAGGACCCCATGTAATGGGCACATGTAATTCTTACCACTCCTATGCAATATATTAGTGTTCGTGATTCTCATCAAGCTACCTTTTTGCATCTTCGATGATCACGTATCCGACCGGGAGGTACCATAAGTTTACTATCCGATCTCGTGTCGATGATAATCTTTTTTTTTTAAAAAAAAGCACGTGAGATTAAAGGCCTATTTGGTTTGGCTTCGGCTTCGGTTTTTTGCTCGGAAAAGCCGGAAGCCGTGTCTAATGGGAGGAAGATAGAAGGCCTGTGTCTCAAGTTGGGGGTAATTACCCACGTTTGCCCCTTCGCACAAACTCCCTTCCCTCCTCCACGCCTGCCCGCTCGGCTCCCTTCTCCCTTGCCCGCTCGCTTGCCTTCCCCTCCTTCCTCGGCCTCCTCCTCCCCGGCGCCCTCCTCCTCCTCCTCCTCCTCCTCCCCGCCTGCCTGGCCTTCGCCTCCTGCTCCTCCCCGGTGCTCTCATTCCCAGCCTCCTCCTCCACCGCTCCATCCTCCCGTGGCCTCCTCCCAGGCAGATCCTCCCCGACGACCTCCTCCGTGCAAGCCTCCTCCTGGAGATCAAGATCCAGATCTGGATCTCCCCCGGCCTCTCCTCCACCTCCCTCCTTCCCCGGTCTTCCTCCCCAAGACACCTCCTCTCTAGCCTCCTCTCCCCAGTCACAAGACCTCCTCCCCAAGCCTCCTCCTCCCCGACATGCACCTCGCCACCCGACGCCTTCCTCCCTAGCTCTGTCCATCCCGATCTGGCGGCTCCTCCTCCTCAGACTCTCCCTAGTGTCTCCTCCTCCACCATCCCTACCACCAAATGCAAGTGCGGCCAAACCCTAGCTACTACTGCTTTTTTTTTTTTTTTTTTTTTCTATTGTAATTTAATTCTTTTGTAATAACTGCTTATTTTAGTAATTATTTACTATAATAATTAATCATTGTAATAGTTGTATTTAATAATTATTTATTCCGTTTATTTACGTAATATTTTTATTGAAATAATTGTCGTTAATTATGTTAATTGTGGGTTATTGCGCTAATTGTGGTAAATTGCAGTATATTGTGTTAATTATTCTCAAATGCGATCAATTACGTTAGTCGTCATCAATTGCGTCAAATACGATCAATTGCGGTAATCATCATCAAATGCGATCAATTGAACTAATTGTGGTAATCGTCGTCAAATACGATCATTTGCACTAATTGCGTAGTTGTCGTTAAATATTGTCAATTATGTTTGTTGTTCGTTGTCTTAATTGTCGTTAATTGTGTTTAGCGTCGTTAATTATCGTCAACTATCGTTATTTCTTGTTAAATGTTGTTAATTGCGTTAAACGACATCAAATAAGCCGTTACTATTCTCAAGGGCATTTTAGACTTTTTTCATCTTGGAAGCTACAACCAACCTACCTAAAAGCCAGATAGCCAAACACCAAACCTCTTCAACCGTAGTCTACCCAGCCCTACAACACAGCAGGAAACTACTTTTCAAGAAAGCTGCAGCTGTTCTAAACAGACCCTAAGTAGGCTCTGTGGGACATGCATGTGTATAACAAGCATGGTCAAAAGACACTGTTAACCGAAGGTATATATCTACGCGTTTTACACATGTCCAAGTCTGATCCGGCCAGAAGTTAATTGTGTTGTCCAGCTCGGACTAAATCTCGACCAGGCAGTACGGACGATTTGGTTGGTGTTGAATTAATCTTGTCGCTTTCTAGCTAGCAAACCGCGCGCATGCATGCACACGATGGAGTAGAATTAATCACCTATCCATGCTTTTGTTCCAGTCAAGTCGACCGTCAGTACAATATCGCATACGTGTACTCGAAAAAAAAACAACTCTTCTTTTTAGGGTTTTTCTATTTTGTGATAATATTTTGCTACCGTATGTGCGTATATAGCTTCACAAATATATATGCTACTTTTGTATACTAGTAACTTCTCTCTTTTTCTTAGCTAGGCTGGTAACTTTCTTCTACAGTACTTAACGTAATTAAACGCCGGTGCCGGAAAGATGAGACATGCATGCACACGCAAGCAGGCTAGATGACTTGAATCTAGTTGATGAACTGACCGTGTCATTTCATTCAAAGTTGCTGTGCATATATAGTGTCAAGTTAATTTTACCAACCGCCACTATCAGAAAACACGTATTTCCCGAATGTCTATGTATTTTTCGAGTGTCTGAACGAAAACACTCGGGCAAATCCCGAGTGTTTCATAGGACACTCGGGACAAGAAGTAAACACTCGGTAAAAGAAACTTTCACAAGTGTTTCCTATAACACTAGGGAAATAATATATAATCCCGAGTGCATTGGATCACAAACACTCGGGAAATAATAAATAATCCCGAGTGCATTGGATCACAAACACTCGAGACTTTTTTTTTTCTCCGTCGCACTTTTTTTTTCCGTCCGCGCCCTTTTCTTTCCATCGCGCCTCTTTTTTTTTTTCTATCCGCACCTCATTTTTTTGGCTGCGCCTCTTTTCCTCTAACCCTAATCCTTGCAATGCTCCTCATTGCCGCCCGCCTCCTCCCTTCCCTCTCCTCCTCCTTGCCACGCCACCGCTCCTCCTCCCCCAGCTCCCAAGCCCCGCCTCTCCTCCTCCTCGCCCACCGCTCCTCTCGTGGCGCCACCATCCTTCTCTGGCGCCACCTCCTATGGCACCACCGCCACCTCCACCTCCGCCCTCCACGCGGCTTTGGGGCAGCCTTGTTCACTGTCTTGGCCACCCTTGCCGCCACCTCTTGGCGCCATCGCCATTGGTCTCCCAGCTCCCCTGCCGCCAGCCTTTTGCTTCCCAGCGTCGCCGTCTTCTTCTTTCACCATCGCTGCCTTCAGTCCAAGTAGCCGGCTCCTCCTCAGCTCTCCCACGGCCTCCTCCTCCTCCTCCAGCCGCGGCCGTAGGCGGTGTCGCCTCTTGGCTCGGCTCGGCCTCGACCTTCCTCGCCTCTCTCAGATCTCGGCCTCGCTTCATTTGCTCCCTAAAGCACCCCTTTCATTTTGTTTTGCTTTCATTGGTATCTTGATTTCCCTTCTTGATGTAGCTTACGGTTGTTTATGCATGAAGAGGCAGATGGATGTGGGTTGCTAGGCGATATGCATGGTGAATCTTTGTGTTGGATCTGGCTACCAATGCCATAGTTGCTAATGTTTGCACTAAGGTGAACCTGCTCTATTCTCTCCATTTCCTCGCTCATGTGATGCATATGTGATGAATAGATATATATATATATATATATATATATATATATATATATATATATATATATATATATATATATATATATATATATATATATATATATATATATATAATGAGATGATCTATGGGTGAATGATGAATATTGTTTTCTTACATGAGCTTGATAATGCTTACACTACTACAAAAATGCTATCTTGGGCCTTGATCACAGACGGTTCATCGAAACCGTCTGTGTTAAAAATAATCTCAGATGGTTTTTGTTTACCGACCGTCTATGTTATCTTCCGCTCTAAAAACCGCTCATGAAGAGGTCATATCACAGACGGTTCATGTTTAAAACCGTTTGTGAAGTATCACAAGCGGTCTTGACTCAAAACCGTCTGTGATATTACTACATATCACAGACGGTTTTTTGTCAAAACCGTCTGTGATACTTCACAGACGGTTTTAAACATGAACCGTTTGTGATATTACTACATATCACAAACGGTTTTTTTTGTTATAACCGTCTGTGATAATATCTACAGCCCAATGCGTTTTCTTCTTCGTCGCCATCCGCTTCAGCTCCCCGATGCGTTTCTTTGTCTCACGCTTTGAATTTATACCTTGTTTTATAAAACTGATCATCTGCCATCGAAGATAATCATCCCCACTACATACTTATAAAAAATCAGAAATGGCTGCCTCTTCCTTGTCGCCGCATTGATGGCCTACTGCCGCGCTATCGAGCACCTCTCTCACAGACGTTGAACCGTCTTTGCGAAAAAACATTGTTTCAACGATGTCTTCACTCCTCGTCGGCCGAGAATTTGCGGAGCAGATGATGGCCACCTTCCGCTATCTTGACATCCTCCTCCGCCGTGTCTTAGGGTGATCTCCCACTTTCGATGAGTTTACCGTGTCATCGGCGTGGTTCTCTAAAACGACGTTGCCGCGTCTTCAAGAGGCTTGCCGTCACTTGGGCTAGCAGAATCGAGGCGGCGAGCGGCCGAAATCGACCAGTGCCGAGACCCTCAAGCAAGGGAAGAGAGCCTATGGGCTCAATTCTTCTTAGTTCAACAATCGAGGTCTTCGGAGACACTTTCGAGCAAGCGTCGTGAGTGGGCGATTTCGAGTTTAGATTCGACGATGATTAGGAACCGTCCATTGCCGACACCGTCGCCTATGAAGTATTGAAGATGGAGATAGCAGCCTACCTCCGCCACTAGAAAAACTTTGTTTAATTATAGGTTTCTATTTTTTTAATATAAACATGTAATTTCTTCATGTCATGTAAGTGTATATACAAGATAAATATACTTGAGAAAAAACCATTTCACGAGCGGTTCCATTATGGAACCGTGCAGGATAATCACCGACGGTTCCATAATAGAACCGTCTGTGATAAATCTCTTATAAGTAGGAGCCTACGGCCGCTAAGGTTTGCACTCTAACTCGTCACTCCCCGTGATTACTCTCGTCCGGTCCCCCTCACCCGAGTGACCCGTCGGCTGCGACACCGCCATTCTTCCGTCGCCGACGGTTGTAGCTAATGGTGACCTTGCAAATGACACTAAATGCGATAAGAGTGTCTTTTCGCGTCACCATTGTGCCACAACTCTGGTGACGCCCTAACTCTCGTCACTCCCAAGCTCCGCTAGGGTTTGCGTCCGCCCTAACTCATCACTCCCCAACGCATTTACTCTGTTCCCCCCCTTTCGGCCGCCGCCATCACCGCCTCGACCCAGTTGCGCCCGCTAGGGTCTCCGGCCGGCTTTGCTTCCCCATCCTCCTCTATTCTCCTCTAGATCATTAGCTTAATGTCTTTTGTTGAGTTTGATTTTTATGCTTGAGCCTTAAGTTGTGTCCCGATGTTTGTGTGATTTATGCAAGGTGAAGGAGATGGATGAGGGTTGTCTTTGGTGGTGGGTCACCACTTGTGTTCTTGTTGTAATGAGGTATCACCCTACCTTACTCACTCTCTGTCTCTACCCCTTGCTCTGTGATGAAAATGGCTAGTGCTCTGCGATGGATGCCGAGAGCTACTACTGGTGTGGTGGGTTTGGACACCCTTGGTCTTGTTCTCTTGCTGATGATTAGTTCATATTAATAGTCCCCTTGCTCTGTGATGTAATAATGTCAATAGTCTTATCTTTGAAATTGAATTGATAATTAGTTCATATTAATAGTCCCCCTTGCTCGTGATGTAATGATGTCGATAGTCTTATCTTTGAAATTGAATTGATAATTAGTTCATATTAATAGTCCCCTTGTTCATGCTGGTCAAGTTCTCCTACCTCTTAGCGTACTAGGTCGTCCTACCATTCCATTCATAATATCTTCTCTATAAAGTCTCCAGCGTTGGTACTTGTGCCATTAAAACCATTATATATATATATATATATATATATATATATATATATATATATATATATATATATATATATATATATATATATATATATAGTCTGACCACTTTAGGGGTGCGTCCGCGTAGCATGAGAAGGATGAGGCGGTATCACGGGCAACCTCATTGAGCCCTGCAAGTTTAAAAAGTATGGATGCAAGGAGAGTGTCGGGACATCCAATTACAGGATTGGGCGTCGCTATGTTGAGAAAGTGGCGTTGATCTTAACTACTCCGACTAGGAAGTGGCATCATCTATCGACAACTAACAATTCTTGAGCATGTAATTGTCTTTAAAAGCCAACAAGAACACCAAGCAACAAGTTGAGAATTCTTTTGAAATATGAGAATGGTTGGCAATTGTTCTTGTTGAGACAATTAAAAAATTAAAACATGCTAATAATATTATGCCACTTCTTCGATTTAATGTCTGGCGACCATATGCTATGATTTAATGTCATCATAAGATGGTTTGACCACAAACCGAAATGCAGCGAAAGTATGCATCATGAGCGGTTCAAAACCGTTTGTGATGACCTCATGTTATCATTGACCCATAAACTCGGGCGACTCACGCAAATATGTGATGATGTTTTTGAACCGTCTGTGAATACTTTTTCTGTAGTAGTGTTATCTTTAGCCTTCCTACATGAGTTTTGTTTCTGAACTGCTGTCCAGCCTTCCTACGACAATTGCTGATCTTGAGCCACACCAGATTCATACTTTTTATGAATCGGTATGTTGAACCAAACTTGAGCATAATGTGGTTTCAATTAATATAACCCATTATTAATATTACCTTGTGTGCTATCTGTGCTTGCTGCTCAGGTCGGCAACATGATTCAAGCTGAATCTGATAATACTAAGAGGGATGAATACCTCAAGAGATTGATGAGCCTTCCTAATCAGGTTCCATGTTTTGCATTCTAGTATGCACTTTTGCTTTTTGTCATGTTTTCTCTTGATGATAGTTTTGACATGGTTATCTTATGCTTCGGCAGAAATGGGCGGAAATAATTGGACAGGCAAGTCAAAGCATTGATATCCTGAAGAACCAAGATGTTATTAGATCTGTTCTTAACATCTTACGGGTAATAAAAATAGATGCTGAAGAGCTTCATTTGACTACTATTACTTAACTGATCAGGTTAATCTGATGGAACCTGAATATTTGGGTTAATCGCCATACCGCACCCATGAGTGATGAGATTATTTGTCTCTCTGTATTGCCGCCGCCTAATGCTGCAGGCCGACGGTGAGGCGGGGTCGTTTCGCGGTGGGGGAGTCGCGCCGGCGCATGAGCTCTGACGCCGCGGAAGGCTAGCACCGCAGCAGATACCGCAGGGGCGACGCGGCGATGCCGACCACATCCTCCAACCCCCCCCCCCCCCCCACCTCCTCGACCTTCTCCAGCGACGGCGGGGCTGCCTCCCCGAACCGCATCGAGCGCATGCTCCGGGAGCTCGGCCTCCGCCACCTCTTCTCGACGGCCGCGTCCCCCGACGTCATGGACACCGACGCCGCGGAGCCCGCCTCTGTGGCGGCCTCCTTAGCAGACTACGGCGTCCAGTCCCCCGGGGCCGTGCCGGCCAACATGGACGACACCGGCGGCGCGTCCGCGGGTCACGCCTTGCGGCCGCCACTTGCGGGGCCCCGCAACGGCTTCTGCCGCCTCGGCCTTCGCGGCATGAAGCAGCGCCTCCTCGTCGTCGCCAACCGCCTCCCCGTCTCCGCCAACCGCCGCGGCAAGGACCAGTGGTCCCTGGAGATCAGCGCGGGCGGCCTTGTCAGCGCCCTCCTCGGTAATTCCAAAATTTCACCCTTCTCCCAAATGTGATGTGATGGAGCGATGCATGCATCAGAATCCTGCACTACCAGTTACATATATTCATCTATGCAAATATTCCTAACGCCGCAGGTGTGAAGGATGTCGATGCCAAGTGGATCGGCTGGGCGGGCGTCAACGTCCCCGACGAGGTCGGCCAGCGAGCTCTCACCAGAGCACTTGCCGAGAAGGTTTGTTGCAATTTAGGACAAATTTGATGCTGTCTGAACCAATAGAACAGTGCCTTTTGTTACCACTCTAGTAATTGCAATCATACTTGTTGATGGATTGAACAAAACAGAGATGCATACTAGTGTTCCTGGACGAGGAAATTGTGCACCAGTACTACAACGGGTACTGCAACAACATACTGTGGCCTCTGTTCCACTACCTGGGACTGCCGCAGGAGGACAGGTTGGCAACAACGAGGAATTTCGAGTCACAGTTCGACGCGTACAAGCGAGCAAACCAGATTTACCGGACGCTGTCATCTCGCTTGGAGCTGCTTCGCTCCGTGCTCTGTGCTGATTTAGTGGGGTGAGCATGCCTTTTGCCTTTTGTGATCGTTGTACTACATATTGAATTTTATTGTGGAGGCAGAAGTGTATAACTGAGTGCCCTTTTGTCAATGCTGAATTTACGCTTATGCTTATTTCGTCATGTTAGGCTATCAAATAACTTTTATGACTTTGAGACTTTGACTATGCTCTCTGTGCATGTAAGTGTAAGTCCTAACGAGTCAAAAAAAGGTTTGGTATCAGTTATTTTCCATGTTTGTGTAATAAAGTTACTTTTAGAGCAGGTTAGAATTCAACCGACCAACTTTGTAGTTCATACACTAGACAGTGAAGGTATAAAAACAGATGAAAATGGATAATCTAATACTCTAATTTGACAATCAGGAAACATATCGCTTGGCAGTTCATTGAATGTTTAACAGATAAAGAAAGCAGCACTACAGATTGTGATATTTCTGTGATGTATTTTTGAAAAGGATATTTCTGTGATGTCTTGCTATCAAGAAATAGAAATATACCAGTGCCACAGTATTGCTGATGTATTTTTTCCAGGTTGAGCCGTTTTTCCCTTGTCTGACTTGACCAGTCTCTCCATGAAGTTTAGTTGCAAAACTGTGTGTTGTTTCATTTTCGTTTATTTGTGATCCTCCAAGGTATTAGTTCTAGAAACAGATGGATAAATTAACAATACATGGGAATGCATAGGATGCGATCTCTTTAAATGAAGCTTTCAAATTCGGATAAGGGGAACACATAAGTTGCTTCATGGTTGTTCTCACTGATTTTATTCTTCAGATTTCATACATACGATTATGCAAGGCATTTTGTGAGCGCATGTACCAGAATACTCGGACTTGAGGGTACTCCTGAAGGTGTGGAAGACCAAGGAAGGCTAACCAGAGTTGCAGCGGTACACATCGAAATCTCTGTTTTTTATTAGCTTTTTATCTAACATGTTTGAAATGCCTGATGATCTTATTGCCCACTTCCGTTATAGTCTCTCAACTGTTTCACCTGCTATTAAAACCTTTTCAATTAGTTTTCTTATACCTTTTTTTGTCATTTGATAATTTATAAGTTATACAAAAGATGTTTGCGAAATGAATGATTTTTTAACTCATTTGGCTGAAATCTTCAGTTTCCTATTGGGATAGACTCTGATCGTTTCAAGCGAGCATTGGAGCTTCCAACAGTTAAAAGACACATCAAAGAATTAACAAATCGTTTTGCTGGTCGAAAGGTGAGAAAACACTTGTCCTTTACTTCTTGCTCTGGGATAAATTACTTATTTCTCACTTGTTTTTCATTGATTATAATATGGACAATAGTTCACCCAAATATTCAGGTTCCATCTGTGTAATAGCCAATACATGAATTGATCAGTTTTGTTGCAACACATATGGGAAACTTTTTGTTCTAGTTTTAGTTGCAAACTTTGTGCACTTTTTGGATTTGTAGCAGATGCTTGCAAGTCTTGTGACTGTGTATTCGGTGCAGAGATACATCACTAAGCTTATGACTTGATTTCTGGCAGATTTCCTTTGAAAGCTGTCAAGGTCATGCATCCTGTAGCCTTGAGAACCGAAGCAACCATTTTTGCCTTTACAGATCAGTAAGATTTCTGTTCTTTTGTTCCAATGTGTATGTCACCAAGAAGATGAAACTCAGTTTCTATAGTGCTTAATCATGAATCAACAATAAAATGTCAATTCGGCAAACATCTTTTTTATCTGACTAAACTGAAGATAACATATTGAAAAAAAAAACTGATGCTGTTAAGGTATTTGATCTTAGTCTTCCTTGAAGCAGTACATAAATACGAAGACTCAGAAGATCTCCAAGCTTTTTAATATGCGATTTACATCACCGGTCTGGATAGAGGTTAGCTTTCCTATTCAACAGGAAATATTTTTTATGACCAATGACTTTTGCTGTTTCTGGTTTTTTTGCTCACGTTTGTATTACTTCTGTGTATAATTGACCAAAATAGCACAAGGAACCACGGGAAGTTAACATGTTTGTTGATCTACTTCTCCTAGAGGTTTGTTTAGTTCCTTATCCTATTGGATATATTGCGTCTCTCTCTGTTTCTGATCCTAGTGCATTTACAAATTTATAATCGAGCATGCGTTACCATGCCAATTTAGTTGTAGGAGTTTTGGAAATGATGCTTATGTTTCATCCTCAGTACTGCATATGACTACCACCTGGTTTTGAAAAACATGAGCTCGTACTGGAAATTTTGTTCGTAAGGTTTTCTCTAATACATTAATCTCTCTGTCTTTCCCTGCAGTTCAATGGTGTGGTATCTGAAGTCAAGCAGACCTTACATGGTTTAATTCGGCGACATCAACATTCTGATAGCACTGGCAGCACCCATTGTTTATTGGAAGTCTTTTTGCTTGCTAGTGTAAAAATACTGATTGGATTTCATTTGTAAATCTGATGTCAAACACTCGAATGTTGTGGATGTCGATATGATCTAAATATATATGTGAATGTTGTATTGTGAACTCGGGAATTATGTCAATGTTGTTGAATCTATATATGTAATGATTTGTGGCTAATTGGTGGTATTTTTTCTTGTTGTGGAATGTATCGTCTATTTGATTGTTGAGTTTTCTGTCAGCCTATTCAAAATTAAATGCAAAATCGCACCTACAAAATTGGTGAATATGCTATTTTTTTAACTCCCGAGTGCCACTGTTTGACATACACTCGGGAAATAAATACAATTCTCGAGTGTTAATACTCGGGCCAATTTTTGGGACTCGTCGGGACAGAAAGTTTTTCGAGTGTCAATGTCATGATTTTCCCAAGTGCCAACACTCGGTAACGTATTCTGTTACGGTTGCTAAAACCGTTGTGACAATTTTTTTCCCGAGTGTTGCCTTTTTCCCGAGTGTTTATATAAACACATGGCGAATTCTTATTTCCCGAGTGTAACACTCGGGAAACTAGTTTTGTCTTGAGTAAACTGTCCCGAGTGTTATTTTCTGAGTGTAACACTCGGGAATAAGTATCTCGAGAAACAACCTGTTTCTGGTGGTGCGCTCGCTCGCACGCACGATCGATATTAGACTGAGTCCAAAGGAAGATATATTTACCGAGAAAAATTCCTACTTTGTTTGTTTCAAAGTGATTGGATTGGTGAATTGGCCGTACACCGGTCGATCGACTAGCTAGAGGTGCATGCGTCAAACAGGAGCCGCTCATCCGTAGCTAGTACCACTGGTTAACCATGCACGAGTATATATATTTTATGCCCAAGTTAATCGGAACGGAACCTTTAATTAATTTGTTTCTTCAACTCAATCCGGTTGACGAGGCCTACTATATATAATCTTGTTTTCAAGTTGCGCGAGACATCAGCGCTACTACTTGTTAATCGCGTGATTATTTTCTGTCCAACTTAATCGGAATGGAACTTTTTGTTTCTTCAACTCAATGGATCCGGTAATCGGAATGGAACTTTTTGTTTCTTCAACTCAATGGATCCGGTTGGTGAGGCCTACGTATACTATAGTTTTCAAGTTGAACGAGACATCAATTTCTTTCGTTCGTTTGAACATCAACAAAGATCCGATTTAGCCAAGCAAAAGAAATAATGATGTCTGACATAACTAGCTACAATTCACACGCAATTGCCGGAGCCAGGAGTCTAGGGCGGCTCGTTGTCTTGCGTCAGAGTACGAGCGGAAGCGAACGGAGCTGTAGGCGTGGGAGGCGCGCGGGTCGGGGGAGGAGGCGCGGGTCTAGTTGGGTCCATGAGAAGGGTGGGATGTATAGTAGCTGTTTTAAGAGGGGGTGTACAATAGCGCTACTCTATATATGCAAGATACTCGAGCAATCCCATGTCATAGGTAGAACAATCGCACAAGCTAAGCTGACTTAGCAAACGACGTTTACGGTTGTATGCCTCGGCATAGCAATTTTCAATCCATCCAACTCCTTGTGTGTATCAAAAATGGTAGCAAAACAACAGAGATGTCATATAGAACTGAAATATTTGAGAAATTTTAACTCCGTCGGTTCAACAGTAAGGTCTAAAAGTGCATCATGTCTATATTTAGCAAATGACTCCGCAGTTAGCCAAATATAATCGATCACTAAGCATAAAGTACGGTAGTAAACACCGGTAACTCGTCAGTTGCTTCCTAGAAATAGTATAAAAAATCTCGAAAATGATTATGGTCCAATCCGAATGAGTAAGTATGAAATCATTCTCTTGAGCATTAGCATTCACAAATGTAGTTATAACATTTTCATACCGTTCTAACTTCTTTAGCATTATGTATGTTGGGTTCCACCTCACCTTCATATCAAAACCACGTTTTCTTCGTCCAATATCGTTGGCCCTGCAATACTTCACGAACCTAGCAGCCACTTGGGGGTTACTTACGATAAACGAATAACGTTTCTGATATTACTCAAATATCCACCAATTGCCTCCATACCATCTTGGGCAACAACGTTGATGATGTGACATACGTACCTCTAGTGGACAACATACCCACGTATATACAACTGCCGTTGGGGGGTAAGGAACTACATGGTCAGCGAATTCACCGAAGCATTATCAAGATTGATAGAAAGAATCTTATTATCTATCTTAAAATCACGAATTACCTCAAGTATGCATTCAGCAATGGCCTCTCCGGTGTATGTGTGTCATCCATTAACCTAAACCCTATTAATCTCTTGTTCAGGTCGAACTATTCATCCAAGTAATGGGCAACAACACTAAGGTAGCAAGTTCTTTAGTGAGAGGAAGTCCAAATATCGAAAGTTAAAGCAAAAGAAAAGCAAACTTTTAGGGTTTTTTTTGTTTCAGTGCAGATAGCTCTCTATTGTAGATCGCTATAATATCATATTTGGTGATTCTTCTACTCAAATGATGGTATTGTGGGCATAAATCGTGTTGTATTATTCTTTCAAAGTTATGGCTCTCGCGTATTATAATAGGAAGATCTTCTGAAACTATAAATCACGCTATTTCACCCCGTGCTACTTGGGGTTGTTTATCCACGTACTTACAATGCCGTTGGAGGGAGTAACCCAAAACAACATCCTTTTGTGAGTGGAGGGAGTAATCGGGAGTAATCCGTAAGGGAGCTGCTATACAACACTATACCATTGGAAGCACTTCTAACAGTATAGCAACATTTTTGTGGAGTTTTAATACATTACAGCAACGTTGCAAGTTGTCTTATACAAAAAAAGATGAAACTCCGTGAGACTTGGGATGAAACTTCATAAAACACATATGAATTAGTTTCATCCAGTTATTTGGGATTAAAACTTCATGAAATTTAATGAAACTCGATGAAACACGATGAAATTTAGGATGAAACTTAATGAAACTTAATGAAACTATATGAAACTTGATGAAACACGATGAAAACTTAGGATAAAACTTTATGAAGCTTAATGAAACTTCATGAGACTTGGGATGAAACTTCATGAACTTAATGAAACACGTTGAAACTTAGGATGAAACTTCATGAGACTTGGGGTGAAACTTGATGAAACACGATAAAACTTGGGATGAAACATCATAAAACTTCATGAGACTTGTGATGAAACTTCATAAAACTTAACGAAAATAAATAAAACTTGATGAAACATGAAAACTTGGGATGAAACTTCATGAAACTTAATGAGACATGTGATGAAACTTCATGAAACTTAATGAAACTATATGAAACTTGATGAAACATGATGAAACTTGGGATGAAACTTCATGAAACAGAATAAAACTTCAGGAGACTTGGGATGAAACTTTATGAAATAAAACAAAACTTCATGAGACTTGGGATGAAACTTCATGAAACACGATGTCACTATTGAAAACTTGTCTTATACAAAAAAGATGAAACTCCATAAGACTTGGAATGAAACTTCATGAAACACATTATGAATTAGTTTCATCGGTTATTTTGGATTAAAACTTCCACAATCGAACTTCCAAAAATTCAAACCACAAACTCATTACAAAAACTCCTTACAAAAATTGAAAGAAAAATTGGCACATTTCATTCTAGCATAGCAAACAGATGGTAGGCAGCCAATAACCGAACAAGCAGTCAAAAACACATCAACCAAGTAAGAACACCAGACCAAGAGCCAAGAGCCAAGAACTCCAGATCCATGAAATACCCACCAACCGAGGTAAGCACACCAACAAATCCAAGAACGAAAGGAATAGCAAAGGAAGGAAGGGCCGTGGTGCCTTACGAGGTGGATGGGTGCCTTGATCTGCTTGACAAGGGCGGAGCTGCACTGGTGCTCCTCGGGCGTGTGGTAGTCAGTGGCGAGAACCGTGGGGGCAAAGAAGCAGCAGGAGGATTGGGGCAGACGGGATGGAGAAGAGAGAGGAAATTGGGAGAGTTTAGGTGTGGAGTGGATAAGGTTGTGGTGGATATCAACATATATAGGATGATCCAACGATAGATTGCTATCCCGTTTTGCTGCCTCCAAACGCTATAGCGTTAGTATTTCTCAATCCGTAATAGCCCTACGCTCCCTCAAACCATTCTGCCTTCAGAAAACATCATAATTCCGATAAAAAACAAATTGTAATAAAATAGGAAAAACAATGCATTTAGTAGGGGGAAAAAAGGCACATCATGTATATATATTCGTGTACATATGATGGATACGTTTACAGTCAATAATGCCTGGCACATGCCCTCGATCTATGTATATCGAGCTCCCCGTATAGCTCGCAAAATGAACAGACTCAAATAAAAAAAACAAAAAATATTCCCCCAAATAATTAAAAGTAATTAAGAACACGCTATTCTCTGATGTACCCCGAATGGAGGAGCCTTGCTCCCCTCTCCGTACTACGGAGTATGTGATAATGTGACAGCCCTAGGTCCATCAACTTAATTAATCATCTCACTAGTCGTCTTCTTGATGAGCTCCCACGCACTCCGCACGTGCCTCTCCTCCTGCAGAGATGACCCCACCGCGAAGCGCAGCACGAACCTGCCGCCGACCACCGTGTGCGCAAGGTACGCCTTGCCGGTCTTGTTCAGGTTCTCCATCAGCACACGGTTCGCCTCGTCGGCGTCCTTCTCGGTCATGGCACCTTGCGGCTTGATCCTGAAACACACGAGAGCAAAGTTCCTCGGCACGACGACCTCGAACCGGTCGTCGGCACGGACGAAGTCCTCGAACATCTTGGCCATGGCGACGTCGCTGCGGATGTGCTCCTGGAGCTTGGAAGTGCCGTAGGTGCGCATGACCATCCAGAGCTTGAGCCCCCGGAAGCGGCGGCCGACGCCGACCTGCATGTCCTTGAGGTCGGTGACGGTGCCGGACTCGCTGGCGTCGTTCTTGAGGTACTCCGGATTCGTCTCCAGCGAGTCGGTTAGGCGGTGCGTGTCCCGAACATATAGGCAGGTGCAGTCGAGGCACGTGAGAAGCCACTTGTGTGGGCTCATGCTGATGGAGTCGACACGCTCGACGCCGTCGAGGTGGTGCCGGAACTCGGGGCAGATGCACGCGCTGCCGGCGTAGGCAGCGTCGACGTGGACCCACGCATTGAACTTGGCGGCAACGTCGGCTACGGCGCCCACCGGGTCGACGGCGTTGGAGGACGTGGTTCCTACGGTGGCGCAGACGTAGGTTGGCACGAGCCCGGCGTCGGCGTCAGCCTGCATGACCTCGAGCAGCTTCGTTGGATCGAGACCGTAGTCGGTCTCCGGCCCGGTGGGGATGGACCGGATGTTGGCCGGATCGAAGCCGGCGAGGCGGCACGCCTTGAAGAACGTGGAGTGGGTTTGGTCGGCGGCGTACACAGCCAGGCGCGGCAGCCCAGACACGCCATCAGAGCCGCTCCGACGCAGCGCGGCGTCGCGCGCGGCGACGAGCGTGACCAGCATGGCCTCGCTCGTTGTGCCGAGGATGACGCCGCCGCCAGTGCCACGGCCAGCGCTGGTGCGGTTCATGAAGCTCGTCGGCAAGCGCAGGAGCTGCGCCAGCCAGTCGAGCGCGAGCACCTCCATCTCAGTTGCCGCCGGAGCAGCCTGCCACGTGAAGCCAACGGTGTTCATCGCCGATGCGATGAGGTCACCGGCGAGCGCGGCAGCACTGTTGGTGGACGGGAAGAATGCAAAGAAGTTGGGGCTAGCCCAGTGTGTCATTCCGGGCACCACGGAAGCCTTGAGCTCCTTCATGGTGACGTCGAACGGCGCCGAGTAAGTCGGCGGTGCGGCCCTGAGCTCGTCCTGCAGGTAGCCCGGCTTGACGTTGGGCAGCACCGGCATGGACTCGACCGACCTGTAGTAGTCGGAGATGAAGTCGACGGCCTTGTGGAGGTAGGACCGGACGTCGTCGGCGTTGAGCGGCTGGAAGGCTGCAGCGTCGTCGCTGAAGGCGGAGAAGGCGGTGGGGTTGGTGTCCAAGCTGCCCATGTCTTTTGCCGGCAATCTAGGAGTTAGGTTAATGGTGAGGCAGATGTGCACGTACGAAGCTTGCTAGCTAGCTCAGAAGCTGGAGATGCAAACTAGGCAGAGCAGCTAGCTGGGCTGGGCACTTTGGAGAGTTGTTGAGCACTTGAGCTAGGTCGCTTAATTGTTGCTTTGCTTTGGTGAGGAGAGGATGGAGAGTTAGGGCTGGCTTATATAGAAACTCCATGGATAGGTAGGTAGGTAGCTATGTATGTGGCGTGGCGAAGCGGGCGTTGGATGAGTCGTGCGTACGTGCGATGGAGGTAGGTAGCTACTTATGTGGCGAGAGTTCAATTCGGATCCGGATGCCGCATGCATGCACCCGTTATGGCTGGTATTGCAAGGTAGCTAGCAGCGTTAGCCATCGGCTGCTTAGCTGATACCTGACCTGAGAACGCTCTTCTTCTCGCACGTGCGGTAAAAGCCAGCTAGGGCACCTACATGGCTGCATGCAGTGCTCGGGTGCAATTAGAGCGAATACGCATGGATATCGCTCATCTCTTATCATATTTTTTCGGAGTCAGAGTCGGACACGAACAACACCGAACATCTATTTCTCACTTCCGTATTTGTTCCAAAATCTTCGGTCGGTCGGACGGACAGGAATTATCCGCTTCGTTTGCACCCCTACAAAGGATATTAGCCAGTAGGGGAGCAATTAGAGCATATACGGACGGATATCGCGCATCTCGTATCCTATTCTGCATTTTATCTCTGTAGTCGATGTCGGACACCGATAGTACTAGGTATCCATTTCTCTCTTCTGTATTTGCTACGAAAACCTTCGATCGGGTGGACGGACGAAAATTATCCACCCCGTTTGTACCGAGCTTACAACAGGATTCGCTTCATGTCCAGTCAGCCACACGAACGACAAGATGGATGCAATGCATGCACCGGCACATATTCTTCTCGTCGTCTTTTGGGTAGTTAAGCGCGGCATGCATGCTTCTTGTGATTTTTCATTTGAAAAGACCGACCTGTATTTTGTTTGGATTCCAGACGTTAATTAAGTGCATGAACACTTTCTCACTCTTGCCAAAAGCATGAAGTTATTGAGTTTCATCCGATTCCGTGTTTCCAAAGCTACTGTTTTGACTGACTACATGCCCTGACCACTTTTTGTGCGCGTGTAAACGAACTGAAAAAACGCATGTTGTGCGCGTGTGATGACCACTTTTTTCTTGCACGGTGCTTTCCTCGAACAAAAGCTCGGCGCCGTTCGCACGCGAACATCTTGTTCCAGTCAAGCCAGTCAGTCATCACGGGGACACACAATTCCGTGAGGTATTTTGCTATAACTACCGTGCGTTCACAAATGCTACTAATTCGCTAGTAGGCTTTTCAACGCAATTAAGCAATTAATTTTCTTTACATATGTAAGGCTAGCTTCAACTTCACAACTTTACCATGTCCCGTATTATTGGGTAACTAAGTGCTTTATGTTGATTAGTACGCGTTTAGATTTAGATTTATGTCGATTGGTGTATATATATATATATATATATATATACTCCTGGGAGTACATACTCCCACTTCTTATATACCACTTAAATCGTATGATGATACCTCTTTATCAATTTGAGTATACTCTAATAATGATTATAAGATACTCCAAACTGAGTTCCATGAAAAATTTCGTGAAAATCCACTTTTTATACCAAAATCCGTGTGTATACTTCTTTTATATATGAAAAATGGTATATAGCAAAAATAAAGGGCTCCAATGAAAATTTTTCAATCAAGTCACATTGGAGTATCTTATAATCGGTATTTAAGTATACTAAAAGTGATAAAGAAGTATAATATGTTACGTTTAAGTGGTATATTAAAAGTGAGAGTATGTACTCTCGGGAGTATGAAACAGTAAATCCTATATATATATATATATATATATATATATGTATATATATATATATATATATATATATATATATATATATATATATATATATGTATATATATATATATGTATGTACATATATATATATGTATATATATGTGTATATGTGTATATGTATATATATGTATATATATATGTATATATATATATATATATATATATATATATATATATATATATATATATATATATATATATATATATATATATATATAATATACCACTACGTACTATGCTTTTTATACTATCAGTGGCTTTGTCTTCAATTCATGCAGGGATGAATCGAGTTGAATTGGCCGTGTCATTTCGTTCAATGTTAACTGTCGTGCAAAATTGTCAAGTTTACCGCAACAGATTGGAATGAGTCGATTGAATTAGTTAAAGCAAGTTGTAACAAGCAAAATTCAATCGATCACCTGCATGCGTTCACAGTACTGTTTTATTAAGTATCAATCAGGTGCACGCGTCAAGCCGGAGCCGCACGATCGTCCACTTATTCCTACAAATATTTTTGCTTGTTCAGTCGATCGATGGAAGAAAACGTACGTTTACTCGGCCTAGCTATGCATGAAAAAAATGAAGAGAATAACTTCAACTCCCTAGCTAGATCTTTCCAGTGACGAAGGTGGTGAGCTAATCTAAAGCAGCAAAGTATTGTTTCTGAACTGCTGTGTGTGGTTAAGTAGCACAAGTAGGAATAGAACCTTTGTTTTGTTCAACTCTACTTTACTGAAGTCTTATGCTGCACACTACCTACGAGACTTCTTTTTGTTGGTCTGAACATGCACGAACAAAGATCAAATTTTGCTACTTAGTGAAAAGCCCTTATTATGATTCATTTTATGAGGAGAAACATCTAATCACTACCGGAGGCGGCTTCTTTGCGAGTGTCCCATACTTTGCCGAGTGCTTTTTATCGGGCACTTTCGGCAAAGAGACTCTTTGCAGTGCGAGACGAAAAGAACTTCGGCAAACATCGGCACTTTCGGCAAAGATATGGTTTGCGGCGCCGAGCACTCGACAAATTACACTTCGGCAAAGATATGGTTTGCCGAGTGTCGAACACTTCGACAAACGAGAACACTCGGCAAAGGGCACCACAGTTAGCGGCGGCGTACCCGTTAACCCTTTGCAGAGTGTCTTCTCACACACTTTCGGCAAAGAGCTCCTTTGCGAGTGTCTTCTCTGACTTTCGGCAAATAGGCTCCTTTCTTAAGTGTCATTTGAACTTTCGGCAAACTATATTTTTTTCCACTTTTGACCTCAAACTTTTTACTGCGAGTCCTCATACAATACCTGGTACTCCATGTTCCAATGTGGCACATTTCTCGGACTTTTTCTATATTTCTTTAATTTATTTCAATTAATTGAATTTTCTTGGATAATTCAAATTATAACTACTAGTCATTCGAATAATGAAAAAAAATGAATGGAAAAGTGATATTCATGTTATTTAGTATAATGTGAGGCCGTAACCAGGAACAGACCACCAATTTCGAACATCTTGTTCACGAAACATGACCACGAACTTGCGGTCGAGTTGTTTTTAAATTGTATAAAAAGCAAACGAAGTCCGAAAATCATGAAACTTGTCAAGATATCATGATATCATATGTGGAGGCTGTGATAAAAATTTGAGAAGGTTTCGCGCAAGTTGTCACGTCGATGCTTGCAAACCTTAGAAAAAGCGAAGAATACATGACAACTTCTTGGAGATTCTTGGTTTGCAAGCATAAATGCGTGCTTGAAATCACTTCTCCACATATGTTTATCATCTGACAAGTAATATGAACAACATGAAACAAGTTTCAAAGGTTTGTTCTCGGTTTTAATTGAAACAAATTTTTTTTCATTTATTCATTACTAGCAACAATTTGGATTAGGAAAAGTTGGATGGAGCCTTTAAGGATGCAGAAAAGTTTGGAGGTCAAAAGAAAAGTTTGCCGAAAAATGTCTTCAGCAAATGAACCGAGCCTCTTTTTTCAGTGTGTCGCAATTTCGACAAAAAATTGTAAATTTTTTAAAAAAACCCTCTTTGCCGAGTGCGGATCGGGGCACTTTCGGCAAGGGGAGATTTAACCCGTGGCCCGGTCGACCTAAACACCGCACACGCACACCGCTTCGCGCGCTCAGTGCCATCCGCGCCGCCGCCTCGCCGCTCGCCCTTGCGCGCCCGCGCCGCGCCATCGCCGCCTTGCCCGTAAACCTAGCGGCGCATCGTTCATGTCGCTCACGCGCGCTTCGCCTCCACGCCGCGCCTCCGGCCGTCCGTTGCCTCCGCCTTTGCCGGTCGCCTCCGTTCCCTGCGGCGCCTCCTCGGCCTCCCGGCAGATCCAACCTCCACGGCGCGACCTCCCGTTCCCTGCGGCGCCTCCTCGGCCTCCACCGGCGAATCCGGCCTCCACGGCCGCCGCCTCACCTCCTTCCTTGATCAGAAGGTACATTCACTGCGCCGCCTCAAGTCTCCTCCTTCTTCTCTTGGCGCTCCGCCTGACGCCTCCACCGCCCGACGCCTCCACGCCGCGATGGTTCAAGTGATAGGGATAAGATTGATTACTCCAAAAGAAACAATGAACTGAAATAGTGCAAATGCATAAGTCATGTTCTGAGCTCGTTCCTACTCATCACGTGGATCGTTAAGCGTTATAGTGATTACATTTGATGTTAGCGGCAATAGGTACATGATTTTAGTTGATAGTGATTACATTTGTTGTTTGTATTAGCCTATCATCCCTATTATCCCGTGGATTTGTTAATCGTTATTGTGCATATATCTTATCCCTATCATTCTGTGGATTGTCAGTTTGTAATGAGAGTGGTTAATATTTTGTAATGAGAGTGGGACTGGAGGCTAGTATTTTTCTTAAGAGTTATATATGCTCATAGCTGCAATTACAACTTACCAAACGTCGAAGGATGCGTGAACTATGGATCATTTTCTCGTTTCCTGGTTTAGACTGTTCAATAGGTTTCCTGGGTTAGACTGTTTGATAGGTTTCCTGGGTTACCCTGTTTGATTTCCAGAATGAGAGAGGGACAAGAACATGGATTTGTCATCTGTTACTATCAGATAATGTGATGGAACAACTAGAGGCATGCCTCTAGTTGTGAAATTACCACTCAACTACATGAATAAATAAATAGCATATGACATGGTCATCATGAGCATATATACCTCAGCATGGATTGGTTGTTAAAAGAATTGAAACCTAACATTTACCTACCACATCCTGATTTTAGATTTGGATAACTGACAGTTTGCATTGTACAATTTGAAAGTTTTACTAATAGATGGTTGTTTGTAATATGACATTGTGAGTTATGATAAATTAAAACTGCTGTTGTTCTGATGATGATTCACAGTCTCACATATGCTTCTCTGGTTTACAATACTATATGCATGCTAGTTACTTCACTTTTAGTGCATGGATGGATGCCTCACTTTTGGTGATGTGCCGTAGCTTTAGCTTTGCTCTCTTTTGATCTTGTGAGCGCATGATCTGTCTTTGAATTCCGTGCATTTTGCTAGGCCTTTCTTTTTGTTAAGGATCATAGGATTCGGTAGTAGTACTCAAGTTTGTGCCATCATGTTTACGAGATCGAATCTTTTATGCTCCGTTTTACGGTGAGATAAAAATCATTTGCTTAACTTGTTCTTTGCTTCATGTCTTGTAGCCATTTGGTATTGCATTTTGATGCTAGCCATGTTCACACTGCCTCTATGAGTATCATGAAAAAGGAAAGGGAAACAAATGGGAAAAAAGAGAAGCAATTTGTGTGGTAGAACTTGAAATGGAGAGCATTTGAGTTACATATATACGTGCATATATAAGCGTTTTCATTTGGATTTTTATTCTTGTCAAAATTTATTTGCATGTTAGTTTCATAGTAAAAATTGGTTTTTGTTTTTATTACACGTGCTTTGTTTCTCATGCTTTACTTAGTAATTGAATAAGGCAATTAGTTATATATCATTGAATAACTTTAAATCTTCATAATATACCATTGGTGTCTCACTTTGGGTCCACATGTCGACCTCACACAATGAGTGACATCTTGTGAATTTTCTCTTGAATTAATGTTTGTCGACAATGAATTTGTTGTTCTTAAAGTATGTCAAAATGGCAATATAATATATGATGATGACATAATTTTACATTCTTTTGAAAAAATATGTATCGAGTAAAGGGTCTTGAACACGAAGGACATTTTATATAAACGATCCTAAAAATAGTCTTCTATTTGTTGATTCGCAAATTAGTTCTAATTAAGGATGGGTTTGATTGTTTTTTTTGGCGACGAAGGTTTTGAGAATTTCAAAAGACAACATTTTAGTTCTGAACTCTCTTATAAGAAAGAATTAAAGTTTTCTAAATTTTCTATGGACAAGAAAGGTTGGGCAACAAATCACAGCAAGTTTATTTCATTTAGGGGGCTATATATATGCTACTTTTTTTTTCAGTAAAACTTGTGCTAGACTGCTAACTAGCTCCAGCAAGCATTTTCTCTTTCTTAAGGTAGCAGATATAGCAATTTCTGTTATGATTGTGATCATGCAATTTGATTAATGTCGTCGTAGTATGCCATACCGCCGTCGTTGTCGTAGTATTACTAGTAGTTGCGGTAGTAGTAGTGGTAGAGTAGCAGTGGTGGTAGTCTAAGTAGTCGTAGGAGTGGTTGTGACATTGTTATATATATGTGGTTGGATATAATCTTGTGCATGTCGGCCATCGTGCCGTTCATATATATGTGCATGTCGGCCATCGTGCCGTTGGTTTTCTTGCAGGTTTTGGAAACCTCACCGTCAGGGAGGTGTCTTTAAATTTTGTATTGACAGCTTTATGTTTCTTTTTTGCAGAGAAGAGCCACGAGCGGGCGCCGAGTACCTCGGCGACCCGATCGCCTTCCTCGCCACGCTGGTCTGCTCACACCGCGTCGCCTCGCCATCGCACCGACCCGCCACGGCCCGCTTAGCCCGACTCCACCGCCACCCTAGGTATAACCCCTCTTCCGTATCATGGTCGTAGATCACGAACCCGATTAAGCGTCTCCGTTCGAAAGAGATACGGTTGGAAATATGCGAATATTTCCAAATCTAAAACCGTATCTGTTTGAATTGTCCACGTTTTTGGACAGACTGCGGATGCGTAGGTGGGGTTAGTTTCCATAGTGCTTTCGATCCGAGAGCGAGTTTGGCATCATCTCCTGTTGTTCTCCGGATACACACTCTCCCTAGCGGGGCGTGTATTTGGAGAACAATGAAGGTGCCGCCAAATTTGCCTCGAATAGGAGTAGAGCATGGAAACTAACCTCATCTACGGATCTCGCGGATTAGGACCTATCCTCACCTATTAGATAGTAGGAACGTCGTGTAGATGCAATTGATGTTTATATTACTCGCGCTATATATGTTAGAGGATGGAGGACCGTGAGTGGATGTACACGGGCAGCGCAAGTCGTGGTCAGTCACCAATGAATGGATCGACAAGACCGATGCTTTCTTGGAGCGGGCATTTGGCGTGGGCGCTAAAGGAGCGAGTAAAATTTGTCGTCCCTGCAAACAAATGTGCAAACAGAAAAGACAAACGAAGAAGGTCATGGGGAACATCTTTGGAAGAATGGATTCTGGCAGACTATACCCGTGGGTCTACCATGGTGAAGCCGATCGTATGAGAGAGGAGGTGGTGAGACCACGCGTCGAGGATTATGATCTCGTCTTTGGGGTAGCGTACATGTTAAATGACTATCACGAGGCACGATTCATTGAAGGACGTCGGAGGAGGAGCGAGAGGCAACCGCAAAGGCGTTCTCGACATGTTTGCCGCGTACGAAACCCCTTCACGGCCGGACAAAGGTTTCTCAACTGGATGCCATTGGACGATAATGGCGTTAAAGTCCCAAAGATAGCTTTGAGTCGAGGCGCCGATGGTATGTTGGCGATTATTGGCGGCCGCTTCGGAGGGTCACCTTACGCCAAAGAGCATGCACGAGTCACGAAACTCCTTCGTGCACTTAAGATGCCGTATGAGCGGATACATGCTTGCGAAGAAGTGCGTCCTATTTAGGAGCGAATACGTGGAAGCAAAGTCTTGTCCCAAAGTGTAAATCATCTAGGTTCTGGAGGTAGATTCTAGTGATGGCGGAAGAGGCGACTTGACATTCCGTGACAATCCTCGGCACCTTCCGTTCATCCGAGGATCCAACGGCTATACATGGTGAGGAATCCGAAGCAGATGACATGGCACAAAAATGGCAAACGATACAATCTGACGGATGGTACATGCATCCGATGGTGAAGCATGGACCCACTTTGATGGCATTCATCATGAGAAAGCTAAAGAGGCTCGTAATGTACGTGTTATACCGGCAAATGATGGGTTCAATCCTTATGGAATGATGGCTGCCCCATACACATGTTGGCCCGTGTTCGTTATCCCCTCAATCTCCCCGGCATGCTTTCAACGACGTAACGTATTCTTGTCGTTGATAATTCTGAACACCCGGGAATAATATGGGTGTGTTCATGGAGCCTGTGATTGATGAATTGGTCCGTGCTTGGGAGGAAGGGGTATGGACATACGACCGAGCTACAAAGAAAAACTTCAAAATGCATGTTTGGTACCACTACTCCCTGCATGACTTCCTGGCGTATGGGATATTCTGCGCCTGGTGTGTTCACGGGAAGTTCCCATGCCCAAAGATGCAAGGAAGGTCTGAGGTTCATTTGGTTGCAGAAGGGTGGCAAGTATTCATCGTTCGACAAACATCGGCAATTCCTCCCTCTTGACCATGCATTCAGACGAGACATCAAGAACTTTACGAAAGGTGTCGTAGTGATAGACCCTGCACCACCGATAATGACTGGTGCCGCGGTTCGTGAACAGATAGATGGTCTCGTGGTCAATCCAGAAGGTGGTTTTGTGGGATATGGTGAGCAACATATGTGGACTCATAAGTCGGGCTTGACTCGGCTCCCCTATTTTGATGACCTTCTCCTTCCACACAACATTGATGTAATGCACACTGAAAAGAATGTTGCCGAGGCACTTTGGGCAACAATCATGGACATTACTGACAAGTCAAAGGACAACGTTAAGGCTAGAGTGGATCCGCAGCGATATGCGATAGACCAAACCAACATATGAAGCCTCCTAGGCGGCGGCAAGACATGGAGAAGGCCTAAGGCCGATTTTGTCTTGAGCAAGCCCCAAAGGAGGGAAGTACTAGAATGGATCCAGACGTTAATGTTCCTCGATGGGTATCTGACTAATCGAGGAGGGAGTGAACTTATCTACTATGCGAGTCTTAGGGATGAAGAGTCATGACTACCACATATGGATTGAGCGGCTTCTTCCCATGATGGTTCGAGGCTATGTCCTGAGCATGTCGGCTAGTCTTTGGCGAGTTGAGCTATTTCTTTCGCCAGCTTTGTGCCAAGGAGTTATCTCGGACCGTGATTGCTGACTTGGAAAGAATGGCACCTGTGTTGCTCTGTAAGTTGGAGAAGATCTTTCCACCCGGCTTCTTCAATCCGATGCAGCATTTGATTTTGCACCTCCCGTACGAGGCACGAATGGGGGGGGGCCGTGCAGGGCCGTTGGTGCTATCCAATCGAGAGATGTCTAAAGGTTCTTCGAAAGAAATGTAGAAATAAATGCAAAATCGAGGCTTCCATTGCAGAGGCATACATTCTGGAGGAGGTGGCGAACTTCACAACAACATACTATGGTAACAACCTCCCTAGCGTGCATAATCCACCCCCTCGTTACAATGCTGGCGAAAATGAATCGAACCTCGGCCTTTTAGAGGGCAACTTCGGAAGCGCAAATGCATCGACCCCAAGACCTTGAATCATGAAGAGTGGCGCCATATCATGCTATACGTGTTGACCAACCTTGACGGTGGCACCGTACATGCGATAAGTTCTCAACGAACTTGTTAAATCTGCCGCCACTATTCTCGCATCCAACCCCTTGTTTCTCGTTAGTGCAGAAATTTCTTCATGAATTTCAAGCGTCAATCAAGGATCCTACCCCACAGCGGTAGATACCCTTCTTAGGCAGGTGCGGGAAATGGAATGCCCGATTTCATTTCTTGGTTCAAACGGAAGGTACTGTCAATTTAGCTCGTACTTAGTTTGACATTCCAAGTTACTCGTGCGTCGCGAATAATATAACGATGTATCTGCTTGAGCTTGCGGGGCGAGAGGATGCGTCTATGTGTGCCGAGTTGAGACAGGTTGCGATGGCTTTGCCTATAGGGTCGAGTCATTTTACGTTATGACGTGAATGGATATCGCTTTAGCACAACAAGCTACGAGCGAGTCGCCCAATCGAAGAACCACAAGTTCCGGAGTTTTTACGCCCGGCGTTGATGAGGTCGAGTATTATGGAAGAATTGAAGAAATATACGAACTCAAGTTTCATGGTTCCAAACCTTTTAATCCCGTCATATTCAAATGCCATTGGTTTGATCCTGAAGTAACGAGACGGACATATTCTAACCTTGGGCTAGTCGAAATTCGACAGGATTCCGTCTTACCAGGAGACGATGTCTATATTGTGGCCCAACAGGCCACGCAAGTTTATTATCTCCCATATGCGTGTCAAACCATAAGGCATCTTAAGGGTTGGGATATTGTGCACAGGGTATCGCCACACGGTAAAGTGCCTATCCCAAACGATGAAGATTACAACTTAGACCCAAACACATATGACGGAGAGTTCTTTCAAGAAGAGGGACTAGAAGGAGGTTTGAGATAGACTTAACCAAGCGATCGGAATGGAAGTAGACAATGAAACGGTTATTGAAGAGGACGCCGAGATGAGGTGCAAAATGTGAAGGACTTACAAATGCTTGAGCGATTACATTTAGACAATGACAATGGCAACATTGCTCATTCGGATAGTGTTGATTATTTCGACATGATTGATAGTGATGATGAGACTTATGATCCAAATTAATCCCGATCATGAAGATTATTTCTAATACATGTAATACTATGTTATTTTGTAATTACGCTTTTGTTTATTTTGCATCTCTTTCTAAGTACTTCTTGTTTATCTGTGCTTATTGGTTTACTCTTTTTAATTGCGGTGATTGAACAAAGATGGTGGGCGGTGGGATGAGAAGCTAACGCCCTTGTACCGAAGGACAAGGACCGCCGAACCGGGAGAGTAGGAGGAGGAGCAGCCGCAGGAGGGAGTCGCCGCCGCCGCCCGTCAAGCGTGAGGAGGAGGAGGAGGAGCAGTGCCCGGGAGGACGCCGAGGAGGCGCAGGAGGACGACAGAGGACGACGAGGAGGCGCAGGAGGACGCCAGGAGGACGAGGAGGAGGCGACAGCAGGGGTTCGCTTCCTCTAGTTCGCCGAGCGCCTACTTATGAGGTCCTCATGAGCCTCCCTCGTGACCGATACCTCTTGAGAGACGCCCACGATTCGACCCGAGGGGAAAAGTAAGTAACTTTAGATGTTATCACTACTTTATATGATATGTTGAAAATCAAAATAGAAATTAATAATTTTTCTTAATCACTTGGGCAGAATCGGGCGATTGTGGCGAGTGGAGGTGGTCACACACGCCAAGTCAATGGCATCCTCGGTCTTCGTGCAAGGAGCACTTCCTGCCCGGTTGAGTACGCCGGAGTGACGGGCCGCCTACTGCTTGACCACTATGCCGCCGCCCGATCTTGCGCAGATCGGGCCGCAGGTATTCAACAACAAGGCGGAGCGGTGAAGCAAGAGCGTGGGTAAGTCTTCCTCGCACTACATTGCTCAATACATCGATTCATTGGACATTCTTGAAATAATGAATGGATACATCGTGTTTGTATGCAGGATTTCTTTAGATGCCGGATCGACATGAGGCCGTAGGCGGATCGGTGGCTACCAAATGCTGCAAAAACTCGCGTCGGGGACATGCATTACGAGGCGCGCATCCAGGCCGTCGTAACTTACCACGGGAAAGAACGAAGGTCACCAAAAGGGACGCAAGAACCATGACGCTGACCCGGGACCAGTACCTGCAGGTAAATACAGAACATTAATACTGATTCCTTTTGAGATTAAGTAGGCTTAATTTCATCTTCTGATATGTCATGTACTTGATGGCGTGTAGATGATTCCTCATTGGTGCGCCACATCCCCGATCTTTGGGAACAGATGGTGCACAAGTGGTGCTCACGCGAGTGGAGGAGACGCACAACTTGTGCCGAGCGGCGCTTGATGATGCTGTGTAGCACACCATCAAGGTAGCCGCAACCTCGGCGGATACGCAGAAACATGGGTACGCCAATTCATTTATTTATTCTAACGCTCAATTTCGCATGATTTCTAATCATCTTCTTTTTTTCTCGCGATCGGCGTCACATGGTGGCCACCTTGCTCCATCTTCAAGGCATTTGCTATGGCCCACAAGGGCAAGGCGACGTCCGACGTCGACTACAACCCGGAGGACGGCCCGAGGCGTCTGACAGAATGCGACCGCCCACAACCGCCTTTAGTGAGTACACATCGATGGCAAGGGAGGTCCATGGGCCAGAGTACGATCCGAGCACCGAGGACCTTGATGGAGAAGTCGTCATGAGGGTGGGAGGAGGCAAGAAGCATGGGCGATACTGGATTGGCGACGGCGCAATCGACTCGGCCGCTACTCCCGCCTCTCAGATTCGAACAAGCAAGACGAGCACGAGCCCGCCATACGACCTCGGCGACACTTCACACCACCGTGGAGGCACTCGGAGGTTATTCCCGGTTTATTCGCTGCTCATTGGTTTTTTCATACCTTTCCTTTGCATTATTGTAACATTGGGGTGAATATATTGTAGGCCCAGCTGGAACAAGAGAGGAGGATACGGGAGCAGATGCAGGCGCAGATGGAGAGGGTGGAGGCCGAGCGGAGGCCGAGCAATGGAGGATGGCGGAGATTCTTCAAGACATGCAAAGTCTTGGCGCCACTTCTGGTGTAGCTCCGCCACCTTCGCTATTCGCTCCACCTCCACCTCCTCACTATTCTACTCCTGTGAGTATAAATGTTTTAGTTTGTATGTTCATGCTACGGTCAAACCTAGTGGAGTATGAAAGTTTTATTCATGTATGGTATATATTTATCTTGTCTCACACATGCAATCTCTTCTCCTTTGTGCAGAATCAATCGGCGGGATCGAACGATCCTCATGCTTCAGTGAATCCTTCACCAAATCAGTCTCATTGGCCATCTTGGTGATACTACTTGTGGTTGTTAATGGTACTTCTATTTGCAATTATGGTTGTAGATGATGGAGCACTTGGATTACTTGTGAAGTTATTTGTGATATATTGTGAGACATGTGACGTTTGTGATATATATGTGATGTTTGTGATATATATGTGCTGTTGATGATATATATGTGATGTTGATGATATATATGTGATGTTGATGATGTTTGTTATATATATTTTCTGCTTGTTTGGATGGGATGTAAAAACAATTAAAAAGGTTGTTTTCAAATACTTTGTCGAAAGTGCAATGACCATGACACTCGGCAAAGTGACCATTGCTTTGCCGAGTGCAAAGTCCATTACACTCGCAAACATCACAGATTTGCCGAAAGTGCCACGGGCTGTACTCGGCAAAGATGGCCTGCTTGCCGAGTGTCCTCCGGTTGCACTCGCACGACGCCACCTTTGCCGAGTGTTTGATTCAATGGCACTCGGCAAATCGGAGACCTTTGCCGAGTGTTTGACCTTGACACTCGGCAAAGCGGAGACCTTTGCCGAGTGCTTCACCTTGACACTCGACAAAGACGTCGTCACGGTAGCGCTCGCCGTCACGGCGACTTTTCTTTGCCGAGTGTTAGATTAGCACTCGGCAAAGCCTTTGCCGAGTGCACTTTATCGGGCACTCGGCAAAGGGGTCTTTGCCGATAAACTGTTTACCGAGCGCCCTTTGCCGAGTGTAGCACTCGGCAAAGCCTTTGCCGAGTGTATATCGGCCTGTGCCGAGTGCCTGAGGCACTCGGCAAAGAAGCTGTCTCCGGTTGTGAATGCCTTACATTTTCCTTATTACGAATCCTTTATGTACTTTTGTGTTCACAGTCTTGCCTCCATACGTACATGTAGCACGTAATCTAGCTAGCATGCACGACGCATATGCTGCTGCACTCGTATATTAACCTTTTTTTACACGAGTTAAAGGGACTATATTTAATTTCCGTCCTACTTTAAAGCACGCATGAAATTAAGTACAGTGACACTGAACTAGTAACTAAATCAATGAGCTGAGACTCAAACAACAAATTAATTAATATACCACAGAAAATTGTTTTGACATTTGCCCGGGCATGCACGGAGACGTGGTAAAATTAAAAGTAAACATCCATGCATGCATATGCGCGCAATCTTGCGACTTGGCTAGCTTCGTTGCTTAATTAGTTCGATCCGATGATTAAATTATTGAATTCTGTTCTGCAATTAACATGCATGGAAACATTAGCATAGCAAATGCATGTGTCAAGTACCTACCAAATTATGCCAGTAAATGTAAACATGACTCTTTGTTGGTTGGAACTTGAAAGTCTCATCAATCCTTTTACCCAAAATACTATTGAATTTTGGACACTATTGGCCCCCTAGACCACCATAATTCCAAATGTAGCCCCCTTACGTCTGAAATTCTATTTTTGCCCCCCTCAGCCCGCCTACTGTGTTATCGGATCACAAGAAGCCACCTCTCACAAGATCCGTGCATCGCAGCTACCACAAAGAGTAACTTCGTTTCGCCACCACACCGCAGAGAGGTCGGGGTATTGTAGCATGTGAAAGGTTTTTTTAATCAAAAATCCATTTAAGTATATTTTTTGGAGGAATTTATAAATATAGAAAATGAGCTCAGAAAATTATGAAATGTTTTGTGGAGCCTTCCGGCATAGTGTAATTATTTGTATATTTTTTTCAGAATTTTATCCATCTTGATTTTTTTCCCAAAAATTCATTTATGTATATTGTTTGTACGAATTTTCTAATATAGAAAATTAGGTCCAAACATTATGAATTTTTTCAGGCTCCTTACACAGTGAACTTGATTGTGTAATTTTTTTTTATAATTTTCTGAAATTGTCTCGACAAACTAAGGGTTTAGGTCTCGAAAATTAGGACGAAAGGTTTCGGAAATTAGGTTTTCATGATTTCATGTAACTTGGAATGTGGGAAGTTTAGTATCACATGATTAATCTAGGTAAGAGACACTCCCTCCTCTACACATCTGTCGCCCTGTCGCTGCTGTCCCCCCTTGCCCACAGTGCTCGCTTTCATGACATGCCAAATCTCTAGACCCGACTCCCAATTGATTCGCTCATGCGCCTCCACCGGCAAGGGTGTTGTGTGACGCTTCGCAGTGCCACACCGGTTGTTGAGACCTAAAAATACAATTCTGGACCCTCTGTGTATAGTGCACTAGTCCAGAATCAAGCTAGTGCACACAGTGTCAACATAGATGAATATTGATCCACACAAGACAAAATAATAGAATAAATGAGTAATTTGAGTAACAAATAACTGTTATGACCTTAAGGTCGAGTTTACACTTATTAAGCATCGCATGGCTGGTAATAATTGAATAAGCAGCAACGGAAGAAAATAAACTTCAGCAAAAACCTATCGATTCACCACAGACAACTGACTGGGATCAAGACCTAGCCATCAGCACCTTCGTAGAACTCCTCCTCAAAAGTGAGCGAAGACTCATCCACTTCTGTTGATTGATTATAGTAAGCATAAGTACACAACCGTACTTGCAAGTCATAGCACAGAATGCAATGTATACATGAAGGCTTATTCCAAAGAAATGGTTTCTGTGGTTCTTTTGCATAAAAATAGCATTTGCAATTAAATATGAATAATAAATTAAAACACAACTTAAAACAAATAAACAATATGAATTTAACAGTTGTTTTCAGAAAGAATCTTGCCCTGGAATAAATCACGGTACTAGTCTTAGTCTTGGTGAACTCCTTCTTCAAAATTCTCCGAAGAATCAACGTCTACTCGCAAACGAAGCAAATAAATAAATAACATAGAGAAAACAAAATCCAAAAATTAAATAAAAATCTCCGTAAAATATATATTGAATTTAGATGAATTTAGAAATTTGAATGGGCTCAATCGGAGTTCGGATGAAGAAGATATAGCTTTTGGAAGTTCTAAACCTAAAGAAAAACCTAAATTGAAATTTATGGAATTTCTTTATTTATTTTTCTACTAGAAAATCAGATTATGACACAAGCATGACATCAGCCATGGTTTTTCGGCCGAAAAGAAAAATAAATAGAAAATAGAAAATCTCATAACACGTGGGATCCACACATCATTGAGATGACTCATGGTGGACTAGATCCACCGAGCTTTGGATTTGAGGGGTTTAGGTCTGCCACGCGTACGCACATGTGGCTGCTGATGTAGTGCCATGCAGGACGACTCACCCGCACATGCGCTGTTGTGGCGAGCCATGTGGACGGACACGTCAGCTTCACTGGCGATAAGGTTGGGAAACCAAAGGCTCCAGTGAACGGTGGTGAGTGGTACCGGCTGTAGAGGAGGTTATTGCGAACCTACAGGTGCACTCCCAGTGGTCGAGGACAACGGTGATGGCCGGCGGCGAGGTTGAAATGGAGAAGAAGGCTCGAGCGTTGTCGGACTTGAGCTTCGGCAAGGTACTGGCGACGGGGAAGTGCGTTGGAGGGAGGTCTGGTGACGGTGGACTCAGCAGTGAAGTCGACATTATCGAGGTGACCACGGCAACGGCGCAATTCGCAAAAATGACAACCTCGGCTGAAACCCTAGAACTCCAAATTGCGACGGCACTAAGGCTCAAGGGGCGAAATTGATCGGGGGCTTTGGATGAGGGAGCAAGAGTGACATCAGGGTCCTATTTATAGGGTGAGGGCTAGCCGGATTAGGTAGAACCCTAAAAGTGTCCGAAACGAACACGAGCGAAAATCCCGACTTTGAAGGGGATACGGGATCCGATTTTAACATATTTGGACACAGGAGAGAAATAGATAAGATCCAATGCGAAATCCCGAGGTAGTTTAATTGGAGATTGAGTTTTGTCGGACGAAGCTTGAGCTTCGACCATGGCGTTGTTGGACGCGACACACACGCGGAGAGGATGAGCGAAGGTAGGGGACGATGACGCACGCGGGGCCACCTGGTAGAGGGAGAAGGAGGCGTGCACGAGCAGGCTGGCACGAGCGGCGATTGGGCTGCTACGTGGGCCACGCATGGGAAAAAGGTAATTGGGCCGAAGAGATTCGGCCCGGTTGGATTTCTGAGATTTAAATCACATTTTCCATTTTATAAATACTAGTAAATCCAAAAGGCAATTAGAAAATAGCAAATGAACTCGAAAAAATTCTAGAAAAATTTAGAAAATATATCCAAGCACATAGAACCCAAATAAAATAGTTTTGACAATAATTGATGTTGACATTAATCATATTAAATAGTTTTGATATTAAAAGTCCATATTAAGCTTTGAATTAAATTCAAATAAAACTCTTGGTTAAATTTTCCAACTACTAACTATTCAAAAGATTTTGAAAGCTCAAAAAATTGGGATGTTACATTGGTGTTAAACCGAACATATTAGAAACCCTTCCTGCAAACATGTGTGGTCCATTTAAATACATATAAATGCATACTTCAAGTGCATATAAATACATACTTACTGCATATACAAAAGATACGAATTACTTACGACCCCTTCCTACAAATTATAAGTTGTTAACTAAGCAGACAATTGGAACAGACATATTAGGAACCCTTTTTTACAGCCAGACACAAGTTTTAGCAGGTGTCATAGCACTATAGCTAAAACCTAAACCACCAAGCCAAACCTATAAAAAGCTTATTATAGTAAGTAGAAGTTGATTGTTAGCCCCGAGTGCTAACTTCTTATTGTCTGTAGCACATAGCCAAAAGGAGATTATCATATGCTTCCTAAAACCCTCTACTGTCACGCAACATAGGGCAATAAATCTTCTAGTGCCCGACCTCACCGCAGTAGAATTTCCATAGTGGATTCTAAACTCACGTATTGAGTAGTAATTCATATCAATTGTGTAAAAAGAAAACATCTCTTCACAACTACTCCGTACATCTTAATAAATAAGGTAATAGCATAGGGAGGTATAAAGGAACTAACTAGCATTTGTGATTTTTATATATTCTCAAGGGTACGAAATCTGTTAGACTCACAATAACATTTTGTAATCGTCGTATGTTGTTGCAGTGCGGTAAATTGCTAAAGAATTTTGTGAGGACGATTGAGGTAGCAATGATTCGTAAGTAGGAAGGTAAGTGATATTGTGATGCGCCAGGAAATTCATACACGATGGAGAACTTGGGAGAAATGGCGCAACGATAATAACATGATAGTTGATCCGACAAGGGGGCTTACATAGCACGTAGGCTAACGAACCAAGTATGGTACACACATGTCTTACACATCTGTGCCTCATTGCAATGGAGGCATGTTACTCTTAACTCCTGAAGTTTAAAGCTTCGTCCTTAGTTTTTAGCAAATACACATAGCAGTAGCGTGTTGCATCCCATTTCCCATTGTAGTATATGGCGTTGTAGCATAACAAGGCCAAGGTGGCTTAGGACAGTTCTTGTACCAGTGTCCTTCACCACATCGAAAGCAATTGTTTGATTGAGTAATAGGGCTGATGGTACCAGTAGGTGGCATGGGTGATTTCGTTGGTGTTTCCAATTCTACCATAGAAATAGGTTTGTGTAGCATACTTGGTGATTCTCGAGCGGCTACAACAAAGGGTGTAGGGTGAGCAAGTGCCAAGTGACCGTTGGGTACAATATTATCGTCAGCAATGTCAAATGGCCTTTCATCATCTTCAGGTTGATCAGGATTGACTGTTCTGTTTTCATTTTTCTCTCACATGTTAACCAAATTGCGCTCATTATATAGGTTCCTTATTAAATGCATTGTACTGCAAATGATCATTCTCCCTTGGATTGTTGTTTCCAGTTTGTAGTGGTTCTTCAGCAGCAGTGTTGACTAGCACACAGTAAGGGCATGCACCATCTCTTTCGAGAAGGTTGATTGCCCGATCCCTTCGACTCGACTAGGTCATTATCCGATTGTGGTCGAACCCACCATCAATAACTGTCGAGTAAATCGAGTGTTGATTGATGGTGGGAGCTCGTTAAACATTTTGTTGACGAATACGCTGGACGAGATGCAAGTACCCAGGACTAAGGTAAGACCGGTAAGATATACATTTCATGGTATTATACCAGGGTCTTCGGCAAAACCCATTGGTCAAATTCCTCTTCCTTTAACATTTGGTACACCAAGTAATTTCAGGACGGAGAAGATCTCCTTTGATGTGGTCGATTTCGATACGGCATATAACGTCATACTCGGACGACCAGCTTTGGCAAAATTCTTAATGGCAACTCATTGTGGGTATCAATGTCTTAAGATGCCAGGTCTCAAAGGAGTGATCACAATTTATTGTGATAAGAATATGGCGCACACATGTGACCGTTGATCCTCGAGATGGTGGGTCGATACCATTTCGGGAAGAAAAAAGGCGACCTTCCGACCAAGAGCTCGAAGCCTAAAAGTCGCGCCAAGCCGAACGACCAAGTCAAAGAGGTTCCTCGATCGAGGAACCTTCAAGACCGCTTGCATCGGGGATACTTCCGACCCCAAGTAGGAAGACGCCCTCATCACTTTCCTCTGAGCAAACGCAGATGTCTTCGTGTGGCAAGCATCCGACATGCCCGGAGTCCCCAGGGAAGTGATCGAGCATAGGCTAGCTCTACGGCCTAACAAAGTACCCGTAAAACAAAAATTACGGAGATTTGCCCCTGATCGACGAGATTCTATAAGGTCAGAATTGGACAAGCTACTTAAAGCATGCTTTATAAGAGAAGTCAACCACCCAGAGTGGTTGACCAACCCGATAATGGTTAGGAAGTCTAACGGCAAGTGGCGAATGTGCGTATACTTCACTGATCTTAATAAAGCTTGTCCAAAAGATGATTTCCCTTTACCTCATATCGATCAGTTGGTTGACTCTACTGCTGGTTGCGAAATATTAAGTTTTCTAGATGCATATTCTGGCTACCATCAGATTAATATGTGTCTAGAAGATGAAGAAAAGACCGCATTTATTACCCCATTTGGTATATTTTGCTATGTCAAAATGCCATTCGATCCTAAAAATGTCGGCGCTTCTTTTCAACGCTTGATGCAATCGACTTTTTTCACCTCACTAGGCCGAAATCTGGAAGCCTATGTTGACGATCTAGTCGTAAAAAGTATCAAACAACTTGATCAAGTTTCGGACTTGCAGGAGACGTTTGACAACCTCAGAAAACACCGCTTGAAACTCAATCCTGAGAAGTGTGTGTTTGGAGTCTCTTCAAAAAATTGCTTAGATTCCTCGCTCAGACGAGGATCAAGCAAATCCTAAAAGATAAAAGCTATTGTTCAAATGCGCTCTCCAACCACGAAGAAAGAAGTCCAAAAGCTCACAGGGTGTATGGCGGCTTTAAGTCGTTTCGTAGCACGACTGGGGGAAAAAGGACTACCTTTCTTTAAACTTCTAAGGAAACACGAGGGTTTCGAGTGGTCGGAAGAGGCAAACACCGCTTTCGAGGATGTCAAGAGATATCTTACGAGTGCTCCTGTTCTGGTTTCCCCGAAACTAGAAGAGACGCTCTTAATTTATTTAGCTGCCATGCCATAGGCAGTGAGCGTAGTACTAGTTGTAGAACGTGAAAGCGTTCAACGACTAGTGTACTACGTAAGTGAAGTTTTGTATGGACCTAAGGAGCGTTACCCTCAGGTCCAAAAACTTCTCTATGCCCTCCTCATGTCTTTGAGGAAACTGTGGTATTATTTTCAGGCGCACAAGATAATTGTGCCGTCTGAGTTTCCCTTAGGAGTGATCCTCCAGAATAGGGAAGTAGCGGGACGCATGTCTAAATGGTTAGTAAAACTTGAGGAGTTCGACCTCTATTTCGTGTCCCGAACGGCCATTAAATCCCAGATCTTGGCAAACTTTGTCGCCGAATGGACAAATCCTGAACCTGTTCAGGATCCCAGTACGATACCCACGACAAGTGGACGATGTACTTTGACGGGTCACTTACTTTAAGTGGCTCGGGGGCTAGGGTGGTCCTAGAATCTCCTAACGGAGAGGCCTTAAAGTATGCCATACAGTTAAACTTTCAGGCCACTAACAACGTGGTAGAATACGAAGGTTTACTAGCCGACATACGAGTTGCGAAAGTGCTAGCGATTCGACGACTACTCGTGAGAGGAGACTCTCAACTAGTCGTGAATCAGGTCGGAAAACAGTACCAGTGCTCTAATCCGACCATGTCTCGGTACTTATCGGAGGTTCGAAAGCTTGAAAAGCATTTTTTCGGTTTCGAGGTACAATTTATCCCTTGAAAGGATAATTTTCTCGTAGACCAGCTTGCTCGGATAGCTTCTTCCCGATCACAAGTACCAAAAGGGGTCTTCTTGGAGCAACTCTAGAAGCCGTCTCTGGTGGATACACCAAAGACATCTCCTATAGAGACAGCCTCTCTAGATTACGATGATACTTGGATGGATCCCATCTATAAGTATCTTTAGATGGGTTCCGTACCCAATGACAATCTCGAAGCAGATCGTTTATCCCGAAAGGCCAAAATGTATACTTTGACCGAAGGAGTCCTTTATAAACGAGGTACTCAAGGGGTACTCATGCAATGCATACCGCAGAGAGAAGGACTAAACCTCCTTCACGACATATATGGGGGCATCTGTGGAACTCATACTTCCTATAGAACATTGGTCGGAAAAGCCTTTCGACAAGGATTTTACTGGCCAACAACCCTCTACGATGCCAAAGAGTTGGTTAAGAAATGTGTACAATGCTAGTTTCATAGCAAGCAAATACACCAACCAGCTCAGGCATTACAAACGATCCCTCTATCTTGGCCTTTTGCGACCTGGGGTCTCGATATCCTAGGACCGTTCCCAAGGGCTCCAGGAGGATTCGAGTTCCTTTTTGTGGCTATTGATACGTTCACAAAATGGATTGAAGCCGAACCTGTGACTGGGATAGCAACAGAAACCGCAAAACGGTTCATGATGAAAAGCGTGATTACTCGGTTTGGAGTTCGAAGTCGAATAATCACAGATAATGGTAAACAATTTTCGAGCGCAAAATTTCAGGAATTTTTGTGACGAGTTGGGTACTAAGCTCATTACGCCTCATCGCCCATCCCCAAAGCAATGGGGCAATCGAGCGAGCGAATGGCCAAGTAATGCAGGAATTAAACTCGAGTCTTCGACCCGACTTGTTAAGCGCCAGGCTTGGGTACAAGAATTACCCTCAAGATATGGGTAGTTCGCGACGATCGCCACGGCAACAGAAACACCTTTTTTTTTCCTAGTATTTGGTGCCGAAGCCATGCTTCCGCCAGAACTAAAGATCAGGTCTACAAGGGTCGAGAGTTTCAATGACTCAGCCTAAGAACAACTTGGAGCGAATGACATTAACCTACTCGAAGAGAAGAGAAATCAGGCCTTAATCCGCTCAAATAGCCTACCAAAGAAGCCTCGCACAAATACCACGATCGTAAGGTCCAACCTCGCAGCCTTGCTGTACGTGACTTGGTATTGAGGAAAATTCAATCCTAGTCTAATTGGAACAAACTTTCCCTCAAGTGGGAAGGTCCTTACACAGTAGTCGAAGTTATGCGTCCAAGCTCGGTACGACTAGCAATGGAAGACGGCAGGGTTCACTCTAATTCTTGGAATATCGACCAGTTACGCAAATTCTATATGTAATCGATCAACCATTCAATAAAGCATCAGGTTCTTTCTATCTTTATTGTTTTACTCTGAGTAGCGCTTTGACAATTTTTTCGACCATACCTCGGTCGCAGTTCACTCTTTACCAGCCTCCTAGTCGTGAGCTTTTCCACGACAATACACTGGTCGTAAGACATTCTACGACTAGTACCCAGGCCATCTTTACACTGGTCGAAAGGATGGTAACATCAACTAGTCGAAGCATTTCCTCTCTGCACGTGGTCTCGCCCACTAGAAGGAACTTCCTAGAGTCGACTCATTCCTCCCTTTTTTTACCAACACAAAGAGCTTGGGTTCAAAACATGGTTGAAATAATGTCAAGCCAACTCTTAGTACCTTAGTTTATTTCTTCATCCTTTTTTTTTTGAAAAATAAATTAAGTCGAGTACACTTTCCAAATTTGCTCGACTACTTTCAACAAACTCGGTTTGTTTTAACTGGTCGGAGAAAGTTGCAACACCTAGTCGAAGACTTTCCTCTCTGCACGTGGTCCTGCCCACTAGAAGGAACTTCCTAGCGTCGTCTGCTTTCTAACTCTTGCTACCGTGAGCTTAACCTATTGAGTGCATTGAAACAAATTGAACAAATTTTTAAAGGAACTCCAGACGTTTATCTAACTCAAGTTGACCATTCTTGATTTGATTAGTATGGTCAGAGATGGTAACATCACCTAGTCGAAGCCTTTCCTCTCTGCACGTGGTCCTGCCCACTAGAATGAACTTCCTAGTGTCGACTCGTTCCTACTCTTTCGACCAGTGCAAGGTAATCGTGATTGAAAAGCTATAAGTTAGTTAAACCTCTCTTTTTTAGAAAACCCATTGAACACTATTTACTCGGTTTATCTAAATAAACCAAGCAAATAGTCGGGGGGCTAGGATAACGTTATTAATTTGACTTCAATTCTTAGTCTTGCTCTTTTTCCATTCATTATGTTATGAGTTACTAACTACTCGACAAGATGATTTTCAGGAAGAAGGAAGGATTATATATCAACATCAACAAAAATTTGTTTTTACAGGACCCTGATACATACTACTCTGGTGGAGGAGATCTTATTTCCATACCCTCTGTGATTGCCTTAGCGACCGACTACATTGTCGCCATTAGCTGATCCGCCTCTGCCTCATAGCAAGGGAAGTCATCTATGATGGATTGCAGATTAAGGTTGGGATCACGAGATCTAAGGTTTGTTAAGAAAAATCTTATACTCTCTTGAGCTGTATCCTTTATCGATTCAAATTGGTTAGCCCTCAGAGTAGTCACCAACTCTTGCAAAGTTCCGACTTGTTCGCCAATGGTACTCGAGTGAGCAGACAGCGTGTCGTTACGAGGAGTAATCCCCTCAGCATGAAACTCACTAAGTACATTGTTCAAGAGTGAAATGTTGTCTTGAAGATTGATCTTCAAAGCCTTCATTCCCTCCTGATCGCGAGTCAAAGCCTCGCGAAGTCGTTTTGGTTGTACTACTTGTTCTGAAAAGAATAAGACCAGTAAGATAAAATGACATCGAGAGGAAAACACAATCAATGATAGGTAAAGATTTGCTTACCAACTAGTTGAGAATCCAACTTCTTGACTTCTTTGGCATGAGAGGCAACATCCTTTAGGTGGCGCTGCTCCCATGTCTGGACCTCTTGATCTTTCTCTGAAGAGGAATGAGAATCAGAAAAAGAAAAGAATGTCGAAAGGGGTCTTAAGTTCAGCACTTACCGATCAATCGTCCCTGCAACCTTTGGTTTGCATAGTTTGCCTCCTGAAGCTTCTTCTGGAGGTCTTCAACCTTCTCACTTAGCTTTTTATTCTTGGCTCTCCCAAAGTCGAGAGAATCGGCTAAGGACTTCTCGTCACTCTTGAGCCTGCAAAGGGAAAGGGTAGACGTCAGCATAGTTCCTAGTCGTAAGTTCTTCTGTGACCAACTCCTTGTCGTAAGTCTTTCTACGACAATATCCTAGTCGTAAGTTCTTCTACGACCAGTTCCTTATCGTAAGTATTTTTATGGCAGTACCCTGGTCGTAAGTCCTCCTACGACTAGTACCTAGTCGTAAGATCTTCTACGACAAACCCCCGCAAGTGCTGTGTAAGTGGTCAAAACATAAAAGGCTACAAAAAGCAACTACTTACCACCTCTCAGCCTGCTCGTAGAGTTCCGCTTTTTCCTGTCACAATTGGACAAGTTGCATGTTGTATTCAACAACAGTAATAATTTGCTCCAATGCTCTCTACATAAAAGAAAAACAATTAGAAGCGAGAAACAATATGAGTGCAAATACCGATCAACAGGTACTTACATTCATTGCCCTCCGCGCAAACGAAGACACTACCCTCGTGGGGTTTCTCAGTTCATCGATCTCTCGGACTCGGTCCTACCACACCTCTTTGAGACGTGCGTCATCAAAAACATCCTTTCCATCAGGAATATTTTTGGGGTGAGGGACACGAGCACGAGATCTGAGAGCAGAAGATCCCACAATGGAAGATGGCTCAAGAACTCGAGGCGGTTAGCATATTCTTCATCCTCTCGATTCGGTAATGCCGCCTCCTCGAGGACCTAGAGGAACGCCTGCAAAGAACCTCCTTCCCAAAGACGGTGAATTGATGTTTCACCCCATGGCCGGATGTCTCGCCGCTACCATCTTCACCCTCGTGATCTACGATCGCCTCTAGTGGTCGAGCCACCTCTGACCCTACGACCACTCTAGTAGTCGTGGCCGAGTCAGCAACAACGACACCCTCCACCATTTGGACGGTGGTTGACTCTTCGACCACCGCCTCTGCTGTTTCTTCGCCTATCGAAGAAACTGCAGTGGGTTCCTTGGCAGGAACGTCCTTAATGATAAAAGGAGCCAAGTTAAGATCATAAAAAGAAAAACATGATCAGGTGGTAAAAAGCAAAAGGTAAATGTTGTCCTTACACTTTTTGTCTCTTCTTGCGTACCTCCGAGTGTCGGACTTGATCTTAAGCTTGGGAAAAACCCTCCCTAAAGAAGGTTTCTTCGACTTTTTCTCAACCACGTCTGGTCGAGACTCAAGTTGAGGAACAGCCACGACCATGTCTGATCGTGGGGGCTTGATCAAGCACCATTTCTCCTTGAGCCTCTTGGCTCTCCGGTTGGCCGAGACCTGTCTCGACTACCTCAACAACAGCACTGTCCTCAACCACGGGCACTGCTGGTGTAGCAGTCTTCTTCACAAAAGACATGAAACTCTTCCAGTTCTCCTTTTCTAGTCGCTTGATAAAGCCGTGAGAGGCAGAAACTGCAAAGGTTTTACTATCATAATAGAAGGGTACCTTGGTCTTGGGGGCCTTGGGTTTGAATACTTCAGCAATTCCTGCCGCGATTGCTTCCTCTGTAGCAATTATTTCCACCGCAGGATTAGCAGAAGGTGCAGACGCAGTAGCGAAGCTCGAGCTTGCTCCATCCTTGGTAACAGCCTACACAAGCCTCCTCCCCCTAGTCTGAGGAGCATCTACTTGCCCAACAGCAGGGCTTGAGCTCGAGCCTCCCTTGTCGGCGGCCTTAACAAGCCGACGTCTCTTAGCCAGGGGAGAAACAAACTACTCTACAGCCGCACCAACGACCATCAGTTCGACTTCTTCATCGTCCTGACGGTTCTCCTTGCCTACTTCCTGTAGAAATCAGAAAGAGAGATATTATAAAGCCGTTGTAAGTTCTTCTACAACTATCACCATGTCGTAAGATTTTCTACGACAACCCCCTGGTCGTAAGTTTTTCTACGACCAGAACCTGATCGTAAGCCTTCTTATGATCAGTACCTAGTCATAAGTTCTTCTATGACTACAAAGTCCTAAAGACGAAATCGACTCTTGATTACCTTTATGCGCTCCACCTTGTCCTCTAGAGACAAGTCAGCCAGAATCAGAGGTGCCACAACATGGGCTCGGGTCTTCTCACGATGAGCTTGACCCGAGCGCCTATCTCCTCTAGTGAGAGGTCCTGCAGGATAAGAGAACCTTCAAGAAGCCTAATTTAAAACTAACGTAAAGAAGGCTAAAGCTCAAGGTTTACTTACCCTCCGCGTAGTCCCTCGTCAGGTCCGTCGGGCCCGAGTACCTCCACATCTGATGAGCCCTCTTCTTCAGAGGGCTGATGTGGTGCGTGATGAAATCCTTTACCATGTGCTATCCGGTAAGCCCCTCTTCCTTCAAGTCTACAATGGCTCGAATGGAAGGGGTGATCCGGCCAAGATCTTTGGGAATCGAATCTCAAGTGGGAACCTTCTCGGCAGGCTTCCCAGCAAAGGAGAGGCTGTCCTCATTGGTTATCTCCCAATATAACCACCTCTTCTTCCACCCCGACCACGATGACCGGGTAAACATCTGAATATACTCCTTCGACTTCCCGTCATGGAGCTTCAGACTACAACTACTGGCAATTCTGACTAATTGAGTCATTCCGTAGTAGTACCGGAACAACTCCAGGTCAACCGGAATCCCCAGGTAGGCTTCCCAAAGGTACACGAACACCCCCAACATCGTGATAGAGTTGGGAACGAGATTCACCAACTCCACTTGGAAGTATTCGAGTAGCAATGTAAGAAAGGGATGAGCGGGCAATCGAAGACCACACTCACAGAATGCCTGGAAGACAGGGATTTGCCCAATCTCCTCAGACAGCCAGTGCTGCCTGGCGGCCTCAATCCACTTCACGAACTCCTCCTTCGGGATCTTCTCGGAGTTGACCAAAGCCTGGATTTTGGTCGCATCCATCTCCGATTCGGCCCACAGGGAAGCGGCTCCGACCATTTCTCCCAAAAGTCGAAGATTTGGATGTGGAAGGATTGAAGAATAAAGCTTGATTTGGTCGGCAGCGGAGAACTCGAGAGTTCGAACAACAAGAACAATTTGGGGGAAGGTAAAGGACCTTATCCTCACCCACGGTGAAAATTTATAACCGCACGCCTAAAGTTGAAAAGACGTGGCTACCCAACAGCTTGCTAACGCCGAACCGCTCCAACAGACAAGGGTAAGGGAGTCGATTGGGACTCTTAAATTTGTCTGCTCGAGGAAGTTAGGTCTGCTTACACCTCGCGAAATTACCTTCTTGACCAAGTCCTTTTCGTCAAAACGCAACAAATGATCGAAAAGATCCTACTTCCAAATACAAGATCGCGACCACTCTAAGGATCAAGTAGATCTCCCATGACCACCTTGTAAGTCGCAAGATTATTCCACAACTTTCTTGACCAAGTAAATTTCTAGTCAATGAAACACCAAATCGAAGAGTTCTTCCTTCGACCATTTCCCTCATTTACCACTTCATCGTCGTAAGACCATCTAACGCACCTTTTCCAAGTAAGTTATTTTCGCTTAAGTCAGGGGCTAGATGACGAGGATATAATAATTTTATTTTATTATATATCTATAATTCATATTATGGATAATAATGACGTCATATAACTCTTGAGTATACCCCTTAATATTCATAAGGGAGAAGCTGGAAGTCGTAAGTCCTCCTACGACAACCCTGTAGTTGTGGGTCTTCCCACGACTACCCTATAGTCGTAAGCCCTTCTACGACTATCTCGTGATCGTAAGCTCTACTACGATCGATCTGTGGTTGTAGGCTCTCCTACGACCACCACCTGGCTGTAAGCTCTTCTACGACCAATCCTTAGTCGACAAGATTCACAGACGTAGGCCTAGTCGATCAGGGAATCTCATGTACCGTATCCAAGGATATGAGCAATCAATTACGCTATTATTCCCTGAAATAACAGCACGACTTAACTCCTTGTTATGGTGATAATTGCCTAGCAACGTGGGAACGTTACAACTCCCGTAATAACCTCCGGTAACGGCTCCACGACCTGGTGCGTTAATGTGACCTTTATACTGAAGATCCAACAGTGCACCCCGGAGACAGTATAAAAGGCAAGGATCATCAGGACAAAGGGGGAGGAAGAAAGAAGAAAAAGAGATCATTAGAAGCAGAATACTCTAGTCTTTGGTCCTATCCCGTAATCCAGCATACTCAATACATACACACAGGAGTAGGGTTATTACTCTCTCAGGAGAAAGCCCGAACTTGTATAAAAATCCCCGTGTCTCTATCTCTGTGTGATTTTGAGCCTAAAGGAACCCCCGAATCAAACAATCTTTATGTAAGTTCGGTCCTAAAACACCGACAGGCTGCCTATGGAAGGTAATTGCCAAAAGCCTTCTGTTCCCTTCTGCACATGTGATATATTACATTTTGTACCTTTAACTGTGGGATCCCTTGAACTGTTGTTACGATTGTGATGTATCCACTAGTGGCAAAAACAAAATTCAATGATCAAGGGCCACCTTTCCCACCGCCCGTCTTCCCTCCGCACATCTGTCGCCCCGTCCAGAATTCTCGGCGCCAACGCTTCCGGAATTCCCTGTGCCAACGTCGCGGCTCCTCCTTTGCTTGGCTTTAAATACCAAACTCTCGTAGTCGCTCTTCGCTCATCTCAATTGCGTTTCGCTTCTCGTTCTGGCGCTTGTCGCTTAGGACTTAGAGAACGTAACATAATTACTTTTTTTTGGTGAGATTAATTATTTGTTTGCTTCTCGTCATAGCGTATCCGATCGCTCGGGCGCACTCCATACCAACGACGTGAGTTATGCAGAATTTACATTCTTGTTACGTTTTTCACTGTACGGTACACCTACATCATGGAATCGTAGGACATGGATGACTTCGACTTATGACACCAACGTGGGGAGTCCCGAGACAAGGGGAAGGGGAAGGCTCCTACGACAGAGCCTAACCGCCATAGCATCTCTGGTCGCCCGGACACACTCCATATCGATGACATGAGTTATGCAGAATTTACATCCTTGTTACATTTTTCACTATACGGTGTACTTACATCATGGAATCGCAGGACATGGACGACTTCAATTTACGACACCGACGTGGGGAGTCCCGAGACAAGGGGAAGGGGAAGGCTCCTGTGATAGTAGCTGGCCGCCATAGCGTATCTGGTTGCCCGGGTGTACTCCATATCGATGACGTGAGTTATACAGAATTTACATCCTTGTTATATTTTCCACTGTACGGTGCACTTACATCATGGAATCGTAGGACATGGATGAGTTCGACTTACGACACCGATGTGGGGAGTCCCAAGACAAGGGGTAGGGGAAGGCTCCTGTGACAGAGCCCAACCGCCATAGCGTATCTGGTTGCCCGAGCGCACTCCATATCGATGACGTGAGTTATGCAGAATTTACATCCTTGTTATGTTTTTCACTCACTACTACAAAAAGACTAATACTGGACGCCTCATCACAGAAGGTTGACCAAAACCGTTTGTATTACATGCAACCAAAGATGGTTCATATTGAAAATCGTCTGTGTTACTGACTATGCTAAAAATCGTCTATGAAGAGGTAGTATCACAGACGATTCATATTAAAAACCGGCTGTGATACTTCATAGACGGTTCTGAACACGAACCGTATGTGATAATTGTACTTCACAGACATTTTTTTAATTATAACCGTCTATGGCAATATCGCTTCAGCTTGGTGTGTTTCTTCATCGCCGTTGTCGCCGATGCGTCTCTTCGTTGCATCAATGCTGCTTTGGCTCCCCAATGCATCTATTTGTCTCACGCGCCGAATTTATTGCTTGTTTTATAAAAAAGATCATCTGCCATCAAAGAGATGATCATCCCGGCCCACATATAACTCTATACTTCTAAAGCAGAAATATGGCTCCCTCTCAGTCTGTTTCCTTTTCTCTGGCATTGATTACCTACCTGACCATACTATACGAGCGCCTCTCTGGCCGTACGTTGGCGGATGTTGCGGAAGAACACTGTAATTTCAACAGTGTCTTCACTCCTCTATCCGAGGATTTGCTGGAGCAGGTGATGGCCACCTTCCGCCGTATTGACATCCTCCTCTGCTACGTCTTCCGGGTGATCTCCCACTTCCGGCGAGTTTACCGTGTTATCGACGTGGTCCTCCATAACGATGTTGCACATCTCCAGGAGGCTTGGCGTCACTTGGGACTACTTAATTGAGGCGGCGGGCAACCGAGTCGACCATGTCGAGACCCTCAAGCAAGGGAAGAGAGCCTATGGGCTCAATTCTTCTTGATTCAACAGTCTGAGGGTCCGTGGGAGATACTCGAACGAGCGCGCCAGCAGGTCGACGCATTTTGGGCTTCATTCGCTGATGATCAGGAACCGTCCGATGCTGACACCGCCGCCTATCAAGTTTTGAAGATAGAGATAGCAGCCTACCTCCGCCACTAGAAAAACTTTGTCTATTTAGGTTTCTACTTCTTTTAATCTTTGTAAGAAGCGACTGGCGACACTGTTTGGCCATATGAAAATTCCAAAATGAAAAAAAATCTAGTTTGGAGGTGAAGTTACTATATTATATGTTGAATTACTATATATATAAGACGGTTTAGTGGAACAAATTAATTAATTATATCCAATCTGTGATATGTATCATAGTTAAAGCAAATTTTCAGTAGTATTTAAATGACAAAATTGACATATAAACATGTAATTTCTTCATGTCATGTAAGTGTATACATGATGATATGCTCAAAACATAGAACTTGAGAACAACCATATCATAGACGGTTCCATAATAGAACCGTCCGTGATATGGGACATATCACGGATGGTTCTATTATCGAACCGTCTGTGATATGGGACATATCACGGACGGCTCTATTATGGAACTGTCTGTGATAACTATCATTGATGTTTCCATAATAGAACCGTTTGTGATATCTCTTTATTAGTAGGAGCCCACTAGGGTTTGCGGCCACCCTAACTCGTCACTCCCCAACGCACTTACTCTCGTCGTTCCCCTCCCCACCCGAGTGCCCTGACCTCGACGCCGCCGCCCGACCCTGTCGCTGACGCCGCCCATCTTCCCATTGCCACCGGTTGTGATACCACGCTGCACTGCACAAGACACTCTTACGATAGGACTGTCTTGTGCAGTGTCAGGGTTGTGCCACAACTACGGTGGCTCCGCCACCCAATCCACTGGGCTTAGCCCCGCGTGTCGCCTGTGCCGCCACCTGCACGTACTGCCTACTCGTGTCCCTGGCTTGGTTCTCTAGTGCGGCCCGCGCCTGCTTGACCTCCTGCGCTCGGGCCCTGGCCCCCCTGGCATTACTTTCCCTATCCTCTCTCTATTCTCCTCTCTGTTAGCTTAATGTCTTTGGTTGAGTTTGATTTTTATGCTTGAGCCTTAAGTTGTGCCCTGATGTTTGTGTGATTTATGCAAGGTGAAGGAGATGGATGAGGGTTGTGCTGGTGGTGGGGTCACCGCCGTGGTTGTGCTGTACTAAGGTATCACCCTCCCTTACTCCCTCTCTGTCTCTACCCCTGCTCTATGTGATGAAAATGGCTAGTGCTCTGTGATGAAAGTGGTCAGCCAGCCTTTAAAATGACCTTATATATATATTATATATATATATATATATATATATATATATATATATATATATATATATATATATATATATATATATATATATATATATAGGATGAGGCAAGAGCTACTGCAACGATATCGAGCCTGCAAGTTCAAGAAGTATGGCTGCTAGGAGAGCGTGTGGACATCCAATTACTTGGATGTCGTCGATAGGTAATTGCACTAGACATCAAGGAATGGTTGGTTGCTGATACATGAAGCCACTTCCCAGTCGGAGTGCCTGCGCATCCACGCCCTGTTCAGAAAGTGGTGTGGATGAACAATTCTTTTATCCATCATAACCATGTATTAGCAGTAGCATTCTGTATGAATAAAAACTTACTCATACTTCTATCATTGATGATCATTGGCATACATATCATTCTAGCATCCAAGAATATCGAATGTATACATAATACTTGCAAACAAGAACAATCTCTTCTAAGTAATCCATCACTAACTGTACTTGCCCCAACCGTGCGAAGATGGAGGACGCGAAGAGGGTGTTGCCCCTGGGACCAAACCCCCACCTGAATTAATTTAACAAGCATTCTAAGATAGTAATTCTGGACAAAAAACAAAGCTAGAAGCAATTATGAATTCGTTACACTCTCTAGCGCAATCCCAACTCCAAAATCCTAAACTTCAGTCTGTCCCCTCAACAGACAGTCCCCTTCAAAAAATCCACAACTTTTTGTACAGAGATCCAAATGTGGCGTTCTTAGACTTTATGGAAATCTTATCAAATTCCCTACCTAAACCTAGTTGGTGAGCTTTCCAGTTTCGACCATCTTCTACTCTTACCAAACTGATTAAAAGAACATCTAAACCTCGTCAGGAGTTCTGAACAGCAACACTAAATATAACGCAACTTTCAGTACACATGGCCAAATTTTATGTTCTTTAGCTTTCTGGAAAGCTTCACAAAAAACCTACAACTTTTGTTATAGTGCAATCTTGTAAATAATCCATTAACTATTCGGTAATGACTGATTAATATTAACTGTCAGAATTATGACAGAACTATAGAACAATAGCGCTACCAAAATTATATCTCCTAATCCGCTCATCCAAACGACTTGATCTAATACTCTACGGAAAGCTAGCGACGTCGCCCACAACTCTCTAGGTGGTGGCCAGGTCAGAATCCGCAGTTATCTTCTTCAAAACTATCGGCCATTACTGTCTGCCCTAAACGGATCTATTACCGACATCGCCTAATTACCCAATTACGCTACTAATCGAATGGGGATTGGGTTTACCCTTGAAGAACTGCTGAAGAAAGCGAGGAACAACGTGTGATCCCTCTTCCCCTCCCTTCACTCTTCTCCCCCTTCCTTCTTCTTCTTCTTGGCCGGCAGCAAGGGGGCAACATTGCTTGGCCACCATGACAAGATGGAGGCGGCAAAGAATGGGGAGGTGTCTTTGTTTGATTACAAAGAACGGCAAAGTACATCAGAGCACGATAGTATCAGAGCAAAGCTTGGGTTCCCCCTCCTCCTTTTGTTGGTGGCTGGTTTCCCCATGGGCCATGGGCCACTGTGGCTATTCTCCCCCGCTTAGCTATGGGCTGGCGGCCCATTTCTCTCTCAATATCTGAATTTTATCTTTTAATTCTCATGATTTCCTCTCTAATTTTTATTGCACTCTATAAAGATAATCGGGATATTACATTCTACCCCCCTTAAAAATAATTCGGCCTCGAATTCTACTCTTGCCATTCTACTCAAGAGAACACCAACACTGAAATCGACAATCATTAACCCATACCCGATGTGAACCACTCAGGTATCGTTGCTACTTTGTCGAGACTCCAACCCCCAAGTTGCTTATCGCTCAGACTGATGCAACCACATCACCTTGACATAAACTAGCGTATTATGCCTCAACACTCGTCCCGAACTTTTTCAGTACACTCAACTGATGGAACTCGAAGGTGCGGTATTTCTCGCTGGTCAACGACACTTATGAAACCTCACACTCCAGATACCTCCAGCATTCTCTCAACACCGGTTCATACAAACGTTATATACCCCGCTCCAGGACTCGAGATGGTTCTAGCGAATTTCTATCTTCCAAAATCCTTGCAACATTCGGAACAAACCAAATATACTTTGGCTATCATTCCCTTTGGGATCGAACCATGGAACTTGCACACAAACATATGTAACTCTTGTTCTATTTCTCAGTCAACTGAAAACAAAATATTCACAATGCAACCCACTCATAACCAACTTCCCTCCAAAACACTCAAATCCAAAGTCAAAGTTTCATCACGAAAACCTTTCCACATTCCAACTAGGCAGTTTGCAAATAAACATCACATAAGCCAAAGGATAAATCACTCGAATGCCCAAATCAAACACTTCCTTTATTTTTCCTGAACCGGAAAGAACCACCATGCTAATATAAAGTCAACTCAAATTGTACATGATCTCTGTCATAAACATACAGCTCAAACAAGAATCAAGAGAGCACTTCTCTACTCGACAAAAACATTCTTTTCTTAGATGCTCTTTTAAGAAATAAACTTTTCCCCAAATCATGGGTTTTCAAATCATCACACTAACTCATTCCTCTTAACCGACAACTCCAAAAACGACCCTCAAACCAAAAGAACAATCACACTTATTTAGAGGGACTCTGCTAATCGACAAAAGGATTCTCTAGTCCAATCCTATACCAAAGGAATTATTTTGATAAATGGTTCCCAACACCCCAATAAAGATTTTTCACCCACAACCACATCACCTCATTCTGTTAAGGATAATCAACTTGAAGTTCTCAGCACACATTTTCATTTAGTATACCCAAAGGATTCTATCAATAATCAACACACTATTTGGAATCCACTTTTGTTCTTCTATTTCTACACATAATATTGGGCCTCCAAGGTCCTAGCATAAAAAAAATGCAAAGCCCAAATTCAACCTCCAAGTCTCCTACAATGAATTTCTGGTATAATTGATAGGAAATCCTCAAATTCGTTTACTAAAATTTTCATACAACTCAAACAATAACCTCAGTCATTAATATCAACATTCCTCACTAATCAAGTAACCACCCAAGGCGATTCATTTCACCAATTTTGGACCTTCACTAGACCACACCATTCAAATTCACCTATATGACCACAATATACCCATTCGCAATACCCTAACTAATTGACCAAGATTCAAATATACTCAATCACTAACGTCAATAAGTAAATATATTCTTGACCAAGTTACCCTTAGAGATAATCTAACTCCTAGAGGGTTACTCACTGAGGCCGTGTCATACTTGACAATAACTCAACAATCCCTGCTATCCCATTAACTAACGCAACGATTAGATTTCTCCACACTGCTACTCTCACTCAACTACACCATCATAATTCTTCTACACAATCTTACCGAGTACCCAATTGTGATACTCTACTTAATTGATCAAGATTTCCATACTTTCGAATTGTAATGTTCCGTCAAGATGAACAAAAGATCTTGGACCACATCTCTCTATAAGTTCTGCTAGTTGCAACAACGTAATCAGTTAGCTCCAAAGACAAACATTCTATTTAAATCAAATCCTCTCCAAGGATTATTCTAATAAATCAATTTATCACCCAATGCCTATCAAACAACTTGACACCTAAAGGCTCACAAAATCATCTACTAGACCACCACTATCTAGTTGCCATTACACATCCGAAAAGACTTTGCAATATAAATCGGTTAATCCTTTTTTAGAAGAAGAGGCAAATAGAAATAAATTTCAGCATATAGGAAATCGTTACCACTCACAGTAGATACAAGACCAAGGGAAATAGTCAAATAGCAATGATCTTGGAAAACATAAGGTGAGATCATAGTTGAGGGCACACGTCCTACAAGTAGAATAATTTCAAACCTCAAACAAGAATAAAATATTGCTTTTGAAATTCGGGAAGCTCTTATGGGCAAAAACAGAAAGTTTAGACACACTTTAATAAACTGCAAGTTACAGAACTTGACTTCAATCTCAAATAATTCCACTTCACTCTTTCCTTTAACAAAGAAAGCAACTTTCTTTGATTACATCATGACCATGTCAACTCCAACAAGAAGAGATTTGAAGACCACAACACATGAATCACTTAAGAACTAATAAAACACTTCAACACGTCACTTTGCTCAAAACAATTTCAGCTACCACATCATCATGAGGTCCAAAAGTTCAAAAATGCAAAACTAGAAACATTTTCATCTAATCAATATCACGCAAGCAATCAATTTCTTTTATACGAAACATTGAACATTATCATCATAATCCCTTACTAATAATCATACTAACAATAAAATAATACACTCTTAGCGAGAATCATCATAGCCTCCTATCCCATCATAAACCTTTCCAAAAGAAACACAAGCCACAAGGTTGAAACAAACATCTTTTAACAAAATCATGCTATCAAATAACAATTTCGCAAGGCACGCTATCAGAGACCACTTATTCATTCATCCACTCAACCATTAGTGTTGCTCAACACCAACTCCAACTATGATTAACAATTGACAATTGTATTTATCACATATGCAAATAGGGTCCTACTTCTATTTGCAGTCACATAACCATTTATAAACACAGAGTCAACATTCCACTTTATGCTCAGAGCTTAGGGCAAAAATATAATTAAAGATTTAATTACATCATCTCCTGTAAAACAGGGTTTCACAAGGTACTACCTCAATATTCTTCTAATCCGATATACATGTTTCAATCTAGCAATTATGTAAGATCATCAAGTAGCCAGTTTATGAAAAATTTTCCGAATTTATATCCTCTAAGGCAACGTTGAAACACATCCTTAACATAACCATCACTATGGGTAGATTAATCCATTGGGACCCATTACTCCAAATTATCCAATAAATCTACCAAACTTCACAATCTTATTGATCAGACCAAATCATCAATATCTCACACTTCTTAATAAATCTTAGATTCCTAGTATGTATAGTCATACCATTAAACAAGTTCATCAAGAACTACTACAAGACACCATCCAATTAATCAACTTCCCTTCCAAGGATCTTAGTTAAGATCGATTATGCACCACCCTACAGACCCAACTTGATAACCTATATTATATCCATTAATTTCTTTGATTATAACCTCTCACTTAACCACGAGAAGACACCGCTAAAGGGTGTAACATTTCATTTCATAAAAGAGAACCATTCAACTTCACCACTAAAAAATGCCCAGAAGAGATACATTGAGGCAAAGCTTCCACATACTAAAGGACTTGCAAAAGGAAACTTTCATTATCCAAATCATCGAGCGAATAAATGGGTCAAGTTTTACAATAAGAAAGACAAAACTCCAATACAAAGGTCAATCTTGACAATTAACCAAGTTCACCAGCCGCAAGAATAACTCAACAGTTGGGGAAACAATAATTGCGTTAAGGGACAAATTAAGCCAATAGAAACACATCAACCTTTCTCAAAGCAACCCATCAACTGCAATGAACTACTAACCCAAGAGAAATTTATCAACCACAACTGGACAAGAGTTCACCAAATTCAAATTCAAGGAAGAGAATAACTTTTCTAAAAATACTCACTATCAACGCCTGTACTAAGATATCCGAGGTAACCACTTCACTATTCTCATACTACGAACGGCGGTGTAACCTGGTAAAGCCCAGGGCCACAACCACGACCTCAATCTCTCAACATCAACTATCATCACACATCACCAAAATAATCAATTAATTAGCAATCATACTAAATTTATATCAGCAATTATCAATATGATATAACAGAAATGTAATTGCAATGCAATAACCCAATCCCACCTACTGTGCACCAGTGTGTCAAATTTTAAGTTGATTAGCCATTAGAAATTTTAATTAATCCGCTCAAAGATGCACCTATAGTCCGCCTCGATACCAAGCTGAATAACCCTAGTCCAAAGATGAGCCTGGAATGCTAATAAAATAACATAATAACAAAAATAAAACTATGTCTTTTTACTAAATTTCGGCAGAACCTCCTTTGTATAGGTGACCATACCAGAGGTTTTAACAGATTAATATGACACCATTCCATAATCCAAACATCCAATTTAAACGAATCATAAGAAAACATCCATGATATTCTAATTAGCTAAAGCATAAACAAAAGGCATCCATAATATGCTAATTAACTCTATTACAATTTATCCACAACATAAGGCATAATCATAACAAATCCTTTAAGCAGTTTGCTCAATTATTAAAGCATGTTCCAAATTTCATCAACTATAAAAGGTTCGTGGCAGTGTGTATCCAAACTTATGACTATTCCCTCCCATGCATGCCGTTCTTGTAAGAGGTATCTAAAAACAGAAACAACAGCAAGAGTGAGTCCAAAGACTTAGCAAAGTACAATTAATAAGACATTATAATACACAATTGTAACATCAACATCCATTCCCAAATCTTTACAATAAAACAATTCACATAGCAAATGCGCAATGCATCTTTTCCCTTTTCTCTTTGCATTTACCGGTAATGTGGAGTATGCAAACATCGATGCATACCCATACCTATGCCTTCTAGCACAGGGACAATAAGCCCACACTCCACAAGTGTGGGGACCACAAGCCCACACTCTACAAGTATGGGGACCACAAGCCCGTCATAAACATGACGAGGACCTCAAATCAATGCTTGGTCACCACGTGACCAAGCCTCAAATATGATAACATGATGCACATGAACAATTCTTTTATCCATCATAACCATGTATTAGCAACAGCATCATGCATGAATAAAAACTTACTCATACTTCTATCATTCATGATCATTGGCATACATATCATTCTAGCATCCAAGAATATCGAATGTATACATAATACTTGCAAACAAGAACAATCTCTTCTAAGTAATCCATCACTAACTGTACTTGTCTCAACCGTGCGAAGATGGAGGACGCGAAGAGGGCGCTGCCCCCGGGACCAAACCACCACATGAATTAATTTAACAAGCACTATAAGATAGAAATTCTGGAAAAAAACAAAGATAGAAGCAATTATGAATTTGCTACACTCTAGCGCAATCCCAACTCCAAAATCCTAAACATTAGTCTGTCCCCTCAACAGACAGTCCCATTCAAAAAATCCATAACTTTTTGTACAGAGATCCAAATGTGGCGTTCTTAGACTTTATGGAAAGCTTATCAAATTCCCCACCTAAATCTAGTTGGTGAGATTTCCAGTTTTGGCCATCTTCTACCCTTACCAAACTTATTAAAAGAACATCTAAACCTCGTTAGGAGTTCTGGATAGCGGCACTAAATATAACGCAACTTTCAGAACACATGGCGAAATTTTATGTTCTTTAGCTTTCTGGAAAGCTTAACAAAAAAACCTACAACGTTCGTTATACTGAGATCTTCCAAATAATCCATTAACTATTCGGTAATGACCGATTAATATTAACTGTCAGAATTATGACAGAACTACAGAATAGCAGCGCTACAAAAATCATATCTTCTAATCTGCTCATCCAAACGACTGGATCTAATACTCTACGGAAAGTTAGCGACTTCACCCACAACTCTCTAGGAGGCAGCCAGGTCAGAATCCGCAGTTATCTTCTTCAAAACCGTCGGCCATTATTGTCTTCCCTAAACAGATCTATTACCGACATTGCCTAATTACCCAATTACGCTTCTAATCAAATGGGGATCGGGCTTACCCTTGAAGAACTGCTGAAGAACGCGAGGAACACCGTGCGATCCCTCTTCCCCTCCTTTCTCTCTTCTCCCCCTTCCTTCTTCTTCTTATTGGCCGGTAGCAAGGGGGAGACATTGCTTGGCCACGAAGGACAGCATGGAGGGGGCGGCAGCAATGGGGAGGGCATGTTGCAGTGCTACAGTAACGACGGTGGCACTGTAGCACGGTAGTACTATAGCAAAGCTAAGGTTCCCCCTGCTCCTTTTGTTGGTGGCTGGTTTCCCCATGGGCCATGGGCCACTGTGGCTATTCTCCCCAGCTTGGCTATGGGCTGGCGGCCCATTTCTCTCTCAATATCTGAATTTTATCTTTTAATTCTCATGATTTCCTCTCTAATTTTTATTGCACTCTCTAAAGATAATCGAGATATTACACATGGCCATCTACAATTCCACCAGCAGCAATAACTGGAATGCCGCTATCTGAAACTAAATCCACTACTCTAGGTAGCAACGGTTGCAGCCCTTCCTGTTTTTTTTTTCAAATAATAGCTGCTTGAGATGAAAGTCCATGAAGACAATTAACGAAAATGGTTTCACAAACAGCCAACAAATTGTGTATGTTTTGGGGATATACACGTACCTTCCGGCAGTCTACCTCCTGCGGCAGACAAGGAGCTCCTCTGCATCCCTCCTCCTCCTTGTCGTCGGCTGTGTCTCCTTGCCGAACCGCGACGGGGAATCGAGGGTGGTCGTCGGAGCTCGGCATGGGGGAGGGGAGAGGGAGAGACTAATGGAAGACAAGGCTGGGGTGGCTATAATATATAAGGACATCGCTAAAATATTTTGCCTCCCGCGCACGCGTTCAAAATTTTTCGAATTCCCACGCTGCGAGTCACATACAGTTTCATACAAAAACCATCTGTGATGACATGTCATAGACGGTTCGTTTCACGAACTGTCTATGATAAGTATCTCATCATAGACGGTTTATATTAAAAATAGTCTGTGACTTGAAATTTTTCTTACTCTACAATTTTACCATGGTTTCATACAAAAACCATCTGTGATGACATGTCACAGATGGTTCGTTTCACGAATCGTCTGTGATAAGTATCTCATCATAGACGGTTTTACCATGGCTTGGAATCGCAGAGTAAGGAAAATTCCAAGTCACAGACAGTTTTTAATACAAACTGTCTGTGATGAGATACTTATCATAGACGGTTCATATTAAGAACCATCGTGAAGCATCACAGACGGTTCGTGATACGAACCGTCCGTGATATGATGACATATCATATATGATTATTCTTAAGAACCGTCTATGAATTATCATAGATGGTTCTATTTACAAATCGTTTGTGATAATTACGTGTCATAGACGGTTCCAAAGGAACTGTTTGTGATGAGGTGTCCAGTATGACTTGTTTTGTAGTAGTGACACAACACCCATGCCTATGGAGGCGCGCGAGCGAATCAATCGAGAGTCGGGTCTAGAGATTCGGCACGCCATAAAAGCGAGCACTGTGGGCAAGGGGGGACAGCAGCAATGGGGCGATAGATATGCGGAGGAGGGAGTGTCTCTTACCTAGAGTAGTCATGTGGTACTAAACTTCCCACATTCCAAGTCACATGAAATCATGAAAACCTAATTTTCGAAACCTTTTGTCCTAATTTTCAAGACCTAAACCCTTAGTTTGTCGAGACAATTTCAGAACATATAAAATTATGAAAAAAATTACACAATCAAGTCCACTGTGTAAGGATCCTGAAAAAATTCATAATATTTGGACCTCATTTTCTATATTAGAAAATTCCTAAAAACAATATATTTAAATGAAATTTTCAGAAAAATCAAACGGATAAAATTCTAAAAAATTACACAAGCAAGTAAACTGTGCCAGGAGGCTCCACAAAAAAATTCATAATTTTTTAAGCTTATTTTCTATATTTCGAAATTACTCTAAAAAAATATACTTAAATGGATTTTTGATAAAAAACCTACTACAAAGGCTACTCTGCACTCCCCAACTTGCTAGTGTGGCGTGAAGGTGTTATCGCTACTAGTAGAGTGCGTGGGTGTTGTTCATGTGTTACGGGCGAAAGTGGCTTCCTATGGTCTGGTGACGCAGCAGGCAGGCCAAGGGGCCAAAAATAGAATTTCGGGCGTAAGAGGGCTACATTTGCAATTGCGATGGTCTAGGGGGCCAATAGTGTCCAAAATTCAATACTATTAGCATAGCAAGCTTGTTTCGTACTCTAGGGAGTATGTACTCTTATTGCAATATACTACTTAAATGCACATATTATACTTCTTTATAACTTTCAAGATACTTAAATATCAATTATAACGATACTCTAATGCGACTTGATTACTATATATCCCTTTTCATATATAAAAGAAGTATATACACAAATTTTACTATAAAAGTGTACTTTAATGAATCTTTTTATAGAACTCACTTTGGAGTATCTTATAATCATTATTGGAGTATGCTCAAATAGATAAAGAGGTATCATCATACGATTTAAGTGTGTGTACACTAATTAAGTCCCGTGTTTCTTGGATAAGTTAGCACGCATGATGCATGCGGCATTCAAGTTTGTAAGTCAGGTTGAAAGTCGATGGCGTGGTATGCAGTATCTACAGCTGTATATACATGGACACTCCAGTTTGGACGTACGAACTTGGCAAGGAAAAGGTGCAGATTTAGCTGGGCCTGCTAGGGATGAGGTTACGACCCACGGCTAGCAAAACTGGGCTCACAAAAAATCAAAGGAGAGATACAAGTATGTAGGCCATAATTCAGGCCCAAATGAAGGGAAGAAAGAATCCAGGTCCTATTGGAATCCTTACCTCTATCTGCCGTGACCTCCTCCACCGAGGATCCCCTCCTCTTCAATCGAGGAAGCGGTGAGGCAAAGCACCGATGACTGCAACGTGAGAGGGGCAGCAGCAGCAAGAGTTCGAACATGTGGGCACAAGAAGGGAAAACATCAAGGGGAAAGCGGTAGCGACATGAAGACGGTGAGGCAAGGCAACTACGAGGAGGAGGCGGTGGCTGTGGCATGAGCTCTCACATGATGCGCTAGGGGCACAGCAGTTGTGCGAACATGGAGAGGATGTTGGCTCAACCTCCAAATTGAGGTGCCTTGGCCCTAGTTCCCCACACCAATAATCAAGTTTCATCTTTTTTCATGAAACTATTGAAACATGTTCTAACACAAATTTTGAAACTTGCTAAAAATTTCCTGTCGACGATCGAATCACCGATCTTACGAAATAAACAGAGAAAAATGGCAAAGAGTTCTTGGGAGAGAATGAGATTGCTCTTTATTGCTATGAACTAGATTCTTAACAGGGGGTGCCCTTCAGAAGGCAGTGGACTAATCCTAATTATACTGAGCGTAATGCTTACTATACTATTGAATCAGACTTGAAACATGAATCTAATGTTGATTGCAGTGCTTCAATCCGATGTCGTTGTTCCTTCATGCTCCATCTTTAAAGGGTGACAGTTACTCCTAGAGGAGACGCCTGTTGGAAGTGACGTGTCTGGTCGAGGGTCAATTACAGTTAGTGAAATAGTAACTGATCGTCAGTTAGTGTCTGTGAGACACTAAACCGTATAATGGTTGTTGTCAGTGTCTTAGGACCACGAAACGTCTCGTGGTATAGAGAAAATATGAAATGTGTTCCATTCATCAGATGGTAAGGAATATACTTGGAGTTAGATTCAAATGCCAGTTCATCGCTTTTACGAGCAGTCATCTGGTCGGAGACTGGGCACAGGACCTCATCCGACCAGGGTACCTATTATGTAACCACTGAAATCCTTACGATCACAGGGGTCGTTAGCCTTAGGGGTTACGACCACGAAGATATATGGTCTTTTAGTTATGTATTAAAGTAATACATAGAGATTTTAATCATCGTCAGTTAGCCCCTGAACTTTAAATGAGTTGGTCGTATGAAACCTCTCCCGACAAAAGTCGTATCGGGCAGACCCTCATTTAATGTCATGACAAACGAGATGGTCTGTATTTACTTTAAGGTTAAGAAACTGCCTTGGGACCTAAAGAGTTTTTCTGTACGTTGGAAAAAGATTTGTGTCTGTTGGACTTTGGGTAACTCCCCGATGCAGTTAAAAAGTTGCGGCTATAAAATCCCTAGTGCACATAGCTTTAAGGTTTTTACGCCTTCAGTCTTTCTTTGAGCCCTTTTCATCTTCCGCAAAGAATCTCCTCTGAACTCTCATTTTTTCACCCAAAACCTTCTCCGACGACCTCTCATCCAAGATCCAACCATGTCGAACTCGATCACCAAGTGGTTGGCCTCTGATCTGAGCAAGAAGAAGTTCAAGGCTTTGGAGGAGACTAGGATGTTTCCGGACAAGAATCTGATCAAGTGGAGGTCAGCGGCCGGAGAGCATTACCTGAGCAGAGAAGAAGAAGAAATCCATGTTTTTCTTGCCTATGTTGAGTGTGGGCTAATATTTCCAGTACACAAGTTCCTCTCTCGAGTTCTTGAGTACTATGATATTGAACTGGTAAACCTAGCCCCCAACTCAATCGCCAATCTTAGTATCTTCGTCTACCTTTGTGAGGTGTACCTAGGGATCCGACCAAATATGAAGATCTTCAAGTACTTCTATAAGATGGCAAGGTCGGGGAAGCCAGTGGCCGGACCTAGGGAATGCTCACTGCGCCTTCACGACGAGAAGGTTGACGAGTGCATCCGAATGTACTCGAAGTCTTCGTGGTCATCATGGAAAAAAAGCTGGTTCTATATGACAGTGATGAAGGATGATGACCTCTTTTTCGTCGGCAAATTGGCGAGTGAGAACCCTAGCTAGCGATTGACTGTGAAGAAGGAGGGAAGGGACAAAAGATGTGTTGGAGCAATCCAAGACTTCAGCACTAAGGGTTTAACTGCTTGGCACGTGGTTAGGGACTTCTCCCTGCGGTAGATTAGTCCCTTGAGGCTCCGATCCCTTCCCCTGTTCTGGTACATCGGTTGTGACGAGGAGACCAAGGATTCCAGGAGGGTAAGTCCTGGAAATCCCGACCAGTATGGTTTATTTAGTTGTCTATTTCTTAACCTTGAAATCTCTTTATTTTTTGTAGCACTTTCCTCTGATGAGATCAGAGAGCGGATCAAAATGATCTACATCGGGGAGCCTGATGTTAAGTTTGCTTTTTCCAATATTTTGGCTACTGTCTCTTTAGAAGAGAAGATGAGGGGACTCTGCTGTCTCTTTAGAAGAGAAGACGAGGGGACTCAAGGTAAATAAACAACTTATTCTTCACCTTATATACATTCCCTGATCAGTATATAATTATGCTCTAATATGCAGGCGATCGCCTTGAGGGAAAAAGAGTCCAATGATGGCTCTACTCTGACCACTATTCTAACTGACTCCTGTTCTGTGGCCACACAAGATGATGGGCCTTCCATAGGTAATAAGAGCATTTGTGATGGAGTATATATCTTAGATGGAAATTTCATCACCTAATCAAATTATATTTATGACTTAGGTGGAAGAAAAAGAGAACCCGCAGTGAGAAGCTGCAGAGGTCGTAGACCCTAGAGTGGTCGTTCATGACCTGTTAGTTGCTATCGAAGCACTATTCTGGAGACCGACGAGACCACACCCTCCGATCCGATGGTTAGGGATCTTATTCTTGATCAGCCAGTTGAGAATATTTCTTTCGACCTACAGTCGGTGGATGTGAGGGGTCTATCTAGCCCTACCGGTTCGAGACCAGTGAAGTTGGTTGAAAAGAAGAAAAGGAAGGCAAGTGCCACGGATTTTGCTCCAGCGTGCTTCAAGCTCCATATCAAGAAGACGACCAAGTATGTATGAAAGAAAAAAACTTATGTAAGTACTTACCTTTGGTCTTTATAGAGTCTTAATCTTGTTTTCTTCTTTCTTTGTAGATCCTCTAGTATTCCGGTTGCTTCCGACTAGAGCACCCCTCAGGAGCAAGTTCCCGAGGAAAAGGAGGTCAAGCTAGCCCCCAAGAAGGTGACTACACTAGCGCCTTCTCACGAACCTAAGGCGGCTCCAACTCCTCCTATGGAGGTAGAGGTTCCCGAGGAATCCTAGCAGGTTCCAATCTCTGTTAGGAACTCTCCTCTTCCCGGCACCTTCCCCTATTGCCCTCGGTTCATTAATGACAAAGAACTAGATGAGGCTTGGCGGAGGATATTAGACCGTCAAGCGGAGACGAGTCCTAATACCATCTTTGCAGAATATAATGATGTAGCAATCCGGGTAAGCATCCACGACCACTTTAATAGCTATTTCCTTAAAGTATATCAAGAATCTTAAAGAAGTTTACTATTTTTGTAGCATATGGTGGAAAATTTCGCTATGATCGGAGGGCTAACCCCGCGAAGCAACTTCTTAGAGAAGAAAAACTCTGAATTAGAAAGTAAATACTTATCTTCTTGATTTCTTCTCTCTTTCTTTGTCGTCTTGCTCCTCTCTTGTTGATTAACTTCTCCACTTATCATATTTGATAGATTCAAAAAAAATAAAAATAAAGAAGAGGTTATGGCTAAGGAAGTCAAAATAAGCAAGTTCGAAGAAGAATGCCAAGCCAAAAATTAGTCGATTGAATTCTTGATGACCAGGAACAAAGAGATTGTTGAGACTGTCAAGAAGAAGAGTCAAGGTAACCGGTCGTAAACCTACCAGTATACTTTTCTAATTACCTATATTTATCCTTTGGTTTACTCATGCAAAGCAAACTCAAGCATTAGAAAGAGCTGAAAAAGCTCTTAAGTTTGAGCATAACAATGAGGCCACTCTTGGGCAGAATCTTGAGGAGAAGGTCAAGGCTCTCAATAAGATGCTCTTTGACATGAGATTTGGATCAAGCCTACCCATTCTAAGAGATCCGGTTGCGAAGATAGATTTCCTTGGTCAACAAGATCTCTAAGGTTTGCTCAAGACTACTCGAAAGAACCATGCCTAGGTTATGAAGGATGCTGTTGCAAATGGAGTCAGCCTTGCTTTGGCAAAGCTAAAAGCTTCCAACCCTTCTATTCCCATCCAAGTCGTTGAAGAAGACTTCAACTGTTCGGGTGAAGAAGCGACCAAGTTATTCGAGGAAGTAATGCCTCTCACAAACAAGGTCGCAGAGGAAATGGAGGTCGAGTCTCCGTCCAGCAGCGACCAATCTGGTGGCTCCGAGAAGTAGATGATTGTAATTTTAGATTTGTAAATGTAAAAACTTACCTTTTATCATCAATAAAGTCTTTGTTTATCTCTTTACTTTGCTAAATACTCATATATTTCCTAGCCCTCGACTGCTTGTATTAGTAGAAGAACTTACTAAAGAAGCAGTAGACTTAGAAAAAGAGCAAAAGCCACGACCGTAGTACAAAGTATGTACTGACTATGTTCTAAAAAATATCTAAGTAGCACTAGAAGATCAATTTGGTCGGAACCAGTGTATGACTTTGACTAGTTTTAGATCTATTTCCACAATCGAAAATACGGTATAGTACATTGTGTGGTCGAAAGATGTCACTAGACTTAGCCTGATGATAAAAAAATATGCAAAGATGTATGCATAAACAATAGTGATCTGGTTTATACATAGTATCCAAACTGGTCGTAAGGGTTGCTAAGAACTGAAGACATGGAAAACACTCCGCGAAACATGCTCATGCTCAAGTATGACTGGCAGCGAGGATCGTAGGAAAAGGACCGTCGCTAGGAAACTCCTTTCAGTGGGTAGGACCACATGCAAAGAGGAGAGATTTCGACTAGGAGGCAAACGAGAGTAGAACAGAATGTTGAAATGAAAAAGGTAGTCGTCGAAATCTTAAGCATGTAAGTAACTATATGTAGTTGTTTGTTATGCTTCTCTTACTCGTATGTTTCTTTGAGAAAAGAGTGTGGTCGGGCGTAAGATCCATTGACTGAATGGTCACAACTAGGACCTTTATGGCATTTGACTAATATGTCTAAGCTAGAAAGTAAAAGAGATCATTTTGGAAAGATATCATAGAGAATTGGGTCTTCTCCGACCATTCAAACAACAATAGTATGTAACCAGATTATGGATAACAGTTATATAAACAATATCACTCATCGAAGAAAGTAAAAAAAAGATGAATCTTTATTGAAATTGACAGAATGTAAAATACATTTATACAAAGAACTTACACAATTGGTCAATGTTTCTAGAATTGGACAAAACATGCTCGTCTGACATGGCTAGTCGTACTGAACCTGGTCTGGTGACTTCGACCACAGGACCTTCCCATTTAGGAGAAAGTTTATTGCGATTAGCCTGGCTCTAAATTTTTCATAGAACTAGATCACCTATAGCTAGGCTGCGTGGTTGCACCTTATGACTATGGTACCTTCGTATGGCTTGTTGGTAAACCGCCGATCGTATTAGGCCTTGGTTTCTTCGTTCTTCGAGGAAATTGATGTTGTCGATTCTTCGTTTTGCCTGATCGTTCTCGTTGAAACAATCAATTCGAGTAGAGCCAATTTTTAGTTCTGGAGGAAGCATGGCTTCAGCACCATAAACCAGAAAAAATGGTGTTTCACCGGTCGCATGACTGGTCGTAGTTCGAACAGCCCATAATATAGAAGGAAGTTCTTGAACCTAAGCTCCCGACCGTTTTGTTAACTGGTCGAACACTCGGCGTTTCACCCCATGCATTATGATACCATTAGCTCACTCAACTGCTCCTGTAATATCTTGTTTGTCATTAGTGGATGTAATAAAAATTAGAGAGGGAATTAAAAGAGAAAATTCAAAAATTAAGAGAGGAATGGGCCGCCAGCCCATAGTCAAGTAGGAAAAATAGCCATGGTGGCCCATGGGAAAACCGGCCACCAACAAAAGAAGGATAGGGGGAACCCTAGCTATGCTACAGTGCCACCACCATGCTACAGTGATGCCGCTGTGCTACAGTACCACCACCCTTAGCCCTTGCTGTCCCAATTGTTGCTGCTCGCCAAGCAAGAAGAGGGAGGAAGGGAGAGGAAGAGGAAGGAAGAAGAAGGGGAGAGGGAAAAGAGGAAGGAAAGGAAGGAGCCTCGCTGGGTCTTGGCATTTGTCATCTCATTCTCCAGGGTACCAATCAATTTTTTCCTCTTTTGTGTTCAGTCTTTCCTATTGGTAGAGGTTCGTTCAGTAGATCGGGTAATCTATACACTACTACAGGAAGCCTCATCACGCATTTGTTCGAATCGTCATCACGAGCAGCTTCGAACCGCCTATATTTGTTGGTCTGTGATAACAGTAGTTATCACTGACGGTTCAAAACCGCTCGTGATACGCACTATCACAGACGGTTTTTGTTGAAACCGTCTATGAAGGCTATTATCATAGACGGTTTTCATCAAAAACCGTCTGTGATATGAGAATATCACAGACGGTTTTCATTAAAAACCGTCTGTGAAGGCTATTATCACAGACGGTTCTTGTTCGTAACCGCCTATGATGAGCCACGACGGTTCTTGTTTAGAACCGTGCGTGATAGCCTTTTTCGCGCAAAAAAAAACCAAAACGGTTGCTAAAACTTGGAGGCCGTTTAGAGGCTCTAAACGACCTTTTTTGGGGTTTTCACTTTTTCGAGACCTCGCGAAGAGAATCTGACCTTGACCTTGACTTATGGATTTTCGGATTGAGCTTTTCGTTAGCTTTCCAACAAGCCAAAGAACGTCACAATCGGAGTTCGTATGCAAAAGTTATGATGATTTTACCGAACGGTGCGCGATCTACCATCCATATTTTTGCCCAAACCAAACAACTCAACATGAACTACACACATCACAGTAGCATCACCCACATCACAGTAGCATCAACTCAGTAATCCACATCACAAAGCAAAGGGGAGTAGAGAGTGAGGTCGTGGGAGGCCGGGCGATTTAAGTGGAGGAGGCCAAGGCGACGAGGTCGTGGGAGGCCGGTGGCGACGAGGTCGGGCGAGGTGGAGGCCGCCGGGTGATGGTTCGGATGAGGCCGGGACAAGTTGGAGGAGGCCGCGGGCGACAAGCTCGGCGGAGGCCGGGGCGCAAGGTGTGAGTAGGAGAAATGGCAAAGGAGGAGAAATGGCAGAGGAGGAGATGGAGGTTATATAAAGCGAGTTTCGGCAGCCCGCCCATTATGTTCAAATTTTCGTTTCCCGCCCAACAATCAGAGACGGTTCTTGTTAAGAACCGTCTGTGATAGCACCTATCACAGACGGTTTTTTAATAGAACCGTCTGTGATCATTCACAGACGGTTCTATTAAAGAACCGCTTGTGACACAGGCCTCTAGAGCGGCGGAGCGGCAAAGGCGTCTGGAGGAAAAGCGAGATATCACAAACGGTTCTTAATTAGAACCGCTCAGCGATAACTAATTATCGCTGAGCGGTTCTTATTGAGAACCGCTCAGTACTATCACTGAGCGGTTCTTATTGAGAACCGCTCAGTGATTGGCCTGATTATCACGAGCGGTTTGTGAATAGAACCGCTCAGGATAATTCACGACGGTTCTATTAATGAACCGCTCAGGATAATGACTATCACGAGCGGTTCTAAATAAGAACCGTCGTGATAAACCTCGAGCGGCGGTCGGGCGGCGCGCCGCCACCGCAGTCGGATAGACCCAACACGCGGTTCCAAAGGAACCGCAGTGATGGGGCGCCTACTATAGCCTGTTTTGTAGTAGTGATAATTCCTATTGAAATATAGTTTCAGGCACTGTAGATGCGAAATCTAGGGATGTCATATGCTAGAGATTTGTACATGATTTCATTATCTCTCTATAGAGTTCTGGATCACAATTTTTGGATGGATAGATTGAAAGTTATGATTTTTGCAATCAGACTACCTGTTCAGTTGATCAGTTTCTGGCAGCCCACATAGATATATAGATTAAATTTATTAAATGGGTTAATTTGGGATTTTGACTTACATGAAATAGATAGATAACTTTACAATGATTCTAGGAAGTCCAAGAACATGTTTTGTCAACAATTATAATAGGAGTTATGTAATTTTGAAGTATGCATTCTAGATCTGACTTTCTGTTGGGAACAATCATGGGAAAATGCTAAATTAGCAAAGTTAGTGGCAGAATAGAAAAATTGGCATAAATTTATTATGAAATATAGTTCTTTGTGGGTTCTAGAATGTCTTATATCCTTGTTTTTGGATGAACCTATTAAAAGTTATAGAATTTCTAAGTCGATGTTACCGAGGATGATAGATCTGTCTTGGGAGTTAAAAATAAGGGTTTAGACGAATTAATCTGATCTTGTGATCACCTGCGAAGTTGTAGGCTATTGTCTAAGGATTCCAGAATGGTTTGGTTTATTTACTTTCGTTGTGGGACTTGAAAGTTATGCTAGTTTTAATGTGATGACAAAATTGTGGTTTTGAGTACGAGTAAGAGCGTTGTATGTTAATCGCTGTTTTGCTTGCCTTGGCTTGTACTGAGTGGGTTTTTTTAATGTAGGTGGAGTGGTTAAGGGATTGACATTACCTTCACTCTATTCCAGTCATTTCAACTGAAAGTAAAGTAAATTTTAGAGTAATAGTGGATGTTTGGTGGTACAACTTGGTTATATGATTGTTGTTATGATTATTCATGTGAATGGTGAGTATATCTAGTTGTTTATATGCTTTCATAATTGATGATGCATACTGGAAAGTATAGCATTTATTCATTTCATTTCATTTCAATGAGATCCCCATATTTGAGATATAGGCAATGAGATCCCCATATGACAAAGGATGGGCACTGGATCCCCGCATTTAAGAATGCGAGCGAGTGAACACCGATGGGTGTTACACTCAGCTATACCAGTATATGCAGAAGTGGTGATATGTGCATGATTTGCATTGCATTCATGATATTTACTTATGTATTTGAGATAATGAGAATGATCTATCAATACTTTAAAGTTTCAGATGTTGTATAATGAGAATGTTCTGTCATTAATATGAATTTTCGTATGTCGTTTATTTGTACTTGCTGAGTCTTGAACTCACGCTTGTTTATTTAATGTTTTTGGTGAACATTGAGGACGACATATTTTTGGGAGAATGTAGAACTTGGAACTTATGCACTTGAGAAGCACTTCACTCCACTTCATGATTAACTCATTTTGGAAATTGTAATAATTGAATAGGTTGTGTTTTCCTTAGTTCCTTCTGGTTGATTTTATTGCTAGTTGATGATTTGTTTTTATTGAAGTTTTAAATTAAGGTTTCAGAACTATATTTATTTTGAATTAGGATTGCTGAAATTTATGATTACATTATGTCTAAAAGTCATTCATGATTTCTAGATGCTTGTAGTACTTGAATATTATTTATGATCTAGAGATGTTGGTAGATGTAAGTGATATCTTGGGCTTTGATAAGCGGGGGTGTTACAGTTGGTATCAGAGTGGGCTTTAGGTCCGTGGTGAATAGATTGATAGCTTAGGTAAATTTAAATTTGCTAAAATTTGCTTTATGACTAGTAAAATTAACCAAAATTTGCTAATGGTTAATTAACTCAAAACTTGACACACTGGTGCATAGTTGGATGGGATGGGTGGATAAGTTGTATTGACTATTTATGTTATGAGATGATCTTGTATGTTTAAATTGATTATATGATTGTTATGGGTGATAATAGTCAAAGCCGAGAGGTAGAGATCCTTATCGTGGCCATTGACATGGCTATGTTGTACCACCATTTGTGGTATGGGAATAGCGAAGGGTTTTTCTCGGGTAATTTAGTTACAAAGGTTGGGAATGAGTTTCTTTAAAAAGTTATTGCTTTTCCTTGAGTGGTATTTGGTGATGGGTTTCAATTAGTCTCTATTTGTTTTATAGAGCAATTATTGTCTTTTTTTACTGTTGAGCTATTTTTGCTATTGATAAATGTTGTCATTGACAGGATTGTTCTTTTTCGTGAGAGTTCTACATTTCTTGTTGGAAAACATGACCCGGTTATTCATCTGGTATTTTGGATGATTGAAATTATCTTTTACAAGTTTCATTGAAGAAAGTTTTGACTCTACGTGTTTCTTTTGGAGTAGTTGGAGTGTTGAAGTTTAGTACTTATTCTTTGAGAAAGAAAGTGTCAAAACTCTTTTGTAATGTTTTTTTGTGTTAAATGATAAGTTGTAAGCATAGAAAATAAATTGATATGGTATGGGTATCAAGTTGGGTCAATGGTGTGGTGCATAATTAATCTTAACAAGTATCCTTGGAAGTGAAATCGATTAAGTTGATGTGGTCCTCTAGCAATCCTTGATGAATTGTGATTATGAGTATGGATATACTTAATTGGAATCAATAAAGTTATTAAGAAGTGTGGAACACTGATGAAATGGTTGATCATTAAAATTGTTTAGTTTGCTAAACTTGTTGGATTGTTTGGTCTCAATGGATTAATCTAACTGTGTAGGAAGGAAAAGTTAAGGATGTGTCCGATTGTTGTCTGAGTAGATAATAATCTAGAAATTTTCTTTAATTGGCTACTTGATGATCTTATATATGCTTGTGAGAATGCAAATAGAGAAATGACCATAAATTCTTCCATGATTGAATAATCGTCAATGGTTTATGATAACCTTGAGACTAGAATTAGTGTGTACTAAATTAGTGTAAGCATTGCTAATAGGTGAAGAGTTGAAATTTAGAAGTGATTTATACATGTGTGTTTTACGAGGATGACTGGTGGCTGCATGCTCTTGTTAAAAGAGGTTTGCATTGATAGTGTGATTTGTGCAATAGATATTCTCTAGAACAAGTTGACTGCTGCAATTTTATTGAGAAAACAAAAATATTATGAAATAATTTATTGTGTTTCTTTTAGAAAGGTGTATGCAAGGATTTAATAGGTGACCTGTGTATGCATGATGATGAAATTGTCAGATAATAGTATGCCTTTGATAAAAGAGTTTTGGTATAACCTTTCAAATTTTGTAGTAGATTCCCTCTAAAATAAAGTGGTTGTTGTAGTAAGGTTGTAATATTTTGGTATACTCTCAATTTGAGGATAGGATGATAAAGTAGTTCGTAACAATTTGGTGAGCTTTTGGGGGCTTTGTAATGGAAGAGTAGATGATGATGATTCTTGTTAGGAGTGTATTATTCTGGATATTAGTAAGATTATCTATCAGAGATTGTGACTCGTGGGAGTGGTGATGATTCTTCTAGAGAGAATGTAAGTTGATAGCCTTCGATAATATCGGTTAAATGAAATGTTTCGAGTTTTGTATTCATGATCTTTTGGAAGTGTAACACTCTGGCTATGCAGAAGCCAAGATGCAACCTAAGCTACTAACAACAATCAACACTATGAATTGTTTTGAACAATTTTAACAATTACTGACAGCTAAACTTCAACACACAAAGATACTGTTAAATTAAATAACCTAAATTTCAGCAAGCATAAGAACTCTAAATTTCAGCTTATAATGTTTCATTCAAGAGGAACAATATCAGGGATATCCAGGAAAATTTAAACCATCAACTAGCATAAGTAAAGCTTAAGGACGAAGAATAGAAAACATCATAAAACCAATTATTACAATCCATAGTTCTCAAATGAAAGGTAGCCACAAAATTATTATCTAATTTGTGAAATAAGAGATAGAGTGAGTTTCTCCATGTGGTCTATGATTCGCATAACTATCAGTTAAGATATCTGATCAAACAATCCAATAATGTACTTAATCCGACATCCAACAAGCAACAATACACATATATAAAAGATATATCAATAATCATCAACACATACATCATCCATCAAGTAATAAATTATAAAAATATTTATGTGTCCTATCTTCAAAAATTACTAATCCAATGTTCGAAGAAACCTCCAATTAATTTATCCTCCAAAGATCACCACTAGCTTCCATGCGACTTCACAATAATATCGGCCGATCAAATAATCAACTCATATATTTAATCTAGCATCTACCGATCAATAAGATACATATTCCACTACGACGATAAAATTATTCGTATCTACCAACATACATAACATGAAGACGTCTATGCATAAATAAGACAAAACTGGAGAATTATACCGATCTTGAGCTACCAAATCATTTTTACAATTAAACATGCATAAATAGATGCCATGCTCATGACTAAAATGCAACATGCATGACTAAAATTGTAACACGGTAACACAAATAATACTAAGAATTTTACCACAACGCTTAGGCGTGAGAAACGCCACCGGGCGTCGTCTCCTCGGCACTCATCCACATCCGTCGTAGTCGTCGCCGTTTCTGTGTCCGCTTGGCCTCTCGTTCGTGTCCGCCGTAGTCGTCGCTGAACTCATCAGCATCGGCCGTAGTTGTCGCCGAGCTCATTTGTGTCCGCGTCCGCCTCCGTCGCAGTCGTTGCCGTCCTCCGTAGCTGCTCTCCCTCTCGGCTCCTTCGTTGATGCCGCGTCATAGCGAGCCAAGCTGCCGCGCCCTCGGCTTTGGCCGTGTCACATGCATGCATGCATGCCGAGTGCATGCGCCGCCATTCGGCCTCGGCCAGCCCATGGCACCTCGCCACTGCGTGTGCGCACTGGCCGCCCACTCCGGCCTCGATGTCGCGTCGCCGAGCCATCGTCGGTAGCGCGCGAAGCCAAGACACACTGTGCGCCACCCCAGCCTCGCCTTCGGTCTTACAAGCCATCGGCCAGCCCACGCCTTGTCGCTGCCAAGCTGCAGCACCAAACCGCCTCCACCTCGCTGTTGCATGCTGGCCAACCTGCCTTGCTCACCGCGTTGACACCGCCAGGTATCGCGGCAGCGTTGCTGCAGTGCCTCACCATGCTAGCTCGTCCACGCCTCCGGGCTGCTGGTCGTCGCCTGGTCTCCGCCGATGCCGCGCGTGGGGCGCTGGCCACCTAGCCGCCCCATGCCTTGGCGCTCCGGCGTGCACAGCGCTACCAGGACGCAACAGCTGCCACTCGTGGCTACTGCATGCTGGCCAAACTGCTGCATGCCTGATGCCGAGCGGCTGCATTGCTACTACTGTGTCATCGAGTGCACAGTGTGTCACCTCCTCTCTCTTCGTGCAAGACACCCAAATGGCCATGCATGGAAAAACTATTTACATGGATGGGACGCTAAAGCGACGAGGAATGCGATGGCGTGGCATGCGTAGTTTGATTTTGTATTCTTGGGGGTGATTGGAAGGAGAGAAGGAAAAAAGATGAACAAGTGTTAAAGTTCAAGCAGTCGGATGACTAGAAATGGGGTAGTTGTTGTGGGTGAAAAGATGAAATGCAGTGGGGCTTGGTTGTTGAGGCAGGTTCGGCTAAGGAGGCTGTGTAGTGGAAGAAGGGGGAGCAGATAGGGTAAAAGGGAGAAGGGGCAGCAGCTGCTGCCTTGCCACCCAGCTCTGCTCAATGGCGGCAGCTGCTGTTGCTCTGTAGCTAGTAGGGGCTGAGGGAGCCAAGGAAAAACAGAGAGAAGCTAGCTGCTGCAGCTGCCAAGTGAGACCAGGTGGTGGAGGGGCCATTGGTAGGGAGAAAAAAAAACAACTAGAAGCTGGGTTTGTAAGGTCTGGATGAAATTCAGCATCTTTTGCTTCAAAGAACAATCTGTGCAGATCAAAAGAGATAGCCAATGAATTTATAAAATTCTGGAAATTTTTGTGTAGCTTCTCTGTTAAGTGTAGTTTCTATTTTTCGAGCCCCCACACATTGATTAATTTCATTTGAGAGCACTAATTCAATTTCTATCTAGCCTTTGAGATGTGTTCGAGATTTTTACAGGGTTAACACCGCCCAATTTTTTTTTATTAAAATTCATTATCATCCATGATAAATATTGTAATGTTTAAATAAATTATTCCCCAAAGATCTTTACAAGTATTGATGGATGTTTTCATTTGGAGCTTCGGTTTGGGTTTTAAGTTTACCTTTGATTTGAAAATTTTCAAAAGCATGGAATTGTGCACATGCCCCAGAAATCACATGTATGCTCATGAGATGCATCCTAATTTAAATTAATGGAAGTGGGGCTGTGAGATATTGGTTCGACCTGAGCCATGTAATCGACGCTGAACTCAATGACCACTTCGGTTGCATAACCATCGACAAACCTCTCGAACGGTTACATGCTACGTAGGAACATGGGCCCGCACATCTTTATCTCCCTCACAATGTGAACAATGAGATGGACCATGATATCGAAAAATGACGGAGGGAAATACATCTCAAGAAGACATAGAGTCGTCACCACCTCATCCTGTAGAGCATCTAGTCCTTCGGGATCGATGACCTTCTGAGCAATTGCGTTAAAGAAATAATACAGCCTCATGATTGTCTCTCAGACCTTGATCGACAAAATAGTTCTAATTACAACAGGGATCATCTTTGTCATCAGCACATGACAATCACCAGAGAAGAGTTGGCGTCGATGGTGGCGGTAGTGACAGAGAGGTCCACGGTGACAGCTTGGCGTGGGCGACAACAGCTGAAATGGACCACACGAGTGGGCTCAGTGAGGTGAGGCAATACTCAAACCGGGCACAGAGTGGCGATGGACTCACCGTAGCACCAGAGATGGAGAAAAAGACTCTGTTGAGGATATACACTACTGCACCGGATAATTTGTAAGCAATCAAAATGGCACACCGTTTGTGATGAGTTAATTATCACAGACGGTTTTCAACAAAAAACCGTCTATGATATGTAGTAATATCACAGACGATTATTGTTAAGAACTGTCTATGAACTATCACAGACGGTTGTTTGTTGAAAACCGTCTGTGATATATAGAATTATCACAAATGGTTATTGTTAAGAACCGTCTGTGATACTTCATAGACGGTTTTTATTATGAGCCGTCTGTGATATTACCTCTTCACAGACGGTTTTTAGCGCTGCCAGTAACACAGACAGTCTCTAAACCAAAACCGTCTATGATTGCATGTAATACAGATGGTTTTGGTCAACCGTCTATGATGGGGTGTCCAGTATTAGCCTTTTTGTAGTAGTGGTACCAGCCGCACTGACGGCGAGCGTGACAATTCGAATAGTTTATCACTCTGTAGAGGTGTACAACTTTACCCATAATACGCAGTATTCCAGTTGCCTGGAATATCTCTATATCACTGCTCATTGCCGAAGGTAAGCAGCCTAGAGTTCGCGACACAGCCTTTACATTATCTAGCCCTAACCTTGCACTAGCCCTGTGAATCTTTTTCCTCATCCGTCAGGATAATAATAATAATGATAATGATAATAATGAAAGAACAAATCGAATGAGGAGCCTCACTCACCCAAATAGGAACCCGTTGAGTGAGTCCCTCACTTCGCCTGGATAGAAACCTGTCGAAGTGAGGCATCCGTAGTTGTGTCCGCATGCTAGCCCTTCGGCAATGCGCGCACTACTTCTGCCTACTGTCATGCAAGACTAGGATTCGATAACTTAGTTAGCCATGGCTACCCCTTCCTAGCACATATGGTTACGATTCGGACATAGTCCTGGATTTCCTGGCTTCAGTCCTTAATCGACTACGAGCGAGATCTCCATCCTAACAACTAGTGAGTAACAATCCTCACCCTTTCATAATACAATATAACTTGCCTACGTCTAAAAACTGAAGTTTTCACTTTGTTTTCATACAAAATAATAGAGGTATCTCCTCTGGACCATTTTTAAAATAATCCCAAATTCTCAAATTATCATATTGTCCTTTTATCAATTTTTCGGAAAATCTATCGCTCTAGTTGCATTTTGTGCGATAATTGCACTCAGAAATTCTCAAATGACATTACATATTGCCTAACCCATATTATCAAGGCCACAACAGAAAGGAATCAAAATTTCAAGGAGGTATATGCAGCAAGTAGGATTTACAACTACCAATTTTTCAAAACATAGCAATTTCATACAAACATACATGCATGCATAATACGATTTGCAAAAATAAAGTACAATAATTAAAATACTAGGATCAATATGATCAAATGGGGTGCTTGCCTTACTTTTGCTATTCTGGAGGTAACGTTGACTGATCGTCGCAATAGTAACCCGAATAATCGACATCTAAAAAGAGCCGGAAACGAATTAAATAACATTCAAGAAATTCAACAGAGAAAAAAATTAAATATTTTTACATATTCGTGTAGATTATGATTTTATACGAATTTAGAGACAAATGTGATTCAATTTGGAGTTTTGTAGCAAAAGTTATTAAGGTTTCATTTTGGTTCGGCTGAGAAAATGAAATAAAATTGAGAAATACGCTTTCCAATGGAGAAAGCATAATCTCGCGCATGTTCTAATGAGGTTTACGCTTCCCAGAAGAGAAAATGTATTCTCCTCATAACTGAAGACGTATTTGCTATTTTCATTTGATTTTCGGTTAAACTAACATGTGGGGTCCACTGTTAGTGACTTAGTCTATACGCATAGTGCGTAGACTGAGGGTCTATACGCGTGGCACACGGGTTCGCGGTGCGAGGTTCACTGTGCATTTACGCCGTCGGGCCCGCATGTCATTGACTCATCTAAGAAAACCTTTTGGTTTCAGTTTTTCATTTATGTTTTAACCCGGTCCCACACGTCACAGACTTATTACAACTAAACTAATAGCTAATGATTTAATTAATCCTAATGATCGTGGTTAGACACAGTGATGACGAGCTGTAGTGCCGTCATCATTGTGCCACGCCCTGGCGCTCATGCCCGTGCGTGTCGCCGACGAGGTGAGGCTCGGTGAGGCCGAAGAGTGCCCAAAATGGGACCTCTGTACTAATGCGTACTTGCTGGTACCGATGGCGAGGCCGGAGATGGCCTGATGCAGTGGTGCGTCCGCGGCGAGCGGAGGAGTTGGTACGGCAACATGTGACAAAGCAAACGAGCAGCGCTCTCGGCTAATGAGTGCACACACGAGCATTTATGTGCTACCAGGATCATACCAGAAGGACACAGAGGTGCTGAGGTGATCAGAGACGAGCTGTCGACGATGAGCCGAGGCGGCGAGGTCGTTGGTGCGTGGAGAAGAGGCGTGGCTGAAGGAGAAGGTCTAGCGATGGTTGGACAAGCTCGAGAGCATCCAGGTGATGCTTTAGGTACAACTAATTGGTCTAAGGCACAAGGAATCGCCAGCGGGGCTTGAGGCGGTAGTTCTGGTCGAAGACGAGGAAGACGACACGATCTGGTTGTTCCTGAGGATCAGAGGTAAAATTGAATGAGGAGAAATAATACCAATGTATTGGAACAAGAAATGACACGATTGGATTGACTAGTAACCCTTCACGGCGTTGGGGACGAAAGCGGTGGCGCACAGCCGAAATTAGGGTTGCGCTCTCCGAGCTCTAGAGCTTGAATGAGTGTGGGAGAAGAAGAGTGAGTGAGTGCATTGACTTGGAAAAGAAGATTCACAACTCAGGGATGGCTATTTATAGCCGGAGGCAGCGGAGATCAATGAGGAGAGCTCGAGGTGACCACGGGTGAGGTGGCGGCCTCTTCGGCGTTCAGGTCGGTTTGGGTCACGTTCGAGGCAGGGGATGGGCGTGGGGTGACCAGGCGACGCGACCGGAGTGATTGGCCGGGGAAAACCGTGGGCGAGGCAGTTGGAAACGGTGGGTGGTGCAGTGGAGGGCTCGCGGTGCCGCGCTGGTGCACCAGGGCACGAGGTGGACGACGATACGTGTGGGTGGAACCCACAGGTTAGAGAGAGGGTGAAAGGTGAAGAGGGTTTTTTTCGGTTGATTTAATCTCCTGATTTTATTTACTATTCAAATGATGTCTGAAATTTATGATATTTTTTGTGTAAGCTTCTGACCTTGTGTTGTTGCTCTTGTAAAATTTACAGAGGTTTATACCTTCTGTGAATTTCTACAAAATTCGTAGAAGTTTCTGTTTTGTGCTTTTGAAATAATTTTCCTAAACAAGATTTCATATAAAATGTTTGGTGAATTATATCTGGGATAGTATGCCCAAAATAATTATATCTTTTGAATCTATTTACTTGGTTTTATCTATTTCCTTTTTAGCACCTTTTTGGTTGTAGTTCAAGTTTTGCTTTTAATTTCAAAAACCAAATTCAACATGGCAAAAATTCATATGCAATTGATCAAAGTGATTTTCCTAATGCAAATATATTACATAATCCCATAGTTAGGATTTTAGGATATTACAAGCCAGTATGTAATAGTATGGGATAGTCGTAGCTAACTAAGTTATCAAAAACTAGCCTTGCATGAGGGGTAGGCAGGAGACGGGTGAGTATGTTTGATTGCTGACATAACGGCAAATGCCTCACTGAGATGGGTATACCCAGGAGAAGTGTGAAAAAATGTAGCACTGAAACAGGTATACTCGGGTGAGGTGAGGACCAACATTCGATGGGCTAAGTGCAAGGGTAGGACTAGATGATGTAAAAGTTGCATCACGGGCTCTAGACTGCTTACCTACGGTAGTGAGCAGTGATATAGAGAATTCCAGACACACTGGAATATTCGTGTACTAGGTAAAGTAGTACACCTCTGCAGAGTGTAAATCTATTTAAATAGCCGTGCTCGCGGTCATGAGCGTGCTTAGTGCGGCTGGTATGGCTGTAATGTTGATTTTTACAAAATCTGTTTTGTCACAAAACATAGGCAATGACTTGTGGTTTTATTTTATTGAGTTAACTGCCATGTCTATGGCTAAATATTGCAAATAGAAATGGCTTTGAGCAAAATAACTTGTAGAGTAGAGAATCATTCTTTGATAACCATGCATTTAATATAATTTTGTGATACACTACAAGTCTTGCTAAGTACACAAGTACTCAATCTTGCTTATATTGCTGTTCAGAGTTTGAAGATGAGTTGATGCCAGACGACACGTTCTTTGCACCCGGAACCGTAGGGTTCGGTGACGGGTCTATCTAGGCCTTGTTTCTTGTCGGTTACCTACGGGGTTGGATGGGCATGCAACTGGAATTTTGCTACTTTATCACTTCTTCCGCTGCTACTTTTACTCTGGTGATGGCTGCTTTTATTTGGCTGGTCGGCCACTGATGTAATAACTTTACCACTTAAGTTGAGTACCCTTTGCATTATTTTTGTATGTAAATGTATGGATGTGAATGCCAAATATTGTGAATGTGTGTACTAGCCACAGATCATTGGACTAGTACAGTATACAAATAGGGTCTTCGGGTATTCCACGCCCAGGGGTCCGACATATATCCACCTAAAAGCAACAACAAAGCAAGACGTAGTCCGAGATTGAGCAAGTACATAATAAAACAATAAACAAACAGTCTATCAACCATAATAATTAATATAATCATCATTCATGTGTTTATGATATATGATCTTTTTATTAATGCAATGCGTCTCTATTCTACATACTCATTTGCTCATCCTATCGATCATACCAGCATAGCATGACAGTGTTCACCCTTTCTCTAGCCGTGACAATGTTCACCCTTTCTCTAGCCCGTCCAACAAGGAACCAGGGGTCTCTTCACTCCAGTGGAGTCTCTACCACCAAGGTAGATATCATATGCTCACCATAAGTGATCTCTATTATGCAATGATTGTGCACGTGATGCAAGAATACAATTTGTTCTATTATTCATCAACCCGTTACATTTTTTATATATTAGTGGTCAAAGTTAAGGACGTTTGACTGCTCGCTTTCTAAAATATCATATATTTCTGAACGGATGAGTGATAAGACTCCTATATAAAGTTCAGGAATGAGAGGCCATCCAGCACGAGAGCTAGCAACTGGCAGCATCGATCCTCAGTACTAGCAGCTAGTATTGCAGAGAGAGTGCAGGTGAAGAAAAGCATTGATCCATGGTGATGATGGCAAGCCACCATGAGAGGCTTTGTGAGGCCGACAGCAGCACCGCGCACAAGCCCGGTTCCACCATCCCAGCCTTTGGGGTGACTTCTTCCTTCACTAGAGGCCTTGCACTCCATCACAAGTAACAACACTTGATCTCCAAACAAATATATAATTAGCTAATGATCATATGATGTTAATCTGATCATGCATGTGTTCGTGCATTCTAATTTGGAAATAATATTTGTCACTCGAGGGATTCTGCTTTTTTTTCCAAGCAGGACATATATAGAGAGAGAGGTGTAATCCTTCGAGTACGTGAATATATATGTTATATGTTATATTACACTACTATACAAAAATCATCACAGACAGTTCGGAACCGTCATCACAGATGGTTTTTGAACCGTCTGAATTTGTATGTCTGTGATAACAGCGGTTATCACAGACGGTTTTTGAGCCATCTGTGATAGTGCACAACACAGACGGTTCTTGGTGGAAACTATCTGTGAATCGCTACTATCACAGACAGTTTCCACCAAGAACCGTATGTGATATGTAGGATATCACAGACGGTTCTATTTTCAAACCGTCTGTGATATGTCGGATATCACAGACGGTTAGTAAATAGAACTGTATGTGATATCCTACATATCAGAGACGGTTCTTGGTGGAAATCGTCTGTGATAGTAGCCCTTCATAGACGTTTCCTGGTGGAAAATGTCTGTGATAGAGGCCTTCACAGACGGTTTATATAAAAAAACCGTCTATGATAGTTCGTCATACCAAACTAAATTTTTTCTGATTTTTGGCTAGCCTCGGGAATTGCTAGTCATGCTCTCTGAAAATAAGCAAGTAGAAAACATATAGATGACAGATGAATCAATTGTTGACAACTCAAAGTGGTCATTTACAACTCAAAATCAATTACAAAATAATATGTTCAAGTATTGTCGCTAGAGTTACAATTGAATTACAACTACTCAAAGTGAATTACAATTGAATCAATTGTTTGAAGGTCGTTCAGCGGTGTCGACGGAGTGAAACTCTCTGTTGGCATTAATGATGTCTGTCTTGATGAAGCCGCAGAGCGCTCCTCGAACCTCCGAGATCTCGGTCATAGCGAATGAATCTAAATCGAGTATCATGCCCTGTCGCTACCAGGAGTAAAGTAGTAAGCATATATAGTTAAATTTATAATTAGGAAATAATTATTGCGAGATTGATAAACCTCTGGATCATTCGTCTTAGCACCCATGATTTGTTGCATATCACGGCAAACGTAGAATGCACATAGGTGATCTTCTTTTTACTGGTGGCACTGCAAAAATAGAATTACATATATAGGTATAGTCAGTTCGAGAGACATTATTACGAAGTGTGATATAAGATTATTGTGTTGTAGCTCGTACCGGAAATCGCTTCCTGTGTTGCAGTTTTGCGCTTGACCCCTTGTATGACACTTCCTTGGCAACATAGGCACTAAACGACCTACATGATTCCAAAAAGTTATCCTCGGCCATTTCAAACGAAGGAAGACTACAATAGAGTTATGTATGGAGGAAATGAGCATACGTGTCGAGTATTCCTTCCATAAGGGTGAAGTTGTGGGTTTTGTTGAGTAGGGAATCAAGGTATATTACCTTGCTCCTCTTTGGTACAATGACTAATAGGATCCAGTGGTACCTACTCATGTATGTCGCTATAGTCATTAAACCTAAGTTCATGCTGCGTATAAAGTACAAATGAAATTTGTATAGCAAGTAGTGAAGCACTTACTTCTGGTTGTAGGGCACCAGTATGTAGTCCCGTAAATGCGGAGCAAGCAATCACAATGCGTTATGTATTTCACGGCGTGGGATGCGTCTGCGAGATGGTTTGCTCAGAGACCACGTGTGGGTCGAGGAAACCCACCGATTCTCGCCATCCCGGGCATTTTCATCATGTATCTATACATAAGCAATGAGTTGTGATATTTATCGGTATTACGTGAATGTAGAACTTGATTGTACACACTTACAGTGTCCAGCATCGTAGAAGTGAGGCGTCAAGGGCATCGAGGTTGAATAGGTCGAATAAGTCGTTGAAGCCCACAACGAAGTAGCCATCATTGTGGAAGAAATGCTCCTTCGTGTATCTGACGATAATTCTAGTATCGCACCCTTCTCTTTGGTCTTTCGCATGTACCAGGCGTGCAAAGCCTGATAACCTATTTCAACGCGGGCTAATACTGTGTTGGGGCACAACGGACTTCCGAGGGGGTATTTTCCCGAGATTGGGAGGTGCCTTAATGTTCTTCAATTTAGATTTGGCCTTAACAACTTGCCCGCTACACGTCTTCCTCTAAGACAATTCGGGAACTGATACGGTGGTACACTTTTCTTGTTCCTTCGGCGTCTTCTCCATGGGAACTTATGAGGTGGCCTTTTGAAGCGAATGTTGAGGTGGAGTCATTGAGGGTCCCGTTGGAGAGGAATGGTCGTGTCGAGATTGTGGCACTGCAGGGTCCAGGGTGATGTCCTTCTTGGGCCACCGGATAAAAGTGTGGATGGCATCCCCTAGTGTTCTGATATCTTCGTAAGGGCGAATCTCCAGTGGGACAGCCATGAAATTGTTATGTACCATGTCCACCTGGAACCTAGCGTAACCCTGCGCCAGCTGGACACCGTGCTGCACTATCCCTTCTTAGCAAGGATACGTCATCCCTCGCCTAGCCTTAATAGAAATAGGCCCAACCATCCTCACTTGGAGCTTGCAGAGTGTTGGCTCCTACAAAACGATACACAATTAGCTAAGGCATCCTATAGGTCTATCTTTGGAGTATTCCAGAGATGTACATTACCTTGATGTCGTCAATAGGTAATTGGACGTCATCATGTTCAGAAATATGTGTGGACGCTACGCTACTCCGATGTTGAGGACTGGCTCCCAAAATAACAGGGGCGGCTTGCGACTGGTTGAGGAGTTGATTCATTTGATCCTGCAATCTTGTTATCTGTCCTTGAAATTTTGCAGTAAGCATCTATACCAATTGGTCCTCGTGCTCGGCCTTGGATCTCTTCCTACTCCTATACGTGTCAGAGTCGCCTCGGAATCCATCCCTCCAAGGTACATAAACCCCAAGGCCTCGCGTGTGACCCGGGTGCTCCTTGTTTCCCAGGGCCGTAGAAAGTATATCCTTCTCCCTGTCTGCTTGGAAGGAGCCTTGGGAAGATTTGGTAGTCAATGCATGCTGCAAGAGGTCATCATGTTATTATAGACACTATGAAGTTATGGACTTATTAACAACTAGGTAGTTCGACATATTTTCCAGACGTTGGCACACTGCCTCGTCTGCCGGGTTTGCGAAAGAGTTGCCGCTTGAAGACGTGACTTTTGCCCTCACTCTTAACCAGGATCGAGCACATTCGTCTTGTCCTCCGCTGCCCATTCCGTGGATTTACCCGTGTACCCAGTGGTGCCGAGTTTGTGGGGGTGAGTGTTTTGTGCCTAGAGAGCTTTGTGAACCGCACTTTGCTCCTGAAATTCGGCCATCTACTTCATCCGCACAAGGTCGTCCCATATATCCCGTGACAAGAATTGATACTTCGTGAAGGGTGTCCGACCCTATAACAGCCCAAAATTTCAATTTCAGAAAAAAAAAATTAAAACTTAATTTTTTTTGGGTGGATTTTATGAAATTTTAAAAGGTTTTCCTTAATTATTTTAAAGCTAAACAAATTTATTTTCAAAATCTATTACCAAATAATAGTTGGAAATATTTTATTTAAGTCCAAAATGTCTTTGAGAATTTCTGTGAATTTTCTCATAATTTTTGGAATTTATTTACTATTTCCTAAAGCCCCTTTTAATTATTAGAATTAAATCAATTGCTAAATCAAAAGAAATTCACCAAACAGTGTTTGAGCCGAATTCCTCTTGGCCCAAATCAACTCCCACGCGCACGTGGCCCAGCCAGCCCAACTCACCCGCACGTTACACCCCAAACCCGTGCCAACCGTCGGATCTAAATTAAACGGTCCGATTTCGTTGGAACCTTCGGACGTTCCGAACATCTCGACCAGCGATGACTGTCAGATCTAAATCCAACGGCTCTGAAGCACCCGTTCCTTTCCTCTTTCCTTCTTCCTCGCCCGCGCCGCTTTCCTTTGCCGTCCGCCATTGCCGTTTTTCAAATTATTTCCAAAACCATCGAAATCCCATGTCAATCTTGATGATTCCGTGCGCATTGAATTCGCCGCGTCCAATCGCCCCCGACACGACCTTCACTTTCCTTTCCCTCGCCGTGAATCCCCGAAATTGCTCCACCGTGCCACGAGACCTTCTTGCTCTCCACGCCGCCTCAGCTACGCCCGAGCCCTATAAAAGGGAGCACCGGGACCGTCATAGCCTCCTCATCCCAATGCCTCAACGCGTCTCACCCCAATCCCTCTCTAGTGCCCTAATTTTGAGATTCTTCGCCGCTGGTCAAGCTTCGGTTCTTCTTCGATTCTGGTGCCACCATCGACACTTCACCCTCGTCTTCGCTACCATCGGCATCGCTGCAACGTCGTGAACCAAGTGCATGCATCCGCTTCGCCGGAGGAACTCAGGAACCCCTACTTCGTCGACGACCTAGCACCGCTGCCGCCGCCAAACCTCGTCGCCGATGACCAAAACACCTCGCCCCTCCGTTCCAAGCAAGCGCACCAGACTCCTCATCTCTCCCTCTCTCTATTATGACCACTCACACGTCTCACCGTGGCATAGAACACCGACGAGCTCGTCGCCGCATTGCCGCCGGTTTCGGGCTTACGTGGCTAGTCCACGTCGACGCCACCGCGATGCCACCTCAGCTCCAGATCCGATGTGGCGCCTACGTGGTGCCACATCAACCTCAGCGCCCGCACCAGCCCTCACCCCGTTTACTATTTTGTGCGTCGGGTTCACCATAAACCATTGACCATCCGTAGGCGCGGTCCATTGACCACGGGCCCACCTGTCAGTGACTCATGGTTTTTCAGTTTAAAATAAATCCGGCCGAAAATTCGAAATCCCGATGCTGACGTCATATTTCAGATTTTCCTTTAGGAAAATAAATCAAGTAATTCATTTAAATCAGAATTTAGGGTTTTAAGTAGATTTAAACTTCCTAGAGCTCGTATTTCTTCATACGAACTCCGATTTAGGTGTTTCAAATTTCTAAATTTGTATAACTTCAAGACCTAGCTAACTAAACTAAAATTATTTGATTTGGAGTTAGTTTGATTTGTATTTTTGAATTTATTTGAATTTATCGTATTTTTGCATATAGACTTCGACGATTCCGGAGAGTTTGATCCTTTAGAGGATTTAGAGTACCAAGACTTCGATCAAGGCAAGTTATACCATTGATCATGTTGATCCGAGTATTTTAAATTATTTAAATTCAGTTTTTAAATTATTATTGCATGCATAATTTTATTCAAGTATTTTAAATTCCTGTTTAAATTCCTAGTTATTCTAATTCATTTGTATGGCCAATTTTGATTGTTGGATTATTATTCCTTTGTCACCTTTAGATAAAATAAAATTGAAAATATTCATATGCTTAGCCAATGCTTAGATCAGAAGTATTTGGGAGATTTTAGCCAAATTATTCAAACTTGTTTAAATTGAGTCTATGGTATTGTGTTACCATAGAAAGTTTGTAAAGATGGTTTTACTTAAAATAAAATCAAAAATGGGTTTGAACTTGGGCGAAATGGATGATTGGTTGGTGCAGGTTTATGCACGGGTTCAACCTGGTTAAGGTTGAGGCCTAGGGGTTATTTTTGGAAGTCGCCCAAGTCAGTTAAGCACTGGCCTTTGAGCGTTCCTTTGCTACGCCTTAACGTACCACCACATGTCTGGAATAGGACAGATTTGGCTCAATAATTTGTGATATCTTAGTGTTATTTGTAAGATGTTGTTGTGTGGGTGTCGGTTAGACAGCAGTCCCACCTGGCGCAAGAGGGGGCTTTCGGAGGATGGTTAGTCCAATGGAAGTGAAAACTTAGCGATCATAAATACATTAAGGTAGAGCATTGTAAAGGCCTCATAATAATTGCTTAGTGACACGCCTTCGGAAGCGTGTATTGGCAGATATCAAAAGCAAATTATCTCGTGTGAGTAAAGCTGTACAAACTCTGTAGAGTAGAAAACTATTTGAATAGCCGTGTCCACGGTCATGGACATGCCGAGCAAAGCTACTCTAAGTTAGACTTTGTTTTTAGTTTAAAAATGATTAAATGATTTTAGGATGGTAAATCCTTTTGAGTAAAATTGGGCGGTTAGCCATGTGATAGGAGGGTATCCTTCATCATTCATTTATGGAGGTTATCCACTATAAAATTGTCATTTTAAAAACCTAATTTTAGGTATAGACTAAAAATGGACACAGAAATTAATATGAGTATTTAAACTGAAAATGCTGCTTTAAGCAAAATAAACCCTGCCAGTCCCACTTGTTTACTTATGCATGCATCATAATTCTTTTTTGGGTGAAACTTACGAGCACGGAAGTTGTGCTTACTCTTGCTAAATAATATTTATTCAGGAGAAGATTTCTATCAGGACGGTGAGGACTCAGACGTTTAGGCCTACGCCCCCAGACGATTGCCTGTGGCGCATCGTGTGGCCTACTAATTATTTGTTTCCGCTGTGATTTTCATTATATGGCCTCAGGCCCATTTTGTAATAAACTCTGAATTATTATTAATAAAATGCGTGATATGTTTATGATGTCACTTTTGTATGACTAGCTATCCTGGATTAGTGTATGAACACAGAGAATTTGGAATCCTTCATTCCCAGGTTCGACAGACCCGTGTTCAAAACACTGAGAGTTTAAATAAAATGCATTGCAAGTGGATATCCACTAGGTATTTTCGAAGATAATTTCCCTTGGAAACATATTTTATACAGAAAAAATAGAAGTCTTATTGTGAATAACAAATGCCCAGTCAATCTTAAGGCAATTTAAATCCTAACTCGACAAATACATAATTGCACATGTGAAGAGTTCTAGACAGATACATAATTGCACATGTCAAGGCATAAGCATCGTTAAGACATACTAGGCACACAATCAAGAGAATAGATAAAAACACTAACTGTACACTTGCCCAAAAGAAATCTTTTTGTAGGCACAGATCAATCATACTACTAAAGGACTAATAAAGGCTCACTGCTGCCTCCCTAACTAGGACCTCTCCAAATGTGATTTGGCAAATCATTTTTGAATAATTATTTCCCAAAAATATACGTAAGCACATGACTGAGGCACAAATACCATTAATATTGAAGAATTTGCACATAATACAGATACGTCATAAAAATTCCATAAGGGTGGTAAAATAACCTATATATAATACTAATAATTGGCATACGCACCATTGTGTACAGAAAAAATGTCTAACAAGCTATACAGAAAAAATGTGTAACACAAATTAGAGAATGTCCGGATGCATGCAGATGCCGCAAGTTTGAGATATTACAAGATTGTAAATTTAACAATGAATGGGATAGTGCAATCCTAGACCAAACCTTTCCTCCATTGAGAAACTAGCACCATTTGTTAAGCCTACAGAGGCCAAACAATAAGAATGTGTCTGCTGCTGAGCTAGCACATAACAATCATCATTTCAACCACATGAAGCATCAAAGCGACATTTATTCATCAAATAGCTACCATATGTATCTTCTATGTATCCCTAGCCAGCTAAGCATAAAAAAAGCACATATGTTCATTAAATAGCTAGGTGTTGTATAAATAGCTTAAAATGGGCCGATCCAATGTTCCACCGGTGACCAAAGGGCCGAGCCAGGACTAGGCGTGGCCGTGCCCAGCAGCGGCGCTAGGAGGGTGTGGTGCCTGAGGGAGAAAGAGAGAGAGGGAGAGAACAAACTGAGCTGGGGAGGAGGAGCCGGAGGCGGCAGCAGGCCGGGCCAAGGGGCGGCGTTGAAGGTGAGTCACTCTCAAGGAGCAGCAGGGGCGTCGGCGATGGGGAGAAGGGAAATCGGGGCGGCGGGAGCTGGTGACGAAGAAGGGGGTGGCCGGAGGTGGCGGGGAGGAGGCTTCAGGCGGCGAAGGCGTCAAGGTCTGGTGCGCTCGGGTGGGGAGGCGAACGGGCCACTGAGTAAGGCGCTGGGGTGGGAAATGACAAGTAAGGGTGCAAACCCTAGCAGGGTACCCTTCTAATAAATGGATTCATAGACGGTTCTATTACAGAACCGTCTGTGATACGAAATCACACACGGTTCTATAATAGAACCATCAGTGGTATGGCGCATATCACAGATGGCTCTATAATAGAACTGTCTGTGATATGTCCTTATCACAGGCAGCTCTATTATGGAACCGTCTGTGATTTCATATCATAGGCGGTTCTATAATATAACCGTTTGTGATATGCCCAACTGGTTCTATCACATGAACCTGGTTCCATAATTCAGCTGGTTCTATCACATGAATCTGGTTCGATAATTCATTTGACTTCAAATATGCTACTATGTGATAGAGCACATGAACTTGGTTCCATAATTCATTTGACTTCAAAAATTCATATCTAATTCAACTCAACTCCAAATCAAGTGAAACCAATTTTGATATTCCACATTACATCAAAATAAGAGATTACAAGTCCATAACACATGATAATTCCACATTGCCATCAAAATAAGAGATTACAAGTCCATAACACATGGCAAGTCCACATTGACATGTCTCATGTTATGGAATAATTTACAATGGAATAAATTCTTAATTAAAACATAGCCCTTTATGATAATCGACACGCATATAGCTAGTTTCCTCACTGGGTTCTTCCTCGATACTAATGCCGTCTCCGAAAGGAGGCAACTCGTTAAATTGATTGTACTCTTCCTCATCCACGATATTCTCAACTCCGACAATCCTTCTTTTTCTATGAAGAATTATGTGGCAGTTCTTATTTGCCGGGTCTGTTACATAAAAAACTTGAACAACTTGCTTAGCGAGTACGAATGGTTCCTCCTTGTATCCGACACATTTGAGGTCCACAGTAGTGACACCGTACTTGTCGACCTTCACACCTTATAGAAGTTTAACCCAATGGCATCGAAACAGGGCGATCTTGAAAAATACGTAGTCGAGCTCCCAAATCTCCTCTATGAATACATAGTAGGAGTTCAACCCACGTGGCCCAGCGGTTCTGGACTGTGCTCTTCCTATCCTGAGTTGTCATATAAAACATGTACCCATTTATGTCGTATCCTTGCCATGTCACAATTGTAAATTTTGGCCCTTTTGCCAACCATAGCAGCGTATCATCACTTGATGACCTCCTAGTGAATTGCACCTTTAACCATTCGTTGAACCAACGATTGTGCTCTCTCGTGATCCAAACCTCTAACCGATCTGGATTCTGTTGGTGTATCATGTCTTTGTGCTCGTCGATGTACGAGGACACTTGGGTCATGTGTTGCAAGACCGTGAAATGGGCTTGAGTGTACGTATCCAGTTTGGGAGTGATTGATTTCCTTCCGATGGTCTCCATACCCTCCAGTCTCCCCTCATGACAAGATAGCGGGACACCTATCAGTTCCACTTGAGCCATGTAGTCGACGTAGAACTCAACGACCTCTTCGGTTGCATAACCTTCGATGATGCTGCCCTCCGGTCGAGATCGATTATGTACGTAGGACTTGAGAATTCCCATGTACCTCTTGAACAGGTACATATGACGTAGGAACACAGGGCCACTTATCTCTATCTCTTTCGCAAGGTGAACAATGAGATGGACCATGATTTCAAAAAATGACGGAGGAAAATACATCTCAAGATGACATAGAGTCACCACCACCTCGGCCTGTAGAGCATCTAGTCCTTAGGGATCGATGACGAGCAATTGAGTTAAAAAAATAACACAGCCTCAAGATTGCCACTCGGACCTTGTTCGGCAAGATACTCCTAATTGCAACATGAAGCATTTGTATCATCAGCACATGATAATCATGAGACTTCATACCAATTAATTTCAAATCTTCCATAGAAACAAGTTTCTTAATGTTAGCAGAGTAACCGGACGGAACTTTCACACCATGTAAGCTCTGGCACAATTCATTTCTCCCGGGCTTGGACAGAGTGTAGCAAGCTGGGGGAAGGTATGTTCGTCCTTTATCGGTCTCTTTCGGTGCTAACTCGGTCCTTATGTTCATATCAACCAAGTCACGCCGTGCATTAGCATCATCCTTTGTTTTGCCACTAATGTTCAATAAGATACCAATGAAGCTATCACATACATTCTTCTTCACATGCATGACGTCGATGCAGTGGTGAACTTCTAAGTGCTCCCAATAAGGCAAGTCTCAAAAAATTGACTGCTTCTTCCAGATGTTCTTCTAATGGGTTCTTAATTTACGTCCCTTCCCAAGCACAACATCGATATCCTTAACCATATCATAGACCTCTTTCCCTCTAAAAGGCCTTAGAGCTGAACTGTCCTCCTTATTTCCATCGAATTGTTTCTTCATCTTGTGGTATGGTTGTGAATCCTGGGAAGGAGCCTACGGTGATGCATATACATAGTTTTGCGCGAGTTGTTCAGCCATACACTCTCCGTACCATCTAAGCAGTGCGGACAGGCTTTGGCTCATTTTGTACTGAAGCCCAATAGGTTACCAAGGGTAGAAAAATCATTGATGGTGTAGAACAACATGGCGCGTAAAGTGAAGTTCTCTTGTTTGTACGCATCCTATACTTTTACCCCTTCATTTCACAGTGTCACAAGATCTTCCAGCAATGGTTCTATGTACAAATCAATATCATTCCCAGGTTGCTTCAGCCCTTGGATAAGTAGTGACATCAAAATGTACTTTCGCTTCATACGCAGCCAAGGAGGATGGTTGTACATACATAGATTAACGGCCCAGGTGCTATGTTGGCTGCTCATGTTACCGAAAGGATTCATTCCATCTGTACTCAACCCTAACCTTATGTTCCTCGGTTTCGCACCAAACTTTTCGAAGCTCTGATCGAAGTTTCTCCATTGGGCAGAATCAGCAGGGTGTCTTAGCTTTCCATCTTTCTAACGCTCCTCTGAGTGCTAATGCAGCAATCTTGCCTCCTTTGGGTCCGCAAATAAACGCTTCAAACGTGGGATCACATGCAGATACCACAACATCTTAGTAGGAGGTCCTTGCTTCACCTTAGCAGTATTCTTACACTAGTATCGGGATGCTTTGCACATGGGACATACATGCATGTCTGCATACTCTTTATGGTAGAGAATACAATCATTCGGACATGCATGTATTCTTTCTACTTCTATTCCCAACGGACAAAGAACCTTCTTTGCTTGATAGGTGGTGCTGGGCAATACGTTTTCCTCTGGAAGGATGTCCGCTAGGAGACCTAACAACGCCGTGAAACTCTTGTCGGACCAACCATTACTTGCCTTCAATTTCAGTAGTTCAACACGGTTGACAATCTTGTGTATTCCGGCTTACAGCTAGGGAACAAAGGTCTCACCGGTCCTCCCTTAAGCCCTCGAATTTACAAAACTCTCTATCACTGTAGTTCTCTTCTGCATCGCATAGCATCTGATCCAGATTGTCATCGTGTAACATATCCTCATCAAAAGCACAGTCCACATCCGGCATATCGCTGACTTCCTCGGCGATGTCATCATTATTAACTTCCTGTATAATCTGCTCTTCACCGTGACTGGTCCAACATGTATACCCTTTTTTGAAACCCCTTCAAATTAAGTGCGCTTCGTTCTGCGCTGGGTTGTTATACATCTTCAGATTACCGCAATCAATGCATGGAGGATACATAAATTTTATCCCCTTCTTCAACATATCTTACTCGGTGGCTCTTCTAAAAGCAAACACACCATTATGTACTCTTGACTCACAGGGTTCTCACCGTACATCCAGTTTCAGTCCATCTACGCTACGCATGTAACGAATTAGTGTCAAATTAGATTAATAAAACCGCAAGTACGCACTCTTCCTATTGACCAAACATACTTAAATTGATTAGCGATTAACCTAGAGCAAATATAAAGGGTTACGGATCGTTACCCTCGGAGCTCATGACGAAAATACCAAATATCCCACGAGATTCTTCTCCTTCTCGTTCTCCTTCTCGTCCCTTCCTCCTCTCCTTCTCGTCCCGTCCTCCTCTCTTTAGCTTCCTCCTTTTCTTCTCCTCTCTAAGGTGGTGCAATGGAGGAGGCAGCAGGGTGGAGGAGGTGCTAGGGGCAGGGGTCCTGACCTTCTTCTCTCTAAGGTGGCACAATGGGGGAGGAACAGCAGGGTGAAGGCGCTAGGGACAGGGAGGTGGCGCAATGGGGGAGGAGCAGCAGGGTGGAGGCGCTAGGGGCAGGGGGTCTGTCAGGACCGTGTATTTATAATGCCAGAATATCATATACGGTTCTTATTAAGAACAGTCTGTGATAAGGGAGATTATCATAGATGGTTCTGTTATGGAGAAAGGCGCAAAAGCGGTGTAACGCGACGTGAAACGATGCAGTGGATCTTGTAGACGTGTGAAAAGACACTGCGGTGGTCTTGTGGGACCGCTTATTTCCATATATGTTGATTGGTTTCCTAGAATAAAGAATAGTTGGTTAGGAATGTTATTTTGGGATTCTTTATCTATCTAGTTATTGTTAGGAATATGATCTTATTTATTAGGAAGGTTATTTTTAATAGTTGGAAAGATTAGATTGGATTGATATGTTTCCTTATAGATTATTTCTTAGGCGTCAAGTTGGACTGTCCCTATAAAAGAGACAACATGTATCCATTATCAATCAAGCAATGAGAAATCAAAAGTTTAACCAAGCCTCGAAGTCTTGCTACCTCGACAGAGAAGAGCCCTACCGGCGGTTAGATGAGGGTGAGTGCCCTACTCTCGGTCTTCGGACCCGTACCCCAACAGTTACCACAACATTTAGTATCAGAGCCAATCATTGCCCCTTCCACCATGTCGGGCAGCGATGGTTCCAATTCCATGACAATCAGCAACATGCTAGGTCGCATGATTGAGATGCTTGAAAAGATGCTTGGTGTTTCGGAGGAGGAGAGAAGCCACGCTGAGAGCAAGGAATGTTCAACCAATCCACTAGCCTTGACAGCAACCCCGCCGACTGCGACCTTGGCCAAGATGGAGCAGAAGGAGGTGACGCCTGTTGTCGCCAACATGGCTACACTGCCACTTCCATCACCTCCAGAACTAGCACCACCAACAATGCCATTCTGGCTGTCGTCACCAACACCTCCTCAACGGGCAACACTACCCTTGGTCGCCGAGGAGGGATGCCGCTGTCCAGCGGTGGTATTTTCTGTGCGGCCAGCCGACACCGTGCCCTAGGCAATGCGGAGCACAACGACTGAGGGGCCTACGCCACCATCGCATCCTCCCTGCCATCATCACGCTTTGTGGCAGTACGGGCGTCATTGCTTCCCTATGCCGGTTGCCCATGTCTGCAGCGTCTTCCTCGATGCCACATCATGCTAAGGTGTTTCTTTCTTGGGCACCATATGTCGGAGCATCGTTAATCTGCTCTCAAGCGAACCGACGCCGGTACCGGATACTCTTGTCAACATGGGGCCACCAAGGACTTCAACCATGGCCACCACCGCAGCTCGAGGACGAGCTGCCTCGTCGCGAGGGGTGTAATGTTATGGAGAAAGGCGTGAGGCGATGCAACGTGACCGTGAACAGTACCGCGGGTATTGTAGCACACGTGAACAGTACATGGTGGTACTATAGCACCGCTATTTCCATATATGTTCATTGGTTTCCTAGAATAAAGAATAGTTAGTTAGGTATGTTATTTTGGGATTCTTTATCTATCTAGTTATTGTTAGGAATATGATCTTATTTATGAGGAAGGTTATTTTTAATAGTTGGAAAGATTAGATTGGATTGATAGGTTTCCTTATAGATTATATCTTAGGCATCAAGTTGGACTATCCCTATAAAAGAGATAGCATGTATCCATTATCAATCAAGCAATGAGAAATCAAAAGTTCAACTAAGCCTCAGAGTCTCGCTACCTCGACAAGGAAGAGCCCTGTCAGCGATTAGATGAGAGCGAGTGCCCTACCCTCGGTCTTCGGACCCGTACCCCAACAGTTACCATAACAGTTCTTATTAAGAACCGTCTGTAAATTATCACAGACAGTTCTAGTTATAAACCGTCTGTGATAAGTATAACACAGATGGTTCCAAAGAAACTGTCTATGATGAGGCGTTTTATATAGCCTGTTTTGTAGTAGTGTTAGAAGGGTATTAAGATAAATATATTTTAGGTTGGCAAGCGACAACATTTTGTTTTTTCTTGATATACAACTGCATGCTCAACGACTAATTAATACATATCGCTGTTGCTGTCAATGACGGAAAAGGCTCAAGTTAAAAAGGAGGAAGTAAGGCAAATCATACGAGATCTTTGGAACCATCTGTGATGAGGCGTTTTGTATAGCCTGTTTTGTAGTAGTTTTAGAAGGATATTAAGATAAATATATTTTAGGTTGGCAAGCGACAACATTTTGTTTTGTCTTGATATACAACTGCAGGCTCAACGACTAATTAATACATATCGATGTTGTTGTCAATGAAGGAAAAGGCTCAAGTTAAGAAGGAGGAAGCAAGGCAAATCATACGAGATTCTAGCTCTTCAGATCTACCTCTAAAGCTAGAACTCATCGACACAGTGCAACGGATTGGACTGGACTATCACTACGAAAAGGAGATTGGTGAACTACTATGCAGTGTCCATGATGCACAGGGTGAATATTGCGATCTTGAAACAAGTGCACTTCGGTTTTATTTGCTTGGGAAGCATGGATTTCATATATCTCCTGGTAAGGCTTCAAAGCAATATTTACTAGCCCAGTATATAAATTGAGATACATATGCCTCTAGCATAATTTGCCCAACACATCTGAGATAACCAAGGGACAGGATTAAGGTGCAGAATTCATGATGCAGGTACTCTAGTAAAACATAGCAGATTGACCTAAGGCACATTTATCATAGAGGTCTTCTTTTTTGTCGTCGTCGCTTTGAAGTATTTTTTGGCACAATTAAGTACTATAGTATATATTTCATAATGCTTAATAAATTCTGATGCTGCAAATGTATTTTTGAAGTTCATAGGTGGGAAAGGAAATGTTGAAAGTGATGACATCAAGTGTTTGTTGAGAGTATATGATGCTGCGCATCTCAGAATTCATGGGGAACAGATACTTGATCGTGCTATCATTTCCACAAAGAAACACCTCCAGTCTGCGATCGAACACTTGGAAACAGATGTGGCAAAAGAAGTGCGATGTGTGCTAGAAACACCTCTTTTTCGAAAGCATGAAAGAGTTGAAGCAAGGCGTTACATCTCAACATACGAGAACAAGAATACACGAAATGAGACCATGCTAGAGTTTCCAAAGTTGGACTTCAATATTTTGCTCAACTTGTACTGCGATGAGCTAAAATCTCTTACGATGTAAAAACACCACTCTCTAGTAGTGTAACATCCCAAATTTCCTGCGTTTTTGAAAATTTTCAAAATTTAAAAATAACAATTCACTTTTAATAAGTTGGTAAAGCTTAACTTGAAAATTTGGAAATCAAAACAGTTTAAATTGAATTAATTAAACTCCAATTAATTAAAAAGTTGGTTTATCTGAGTTTTCTGGATTTTATTGGATTTGAAAGTCAAAATTATTATTTTAAGTATTTTATTGGATTTTCTTGGGATTTCTAGAATTTAAAAATGGTTTTTCCTTTTGTCCCCAAGTTAATATTATTTTATTTGCAAAACTTAAAGCTAAAGTTAAGCTAAAAGTATTTTTTTATTAAGTCCTAAATAATTCAAGGGACTTCTGTGTATTTTCCTAGAATTTTTAGACTATTATAGCTATTTTCTAAAAAGGTTTTTAGTTTTCTGGTATTTTGTTAAATCGAAAATGCTTTGAAATTTCCCTTTTGGCCTTGGGCCTAATCTCTTGGCCCGTTCCCTCTTTTCCCCTTCCGCGGCCAAGTCCCCGGCCCACTTTGCGCGCCGGCCCAGCCTCACTCGCTCCCGCCCCTCTCTCTCTGTAAATCGGGGCCACCCGTCAGCGCCCCGCTCATCTTCTTCCCCGAACCGTCGCCTGCTTCGCGTCACCTCCATTGCCGACGCAAGCTCCCATTGCATCCCGGCTTTTCTTCGTCGATTCCCCGCGTGGACGTGTGCATTCATCTCCCGTTCTCCATGAGACCCGCCTGGCCGTCCCATCCCTCTTTTCCTTGGGTTTTGCTTGGCACGCCACACTTCGCCGCAAATTCCACTACCACTCCGCGCGCATTCTCGGCCCTCCTCTCCTTTCCTATGCCCTATAAATGTGCACACCGGGAAGCCCTCCTCCGCCTCTCTCTTTCCCCTATCTTTCCCCTTTCTCCCCCGCTCTCCTTCGGCCATATTTCGAGCTCCACCCGCCGCCACCGTGCTTTGCTCCACCGCTGATAGGCCACCTTCGCCGCCCTCATCTTCTCCGCCGAGTTCGCACGGCCACCACCTCCCCCATGCGCACCTCCCCGCCCCCTGGAGCCGAGCCTCCGCCTTCAGCCGCCACTGTCGTCGCATTTCCCCGCTCACCGCCGACCATCTGTTGGTGCCGGGACAACCAAGCAGTGAGCGTTGGACTCGCCTCACTCCCCTCTTGACGTCGGTGTTCTCGCCGTCGGCGAGCGCCACCACCCAAGCCGCTAGCGCCATTTCACCAACGTGGCCGCCACATGGCGTCCGCATCATCACCACCTAGGCGCCACATCCCCTCTTGTGCTGATTTGGCTGCCCCGTCAGTAGTCCACGTGGCGCTCCAGCCCTTAACCCTTATCCCCAAACCTGGTAGACCTAGTCCACATACAACCCTCATGCACCCTCTCATTGACAGTGGGCCCCACGTGTCAATTTCTTTTCTTTTAACTGTTTCGGCCGAAAATCCCTCTAATGATGTCGGCTGACGTCATATTTGTCTTTTGCTTTACAAAATTAAATCCAAAAATCTGGAAAAAAAAACCTAATTTCATCATTTCATGTGTTTTTCCAACTTTCGAAGGCCATAACTTCTTCATTCGAACCCCGATTCGAGTGATTTAAATTTCTAAATTCATCTAAATTAATTATGTTTCTGTCAGTATTTATTTGGTAATTATTTAGATTTTATTTGGTATTGTTTTATTTATTTGGCTTTGTTCGCACGTATAGATTCCGACGTTTCGGAAGATTTCTTGGACCCGACGACCAAAGCATCTTAACTCTTCAATGAAGGCAAGTCATAGAACTTTGATCATATTGAACCCATTTTATAAAAGTATATTGTTTGATATAAACGTGCATGGCTAGTTGTATAAATATGCTTTCGGGGATAGTTAATTACTTAATTGCCATTATGCCTCCTTGATAAATTGTGATTGACTTGTGCCCTTGAATGGCATAAACCCTTGGATACCATATGATGGTTAATTATTAGTCGGACATTATTGTACTACCAACTTGCGTATCGTTGATGCTTAGTCACGATGGGATTCATGATCACATACTCAAAGAATGATTGAATTTGACTAAATGAAATATGGAATTATGGTGTGGCCACTGTTATTAAAATTTGTTGTGCCATGGCAAGGATTATCATTTGGCCGGGTTGAACCAAAAATGATTTATACTCGGTCGAGTGATCGTGCAGTAAAGGGGGAGAATTTTGGGATGTGGTTGTCTCGCCTAAATAGTCTCTAAGGACTTAACCTTGTAAGCCATTGATCTAGGTCTTACCGTACCACCACATGTCTATTATGGGGTAGACCTGGCCAACTAATTAGCAATGTTTTGATTCGGTTCTGTTTTGGTGGCATGATCTCCGAGTTTACGGATGGATTCACATGGCGCAAGAGGGGGTCCAGAATGACGAAACCTTAGCGGGCAGAACCGAGTCAAAAATAGAACTTTATAAAGGTCTTGTCACGTGCTCTAAACTTCTTACCTAAGCTAGTGAGCAGTGGTATCGACGGATGCCAAACAAACTAGAGAAGTCGTGTTATGTGGGTAAAGCCGTACAACCTCTACAGAGTGTAAAACTATTCGAATAACCGTGTCCCCGGTTATGGACAATGCCTCGTGATTTCACATGAGGGGTAGATTTTTATAAAATGTTGGAATGGTTTGGTTGGGAAGCGATCTAGATGTTGGCTGATAGTTGGGAAGTGAACATGGTGTTCACTAGTTGTTTCAAAGAAACTTGATTACTTATGTATTAATCTTTTAAATTATGCTTTTCAATCTAATTATTGTATTTACTATCAATACTACTACTTTCTGCAAAATAGCCATAAAGCTATCCTTGTTAAGCCTTGCATGAATACTATTTGCATATATTTCCCTACAACTTGCTGAGTACTTTGTGTACTCACGGCTATACGTCGAATTGTTGAACAATCCCCGCAGAAGCATCAGGGAACACAGAGTTCCACAAGGAGGAATGTTTTGAAGACTATGCGAACTAGGATGTGTTCTCCACTCGATTACCTATGGGCATGTCGGATGGCTACCACAAGTTTGTTTATTCTCTGCTGCAAGTTTACTCTGTTATCTTTAGCCCTGCGTGGCAAACGTTACGAGACTTGACCATAAGGACCTTTTACTACTAAGTAATATTAATTTGTCTACTTCACCTATAGTTTGTTGTATGGATATGATTACATTAATGTTACAACTGTGTGAGCTAGTTACTGATCTAGGACTAGTTCAGAATACATAGAGGGTCCCGAGGTTGCATACTCGGGGTCTCAACAGAGATGGTATCAGAGCCATATCGACTGTAGGACGTAACCTTAGTTAACATGGTCGTTTTAGTCAAAAGTCTCAAAATTTATTTTCTAAATCAAACCAACTCATTAACATGAGTAGTTATTCATCTCTCATCTTACTCTATTCTCCCCTCATCTTATTCTAATCTTTCCCCATATCATCTATAAGTTCTTTTATCGTACCCCTTCTGAAACTTTGTTTCTGAATTCAAATTGATCCTTCTCACCTCAGTAATCACTATAGGATCGAGATTTGTTTCAAGTTGACCATCTATTTAAGTTAGATTAGAAGTGCTTTAGTAGAATTACCCTTCTAAGTTTCAGTATCGCTTAGTCTGCGTAATAGGATCTTCTGCTTGAGTTTTGTTGCCTCTTAATAGCTCTCCGGCTATTTCTTCCTCGGGTTAAACCGACTTTCCCCAGTTAGGTTGTTATATCTTTCTCCCTTGTTCTCGCTCATCTTTGTGCTGTTCTCTCTCATCTACTATGCTTTCTTCTTCTTGTCTGTTGAACTTGGGAAGATTTGTTTCAGATGGATCAGACCCGCACTCAGCAAATCTCAGCAGATTAGTGGACCCTAACGCTAGTGTTAACCCCAATACACCACCTCGTCTAGCCACAATAGCAGACCAAGGCTTGGGTCAGTTTATGCCAGCTCAGACTCAGTTAATAAATGTTGTAATGCAGAATATGAATCAAATGATGAATCGACAGAATCAGGCTGCTGCAGCCCTAGTCAACATGATGAACCAGCAGAACCAGACTATCGCTGCTTTTATGACCATGATGAACCAGAACCATCAGGCCGCTGCCATGCCATCGCCACCACCAGCGTTACAGCCATCAAAGTTTGCAAGGTTCATGAGGACACATCCACCTACATTTTCCAACTCCTCCAAACCACTAGACGCCGATGATTGGTTACACTCTATTGGGGAGAAACTCACCATTGCTCAGTGTAACGATCGTGAGAAGGTTCTGTACGCCGCACATCAGCTAGAAGGCCTCGCTGCGGACATGTGGGAGAATTACTGTGCAGCCCATGAAAATCCACAAGATATTACCTGGGCTGAGTTTTCAGCAGCTTTTTGTCACTCTCATGTCTCTGGGAGTATCGTAGAAAGGGAGAAAAATAAGTTACCAAGGATCCAGCCACTAGAAGTACCTCATTCGGATGGCAAGAGTCATTTTCTCCCTGAAAGTCACCATTCAGGGAAATACGTTATCTGTTACAGATATGATGAACAAGGGCACTTTGCCTACGAATGTCCTCAAAGGGAAAAGTCAAAACAAGATAATCATTGTGCTATCTGCAATAGCACAGGACCCTATTTCTCCAGGTGTCCCCAGAGGGAGCTGATCCAGTATAAAGTCTGTAACTATTGTGGCAAGTAAGGACACTTTGTCAAGCAATGTCCCTTGCATAAACAAGAATTCGTGGAGCAACTTCGGCATTGGAAGTCAGATCAGAAGAACTTCGGATGTCACACCAAGCCGCAAGGATCTTTAAGCCCATCATAGGAAGCCAAGCGAGCCATGACATTGCTGAAGAAGCTCAAGATGAGCAAAGGCAATTGTGGGTCTACCCACCAAACTAGTCTAAGGATTGTATCTGTATCCGTTGTGGAGAGATTGGGCCTAGTGCCAGTGAGCACGAAATCAGTTGCTCAAACTGTGAAAGAAATCATCCACTCGGAGAATATCCAATGAACAAGATTACCTGTTACTTATGTGAGAGTAAAGATCATTATCCAGCCCAATGCCCTTTGAAGACAATGCTGACCTCTATATTACAGCAGCAGTGTGAGCATTTTCAAGCCACTCGCATCCAAGCCAAGGCAGGTAGGACCATGGTTACTTCTACCAAGTTATCCCAAGAGTCAGAGGAACCAAATTTCGACAAGGTCCATCCCGAGGCACTCCATTTAGAAGCTATCTGCCATCAGCCGGATAATTATCACAAGAGGAAGATGGTGAATCAAGAACAAAATATTGCAAGAAACTCCAGGACTCGGGTGATTCAACCTCAACCCAACCAAGCACCAACAACAAGCCCACTTATCACTCCAGGATCAGCACTACTTCCATCGATGCAGATGTCCCGCGACAACAATGGTGGCCAATCTCAGTAGAACAAAACATCCAAGGCAGGGATATAATGTTTCAGGTGTTAGGATATGGGACATATTGCCAGGGAATGCTCGCAAAGGCACTTAGCAGTCACCCCGGACAACATTCCAGAAGCTACTCTAATCACAACAATAACACCAGCTTCAGGTCGTAAAAACAACATAAGGTACTTGTCATAGTTGCCAAAATACAAAAGTTTAGGCCTGCCAATGCCTCAAGAAACAACTGTGAACCATCCAGCCAGCCTTTCGCTTCCCAACACATCCATTGGAGGCCTGTCACAAAAGAACTCATCTTATGCCACAAGAATTGCGTGTTTCAACTGCCATGAGAAGGGTCACTATGTCATCAATTACCCACGGAAGAAAGCTTCATCGCCGGATAATCCACTCTCTGGAGTCATTTGTTACAAGTGCCACAAGATAGGTCATTATGCTCATAGTTGCCCAAGAAAGCGAGCCCCGACGCCAATTCCATTCAACTTGGGAGCTACACTAGCCCGAATCACTACACTAGGAGTAGGCCAAGGAACAACTCAGACCCCAAGCCAAGCCACCAGGACTCCACCTCCTTCTGTAGGAGTACAAGTGAATCATGTCACTACCAGACCAGCCCAACCAGCTCAGAACTTCATTCCAAGTAAGATCGAGTAAGATCGAGTCAGTTCAGTTTCTGTTTCAGTTTTATCTCACTCAGAAGGGAGCTAAGTTCGGTCCAGTGAGCAAAGTCCTAGCTCCCGATTATCCGGCGATGAAGCTACTTGAGCTATATTGATGCTTCATGGATCTTTTCCTTGCTCAGGCTGTTCTCTCCGCGTGGAGCCGAGCGCCGCCGTTTCCATTAACAATGTCACGCCACCTCAGAGCTTCTTTGGACCTCTCCATCCTTTGGTAAGGTCCCTAGTAACCTTTAGATGTGCATGCATGCGCTTTTAGGCTCAAAACACACTCGGGTTGCAACATGCAAGTTTGCCCGAACCTTAACACCGCCCCTCTCTAGCTAGCCGCCGGTATAGGGCATGTCAGCCGCCGCCACCACCTCCAGTAGGTGCACAACACTATTAGAAACCCATTCATGCCCTTAGCTCACGTCGGCGTGGACCACATCGCCGACGGTGAGCTCAGCATTGAACTCTGGTTTTTGTCGTACCCCAACAATCACTGTAGCACAATCATTAGCTTTTAATCACTGTCATAAGCACGCTTATCTATGTAGATCCAGTAGTTTTGAGTTAATGTATCGCTTACATGTGGGTACAGCCATTAAAGTGCCTAGTAGCTCCTCACTTTGAACTGTAACAACCCAAAATCCTTAAGTTGGATTAGCTATGCATCTCTTGTGCATTTATGAAATTTTGGACCTTTTTAAAACTTTTTGTTGCAAAGCAAATAGGTTACAACCTTGTTTTCCAAAACCTAGAAATGAAAATTTTCAAACAAAATAAAAGTTTGTCAAAACCCCTTAGACTCTTAGAATGCTTAAGGTAGTTTCAAAAGAATTCTCAAAATTCAAATGTGCAAACTTACTTTCTCTAGCTCATAATTACAAACTAATTTTCATTTTTGAAAATATAGTAGGACTCAAAGCTGGGAATATGTTATTTGTATTTGATCTGCTCTAATATGCTTGTCTGAATTTTTCTGGAATTCTTGGAGGTTATTTGGTTCCTATTTAATTTGCATGTCAAATTTTGAATGTGATTTTAAAATACAAAAACTCAACTGAACAGTGCTTGGAAATATTTTTCATAGGTTCTGTAACACCTTATAAACTTACCTACAAAATTTCACCATTTTTAAGAACTAAATTGATATTTTTAAACAGCCAGTCAATCTAAGAAAAATCAAAAGTCAAACACCACATTAAAAATTAAAATAATTTTAGAGAAAATTTTAGAACTTGTAAAACCCTAGAAAAATTAATTAATGGACTAACTAGTGTCAGGGACCTTCCCTAAAATTTTCATCAATTTTGGAGCCAATCTTCTACCTTCGAAAATTCACCTAAGCTCTCAGCTTTTTCACAAAAACCAGGTTTTCACTGTTCCTCCGGTTGGACCCAAGCGTTGGATGGCCGGCTATCTGATCGAGGCCGAAGCCGTCGCGTCAGTCATGCGGCTCAGCCAAACCAGCTCCGTTGGCCTGCCCTCCCTCTGCGGCTGACCTGCCGGCCCCACATGCAGGTCATCGCCTCCACATCGCCTTCTTCTTCACGGGGCATCGCCCGGCCTTGCGCCTTGCCATCTTGATCGTGTTTCCTCCGCTCATGCCATGCGACGCGCCCGACCATAAGCTCATACGGTATCGGTCGCGCGCCCTTGGTTTCCTTGCTCTCGCCCGTGGTTCCGCACACCCATGCTAGCCTCACCTTGTGCGCTCCGCCCCGCGCCTACAAAGCCAGCCCGAGACTCCCTTGCCCTCCTTTCCATTTCCCCCTCCTTCTTCCTTTGCTATACACCAAGAAGCTCAAGCCAAGCCGCCAAGCTCATGGCGTCGATCGGTAGTCAGATGACCCCTCTCCCGCCGTCCATGTCATACGGCGCCCCATCCCCCCATCATCAAAACCCCCCCAATCAATTTGATGATGGCATCGTCGAGCGCCACGTTGTGGCCTTCTTCTCGACTCACGGCCTGTGCCGCTCAGCGCCACATCGCCTCCAAGCCTCCTCCTTCAATTCCTCCCCACGGGAGCATACTCTAGTCTCCTCTACCCTCTATATCACTCGATTCGCTCCTTTCCTCTCCAGGGACCCCTCCACGTGGAGCAACCGCGCCGCACCGACTCCGCCGCCCGACCCGCTGGGCCTCCCGACCTCAAGCGACCACTTGGTGAGTTCCTACCACCCTCTTCGTTCTCATGCTCACCCTAAATTCCCTTCTCCCTCATGGTGCGCCACCCCTTTCTCCTCAAGGTCCGGCCGCCACTCGTCACCTCCTGGCCACCACCGTCCAGCTCCGGTCGTGTCTCCACCGCCCACGGGACCGTCTCTGCATCTCGGCTCCATTTTGCCCTCATTTGGCTGGCGCCATTGCCTCCTTGGCGGCGGCCTGCAGCTCAAACCGACTGAGCTTCCTATGCGATGCGCCCTTCTCTGTTGTGCTAAATACCTCTGTGAGAGACAACGTGAAATGGGATCCACTTGTAAGGCAAACTATTCACTAGTAACAAATTTTGTGAATGTCTTTTGAATCACTCAAAACTGGTTAACAAAATTGGAGATTGAAATTGAGAGTAGCAATTTAGTTAAAAAAATGAATTGTGTTGTCGGTTGTTTGATATTGAACAGAGAAGAGTTTAGATGAAAACTTGAAGTGTCAGTAGGCCTCAATTACAAAGCCAGCTATCTAATGCTAACCAATATTTTGAAAGTCAATTAGGTCACTCGAAGTTATTTAACAGATAAATGTTTAAATCAGTAAGAAGATTGGTTAGTAACGTTTCGACTTACACAACTTCCTCTAAAAAGGAGGTATGAGCAGATAAGATGAATGGACAGAGTGAAAGAGGTAGCAGGCAACAAGAGTTCAGGGAAACTGATAGTTCATATAATCAACAATTCTGAATTTTCAGATCAGTGCTTAGTGTTGTGATTAAGCTTTTAAGATCACTCATGCTTATGCTTAAGCATTTTGAAAATTGAATTAAGGAGAAGTTAGTTGGCAGATCAGTGAAACCCTTTGATGAAATAATGATCAGAACAAGTTTTCTGAACATGCTCATTTTTTTCAATAAGCTTTTAGCATGGTTAAAACAGTAGATAGAGATGTCTTCAATTCATTTAGTCTTTAGGCAACTATTTAGCCCTTATCTAACAACATCTAAATCTGAAAATCCTTATGAATGTAAATTTCAGAAATCAACAGGGAGCAATCAACCCTGTTTGATGAAGTATTAGCCAGAGAAGAAAGGAAGATTAGAAGTAAGTTTGGGATGTCAGTGAAACCCTCTAGGAAAATCATCTATCTAATGCTAGCTACTTTTATTAATGTCAATCGAGTCACTCCTTTGAAATCAGCAATAAGGAAGTTAGGTCATTAGCATTTTTTTTAGTCTGAGCAACCTTGATGTTTGCAATAGCCTGATTAAAATCAGTTTTGTCTATTTGACTTGCAGCTTTTAGTTTTGATAGATGTTCTGGACAAAAAAGGCAATCTGAAGTTAATAAAAGTTTGCCATAGGCTAATAACCTTGCTTAGCCAAGTAGTTAGAAATCTCATTAGTTCTTTTAGCCTTTAAACACTTAGTTGACAGCAGCAAACCAAACTGAAATCAGATTTTTGACATAAATGTTCTAGACAAACAGTGAGCAACCAAGTGATTAAAGAAAAGACTGTGCAGGGAACTAATGACTTATCTAATACAATTTCTTAGAAAGGGTTATTTCCAGATGGCCTTTGGACCTTAATCTAAACAGAAGCAACCTCATATGAAAACAAATTTTGAGATGGATATTACAAATTGGTAAAACATTTAAAGATGGAAATTCATAAATTTAGCTTGAAGTCATAAGATCTTGGTCTAAAGTCCTAGGATTATGCTCCCAGTTGAAAATCCAAAATAAATTGTTTACAACATGAAATTGGTTAAACTTCACAATTACATAACTAATTCAAATCAACTCCAATTAAAGTAATTCTTTTGTCTAAAATCTTTCTCTCCATTCCGTTTTAATTTTATAATTCTTGGTGACTTTTGGAATTCTAGAGTTTATTTGATGCTTTTGCTTTGTTGGGTCTTATCGTTAGATGATAATAATTCGGGAGTGCAACGGAGATATTCTTGTGAATGTCTAGATTACCAGCAAGGCAAAGGCAAGCAGTTTTTCCATTGATGCATGTTGATCCTATTACATTCAAAAACTATTATCTTGTTTTGCAACTGTATGTATGCATGCTTTATTTTGTCAAGTTACTTTTGTCGATTAGAAGTAGCTAATCCTATTGCATGAATTCTTTAAATTGTTCATCCCCTGCCATTAGCCTAAGTTAATAATTTCGCTAGTGAATTAGAGCCCGGTAGATGTTATATGGTTTATTTATGTTTAATTGGTGTCATGCTTAGCAATGCTTAGATTCCGGTAGATTGGGCGGTTGTCGACTTTGTCGACGACCTTGATCACATTAATCATTTTTATTATGTTATATCCAGCACCTTGTGCTATTATATTTGGAAAACTAAAAATGAAAACAAAATATTTTAGACTTGGGCACATTGGTTGGATGGTGTGCTTTTGGGTGTGTGCTTGGTGCCCGAGTCAACAAGGACCGAATTACTTGCGCCACCGTATCGAGCATTTTTGCGTGCAACCACATGAGGGCATATGGGAACCCTCTTGACTTAGTACTTTGGCGTGTGTTGGCTCCGAGTCGCAGGAGGTTGTGTGATGTGTATAAAAAGAAATGTGTTGTGTGTGTTGAGTGTGACGGGATGGTTTCCTTTCTAGGTTCCCCACCTCGAGGAGCATCGGTAAGTTATCTCTCTGCCGATGACTCCGACACAACGTGTGGTTTCCATCATGCGGGCAACTCGTAGTTAATACACAATATTGGAAAACGTCTCGTAGGACTTAGCTCTGCCGGCATACCTACAGAAGTGTGCTTCATGGCCTGGAAAAGGAGCAGTCTGACATGTGGGTAAAGTTGTACACCCCTGCAGGGTTTAAACTATTCTAATAGCCTCGTCCTAGGTTATGGACACGCTTGGTTATGCCCCGTAAGAATTAGACTCAACATTTTGGAATTTTAAACTTAAAACTTGTTCGGGTGGCATTGAGAATGGTCTCATGCTATGTTTGTGAGCTGCGGGGCAGCTACCTGTTGTTGTTAGATGTTGTCTAATATTTACTTAATCGCTGTTATTTAAAGTATTAAAAATGTTTGCTCACTTGCCATTTGAATCTACTACATTGTATTTAAATTGAAATATTACTTTGTGCTGAAAATGAACCCTATAGCCTTCTCCATTGATTCAGCTTGCATGTAGCTATGTATAGGTTTGTTACTCGTAAGTCTTGCGAAGTATATTTTTGTACTCACTGTTTGCTTTTATTTACTAATCTGGACAGTAGGTATTGAGATCGAATCGGGTAAGGAAAAATTGCGCAGGAACGTCGATTTGCTATGGTTTAATCCCAGTTGGTTGCCCTGTGGGTTATGGCAAGCCATTGGGACTTTATTAATGGTTAATTTATGATTTTATTTTAGTTTATTTACTAATTTCCTCTGCGTACTTGATATTTATCTTGTTATTTGGCCGATAAGCCCTTTTGTATGAAAAAGAACCTTGTAAGTTCAATATGTTGTAAATTATGAAGTTTTGATATTGTAAGCACTTGTGTATGGATTGATATTGATGTTTGTGATGGTGTATGTGTACCGCTCCCGGGAGGTACAAAATACACTAAGGTGCGGGATATTTGGTTTGTGATGCTAGAGTCAAGTGGATGGCTAAGCATTACGAGCTAAATACCCCGGGGTCTCACATGAACCGTCCATTTTGAGATCAACATTCCGGATCGATTGAGCTGTTCGAATAATCCGCACATTCCCTTCACATGCATCGTCCGATTTGGATTCAACGGTCTAGATCAGTTGGGCCGTTTGGACCATCCGAACATCTCCTTCATTTGGACCGTCCGATTTGGATACAACGGTCTAGATCAGTTGGGCCGTTCGGACCATCCGAACATCTCTTCGTTTGGACCATCCAATTTCAAATCAACCACCTAGATCAGTTTGAACGTTCGGACCGCTCGACGCAGCCGTCGTGTGGACCGTCCAATTAGATCTCTATGGCCCAAAGCGTTTTCAGCTCAGGGTTTATAAGAAAATCTGTATATCAATTATTTTCGTACTGTAGATTGCTTTAAAATTCAAAATAGCATAAGTAATTCATTTTTAACTCCTTTCTGGACGATTCAAATTTTGTTGGGTTACATTTTTAGTGTACTTTATTTTGATATGGTTTTGAATCATGTTGCTATTTCAGAAAATGTTGTTAGTAGAATTACTTTCGATTTAGCATTATTTTTGCACTAAAAATTCGTCTAAATTGAAAAATGCATAACTATTTCTCTGTAACTCCAAATTGAGAAAACTCAAGTTTGTTGGTTTCCTGTGTTACTGTACTTTATTGTAGAATAGGTTTTGAGCATGACACTATCTCTGAAAATCTTATTTTACATATGGTTTGTGCACTACTTTCATGACTTTGAAAATCATAAGAAATTCATTTTAGCTCCAAATTATGTGAATCAAATTCCATTGTTCATCTCATGTGGTGTTCTGTCCACCATAAAATTTTCATAGTCACCAACTCTCTGGAAATTTTCGCCAAAAAATTATATTCAGATGAACAGTACCTGAGAGGGATTTTTCAGCATTTTATCAAAAAGTTGATTTTGTTTTGGCTATAACTTTTGCATGCAACATACAAATAAATTGATTTTTGTTGCTAAATTCATTTAAAATCATGCTCTACCTCCTGTGTAAATTTCACAATTTTTGGAGAATTTTGAATTTTTGAGTATTTTCGGTGTTATTCGTTCTTATTGTTTCTTCTCGAATTTTTCGGTAGGTTCCGACGAATTCGTTGAGAACGAGAGTGATCCTCTGCAGCAAGAAAGTTATCTCCAGCAAGGCAAATAGTTTTCCTTTGATGCACGTTGATCCTATTATTTGCGCATGTTAATTTTCAAATGTTTCAACTATATGTATGCAATGTATGTTGTCATGTTATTTCTCAGTCGTCAGTTTACCAAATTAGTTAATTGAACTGTAGGTAAACATCCATCCTCTACTACTGAGCCTAGGTTCATATTCGTTGTGATTTAGAGCTCGATGGATGGGCTCTAGTCACTTTACTTGTAGTATACGAGCTGTGTCGCTTAGCAATGCTTAGAACGGTAGAATGAGAATCATCGCTTCGGCGATGGTTATTATATCGTCACTTTAAATTACTTGGGTTAGAGTACCCATGTATATACATTGTATTTGAGAAACTAAAACTAAAAATAAAATATTTTAGACTTGGACACATTGGCTGATGGTGTGGTTATCGGGTGTGTGGATGGTACCTAAGTCAACAAGGACCAAGTTACTTGTGTCACTGATCCAAGCGTTATTGCGTGCTAACCACATGAGAGGGATATGTGACCTCTCTTGACTTAGTACTTTGACGTGTCGTAGGAGGTCGTATGTGTTGTGTGAAAAAGAAAATAATCTATGTGTGTTGGGTGTGACGGGATGGGTTCTGGGTTTAAGTTCCCTACCTCGAGGAGCATCAGTAAGTTATCTCTCTGTCGATGACTCTGACACAACATATGGTTTCCATCATACGGTCGACTCATAGTTAATACACAATATTGGAAACGTCTCGTAAGACTTAACCATGCCGGTATACTAAGGAAGTGTGCTTTATCCGGTGGCAAAAAGGCGGTCTGGCATGTGGGTATATTGGTACACCCCTGCAGGGTATAAACTATTAGAATAGCCTCGTCCTAGGTTATGGACATGCTTGGTTAGGTCGTGCAAGAATTAGACTATAACTTTTCCTTAAAAGTTGAATTCAGGTTGTACGAATGGGTAATTCGTGCTATGTTGTGGTGGCTATTGGGAAGTTACCTCTAAGATGTTAATTATGCTTATAATTGTTGTCTCGCTTTTATTTAATCAAATAAAAACAGATTTGATAAAATTGCCTTCAATCTATTACACTATTGCAAATAAAATATTGCTTTGTGATGAAAATGAACCATACAATCTCTCATTTGTTTCATCTTGCATATAGCTATGTATAGGTTTGTTATGCGTAAGTCTTGCGAGTACATTTTTGTACTCAGTTGCATTGCTTAATTGTTGCAGAGGATGTTGATTATCATAAGACCTTTATAATGTCCCACCTTTTCGCACTTTCAAGCCACTAGGTATCATCTCCTTAGGCCATGCCCCCGGGAGGTCTCCCATTGGCGTCGTGCAGATCGGTGACTACATTGCCCTTTGTACACTCCACACATCCACCTCTGATGAAATTGCGAGGAGGCGGACAAATTAGTTAGCCAGGTCTTAAGTGTTAAGACTTGTGGTTGCACTGTTTTACATGAGAGGTCATTACCAGATTCGGTGGTTAATTGACTCGGACGATACATCCACACACCAACTTTCTCTCGTGCACCCGGCACCAGCCACTCTTCCCAGTCACCTGAGTCGAAATCTAGTTTTCAGATTTTCCTTTGTTTTTAAAATATCCTTTAATCCAACATACCAGCTAGGCTTCCGACCTTGACTACCCAAATTCATTTTCAAATATTTTTAATGAGGTTTCAGGCAAATTAATGCCCGCAAGACAATGTATCTAAGCAAGGCTAAGCATGACACTTAGATACGGACTTATAAACTAGTATGTTAACTATTAATTCTAGGGTGACAAAGGATAGTGTCCGAATTCAAAGATTGAAAGTTTATACATAATTATTATGAAGGCATTAACTATGAGCTAGACCAATATAGTTGTATAAGACATAGGAATGCAATTTTATAATTTAAAACAATATAATTGCAAACAGTAGGTGTAATATGATACTCGCCTTGCTCAATGTTCTGATAAGGCTCAATATTATGATATTCGCCTTTCTCGACATTCTGATAATAATCCCGCTCCTGTTCAACGCTCGGATAATCTTGATTCCGGCCTCCATCTTGTGGGGATTGTTGTCCCATTACAGCTTCAGATTCTAACTACGCAGAATACGATTAAATCTAAAAGCGACTGAAAATAACCAAATGAAATCTAATAAGTCCAAATACATACAAACAAAAGGAAACACTTCAAACAGAACTAAACATACTTAACGATATCTTGAAAGAAGGGGGTGCTTTAGATGAGACCAACCATACTCATCTGGAGCTGATGAAGGAAATACTTCAGACGAAGTATAACCAAGGAGGTTGATGAAGAAAATACTTCAGACAAAAGTATATCCAAAGGAGTTTGATGAAGGAAATACTACAGGCAAAATATATCTACTGATAATTGGAATGAAGGGAATTTTTCAGACCAAAGTAGATAATTCTAAGAGAGAGAGAGAGAGAGAGAGCGAATGTTCACACGAACATTCCTCACTGGTTATCTGGATGGAATGGATTACTTAGTTAGGTAATACTTCTCAGATCTGCTTTCGGATCACGAATCGTTCGATAACTGGGGACGGATGACGACGGACAATACCTAGAGCTTAGGGGATATTGTTTTTCCTTAACAGACCACCTAGTTCTCACAATTACTCTCTACAAGCATTCTATGTATACCTCCACGATGATTATACAGTCAAAACCAATCCTCTTATATGTTTTCTTGATTATTTTAGTTATTACTTCCTATTTACCGAGGAAGTTCCATGTAAGCCAGGTGAGACCTACGCATAAGTGCGGGGTCTTCTCTGGGTAGACTTAAGTCTCACCGCCACATGGGACCTAGCTCAATTAACAGTTTCTTTTATTATTTTATATTTATCAAGGAAATTATATGAGCCTTAGTTGGAATCTCCAAGCATTGATTAGATATTAGCCTTGTGAGTTAACCAATTATGTTGTTGGCTGCTACTTCTAGTTTAGTGCGTAAGTAACCTAGTTCATTCATTAACATTTATCAAATGTGAGATCTCACATGGCTTGAAATAGGCTAAAGTAAGCCTACCATGTTAGGTTGATCCGAAACTACATGTGCTAAGTGTTACTATGCTAAGATTACCCGTAGGCACGATGTTGTTAGATCATAGCATACAACCTTATGTTCATTTTAGGCACTCCTAGACATAGGGCTATAGGTTAATGGTGCTCGATTTTTATCTAACTGCTCTACTAACGTTGTTTAACTTTTTGATTGACTTGTTATCCCTATTATTACCACAATGGTCTAGGGTCTATGAGATCATGTATGTGTGTACATTTAAACATAACTACACCGAGAATTATGTTCCACAACGCTTACTGCCCTTCCTACAGTTTAAATTAAAAGTTAAGGCGCTAACTATTTTGATTAAGACGCAACTTAGTGGATCATGTTACACAATATCACTTAATGAACCCTAACCATTCCACCTAAGCTGTCAATGAAGGTTTCTACTCATGACTTATCTTTGCATTAAACAGATAATAGCCTACTGCTTATATGCAATTAACATCAATTAGTCCTTAATCACCTCACTATACTAAGCGAACCGCTAATTCCTGCTACTCAACCCTAAATCACTTACTAGGGGAGGACCTATTGTCGGTTAACCTTTTACTGTGACCACAAAAGATGTTGTCCTTGGATACTTCTTTATTTTCTAAAGAATAAGATTCATCAGGAGCAAAACTAGATGCTTTCATCCTATCATATATGCCATGTAGAGCAGCATTTATTTATTTGATCTGCAGGTGTGATTCATTATCTGCAAGGAATGCATGGATAACTCCTTTAACCTCAACCCAGCTACATCCAACTGCTAACTCAACAATAAACAAGTGCATTTGATCTGTGTATTTAGTTACTTGACAAAACTCACTGTTGGTTTTTGGTTGCTGTTAGTTAAATCTCCACCGGTTAACTGAATTAACAAGTTTGCTAATTACTTGTATTAACCAAGCCATCAGTCTAAAGACAAAACTGAGTATCTTCAGTTTACTGTTCAAACAACCTACAAAAGCCAATTTTTGAACTGAACCATTGCTAACTAAACTTCCTCTGAATTTCAAAATTCAGTTTTGCTAAATCATTTGGGTGGAGCAATTATCAGTCACAAGACTAGTTGTCATTTCTGAACTTCTACAGATGGATTTTTACATTAGGCTTATACAAAGTAGAAGCGCCCGGGGGTGGGCGGCGGCGGCTCGGGCATGCTCAACGCCGGCGAAGGAGGTATGGGCGGTGGCCGGCAACGGTGAAAATGGGTCCGGGAGGCCAAGGCGGCTCTGGAGGTCGTGGCGGCGCTGCTCCAAGTGACGGGTGGCGGTTAGAGGCGGTTCGCGGCGGCCGGAGGTGGAGGGGAGAAAGCGCGGCGGCGCCGGAGAGAGAGAGAGAGGGGCACAAAGGGGGTGCGCACCAGCACGAGGAGAGCTAGGGCAACTCACCTGTGCGATCAGTCGGGAACGAGGAGGCCGGAGGCGAGCTGGCGCCGTGGGCCACCGGCGGCGCGGCGGGTTCACCGTGGGGGCGCCGCTACGGTGAGTGGGACCGCGAATGGATGGTCGGGGAGGGACAGGGGTGGTGTGGGGATGCTCCCACGCCAAGGAATTGCGCGGGGATGCTTCGGGCCGACGATGGCGTTGGCGGCGGCGCTTCGGGCCGGAAATGGAGAAGACATCGGTGCGGCGCGCTCCTGCAGGGGAAACCAAAAATTGAGTGAGGGCTTACTCCGAGGGGACTTAGGGACATGGAATGATGCGAGGAGTTTGAGAAGAAACGCCTCGGGTTGGCCGGAATCGGCGAGAGCGGCATGGGCGGCGCGGCGGGTTGAACTCTGCGCACCCGGGTTTCTTCGTGGCTGAGCGTGATGGAGAGGGGAGGAGGAGAGAACGGCAGCAGGAGGAGGCAAGGCCGGCGCGGGCTGGCCTTCTTATAGGCGGCGGACGGAGGAGCCGATGTTGGCCGGCATGGGTGTCGGGAGGACGCGGCGGGCATGCAAGCCGAGCGCGTGGAGAATGGAAGCTACGTGGACGCGAGCTGGCGGCGTGGCGAGCGGGAGCGCAGCTGAGCGGCGGCATGGCGCACGCGGTGCCGAGCTTGGCGGCATGGCCGCAACGTGGCGAGCAAACCAGCGGGGAGAGCGACAGGAGAGAGAGATAGAGGCATGGGCGCTGGCTCTCCTGGAGAAGAAAGGAGCTGGGTGCGCACTGTTCGACCGAGAAAAATGGTGTGGCTTGCCTTGTGTTGGTTCGGTTGGGCTGATGGGTTTGGTTGAACCGAGTTGGTTAGCCAAAATGTGACTCGAGCCCGAGGAATAGTAGATAGGGGAGAAAAAGATCAAGGAGAATTTTAAAAAGGCATAATTTTTAGGTTTCAAAAACTCTGGTATTTGCTTTAGGAAATTCTTATGCAATGATGGATATAATTTGACATTTGTTAAGGAATTTTAATCGGTTTTAGATCATTGGAGCATTTGGTTCCATAGTTGATGCTCTCGACCTAATTAGGGCTAATATTTTAGTAACATTTAACAAGGAACATCTTAGATTAACTGCTTTTATAATTTCGGGTTTTAGAGTTTTTCGTTTCTAAGGTTTGTGTCTTTAGGGTTTTTATAATTATGGTCTTATGCCTTACACCACTTGTGCCAGCAAAATAGAAAATCACAGATCAAATAATTCTCGAAAATTATGTAATTAAGGTAATAGCCAATAACATGCAAAAAGTTTTAAAAATCTCGTATTTTTGCATTTAGACATTTTTGGGATGTTACAGAGGTACATACTACTATGAGGCATGGGATATTTGGTTTGTGGTGCTAGGATCGAGTGGATGGCTAAACATTACAAGTTAAATACCTAGCAGCTCACACAAGAGTTGGTATCAGAGCCATACTAACCGTAGAAACCCCTAGCTTGGTCGTCTTTAGGATGTTTTGAAAAACTTATGTTCAAAATATCAAATGGTTTATGAAAACTTAAGTAAGTTTTCAGATTTTACTCCTTATCTATCTTAGATTGCTCATCTCATCTTGATCTTGTTGAATTTTGAAAAGTTGACTTCCTCTCATCTTCTTTCAAAAGATAGTTGTTACCGTTTAACTTCAGTTTTGGGGATTCAATAAGAATGGTAAATATGAAGTGTTGGCTGTCCTTTGGTGAAGATTAGAAGCATTTGGAGTTGAAAAACTCAGCTCAGAGAGCGATTACAAAATCTGGACAACAAGCGCAAGTTTTGGACAGCAAGCACTTAGTTCGTCGTTAGGGCTGGAAATGAGAGGATAATTCAACTAAAACTTATGGGAATTAAAAGGGTAAAATGTGATAGTAGATGGCTAGTGTCTAAAGCACCCTTAGATGGTTTCCACCATGACCTTTAGATGCGATAGAACTTGAGTTATGTTCTGAAATTTTTCTTCTCAACCGATTGCTCGTTCATTCAATATGAGTTAGTCGTGCCGAGAAGTTGATCTTGTGTTTTATGAGTTTTGCATTGGATCTTACGCCTTTTTCAAACATTTGGAGTTCATTTCTTGCTTGTTATATGTTTGTTTTCAGGTTAGGGTAATATCTCATTTCCCTAGTCGATAGCTTTCCTACTGCTACCTTTCGCATCTAGTTTTCGGGTTTTTGTTGCTAACCTAATTCAACAGAACAGGATGGCTGGAAGAACCCAAAGCGGACAAGGTCCACCAGCTGGTCGTGATGAGGAGCTCCCACCTCCTCCGACCTTGTCCGAGGTTCTCGCTCAAATCGAGCGAAGCCGAATGGATCAGACGCACATCCTGGAGGTTATTGCGCGAAACACCTCCACTCTTTCTGGTGCCTCTAGATCAGGAGGAGGAGGTGGTCATCAACCGCGGGGAGGACTCACGGGGTTCCTTCGCACGCAGCCCCTGACTTTCTCCCAGTCGGAAGATCCCCTCGACGCAGACGATTGGTTGCGTCTAGTTGAGCGAAAGTTCAACGTTGCTCAGTGCCAAGACCAAGAGAAGGTACTATTCGCCTCCCATCAATTGGAGGGGGCAGCGCTTTTATGGTGGGAAAACTTTCTTGCCATGTAGCTCGCGGGCCGAGCCATCACTTGGGAGGAGTTTTGTACTGCCTTCCGTTGGGCTCATGTTCCTGCCGGTCTAATGAAGCTCAAGAAGGAGTTCATGGCGCTCAAGTAAGGGCGCAAGTCAGTGACTGAATATCTTCATGTGTTCAACCATCTTTCTCGGTACGCCCCTGAGGACATGCCCACTGATGAAGCCAAGTAGGAGAAGTTCATGGATGGCTTGTCCAAGGAGCTACAGGACAAGCTATCTATCGTCGACTTCCTTGACTTTCAGACTTTGGTCGACAAGGCCATTGTCGTTGAGCACAAGGGAAAAGCGCTAGGCGAGTCTTGCAAGCGCAAGTGGGAGGCCCAAAAATCAGTAAGGGACAACCTTTCCCGTCCTCGCGTCGGGTAAGCACCGGTGCCCCATCCTTAGGCTCCACCACCACCGAGGCCACCGGCATTTGTACCACGCCCACCGCAGGCCGTGTCTCAACCACGTGCACCTACGGGACAGCAAGCTAACCTCCGCAATCCGGCTGCCGAGGTCACCTGTTTCTTCTGCCATAACAAGGGGCATTATGCAAATCATTGCCCTAAGAAGACCAGAGCGCCCCCTCATCCTAATGGAGGATGCGGGTAAGGAAATGGTCATCCTCCAGATCAAAAGGCTACCCAGAAGACCCAGAGCTTGGGGAACAGCCGAGTAAACCATACCTCGGCTGAGGAAGTGTAGGAGGCACCCGACATCGTGTTGGGTACACTTCTTGTCAATTCTCAACCTGCTACTGTCTTGTTCGATTCCGGGGCTTCTCATTCTTTTATATCAAAGTCTTTTTGCTGCACTTAGTGATTTTCAAATTGTTCCCATGCATGTTCTTTTGATTATTCACTCTCTGGGATCGGAAATGAGAGCTAAAAAAGAATGTCGGGACGTCTCTATTGATATTGGAGGAGTGGGATTTTTGGCAAATCTTATCCTCCTCAATTCAGCGAGTTTGGATGTGATACTTGTCATGGATTGGTTATCTCAACACTTGGGACAAATCCATTGTGCCAATAAATTCATCTCCCTCACAAGTCCATCCGGCGAGCAAGTTGGAATTTCACCAAAATTGCAAGAACCACATCTCTGTGCACTTGAAGCGAAGCCGGCTCTAGAAATTCATGAAGTCCCAGTGGTGTGTGACTTTGTGGATGTATTTCCCAAAGAATTGCCTGGGATGCCTCCAGTCTGAGACATCGAGTTTCTCATCGAGCTACTGCCCGGTACCGCCCCAATTTCGAAGAGGCGTATCAGATGCCTCCGAATGAATTGGAGGAGTTGAAGAAGCAACTTGGTGAGCTTCAAGAGAAGGGTTTCATCCGCCCAAGCTCATCACCGTGGGGTTGTCCTGCAATCTTTGTGAAGAAGAAGGACAAGACTCTACGGATGTGTGTTGATTATCGTCCGTTAAATGAAGTGACGGTGAAGAACAAGTACCCATTGCCCCGGATTGACGATCTTTTTGATCAATTGACCGGAGTTCGGGTATTCTCCAAGATTGATCTGAGATTGGGCTATCACCAAGTCTGAATCCGATCTAAAGATATTCCGAAGACGGTTTTCTCTACTCGTTACGGACTGTACGAGTATACCGTCATGTCTTTCGGCTTGACGAATGCTCCTGCCCTGTTCATGAATCTTATGAATATGGTATTCATAGAGTATTTGGAAAAGTTTGTGGTGCTCTTCATTGATGATATCCTCATCTACTCGAAGAATGAAGAAGAGCATGCTGAACATCTGAAGCTTGTATTGGGAAAGCTGCGTGAGCACCAGCTTTATGCGAAGTTCAGTAAGTGCGAGTTCTAGTTGAAAGAAGTGGCATTCTTGGGTCATGTTATTTTAGTGGGAGGCATAGTCGTGGATCCTAGCAAGGTCAGCGATGTGCTTTCATGAGGTCATCCCAAGTCGGTAACCGACGTGAGGAGTTTTCTCGGTTTAGTAGGCTACTATCGTCGCTTTATCGAGAATTTCTCTAAGATCGCGAAGCCAATGACAGAGTTGTTCAATAAGGACAAGAAGTTTGTGTGGTCTACTGATTGCGAGATGAGTTTCCAAGAACTCAAGTAAAGATTGACCACAGCTCCAGTTCTTGTTCTTCCCAATGTCCACCGAAACTTCGATATCTATTGCGATGCTTCTCGTCAAGGACTCGGGTGTGTTCTTATGCAAGAGGGCAAAGTAGTGGCCTATGCATCAAGACAATTGAGACCTCATGAGCTCAATTATCCAACCCATGACTTGAAATTAGCTGCAGTGGTTCATGCACTGAAGATTTGGTGACATTACCTCATCGGTAATCGTTGCGAAGTATATTCAGACCACAAAAGTTTGAAGTATTTGTTCACCTAACCAGATCTGAACCTTAGGCAAAGAAGGTGGTTGGAATTGATCAAAGACTATGACATGGGTCTCTAATATCATCCGGGTAAGTCAAATGTTGTCGCCGATGCACTCAGTCGCAAAGTTTATTACAATACTTTGCTAATCAAGGAGCAACAGCCCACCCTACATGAAGAATTTCAGCAACTCAACTTAGGAGTGGTTGAGCATGGTTTCCTCGCTGCCATGGTTGTGAAATCAACCTTGGAAGATCAGATCAAGGTTGCGCAATAAACAGACGATGGGGTGAACCAAATCAGGCAGAACATCAAGAACGGGACAGCCAAGTACTTATCAGAAGATGACCATGGTGTTGTGTGGTTTGGATAGCACCTTGTGATTCCGAAGGATATGGGATTGTGGAATTTAATCCTCTGCGAAGCCCATGATTCTCTTTTATCCATTCATCCTGATGGACCCGAATGAAGCGAGAGATCGCAAAGTTCGTTGTTGAGTGTGACGCATGTCGTCGTGTGAAGGCCGAACATCAATGTTCAGTGGGTTTGCTACAACCTTTGCAAGTGCCTGAGTGGAAGTAGGACTTGATCGGTATGGATTTTATCACCGGTCTGCCCCGAACCTCCAAAGGGAATTGTAACATCCCAAACTGTTGTTACCAATTTAAAAATTAATAAAGTTATTATTTTGTCGGATTTTTTGAAATTTGAAAGAGTTTTATTGCTTTATTTGAATTTCTGAAGTTTTAAAAGCCAAAAATAAAATTTATTATAGTGTTTGAAGTTTTATTTGAGTTAAAGTTGAAAAATAAAAAATTTAATTAATTTCTGGAATTTTAAAAGCTTTTCCTTAATTATTTTAAAGCTAAAACAAATTTAATTACAAAAAACTATTACCAATTATATGTTGGAAGTATTTTATTTAAGTCCAAAATAAATGTGGGAATTTCGTGAATTTTTCTAGAATTTTTTTGATTTTATTTGCTATTTTCTAAAGCCTTTTTGAATTAATCTGATTAACTTAATCAGTAGATATTTTAAATTCTGGAAAACCAAATGGGCTGAAACTTCTTGGCCCATCCCTGTTTTTCACCCGCACCAGCCTTTTCGGCCCATTCGGCCCGCCCGCACCACTCCCTCTCTCTTCCCTAACTCGGCCCCACTCGACAGCCTCCTCCCCACCACCGCCAAGTGGGCCCATGCCTCTCTTCTCCCTCCCACCTTTCTTCCTCGCGCAGCCGCCCGTGCCTTCCGCCATTAGCGCACGGTCGAGCTCCATTCTCGCCGACAATCCCTCTCCCTTTTACCGCGCACATGCACGCATTGAAATCCCCTCTTCTTGCCGCCTCCCTTTTCGGCCTTTCCCCTCTTTATTGTGCACGCAATCACCGGATCGGGCATCGCCGCCGTGACCTTCACCGCTCTTACCTCCCTCTCCCGTGCCCCTCCAGCCCTATAAGTAGGAGCACCGGGTCCGCAATGCTTCACCCATCTCTCCCCGAAGATCTCCCCTCCCCTCTCCTCGTATCCTCGCCAATTTTCAAGTTTTCATTCGCCGGCCTCCGAGCGCCGCCAACGCCATTTTTGCCACCATACAAGGTCCTCCGGTGACGTTGTCCACATATTCGGACTCGCCGTCATGTGTCCCACGCCATGCGCACGTTGCCCTCGCTGGAGCGCCGCTAGAACTCTCCGTCACCGACGAGCCCGACATCGCCGCCGCTCTTTCCTCGCCGCCGGTTGCCTCCGTCCTCCTCCGATCGCCCGAGTGAGAGCATCAAACTCCCCATCTCTTTCTACTGGCACACTCACGGCCACCGCCAGCTGCTCACGGCCGCCCTTGGTCCTCGAAGGCGTCGCCCGTCGGCCGACGAGCGACCATGTGGCACCACATGACACCAAGTCAGCGCCAGCTCACCACTTCTTGTCCACGTCAGTGCCTAGGTGGCAGCCCACACCAGCTCAAGCGACCCCTTTGCCCTGCGCGGTAGACCAAGTCCACTATGGACTTTGACCACCTGTGGACCCGGTCTTTTGATCGTGGGGCCCACCTGTCAGCGATTCAAAGGATTTTCTTTAGAATTTTAATTCGGCCGAAAATCCAAATTCCACCTGCTAACGTCAGCCTATGTCATAAACGGAATTTCCTTTAGAAATTTAATTCAAGAAATCCCAGAAAATCCTTTTTAGGGTTTTCTTTATGGTTTAGAACTTCCAAAGCCCATATCTTTTGCATCTGAACTCCGATTTCGTCGATTCAAATTTCTAAATCCATATAAATTCAAGATCTAGCTAACTAAACTAAAATTATTTAATTTTGAGTTCATTTGAATTTTTTTTGAATTTAGCTTATTTTCGCATATAGATTTTGACGACTTCGGAGAGTCAAATTTCGACGCCGTTTGAGAGCAACCAATTGAGCAAGGCAAGTTATACCTTTGATCATATTTGATCCCATTATTTAAAATTATTTAATTTCTGTTTTAAATGACTGCATGCTTATTTTTATTCAGTAATTTAAATTCCTGTTTTGAATTATAGTTATGCCAATTTTGACATTGAAATAAACCTACCTTGACACCTTAGATGAAAATCTACTTTGTGAAATAGTATGAACTAGAACATTTTGAGAAAAATTATGCTTAGCCATGCTTAGACCAAAAATATTTGATTTGGGAATTTCAGCCAAAAATCAAATGTTGTTTAATAGTCTATGGTATTGGTTTGTCATGAAAGATTTTGTAAATGATTTTGAAAAGAAAAAAGGAAAAGTTGGTTTGTACTTGGACAAAATGGTTGATTGGTGTGTGCAGGTTTATGCACGGGCTCAATCCAAGTATGGGTTAAAGCTCAGGGGTTTTGTGGATAGTCGCCCAAGTCAGTTAAGGACCGGCCTCTCAGCGTTCTTTGCTAAGCCACATCATACTACCACATGTCCTGAGTACGGGGAGGGGACCTAGCTGACTAATTTGCAATGTTTCACCATGGTTGTTCCCTTCAGATACGGTGGGTAGTCATGTTATGACCTACATTAATCCCACCTGGCGCAAGATGGGGCTAGGAACTCTGCGGATTTCTATCCAAAGGGGGCGAAACCTTAGCGAGGGGGACTGCGGTGGAATGGCGCATTGTAAAAGCCTTGACACGTGCTTTAGCACTACTACAAAAAGGCTAATACTGGACGCCTCATCACAGACGGTTGACCGAAACCGTCGGTATTACATTCAATCACAGACGGTTTTGGTTTAGAGACGCTCAGGCATCGCTACGCTTAAAAACCGCTCGTGAAGAGGCAATATCACGATTTGTTCATGTTGAAGACCGTTTAGAGTATCACGAGCGGTTCTTGTTCGTAACCGCTCGTGATATTATCAAGATCACGACGGTTTTAAAACACAACCGTCAGGAGTATCGCGCACGCTTCAACAAGAACCGCTCGTGATATTATTTAGTATCACGCATTTATTCTAAAAATAACCGCTCAGGATAATATCGCTTAGCGTGAGTTTTTCTTCATCGCCGGCGCGCTCGTTCGCCGCCAATCCGCTTTGGCTCCCGATGCGCTCTTCATCGCATCGATCCGCTTCGCCTCGAAGCGCCTCTTCGCCTCACGCCCGAATTTATTCCTTGTTTTATAAAAGGATCATCCGCCATCCAAGATGATCATCCCCACATACTTATAAAAAACAGAAATGGTTGCTCTCTTCCTTGTCGCCGCATCGATGGCCTTCCCGCCGCGACTGCAGTGCACCTCTCTCGGTGCGTTGAACTGCGTCTTTGCGAAGAACACTGCTTGATCAACAGTGTCTTCACCTCCGCTGCACAGCAGAATTTGCCGAGCAGTGACGGCCACCTTCCGCCGCCTTGACATCCTCCTCCGCCGTGTCTTCCGGTGATCTCCCACTTTCGCGAAGTTTATCACACATCGACATAGTCCTCCAAAACGACGCTGCACGCCTCTGTGAGGCTTGCCGCCACTTGACTGTGAAATCGAGGCGGCAGCGCATCGAAGTCGACTGTGCCGAGACCCTCAAGCAAGGGAAGAGAGCCTATGGGCTCAATTCTTCTTGGTTCAACAATCCGAGGGTCTTCGAGACACTCAATGAGCGCCACAATGGTGGACGATTTCAGCTTCGCTCGTCCGATGATCAGAACCGTCCGATGCCGACACCGCCGCTTATGACGATTGCGTGATGGAGATAGCACCTACCTTCGCCACTAGAAAAACCTTGTTTAATTACATGTTTCGCTTTTTAATATAAACATGTAATTTCTTCATGTCATGTAATTGTATATATATACTTGAGAAAAACCATTTCACGTATTAGTTTCATATGGGATATATCACGACGGTTCCATAATGGAACCGTCAGGATATGTCCTATATCACGACGGCTCTATTATGGAACCGCTCGTGATATGTCCTATATCACGCATTTGCTCTATTATGGAACCGTCAGGATATTATCACCGACGGTTCCATAATAGAACCGCTCTCGATAAGTCTCTTTATAAGTAGGAGCTAGCCCACTTGCCGCTAGGGTTTGCGCCTAACAACAGCCACTCCTCCCGCTGCCTTACTCTCGTCTGCTCTCCCCTGTCGCTGCCGACGCCGCCATTCCTCCCCACCTCGACGCCGCCGACCTGTCGTTGCCGCCGCCGACCCCTTTGCGCCTTCGCTAGGTTCCTCGGCCGGCTTTGCTTTCCCCATCCTCCCTCTATTCTCCTCTAGATCTGTTAGCTTAATGTCTTTTGTTGAGTTTGATTTTTATGCATGAGCCTTAAGTTGTGTCCTAATGTTTGTGTGATTTATGCAAGGTAAAGGAAATGGATGAGGGTTGTGCTGGTGGTGGGGTCGCCACCGTGGTTGCGCTGTACTAAGGTCCCTCTCTGTCTCTACCCTCCTTGCTCTGTGATGAAAATGGCTAGCTAGTGCTCATGATGGATGCCGAGGGCTACTATTGGTGTGGTGGGTTTGGACACCCTTGGTCTTGTTCTCTTGTCGATGAACCGCTTCAATGATGTTAATAGTCTTATGCTGAAATTGAATTGATAATTAGTTCATATTAATAGTCCCCTTGCTCTGTGATGTAATGATGTCAATAGTCTTATGCTGAAATTGAATTGATAATTAGTTCATATTAATAGTCCTCTTGTTGTGTGATGTAATGATGTCAATAGTCTTATGCTGAAATTGAATTGATAATTAGTTCATATTAATAGTCCCTTGCTCGTGATGTAATGATGTAAATAGTCTTATGCTGAAATTGAATTGATAATTAGTTCATATTAATAGTCCCTTGCTTTGTGATGTAATGGTGTCAATAGTCTTATGCTGAAATTGAATTGATAATTAGTTCATATTAATAGTCCCCTTGTTCATGCCTGGTCAAGTTCTTCTACCTCTTATGCACTGTGCACGCCCTACCATTCCATTCATAATCTCTTCTCTATATAGCGTTGGTACGTCTTGTGCCATCATTAGCCATATAATTTAATTTCATTGATGATGTGCAAGAAAGAATCAACAGAACACCACAACAATATGAGAATGGTTGCTTAGTGTTCTTGTTGGGTTTAAAGACGATTACATGCTCAAGAATGGTTGGTTGCTAATATATGATGCCACTTCCTAATGGAGTACGCAAGATCAACGACACTTTCAACATAGCGACGCCCAATCTAGGTAATTGGATGTCCTAACGCCTTTTGCATCCATATTTTTGAATTTGCAGGCTCAATGAGGTTGCCCGTGGCTACCGCCTCATCTTTCTCATGTCATGTGACGATCCCCAAAGTGGTCGAGAGATCACGTAACAATATATATATAATATATATATGATGTCGGATTTAATGGTACAAGCACCAACGCTGGGCCTTTATAGAGAAAGTCATCACAGACGGTTCCAACCACAAACCGCTCGGTGATATGTACTTATCACGCACGGTTTGTGGCTGAAACCGTCAGGATATGTACTTATCATGCATTTGTTTGTGGCTGAAACCATCTGTGATATGTGCTTATCACGACGGTTTGTGGATGAAACCGCTCGTGATATTATTATCGCAGACGGTTTGAACCACAAACCGCTCGTGAAAGTATACATCACAGACGGTTCAAAACCGCTCGTGATGACCTCATGTCATCACTGACCCATAAACTCAGACGGCTCACGAAACCGTCTGTGATGACGTTTTTGAATCGTCTGTGAAAGCCTTTTCTGTAGTAGTGTAGACTGCTTAGCTAAGGTAGTGAGCGGTGGTATCGACGTGTGCCAAACAAACTAGAGAATTCATGTCATGTGGGTAAAGCTGTACAACCTTTGCAAAGTGTTAAGAACTATTCGAATAGCCGTGTCAACGGTCATAGACATGCTAAGCAAAGCCACTCAAAGTTAAATCTTTTGATTTTGTTTTCAAAAGTCTTTATCAAATGGTTTATGCAAATAGGAAATTGGGCAGGAAGCCATGTGATAGGAGGGTATCCTTCACCATTCTTGTGTGAATGTTATCTGACTATAAAATTGAGAATTTATAAAATAACTACTTTGGAACTTAGTACAAATATTTAAAGAAAACATTGCTTTATGCAAACTCAACCAATAAGCCTTCCTTTGATATATCCTTGCATGCATTAACTCTGTTATTTGGGTGTAACTTGCGAGCACGGTAGTTGTGCTCATACTTGCTTTATGCAAACAAATTTCAAAAGAGAAGGACTTGCTACCAGTGTGGATCTCGACAACTAGGCTGCTACCCCAGTCGATTGCTTGTGTTAGATCAGCTGGACTCCACTACTTCTTCGTCTTCTGCTGTGTTCTTTAATATTGGCTTGTAAGCCTCTTTTGTAATATACTCTGTTGATTATTAATATAATTTTGTGATTTATGGATGTTACCATATCTGTTTAATTGTGTGAACTAGCTACTGATCATGGGACTAGTTCAGAAATACACAGAGGATTTGGGGTGTTAATCTCGGGTCCGACAGAAGTGGTATCAGAACCATATCGACTTTAGGTCGTGACCTAGTTAGAATGGCCATTAGTTGGGAAATTTCAAAACTTATTTTGTATAAACAAGAAAAATAATTTGTTCTCTCCTCATCTTGGTCATCTATCTATCCTTAGCTCCTTCATAGCAATTCCTTCTTACCTAATTCTCTTTTCACCATTTTATAATGTTAAATGGATTCTCTCTCCCTTGAAAATTTCTATAGTTGGTCAACACATTCTTAACCCTTACGTTCAAGACCACAAGGCATGAAGCTGTCAAGAGAGCATCGTCATACAAGAATCATCGAAGACCACGAGCTGAAGATCGTTTTGTCAGCCCAACCATATAGTTTAAGATTTCCAAGGCTCATTCTGTGTACTGAGTCGTTTCACCAAATTAAAAGTCTCGATCGATAGAACATTATATAAAGCTATTAAAGTTGTTCTGGAAAGCTTTGAGTTGGTTCTTTCGTTTGGGAGTGATGTTTCGCTCTATCCCCTTAGTTCTTCTTATTTGTCTCTTTCCTAGCCTTTGTCTCCTTCCCTAAACCTCTGGAATAACCGACAGATGGTGAACACTTGTCATTCTGGAAGTGGAACCAACACCAACAATGATGGAAGTGTCCAAATCAATGGATCAGAATGGCAGCAAATGATGACCAATCAGAACCGTCTGATCGAACTGCTTTCCCAGTCTATCAACAACAACCAAGCTCGATAAGCTACAACTTTCCAAGCTCCACCTCCACCATCCTAGAGGACTAGCATGTCAGAATTTATGAGGATATGTCCACCAACTTTCTCAAGCAGCACAAAGCCCATGGATGCAGATGATTAGCTCCGGGCAATTAGTAAGAAGTTGGATATTGCTCAGTGCACCGACCGTGAGAGGGTGTTATTCGCTTCACACCAACTCATGGGGCCAGCTTCCGAATGGTGGCACAACTTCAGCATCTCACATGCTAATGCTAAAGCCATCACTTGGAATGAATTTGTGCAAGCTTTCCGCCGTGCACATATTCCTTCCAGCACGATGACCCTTAAGAAGAAGGAGTTTCGCCCACTGCGCTAAGGCAACCTCTTAGTGAACGAGTACCTCCACAAGTTCAATCAACTGGCACGCTATGCACCAGAAGACATTGCAAAAGATGATGATAAGCAAGAAAGATTCCTTGAAGGACTCAATGACGATCTGTCCGTACAGCTGATTTCCCAGGATTATTCTGATTTCCAGCAGCTAGTCAACAAGGCGATTCGCCAAGAAGGCAAGCACCAAGAGATGGAGAACTGCAAGAGAAGAATGGCTGCACAGAAGTTCAACCCTGGAGGCTTTCTTAAAGCTAGAGGGACTTCATCACATCAAGCCAGAACCTAGCCGGCAATTTCAACCAATACACCTGCAACAAACGACCCAGACAGCTTGGAGTCTCCCAAAACTCCTGAGGATGGCCAACCATCGAAGGATTCATCCTATGTTGCAGGCATCACATGCTTCCACTGTCATGAGATAGGACATTATGCCAATAAATGTCCAAAGAAGCAGCAGACAGCTAATCCATCCAACTCTGAAGTTCCAAAAGTCAACACCATGCAAGCAAAAAGGAAGCCACAGAATTATGGAAAAGGACGTCTATAAAACATCACAGCTCAAGTCCCCGTCCGATGAGGAGTAGGATGCAGACAACGACAACTCCAGTTAAAACCTTGTATTCCCCAGCTTTCTTTCTAGCCACTCCGAATCTCAGGGACGAGATTCCTTTTAGGGGGGGTGTAGTTTGTAACATCCCAAAGTGTTGTTACCAATTTTAAAATTAATAAAGTTATTATTTCGTTGGATTTTCTGAAATTTGAAAGAGTTTTATTGCTTTATTTGAATTTCTAAAGTTTTAAAAGCCAAAAATAAAATTTATCAAAGTGTTTGAAGTTTTATTTGAGTTAAAGTTGAAAAATAAAATTTTAAATTAATTTCTGGAATTTTTAAAACTTTTTCCTAATTATTTTAAAGCCAAAATAATTTATTTGGAAAATTAAAAGCCAACTTTAAGTTGGAAATAATTTTATTAAGTCCAAAATAACTCTAGGAATTTCGTGAATTGTTCTAGAAGTTTTGGATTTTATTTGCTATTTTCTAAAGCTTAAATGAATTAATAGAATTAATTTAATTGTAAAATCATTTAAAACTCCAGGAATAGTTCTTGGGTCGAATTTCTTCGGCCCATTACTGTTCTTTTGCGCATGGCCCGTTGGCCATCCCCTTCCACCGCCTGCGACCGTTGGATCAAAATCGAACGGCCGACACTCACGCACACCCCCCATTCCTTATTTCTTTGCCGCCGACAAGTGGGCCCCCGCCCGTGTCTTCTTCTCCCCGCGCTCCTTCTTCGTCGTGCAAACCGCATCGGCCGCGCCATTTGAGCTCCACAATCACCACACTTCCTTCCCCTTATTCTCGCACGTTCAATTGCAATTAAACCCCTAATCTCCACCGCCCCCATTACGGCCAAAAACATCCATTTTTGTGCCCGTCATCACTGGAATTTTGAAATGACGGCCACACCTCTCGCGCACCGATCTCCCTACCCCCTCCTCCTCTAGTCCTATAAAAGGGGGCAGGGTGCGCCCCTTTCATTCCTCACCACCTCCCCCGAGTCTCACCACTCCTCTCCCTCTTCCCTCGCGGTATTTCGAGTTCAAAGATTTTCGGCCGCGTGCGCTTTCTTCTTCATCTTTGGCGTCATCCAAGCCGTTCCGCCATCGCCGCCCCCGGATTCGTCATCGCAGCTTTGATGCAAACCCGGTGCGCGCCTTGCCCTCGTCGGAGCGCCTCCGGAACCACCACGTCATCGTAGCCCGCACTGCGCCGCCACTTCTTCCTCACCGTCGGTCGTCTTCGTCCTCCTCCGGTCACCCGGGTGAGCGCACCACACTCCCCGCATCTTCCTCTCTCCAATGCGCATCTCACTGGTCGCCGCCATGCCTCCAATCGCCGGCGACCATTGGTTATCAGGCGCCGCACCGTTCTTTGTCTTTGGCGTGGCGCCACTCACCGCCACGCCACGGCCATGTCGCTGCTTTTGCCCTACGTGGCGCTTCACATCGCCACAGTCGCTGACGTGTCACACATTTTTAACCGTGAAGATATCGATCGATGACGTCATGTTGACACATTATTCTGATTTTCTTTCAGAAAAATAATTCCTTAATTTTGAAAATTCCTATATTCATGATTTCATATGATTTGTTAATTTCCCAAGGTTCGTTCTCCTTCATACGAACTTCGATTTCGTTGATTCAGAGTTCTAAATTCTTATAAATTCAAGATCTAGCTAACTAAACTAAATTTTTTAATTTGGAGTTCATTTAAATCTTCATTTGAATTTTGTTTGAATTTGGCTTATTTTCGCATATAGATTTCGACGCCGTTTGAGAGCAACCAATCAAGCAAGGCAAGTTATAGCTTTGATCATATTTGAGCCCATTATTTAAAATTATTTAAATTCTATTTTAAATTATTATTGCATTCTTATTTATACTCAAGTTAATTTAAATTCCTGTTTTAAATTATAGTTATGCCTAATTCCTTTGTACTGCCAATTTTGACATTGAAATAAACCTACTGACGAGGATTAAAATCTCTATGTATTAATTTAAATACATAAGAGACCATACGTCTTCATGGTCATAACCCCTAAGGCTAACGACCTCATTGTCGTGAGGATTCCAGAGGTTACACGATGGGTACCCTGGTCGGACTAGGCTTTGTGCCTAGGCTCCGACCAGGTAGTTGCTTGGAAAAACTATGAACTGGCTTTTCTTACCGTATGATGAATAGAACACGTGTTATATGTTCTATTCCGTGTGATGATATAATCCTGAGACACCGACAATTAACTACCCTACGATTAAGCATCTCGCAGATAACCGCAACGAAGTTGACACATTGTCAACTGCCTTACCATTCCGACCAGTCGTAACGTTTCACCAGGGACGCCTTCTCCAGAAGTAACTGCCACCTCTTCGGGAGTTATTTAAGGGTGGAGCGCAGAAGACGAAGGGACGGAACAAGAGACGAAAAAAGCAAGAGAAGACAAACACGAAGCCTTGCTACTGAATTAGAAGAAGATAATCGGTCTCAGACTTAGAGTCTAAGCCTGATTACTTAGTTAGACATTCCTCACATTCAGTATATTTAGGGTAGTGCCTAGTCAGATCTTGTAAATCCATTTCATATCAATAAAGAGCGGCCCCTCATTCCATCCCAGGAGATTTCACGTTATTTTCCTCTTTTATTTTCATAAGATCGGCGATTCAATCGTCGACAGCTGGCGCCGTTCGTGGGGAAGAAGATGTAAGTTTCCTGAAAAAACTCTTCGCTCATACAAACCCTCGCCCAAATTCCTGCAATCGCTCATGCGACTATGCCCGGAGTTTGGAATGAGGAGAATTGGTTCGACTTGGTGGACTACGCCGACCTCGACTTGGAAGGATGCATCCGTGCCATGGAAGGAAATGGCATGTCATCCTCCTCTTCCTCCTCCGCCGGCTCGCACGTCGCCAACGCTAGCGAGGTCGATCGGATGGACGAGGATGCGCCACCACTACCAGTGGCGCAATCAGAGGAACCATCCATTCCGATCACCTCGGAATGTCAGGGGACCTCTTCAAGCCTGGTCTTTCCGACCGGCAAAACAGGTGAAGAAATTTCAACGCCACCACTTGAAAATCTCTATGCCCTCGATGAAATCATGGCTGAAAGATATTCTCCTATGGCTTCTGGCAATTCCAGGAGTCAACCGACACCTGGTGACGGTGTCAATGAAGCCTCCACTGGTCGTAGGCCATGTGGGGATGATCACACTCAGCATACAATCGGCAGTTCGTCGGATCAGGCTGAGAAGACCTCAGGAGGTGCTCATTTCCGACCGCTCGTCAGGAAACTTCGCGAAGCACCGAGAAGCTCTCCATTAGTTACGATGGGAGCTCATCGAAGATCAATGCCGAAGCACGGGTCAATGCGATCGGAGATGATAATCAAGATGCCCTGCACGGTCCTACATTCTCTACCACGCCATCACGTGTTGTTAGAGATGATCCGTGCCGTCAGGCACCAACTTCCGGAGGCAACAGAACTGATCGACGTCAATCAGTTAACTCGCCTGGCATTACCCCACCTAGAGTAACTGATAGGGCAGAACAAATCCGAAGATCGGGGGAAGGTTCAGGTCTGTGTACACCTACCACCAGTATGAACCCCCTGAGACCTTCAGTAACTGTACAAAACTTACAACGTGTTCAAGATATGTTAAATAATTCGATCCTACTTTAGCGTAAACCTGTGTTTTGTATGCGGCTCATAGGTTAAGTGTCCGAAATTCTCCAATGCACCATGCAACAGACGGAAGCGATCGGGAACAAAGGGTTTCGTGAAGTCAAACTATGACCTCATCCCAACGTTCCTCCCTCAGCAGGGGACAACATGGTCATGCTAGGGAACAATCGACACCAAGACCCCTCGACGCTCCGACAAAGGAGTCACGAGGAGAAGGCTATTTCGTAGCCGCATTCCCCATCACGTCGAGAAGAACCACCACTTGGACTCAACGATCACAGACATCGTTTGAATCAAGTGGCCGGTCGAAGGCATCACAACAATGTCCACGATCGGATCGGCACACCGGAGTTCCAGCGTTCCAATCTTAGGAACCGGTCTCCGACCGATTACAATCCGGCAACTTCCCAGAGAAGGCGCCATGAATCAATCATAGGTTGTCGAGCCTTCTCTGCAGGGCTCCAAGCTGTGCGTTGGCCTAACTGGTTCCGACCGGCCAACTTAGACAAGTTCAATGGGACTCAAAACCCATTGGAATTTCTCCAAATATATACCACCGCCATCAGAGCTGCTGGTGGCGATGAGAATGTGATGGCCAACTATCTACCCACCGTGCTCGAAGGGTCTGCCCGGTCTTGGTTATTGAACCTACCGGTCGGATCAATCTATACTTGGGAGCAGCTCTATGATCTTCTAATTGCAAACTTCCAGGGCACATACGATCGCCCTAGGAAGGAGGATGATCTCCACCGAATCTGGCAGGGTTCTGATGAGACTTTACGTCAATACATCAAGAGGTTCAGCCAGGTTCGCAATTCTATACCTGAAGTCGCAGAGTCATTTGTTATTCAGGCTTTTAAAACAGGTTTGAGAAATCGGCGGTTTACGGAGGATATAGCAATGAACCCTCCAAGAACAACCGTTGAGCTTTTTGACATGGCCGATAAGTATGCCACCGCTAGCGGCAATCGAGTGGTGAAGCCATTGATCGGAAAGACAAGATTCCTCAAATTTCCGACGACAAAAAAAGAATAAGAAGTCTCTCAAGAAGAAAAAGTACCGCAGACCGATTTACAAGGAGGTCCTAGCCATTCCCGATAAGCTCATGAAGGGTAAGAAGGACTACATCGGTCCGAGGCAAGACGAAAGTCCAACCGAGGGGTTCCAAAAACAAGAAGTGGTGTCCACTTCACCAAAGACAGTGGCATGATCTCAAGACTGCCGAGTTTGGCAAAAGAAACGGAGGATTATTATGCGTAAAGGACCATTTCGCAATACAGAACCCGGAGAAACGAGCTCCAAAAGGACAAGGATGGCGACGAAGAGATGGAGTACCAGGATCCCCAACACACGGTTAACATGGTTTTTGGAGGATCTTCTTCATACGAGTCCAAACATCATCTGAAAGCCATGGAGCGGAAGGTCAACCTAGTCGAATCTCTGACCATTATCAAGCAATCGAAGTGGTCGGACACTGCAATTTCCTTTAGCAAAGACGACTGCCCCATCCCTTTGACTCGACCAGGTAGGTTCCCTATTGTTGTTGAACCAACTATTAATAATTGTAGGGTTAATCAAGTCTTAGTAGATGGAGGTAGTTCTTTGAATATATTACTTGCGGGGGCTTTAGAAGAGATGCAAGTCCCCATGTCAAAGGTGAAACCGGTGAAATATGCTTTTCACGGCATAGTTCCTGGCTCCACCGCTAAATCGATAGGACAAGTTTCCCTACCGTTACGCTCGAAGGCTCGATAACTTTCGAATGTAAAAAATTCCGCTTGATGTGGTAAACTTTGAATCCGCGATACAATGGAATTCTTGGTCGAATCGACATTAGCAAAGTTCTTGATAGCCACGTATTACGGTTATCGAGTCTAAAAGGTCGGGGTCAAAGGAGTCATCATTATTCGGGAGATCGAAAAATGGCTTACGATGTGATCGAAAATCCTTTGAACCGGTCGATGAACTTCCGACCAGAGAGGCTAATCCATCTACCATGCAAAGCCAAACACTCGAGACCAAGATGACACCCAAGCCCTCCAACTGCATAAAGGAAGTACCACACCACAAAGGCGCTTCCCGACAAATAAAGTCGCCACCGGTCAGAAATACCGACTCATTTACAAGAAGATTCTGGTCGGGGCAAGACTCGACCCCAAATAGAAAGAGTCGCTCTTCTCCTTCCTCCGAGCGAATCAGGATGTGTTTGCCTAGCAAGCGTCTGATATGCGTGGAGTCCCCCGGGAGGTGATCGAGCTGCTAGCTCTCTAGCCCGACAAAAAGCGATCAAGGTAAATCGCGATGTTTTGCACCGATCGGAAGGAAGCAATCGAATGGAGATTGACAAACTCCTCAAGGCTGGGTTTATTCGTGAAGTCGACCACCCTCAATGGCTTGCCAATCCTGTAATGGTTAGGAAAAATAATGGGAAATGGCGAATGTGTATTGACTTTATAGACCTTAATAAAGCTTGTCCGAAGGATGATTTTCCCCTTCCACGCATTGGCCAACTCATAGACTCTACCTCTGGGTGTGAGTTACTAAGTTTTCTAGATGCGTATTCAGGGTACCACCAGATTAATATGTGTAAAGAAGATGAGGAGAAAACTTCCTTCATCACCCCATATGGCACTTACTGTTATGTTAAGATGCCATTTGGTCTCAAAAACGCTGGTGCAACTTTTCAAAGGTTGATGCAAAAAATCTTTAGTCCACAAATAGGTCAGAATATAGAAGCTTACGTTGACGATTTGGTCGTAAAGACCACCAACGCTGGAAATCACATCTCTAACTTACAAGAAACTTTCAACAACTTGAGAAGGCATAACCTCAAGTTGAATCCTAAAAGTGTGTGTTCGAGTTTCGCTGAAAACCGCCGCTTCCTAGTCTCGCTAGAGGTATTGAGGCAAACCTGCTTAAAATAGCGGCCATCGACCGGATATGCCCTCGACCACAAAGAAGGAAGTCCAAAAACTAACCGGTCAGATGGCAAAGACTAAGTCGTTTCATAGCAAGGTTAGGGGAAAAAGGATTACCTTTCTTTAAACTTCTTCGAAAACATGGGAATTTTGAGTGGACTAAAGAGGCAAACGATGCCTTTGAAAAACTTAAAAAGTACCTTACGAGTACCCTGGTCTTAGTCTTTCCGAGATTGGGAGAAATATTGCTAATTTACGTGGCAGCAACACCACAAACAGTAAGCAGTGTACTGGTCGTAGAAAGGGATAACATCCAACGACCGATTTATTACATAAGTGAAGTCTTACATGGACCAAAGGAAAGATACCTACAGGTACAAAAGTTGCTCTATGGTCTCCTTATGTCTTCAAGGAAGCTAAGGCACTACTTTCAGGCCCACAAAGTGGTCGTCTCGACCGGATATCCCTTGGTCAAGTCCTTGGAAACAGGAACCATCGGGATTTAATAGCAAAATGGGCGGTTGAGCTAGCGGCGTTTGACCTCTATTTTATTTCACGAACAACAATAAAGTCCTGTGCAATAGCGTAATTCATTGCGAATGGACAAACCTCTAACCCACCCAAGGGCCCGAGTACGAACACCACAAGGAGTGGACAATGTACTTGACGGTTCCTTGATGTTAAAAGGATCGGGATCGAGTGGTCTTGATATCCTCATCGGCGAACACATCAAGTACGCCATCCAAGAATTTTCCCGCCACAAATAATGTGGCGTATTATGAAGGTTTATCGGCAGACTCCAAGCAAATCGCTCGCCGGGATTCGCAGACTACTAGTGAAAGGCGATTCTCAACTAGTAGCGAATCAAGTAGGGAAAGAGTATCAATGCTCGAGTACCAAGATGTCATCTTATCTGGCGGAAGTACGGAAACTCAAAAAGCACTTCTTCGGTTTCCAGATCCAACATATTCCTAGAAAGGAAAACTTTCTAGTAGACCAGTTGGCACGGATGGCCTTCACAAGGTCGACTGTCCCGCCCGGAGTTTTTCTCGAGCAACTCGATTCACCCTCGGTAGTTGAGCCTTCCGAGAACATACATGATTCTTTACAGTCGCATAAACCGATCAAAGGAGCATGGATGCTCCACAGTGTCATTGACGGTTGGCGCCCACGATCAAGGTAGAGATCGGATGACATCGATCTATAATTATCTTCAAAGATGACATAATTCCAGAAGATGATGTAGAGGCTGATTGTATAGCACGAAAAGCCAAATCATACACTCTAATCGAATGTACCTTGTATAAACGAGGATCTCATGGAGTGTTGATGAGATGCATATCTCAAATGGATGGCATTAAGTTGCTAACCGAAATCCATGAAGGAGTCTCGTGGAGCACATCATTCCTACTGTAACTCGGTCAGAAAGCCTTCAGCAAGGATATTATCGCCAATCGCCTTCATGATGCAAAAGAGCTTGTGACGAAGTGCTTACAATGTCAGTTTCATAGCCGGCAAGTACATCAGCCAACACAAGCCTTACAAACAATTCCTCTCTCTTGGCCTTTTGCAACCTGGGGACTAGACATTCTGGGACCTTTCCCAAGAGCACCCGGGGGCTTCGAATTCCTTTTCGTCATGATTGATACGTTTACAAAATGGATCGAGGCCGAGCCAGTTGTTAAAATAACAACTGAGGCCGCTAAGAGATTCCTCATGAAAAATGTGATCACACGATTTGGTGTACCCAGTCGTATAATCACAGATAATGGTGCCCAGTTCTCTAGCAGTCAATTTCAAGAATTCTGCGATGAACTTGGTGTCAAAGTTCATTTTGCTTCTGTTGCTCATCCACAAAGCAACGGAGCAGTTGAGCGGGCTAACGATATCATTATGCAAGGGATCAAACGCTGAGTATTCGACCAGTTAATCAAACGGTCAGGAGCTTGGGTTCAAGAACTCCCATCTATATTATGGGCCATCTGAACCACGACCAGTCATGCGACCGGTGAAACACCATTCTTTTTGGTTTATGGTGCTGAAGCCATGCTTCCTCCAGAACTCAAAATTGGCTCTGCTCGAACTGATCGTTTTAACGAAAACGATTAGAATGAACGAAGACTCGACGACGTCAATTTCCTTTAAGAACGACGAAACCAAGCTCTTGTATGATCAGCAGTCTACCAACAAGCCATGCGAAGGTACCATAGTCGTAAGGTGCAACCTCGCAGCCTTGCTGTAGGTGATCTGGTTCTCAGAAAAATTCAGAGCCAAGCAAATCGCAATAAACTTTCTCCCAAGTGGGAAGGTCCTTACACTGTGGTCGAAGTTACCCGACCAGGTTCCGTACGACTAGCTATGTCTGATGGGCAAATTTTGTCAAATTCTTGGAACATTGATCAATTGCGTAAGTTCTATGTTTAATTATTTTACATTCTTTCAATTTCAATAAATTCATTTATTTATTAAGAAAAGTAACCTTGCTTATATATATATACCTATACTCTGGTCGTTTATTATTGTTAATTTGAACTGGTCGAAGAAGACAATCTTCTCTCCGACATCCTTTTTCAAGGATCTCTATTACTCTATAGCAACGACTTCTATGTCATACGCTGTATTAGTCCTAGTCGTGAGCATTATCTAAATGATTCCCACGCGCGACAACATTCTTTTCTTAAAGAAATATATGAGTAATCAGAGCATCATACAAAATAACTTTATATACTGAATGATATGCTGAAGATTATGAAGATTATATTTCATTATTTCAAGATTCTGCTCTGTTCTTGTCTGGCTACTGGTCGGGATACGGAAAGCCTCCTAGTCGAAGTCTCTCCTTTTTCGCACGTGGTTATGCCTACTGGAAGGAGCTTCCTAGCGACGGTTCTTTTCTTACGATCCTCGCTACCAGTCGGATAAAGAGCTTGAACACGTTTCATGAAATATGTTATATGACTTCAGGTCTAAGCATTCCTTTCGACCAGACTTTGGGATAATAGATATAAACAAAGTTCACTTATAATTTGTTGCATACATTTTTGCATTTCTTCTTATGTCAAATACATCAAGGTCTTTTTTCCGACCATATACAATTTTTGATTGGTATTTCGATTATGACAAGCAAGGATCTATAACTAGTCGAAATCATACGCTGGTTCTGACTACAGTGATTTCCTAGTATTACAACGATCGGTTTTGTCTTAACATCAACACATACCTTCAGAAAAATAGTTTTGACTTTTATTCTCTTTCTTGGCTACCTTCTTGTATAGTAAAGTTCTTCTACTATAAAGCAGTCGGGGGCTAGGAAGTATATGGGAATTCTAAAAGTCAACAGGATAAACAAAAGCATTGTTAATGACATAAAAAGGTAAGTTTTATATATATTCAATATTTTTACATTTGCAGGGGCCTACTCTAGCATTATTTCCAGACTAATTACTGCTTGATGGAGATCCGACCTCCATCTCCTCTACAACTTTGTCTCCGAGTGGACTAAGTTCTTCCATGAATTTGGTCGCCTCATCAGGTAGGCAGTTGAAGTCATCTTCAACAGTTTGGAGATTAATGGAGGTGTCGGAAGCCTTTAGTTTTGCCAAAGCAAAACTAACTCCACTAGCAACGCCTGCTTTCATGGTCTGAGCGTAGTTCTTCCGAGTAGTCTTGAGCAGATTTTTAAGATCCTCTAGAAGTTGACCTAAATAGTTCATTTTCTCTACTGAATCTCTTAAAGTAGGCAGACTTGATCGATCCCATATCAAAGATCATCTTGTTCAAAAATAGAATCTTTTCATCAATACCTTGCACAAGAGCTGCCTCCTTATCCTGCTCAAATTTCAGAGTCTTCTCTACTCTGTCCAGCGTTTGCTTTTGCTCTACAAGAGTGAATCAATTGATAAATACAAACATAATTGAAAGAAGATAATAAGTCAAGTTTACGACTTCTCGACCAGATGCTACACAAATAGTATTTTTCCTCTTTAAGTTCCTTGTAAACTTTTGAGAAGTACTATGGAACTGGTCGTAGATACTTACCCGGATCGCCAAATCATTATAACCGCCAAATATTGAATCAGGATGCATTTTGATTTGATGATCCGATATTTTTCCCCATGCCTCGTCAAGCTCCTTATCCTCGATAAATCGGGGGTGAAAAGGGAACTTGTCAGGTTGAGAAGGATTACCAACATTGGTCGGAACCGGTTGAGGGCCTTTAGGGGCATCTACCTCCGCAGAAGGAGTTAGAACCACCACTGGATCCAACTCGACCGTTGGCCTTGACACCTGCTCGGGGGTTTCTTCGACCACTTTTTCCTCAGGAGCTCTATCTTGGAAAGCATTCTGGTCGAGGACCTCCACGAATGCCTGGTCCTTAGGAGTCCGATTGGAAACAATTGGAACACCCAGGGACCTATGCAAAGCGAAGCAGGGAAGTTCAAAATACCAAATAATCAAGGAATTATTAAAGGTATGAACTTATACGACCAATTTCATTTGTACATACCTAGTTAACTTCCTAGATTTGACTTTAAAGCACGAAGAGTAAACTCTATGCCGCCATCCTTCCTTTTCTTTTCCTCCATTTTTGCCGGTTCCAACCAAAGAAAGTTGGTCAAATCCGTTGTATCCTCCAACAAGATGTCGGAAGCGATGCCCTCGATCGATTCGTCAAAATTACGCCCTTGACCATCCGGTCGATGGAGCGGTTTCACCAACATTCAGACCAGCTTGTTTCAAGAATAACCGTCCTGGTCGTGAACAACCGGTCTAGGGTCTACGGCCTCTGCAGTCACGCACTGCTAGCCTTCAGCCTTCTCCACCTAAAATCACAAAACGAATTTGGTTTGGTGATGAAATCTTTTATCTAAACTGCATATATATTCGTCTGAGGTGTTCTATTACCTCGGGAGATTCATCTTCTTCCAGTGCATCCGGGCACGAGTCAGTCGGAACCACGGTGGGATGTTGATCCTCACCAGCTTGTGTAATTCGCAATTCGACCGTCTACAAAAATAGAGCATGATCAAAAATTTGATCGGAGAATATATATACATGATAAAATGAATTTTTGATTATCTACCTTAAGCCTTGCTAGTCTCTCTTCAGTAGGAGTTGTGGCCAAGATTTTAGGGAATCCAGCCTTCTCTCCAGGCTCCCCTGCACAGATCAACCTGATCCATTCTCTAATTTCCTCAGCGGAAAGACCTTTAAAAGAAAAGGAGAGAAAACAAAACATGGACAGGTTTTAAGGTAGTACATTAATCAAATAAAAAAATACTGGTCGGAGTTTATCTCAAAGACTTACCACCTCCTGAGATAGCTTCATCACGACTAATGGACCAAAGCAGTGAATGAGTCCGAAGCTTCAGAGGGCTAATCTGATGCTTGGTGAAATCCTTCACCACATGCCAGGAGGTCAAGCCCTTGACTCACAGGTCGTAGATGGCATCCACCCATCTTCCGATCACCCCTGTCTTCTCCACGGTCTTTCTCCACTTGGGGTTTTCATTTGCTCTAATTCCGGCGAAGTAGAGGCCATCGTCTTTCGTAACCGTCATGTAGAACCAGTTCTTCTTCCATGACGACCACGAGGATTTCGAGTACATATGGATGTATTCATCGGCCTTCCCATCGTGAAGGCGCAATGTACATTCTCCAGGAGTCGCCGTGGATCCCTTTTTAATTCCCATCACCATTCGGTAGAAATACCTGAAGAGCCTCAAATTCGGTGGCACTCCCAGGTATGCCTCACACAAATAGGTGAAAATACTGATATTGGTGATGGAATTCGGCCAATTTACTAGCCCACCCCGTAATACTTAAGAACGCGGAGGAGGAATTTGTGTACCAAAGAACCTCAAATTTCACATTCGATGTAGGTGAGGAAAACGGGATTTCCCATCTTCGCGCTCGAAAATGCTCTCGGATCGCCGATCTCCATTTGATCGAGTTCTTGTTTGAAGCATCCCGATCCTCTCCAACGCCTCAAGTTTTTTCTTGCTCAATTCAAGGCAACCACTTCGTGATTTGCTCCGACATGATAAAAATCCTTAAGGATGAGAATGGTCGTAGGAGGCTTTGTGGTCGGAAGAACAAGAAAGGGGTCTAAAGGATTTCTCTTGGCAAAAAGTTGAAGGGGATCAAAAGGGGATCTGGAAGTGTAGAAATTCTAAAAGCCTGGCGATGGGGATTTTATAGCTTCTAATCTTTTTACGATCGGAAGTTTCCCACAAAAGTCCAACAGGCAAAAGCTTCTTCTTTGTTCAAACGGACAGAAAAACTCTTCGGTTCCCAAGGCAAGTTCTCAACTTTAAAGTGAACACAGACCACTTCGTATATCACGACATTTAATGGGTGTCTGCCCGATACGACTTCATCGGATAAAGGTACACATACGACATGTTCATTTAAAGTTCGGGGGCTAGCTGACGAGGATTAAAACCTCTATGTATTAATTTAAATACATAAAAGACCGTACGTCTTCATGGTCGTAACCCCTAAGGCTAATGACCTCACTGGTCGTGAGGATTCTAGAGGTTACACGATGGGTACCCTGGTCAGACTAGGCTTTGTGCCTAGGCTCCGACCAGGTAGCTGCTCGGAAAAGCTATGAACTGGCATTTCTTATTTTATGATGAATAGAACACGTGTTATATGTTCTATTCCATGCGATGATATAATCTTGAGACACTGACAATTAACTACCCTACGGTTAAGCATCTCGCAGATAACCGCAAGGAAGTTGACACATTGTCAACTGCCTTACTGTTCCGACCAATCGTAACGTTTCACCAGGGACGCCTTCTCTAGAAGTAACTGCCATCTCTTCGGGAGTTATTTAAGGGTGGAGCGCAGAAGACGAAGGGACGGAACAAGAGACGAAAAAAGCAAGAGAAGACAAACACATAAGCGTAAGCGTTGGAATTAGAAGCAAGACAGTCAGTCTCAGACTTAGAGTCTAAGCCTGATTACTTAGTTAGACATTCCTCACATTCAGTGTATTTAGAGTAGTGCCTAGTCAGGTCTTGTAAATCCAGTTCATATCAATAAAGAGCGGCCCCCCATTCCATCCCAGGAGATTTCACGTCATTTTCCACTTTTATTTTCATAAGATCGGCGATTCAATCGTCGACACCTACCTTGACACCTTAGATAAAAATCTAGTTTATGCAATAGTATGAACTAGAACATTTTGAGAAAAATTATGCTTAGCCATGCTTAGACCAAAAATATTTGATTTGGGAATTTCAGCCAAAAATCAAATGTTGTTTAAAAGTCTATGGCATTAGTTTATCATGGAAGATTTTGTAAATGATTTTGAAAAGCAAATTTCAGAGGAGAAGGACTTTGCTACTGGTGTGGATCTCGACGACTAGGCCGCTACCCCAGTCAATTGCCTGTGGCAGATTAGTTGGACTCCACTACTTCTTCGTCTTTCGCTGTGTTCTTTATTGTTGGCTTGTAAGCCTCTTTTGTAATAAACTCTGTTGATTATTAATAAAGTTATGTGATTTATGGATGTTACCATATCTGTTTACTATGTGAACTAGCTACTGATCATGGGACTAGTTCAAAAATGCACAGAGGATTTGAGGTGTTAATCCCGGGTCCGATAGGAATGATGCCATCTGGGTTATCATTGATTGACTGACTAAAGTGGCCCATTTCCTACATGTCAAGATCGATCTTCGTGTAGGCTTTTGGCGGACCTCTACTTATCCTGCATTGTGAGTTTACATGGGATACCGAAAACGATTGTTTCTGATTGTGGTTCACTTTTCACCTCTCGGCTTTGGCATAGCTTGCAAGAGGCTATGGGAACTCGTCTTTCTTTCAGCACAGCATACCATCCTCAAACTGATGATCAGACTGAAAGAGTGAATCAAGTATTAGAAGGCATGCTCTATGCTTGTGCTCTCTCCTACGGGAAGAATTGGGAGAAATGCTTGTCATTTGCGGAGTTTTCTTACAACAACAGCTTTCAAGCTAGTCTTGGCATGGCACCATTTGAGGCCTTATACAGGAGAAAATGTAGAACCCCATTGAATTAGTCAGAGATAGGTGAAACACCATTCTTTGGCCCGGACTCGATCAATGAGGTCGAAAGTCAAGTTTGGTTGATTCAAGATCGATTATGCACAGCTCAATCAAGACAAAAGAGCTATGCGGATCATCATCATCGTGAGTTGAGCTTTGAGCCTAATGACTTTGTTTATCTCAAAGTCTCTCCTCTAAAGGGCCATCAATGGTTCAGCATCAAATGCAAGTTAGCTCCTCGATATGTCAGACCCTACCGCATTATCGAGAAGAAAGGAGCCATTGCCTACAAGTTGGAATTGCCCGCTGCACTCGAAGGAGTACACGATGTTTTCCACGTGTCTCAATTGAAGAAGTATCTTCGCATTCCAACCGAGGAAGCTCCATTGGAAAATCCTGATGTACAAGAACACTCGACCTACAAGAGCGTCCTTTTCGCATCCTTCAAGAAGGTAAACGAAGAACAAGGAATCGTGCCATCAAATTCCTTAAAGTTCAGTGGACGAATCATACTGAGGATGAAGCAACTTGGGAATGGGAGGATCGCCTTTGTGCCGATTACCCGTCTTTCTTTTCCGAGTGAACGGAATCTCAGGACGAGATTCTTGTAGGGGGGGGGAGGTTTTGTAACATCCCAAACAATGGTTTGTGTTTCAAATGTATAGAAATGAGGAGAAATTAAAACTTTTGATGCCTCATGATGTCATTTGAATTTTTCTGAAAATTTTTCCCAAGGGTATCCTAATTTCAAAGACCAATGTTTCAATTAATGGAAGCATAGTCCTTGAAAAATCCTTAAGAAAATCTTGGGATCATCCTTTAGAAATATTTTTCCTAGCTTCTAGATCATCCTAGTGACTCCTCTGAATAATTTTAAAATTTTCTAATTTATTTTGCTATTTTTCAGAGGCCAGTCAGACCAATTAGATCCTTAGTCAAACCCTAAGGAAGAACCTTGAGAAATTTCTAGAGAAAAATACAGTATATAAAAACCTCTAGAAATTTTATACAAGGTTAATCCTGGAGTTAGGAACCTCCAGTAAAATCGTTGGAATTTTTGGAGTTGTGCAACTCTATCTAAAAATTCCTCAAAGGCTCAGCTTTATGTTTTCAAAACCTAGTTGCACTATTCATTGGGTCCAAACCCAAGTTGCGCGGTTGAACCCAACCATCTTAGCACGCGCTCAGGCCAGTCCGAACTGGCACAGAGCTTTTGGACCGTTAGATCTCTTATCAACGGTCTGGATTGAAGTGAACGTTTGGACCATCAGAACGTGCGCGCAATCTGGACCGTCCATTTTCAATCGGACCGTCCGCATCGCTTGGGAACGTTCGGACCATCCGAACACGCTCACAATCTGGACCGTCCATTTTCAATCGGACCGTCAAAATTTTCTGACTCGATCAATTGACTTAACCCGCTCCACCGAGCCACTTTCGTTTGAGTCGCTGACACGGTGGGACCCACTTGTCAGCTTTGTCTCTTTCCTTCCATTGCTGCTCATGTAGAAGTTCAACGCCACACGCCCATTGCATGCTGCGCTGCCCCGTCAACGCCGTGAGCCATCGCCCATTGTGACCAATCCTGGAGCTTCGTTGCTTAACGCCGCCTCCATTGCCATCATCTTCCTCAGTTAAAACCCCTCCAAATCCTAGTTTCTCCATACTTCTCCTCTTTTCAGCCGAGGAGAAGGAGGCTCCCTTTGACTCATCTTTTTGGTAAAATCCTCACCTCCAAGTCCCTTAGTTTCCTTCTTGCATGCCATTTCCATTTTGGCTAATGCGAGCTCTTGATTTCTTGTGTAGTGCCCGGAACGCCTCTGTGCCATTTTCCGCCCTAGAGCGCCCCCCGAAGGCCACCTTTGTGCCAACTTTGTCTTTGATGAGTTTTGTCCTCAATCTTGTGCATCGTATCGTGTCTTGAGGTGTGACATTGAAAACCCCTCAACTAATTTGGCAATGTGTCGTAGGAACTCGTGGATTTTGAGTTTCCTCCATTTGCGGCCGACAAGATCCATTTTCATCTCCTTGTCGATCCAGTAAGGCATTTCCCAATTCCACGCTCTCCCACCATCTACTAAACCTACTTGAGCTATCTTGATGCTTCATGGATCTTTTCCTTGCTCAGACTGTTCTCTCCACGTGAAGCCGAGCGCCTCCGTTGCCATTAATGACGTCACACCACCTCAGAGCTTCTTTGGACCTCTCCATCCTTTGGTAAGGTCCCTAGTAACCTTTAGATATGTATGCATGCAATTTTAGTCTCAAAACACACTCGGGTTGCAACATGCAAGTTTGCTCGAACCTTAATATTGCCCCTCTCCCGCTAGCCACCGGTATAGGGCATCTCAGCCGCCGCCACCACATCCAGTAGGTGCGCAACACTATTAGGAACCCATTCATGCCCTTAGCTCACGCCAGCGTGGACCACATCACCAGCAATGAGCTCAGCATTGAACTCGGGTTTTTGTTGTACCCCGGCAATGACTGTAGCACAATCATTGGCCTTTAATCACTGTCCTAAGCTCGCTTATCAATGTAGATCCAGTAGTTTTGAGTTAATGTATCGCTTACATGTAGGTCCAGCCATTAAAGTGCCTAGTAGCCCCTCACTTTGAACCGTTCATTTTGAGGTCAACGTTCCGGATCGATTAAGTCGTTCGGACCATTCGCACATTCCCTTCACATGCACCGTCTGATTTGGATTCAACAGTCTAGATCAGTTGGGCTGTTCGGACCATCCGAACATCTCCTTCATTTGGACCGTTCGATTTGGATACAACGGTCTAGATCAGTTGGGTCGTTCGGACCGTCCGAACATCTCTTCGTTTGGACCGTCCGATTTCAAATCAACCGCCAAGATCACTTTGAACGTTCGGACCGCCCGACGTAGCCATCGTGTGGACCATCCGATTAGATCTCTACGGCCTAAAGCATTTTCAGCTCAGGGTTTATAAGAAAATCTGTATATCAATTATTTTCTTAATGTAAATTGCTTTAAACTTCAAAATAGCATAAGTAATTCATTTTAACTCCTTTCCGGATGATTCAAATTTTGTTGGGTTACATTTTTAGTGTAATTTATTTTGAAATGGTTTTTGAATCTTGTTGCCGTTTCATAAAATGTTGTTAGTAGAATTACTTTCGATTTAGCATTATTTTTGCACTAAAAATTCGTCTAACTTGAAAAATTCATAAGTATTTCTCTGTAACTCCAAATTGAGAAAACTCAAGTTTGTTGATTTCCTGTGTTACTGTACGTTATTGTAGAATAGGTTTTGAGCATGACACTATCTCTGAAAATCTTATTTTACATATGGTTTGTGCACTACTTTCATGACTTCAAATTCCATTATTCATCTCATGTGGTGCTATGTCCACCATAAAATTTTCATATTCACCACCTCTCTGGAAATGTTCACCAAAAATTTAATTTTGGATGAACAGTATCCGAGAGGGATTTTTCAGCATTTTATCAAAAAAGCTGATTTTGTCTTGGCTATTGTTTTTGCATGCAACATCCAAATCAATTGATTTTTGTTGATAAATTCATTTAAAATCATTCTCTACCTCCTGCGTAAATTTCATGATTTTTGGAGGAATTTGAATTTTTGAGTATTTTCGGTGTTATTCGTTCTTATTGTTTCTTCTCGAATTTTTCGATAGGTTCCGACGAATTCGTTGAGAACAAGAGTGATCCACTGTAGCAAGAAAGTTATCTCCAGCAAGGGAAGCAGTTTTCCTTTGATGCACGTTGACCCTATTATTTGCGCATGTTAATATTTCAAATGTTTCAACTATATGTATGCATGCTATGTTGTCAAGCTATTTCTCAGTCGCAATAGTTTACCTAATTAGTTAATTGAACTGTAGGTAAACATCCATCCTCTACTACTGAGCCTAGGTTCATATCCGTTGTGATTTAGAGCTCGATGGATGGGCTCTAGTCACTTTACTCGTAGTATACGAGTTGTGTCACTTAGCAATGCTTAGAACGGTAGAATAGGAATCATTGCTTTGGTGATGGTTATTATATCGTCACTTTAAATTACTTGGGTTAGGGTACCCATGTATATACATTTTATTTGAGAAACTAAAACTAAAAATAAAATGTTTTAGACTTGGGCACATTGGCTGATGGTGTGGTTATCGGGTGTGTGGATATATGGTGTCTAAGTCAACAAGTGCCGAGTTACTTGTGTCACTGATCCAAGTGTTATTGCGTGCTAACCACATGAGAGGGATATGGGACCTCTCTTGACTTAGTACTTTGGCGTGTGTTAGCTCCGAATCGCAGGAGGTTGTGTGTGTTGTGTGAAAAAGGAAATAATCTATGTGTGTTGGGTGTGACGGGATGGGTTCTGGGTTTAAGTTCCCTACCCCGAGGAGCATCGGTAAGTTATCTCTCTGCCGATGACTCTAACACAACGTATGATTTCCATCATACGGGTGACTCATAGTTAATACACAATATTGGAAACGTCTCGTAGGACTTAGCCGTGCCAGCATACCTAAGGAAGTGTGCTTTATCCGGTGGCAAAAAGGCGGTCTGGCGTGTGGGTACATTGGTACACCACTGCAGGGTATAAACTATTTGAATAGCCTCGTCCTAGGTTATGGATATGCTTGGTTAGGTCATGCAAGAACTAGACTATAACTTTTCCTTAAAACTTGAATTCGGGTGGTATGAATGGGTAATTCGTGCTATGTTGTGGTGGTTGTTGGGAAGTCACCTTTAGGATGTTAATTATGCTTATAATTATTATCTCGCTGTTATTTAATCAAATAAAAACAGATTTGATAAAATTGCCTTCAATCTATTACACTATTGCAAATGAAATATTGCTTTGTGCTGAAAATGAACCATACAACCTCTCCTTTGTTTCAGCTTACATGTAGCTATGTATAGGTTTGTTATGCGTAAGTCTTGCGAGTACATTTTTGTACTCAATTGCACTGCTTAATTGTTGCAAAGGAGATTGACCCCCAAGGGGTTAACTATTGTGAGACCGACTTCTTATAGGACGACTAGCTTGGTGGTCCGGTCTGTTGCCTTGTGAGTAAGGGCAAACCGGTTGGCTTTTGTATACACTACTACTGATCACCTCATCACAGCGGTTGGAATCGTCATCACGCATTTGCTTCCGAACCGCTCAGATTTGTTCGCTTGTGATAATAATGTTATCACAGACGGTACCGTAACCGCTCAGGATATTTAATATCACAAACGGTTTTTGTGCTAAAACCATCTGTAAAGGCTAGTATCAGAGACGGTTCCGTGGACAAACCGTCTGCGAAGGCGTAATAGCACAGACGGTTCTGTGTACACACCGTTTGTGATATGCAAATTTCACAGACGGTTCTATCTACGAATCGTCTGTGATATTCTATAATATTGCTAGCCATGCCCTCTGAAAACAAGCATGCAGACAAATAGATACATCATAGATAATCAAATTGATGACAACTCGAAGTGATCATTACTCAAAATAAATTACAAAAGATCAAATTTGTTCAAATATTGTCGCTATAGTTACAATTGGATTACAATTGAGTCAATTGTTTGTAGGTGGTTGAGAGGTGTTAGCAGGGTGAAACTCTAGGTCGGCGACGGAGTGAAATTCTCCCTTGTCCTTAACGATATCTGATATGATAAAGGCACAGAGCTTCTCTTGAATGTCCTTGATCTTATCCGCAAAGAGTCCATCTAATTCTATTATCAAGTCCTGTCGCTAGGAAGAGTAAAATGGTAAGCATACATATTTAAATTTATACTTAGGAAATAATTATTTCAAGATTGACAAACCTTGGGATCCTTCTCCGTAGCACTAATGATTTGCTGCATATGATGGCAAACGTAGATTGCACATAGCTCATCATTTTTTTGCTGGCGGCACTGCAAAAATAGAATTACATATATAGGTATAGTCAGTTCAAGACGCATTATTACGAAGTATGATATAGGATTATTGTGTTGTAGCGCATACTGGAAATTATGTCATGTGTGTTATTTCGGCACTCGATCCATTGTATAATCCTTCGTTGGCAACATAGTCGATGAACGACCTACATGATTCCAAAAAGTTATCCTCGGCCATTTCAAACGAATGAAGACTACAATAGAGTTATGTATGGAGGAAATGAGCATACCAATCGAGTATTCCTTATAGAACGCTGAAGTTGTGGTTGTTGCTGTAACACCCCAGCCCGACAAAGGTCTGGAATGCTACTAAACTAACATTATAATCAAATTAAACTAAAAACATCATACTAAATTTCGGCAGAACCTCTTTTGTATAATTAACTATACCGGAGGTCCCAACAAATAATTATAACATAGATAAATAATCCAACATTCAGCATGATCAAGACACATCCAGAATTGAGCTAATCATTACTATAACATCCATAGCATGCTAAACCTTTAGGGTATAATCCAAAGAGCATCCAAAATCCTCTAATCACCTTTATTATAATCTATTTCAAGCAAAGCAAGTAATTGTCGAACCCGGGAGCGAAGGATCCCAAATTCTCTGTGTTCATACATTAGTCCAGGATAGCTAATGCACACAGTCAAACAAAAGTGATAATCAAAACATATCACACACTTTTATTAATATTTATTCGAGTTTATTACAAAGGGCCCGAGGCCAATTAAAGTAAAACACAAATGAAGGTAATAATAGTAGTAGACCCAACGATTCGCCACAGTAATCGCAGAAGCGCGACCTTAGGCGCCAAGATCCTCACCGCCCCGGTAGATATCTTCTCTAATAAAGATTATTCAACAAGAGTGAGCACAACTACCGTGCTTCGCAAGTTACACCAATATGGAATTGATATGCATGCATAAGGTAGACAAAGGATACTTGGCAAGGTTATTTTATGTAAGCGGCGGCTTTTAATTTAAATAATCATATTAGATTTCAAAGCCATTTCATACAAGAATCTAAATTACCATTTTAAATGACAATAGTTTATTATGGATAACCTCCATAAAAGATGATGGATATCCTCCAAACACAATAATGGCTACCCGCCCAATTTTCCCACAAGACTATCCATCCCGAAATTATCTGTGAAAATCACTTTTAAAACCAAAAACAAAACTAACTCGAGTGGCTTTGCTAGCATGTCCATGATCATGACGCGCTATTCAATAGTTTCTACTCGCAGAGTTTGTACAACTTTACCCACACGAGATATTATACTCTTTGTGTCGGCCAATCCACGCTTCCTAAGGCGTGTGACAGAGCAAACATCACAAGGTCGTTATAATGTTCTACCTCAAAGTACTGTGTGCGCTAAGGTTTCGCTTCCATTGATCGACTCCTCCTCCTAAAACCCCTCTTGCGCCAGATGGGAAAACTGTCTATCCGACACCCATACATACAACATAGCACAAATAACTAAGAGGTATTACAAATTATTAAGCCAGGTCCTGCCCATACAAGACATGTGGTTGTACGATAAGGCATAACAAAATGCGCTCAAAGACCGGTCCTCAATTGACTTGGGCGTCATTCAATTTAAACCCTGGGTCTTAATCTTAACCAGACTAAGCCCGTGCATAAACCTGCACCCACCATCCATCCTTTTCACCCAAGTCCAAACCATTTTGATTTTATTTCTAATAAACCATCTTTACAAATTCTCTATGGTAAAACAATACCATAGTTTTTAATTTTCATCAAATTTTATTGAGTTGGCTAAAATTCTCCCAAAAACATAAATCATGGTCTAGTATTTATGAAGCATTTGATTATTAAACATAATAATTTATCTAAAGTGACAAAGGAATGACATGGCAACATCCAAGGTTTGGCATACAAGGATAATAGGAATAACTAATTATTTAAACAGGAATTTGAAATACTTGAATAAAATTATGCATGCAATTAATAATTTAAAATCTGAATTTAATTAACTTTAAAATAATAGGGCAAAATGGTCAAAGTATAACTTGCCTTCGTCAGCAGACCGAAAATCTAAGTCTTGAGAAGTATCAAATTCCCAGGATCGCCAAAGTCTAAACGTGAAAATAAGGCAAATCAAATAAAATTCAAATAAAACTCAGAAATACAAAATAAACCAAGTCTAAATATAATAATTTTATTTTATTGAGCTAAATAATCAAATTATAAAACTTTAGAAATTTGTTTCACTAAATTTGGAGTTAGGATTCAATTATTATGAATTTTACAAATTTTAACCTAAATTTGATTTTAAAAGAATTCTAAATTCTAAAACAGAACTAAAATGAACTCTAAATTGAATTATTATATTTTATTTAGTTAGACAATAATTTTCTAAAATTTTAGCAACTTGAATCATCTAATTTGGAGTTATAATGCAAAAGTTATGAATTTTACAAATTTTAAACTAAATCATTATTTAAACAATTTCCCGAATTATTTTTCTAAAGAGAATTCTAAATATTGCATACGATGACGTCAGCGATGATTTTCCATGAATTAAATGAATTAAAATAATTTTTCTCGACAAAGGGACCCATGTGTCATTGACACGATCCTTGTGGACTAAGTCCACGGGATTCTAGGGCTCGGGGTTGTGATGACGTGGCGCCACATGGGCGCCGACTCGGCGAAATGCGACGTGGCGCCGACTGTCACGACATGGCCGATCCACGTAAGCACGCGGCGGCGGCGGCAGACGCTTGGCCTCGCCGGCGCGTTGCGCCACTGGCGAGGTGCGCTACTGCTCAACGGAGAAAAGGGAGTGGGGATTGTGATGCTCACCTGGCGGCTCAAGGGCACGAGACGATGGCGGCGGCGAGGATTTGGCGGCGACGGTTACATTCAACGGCGGCGACGAGCTACGGTGACTCTCCAGGCCGGGGAAGGTGCGCACGGGGACGACGAGACCACGGCGACTCAGAAGGTGGGTTCGGGGTGGCTGGAGAGTCGCCAGTGGCGCGGCAATTCGACGACGGAAGCTTCGGTGGCCATGAGCTATTTCTCAAATTCATGAGTATGGGGAAGGAGAAAGGAAGTGGTGGCGGTGGTGAGTTGGGGAGCTCAAGGCGCACTGAGGCTCCTTTATAGGGCCGGCAAAGAGGAGACGGAGATCGTGGGCGGCATCAATGGCGGCCGTGGTTTAGGCGTGGGCTAACCGGCGAGATCGTCGCGAGAAAATGGGAAGATCGTGGGAGGAGGCGAACGCATTTAACTTGATTGCGTGCATTTACGCGAGGAAAGGGAAGAGGAACGGGTATTGTGGAGCTCCGAATGGCTAACATGGCGGCCAAGCGATTTGGGCGAGGAAGAGAGCGAGGTAGAAGATTTAGTCGGGACCACCACCAATGAGAAGGAAATGAGGCGCTGAGGCGATCGTCGGATCTTGATCCGATGGTCAAGATTTGCGCTGGGAACGAGGAGAGAAACAGTTAAAACGGGCGGTGGCGAGCGTGGGCGTGCGTATGCGTAAGTGAGTAAATGGGCGAGCCAAGTTTCGCCCAATTGCTGTTTTCCGATTTTCTTTTCATTTTCTATTTTAAATATTCAATTTAATTCATTTCACTTTAGAATATAGCAAAATAATTCCAAAATTCTAGAAAAATTCTCATAAATTCTTAGAGACATTTTAAACTTAATAAAATTATTTCCAACTTAAACTTGATAAAAGCTTTTGCAATTAAATTTATTTTAGCTTTAACTAATTAGGAAAAGCTTTTAAAATTTCAAAATTTCCACAAAAATAAATAACTTTTAAATTTTCTCTGAAATTGAAATTTTGGGCTGTTACAAACCTTCCCTTAAAGGAATCTCGACCCGAGATTCAGATTTGGCCAAAGAAAGAGATGTGGATATTCGCGCTTAAGATCTTCCTCTCGTTCCCAGGTGGCTTCACTTTCTGGGTGGTGGCTCCACTGGACTTTATATGATCGGATGATCTTGCTCCTGGTAACATGCTCTGCGACGTCTAGAATCTTGATTGGTTGTTCTACATAAGTGAGGTCTTCTTGTAGATCGATACTCTCTAAAAGAGTCTGATCCTCTAGCACTCGAAGGCACTTCTTTAGTTGTGACACATGAAAAACGTTGTGTACTGCAGACAAGGTGGTTGGCGCCCAACCGATAAGCGACTTCACCTCTCTTAGCCAAAATTTTGTAAGGACCCACAAATCAGGTGCGAGTTTTCCTTTGGTTCGAAACCTTCTTACTCCCCTGAGTGGAGTAACTCTGAGATAAACAAAATCTCCTATTTCAAATGTCAATTCTCTTCTTCGATTGTCAGCATAACTTTTCTGTCGGGTTTGAGCTACCTTCAGACGTTCTCTTATTGCTTTAACCTTGCTTTCAGCGTCTTTGATCAATTCCGTCCAAGAATTGGTGCTCTCCTACTTCATCCCAAAGGAGCGGAGTTCGCATTTTCCGCCATATAAAGCTTCAAATGGAGACATCTCAGAACTAGCTTGATAGCTATTGTTGTACGAGAACTCGTGATAGGGCGATTCTTGTCCCAACTTTTTCCATAGTCTAAGGCACGTGCTCAAGCATATCTTCAAGAACTTGGTTGACGCTGTTCCGTCCGACCATCCGTCTCGAGGATGATAAGTCATCTTTGAAGTTGAGTCTGGTTCCTAAAGCTTCGTGAAGACTCTTCCAAAATCGGAAGTGAATCGGGAACCTCTATCGGAGACAATCTTCTTAGGTACACCATGTAGACAAACAATCTTGGCCACATATAATTCGCTAGTTTGCTACTTTGATAGGTGGTCTTGATCGAATGAAATGGGCCACTTTGGTCAATCGGTCAATTATCACCCAAATGGAATCACATCCTGTTTGGGTCCTAGGAAGTCCCAGAATGAAATCCATACCAATTTCTTCCCACTTCCATTTAGGAATTGGTAATGGTTGTAACAAACCAATGGGTCTTTGATGTTCTGCTTTAACTCGCTGACATACATCACAACGGCAACAAATTCAGCGATTTCTCGCTTCATGTCGACTCCACCAATACTTCTCCTTCAAATCTCGTACATTTTGGTACTTCCGGATGAATGGAGTAGGGTGATTCATGTGCTTCTTTCAGAATTGATGCTTTAATTCCTCGCCGATTAGGTACACGATGCGATTTCCAACCACATTGCTCCTTGCTCATCTTCGAGAATCTCGGGCTTTGCCTCTTCTCATATTCTTTTTATTTCTTTGATGTCTTCGCCTTCTAACCTGCTTTTCTCTAATCGACTCAAGAGTGGGTTGAACTTCCAAAGTATTGACACATCCTTGATTGACAATCTCCAGATTTAGATGTTTCATTCTTCATACAATTCGCCGATTCTTCCGAACCAAAATGGTATTGCAATACGCTTTTCTACTCGTGGCATCAAGAACTACATTTGCTTTACCCGGATGATAATGAATTCCAAGGTCGTAATCTTTTATCGCCTCTAGCCATCTTCGTTGTCCGAGGTTGAGTTCGATCGAGTAAAATGTATTTCAGACTCTTATGATCCGTGAAAATCTCACAAATGTTACCAATGAGATAATGCCGCCAGATTTTCGAGCATGCACAATTGTCGCTAACTCAAGATCATGAGTCGGATAATTTCCTTCGTGTGGTCTTAATCGACGAGATGCATAAGCCACTACTTTGCCTTCTTGCATAAGTACACATCCAAGTCCTTGACGGATGCATCGCAGAAGATTTCAAAGTCCTTATGAATATCAGCAAGATTAACACCGGTGCGAGACACTAATCTCTTCTTCGCCTCGAAACTCTTTTCACGTGCCTCTGTCCATTCAAACTTTTTCTCCTTTTTCGAAGTTGAGTCATGGGTCTCGCTATCTTGGAGAACCCTTCAATAAATCATGTAATACCCCGCTAATCCAAGGAAACTTCTCACCTCTGTGACAGACTTGGGTTGTTTCCAACCCATTACGGCTTCAACTTTGGCTGGATCTACTGCGACTCCTCTTGCTGACACAATATGTCCAAGGAATGCCACCTGACTTAGCCAAAATTCGCACTTGCTGAATTTGGCATAAAGCTGATTCTCTCTGAGTTTTCCCAAAATTATTCTAAGATGATCCTCGTGTTCTTCTTCATTCTTGGAATAAATGAGAATGTCATCGATGAACACAACTACAAACTTATCCAAGAATTCCATGAACACTTTGTTCATCATATTCATGAAGTAAGCAGGGGCGTTTGTCAAACCGAACGACATCACTGTAAATTCATACAGTCCATATCTGGTTGTGAATGCAGTCTTCGGGATATCTTCTGGTCTGATCTTCAGTTGGTGATAGCCCGATCTCAAGTCAATCTTCGAAAACACACTTGCTCCCTTTAATTGATCAAACAGATCGTCGATCCTAGGTAGCGGGTACTTATTCTTGATTGTCACCTCATTAAGTGATCTGTAATCCACACACATTCTCATACTATTGTCTTTCTTCTTGACAAATAATACCGCTCCCCAAGGTGATGAGCTTGGCCGATATAACCTTTATGTTTTAGTTCCATTATCTGCTTTTTCATCTCTGCCAACTCATTGGCCAGATTCAGAGGGTCGCTTTGAGATTGGGGCGGTCCTCGATTAAGTCAATTATAATACTACGTCCTCGTCGGGTGGCATGCCGTAGTTCATCGGAAAAACATCCGGAAATTCTTGTACCATCGGTATATCTTCAAGCTTTAACTCTTTCAAGTCGTTAGAATTGATCTTCCTCCCAGATTAGTCTTGGGCTTGAATTCAACTGAGATTCCTTGCTCATTGGTAAGAGCAATAGACCTATTGGCACAATTTATTTGTCCTTGATTCTTGGCTAGCCAATCCATTCCAAGAATCACATCCAAACCTTGAGAATGCAAAACTATCAAATCTGCTAGTAAGGTTACTCCGGATATTTCAAGGGTAAGGCTTGGGCAAAGATAACTGGTTCTCATTTCTGAGCCCGGGGAGTGAATTATCATAGGATTATCTAAAGGAGAGATAGGTAACCCATGTTTTCCCACAAATTTATTGGAAACAAAAGAGTGCGATGCTCCGGAATCAAATAGGACTAATGCTGGTACTGAATTGATTGGAAACGTACCAAGGACGACATCCGGTGCTGCTTGAGCTTCTTCTGCAGTAACGTGGTTCACACGTCCCTTCGTATCGAATCGCGGCTTTTGATTGCCGCCATGGTTGGAACTCCCGGTGCCGCCTAGCGGTGGTGCGCCTTGCGACTTCTTAGGACATCTGTTAGCATAATGCCCCATCTCGCTAGTAAAGGGAAACAGTCACCCAACTGCCGATGGAATCGAATTCTTCTGCGAGACCGACCTCCGCTTGAGTTGCTACTAAGCTTTGAAGTATTGGGGCGCCGTGTTGGTACCGAGCTCGAGTGTGGAAGATCGAAATCCTCCACGCCGTGGTGGCCGAGGCCGTAAAGCGAGGCTTGGGTTGTCCTCCAAAGATTGTACTTCGAGCGCCATCCTCCGCTATGCAGTTCTCCATCTGCGCAGATGTTTGGCTTCTGGCGAAAGCTTTATTCACTAACTTCTTTGGAAGTCGGTGTAGTCATTGGAGACCACCGGATCGAGATCTCATCGCTCAAACCATCCATGAACCTTTCCTCGCTTTTCTTCATCACTAGCCACATCTGCTGGGGCATAGCGAGCAAAATTGGTTGAATTTGTGCAGTATTCACCCATCGTGGTTGCCTTGTTTGAGCGCTGTGGAACTCTTTCTTCTTTAGGGTCATTATCCTCAAGGAATATGTGCATGGCGGAAAGCTTGTACAAACTCCTCCCAAGAGATAGTCTCGCGATCGGCATGGGAGATGTTGTAGTTATCCCACCATTCAAGTCGACCATTGAGTTGGTGAGAGGCAAAAGGACTCTCTCACGATCAAGACATTGGGTAATATCTAGCTTCTTTCCGATAGCACGGATCCATCCATCGGCATCCATCGGCTCTGTACTCTTTGGAGAAAGTCGGCATGGGCGCTACGCATGAATTCCGCCATGGTCAATCTTTGTGCGGTGGAGGTGGTGGTGGTGCTTGAGCCGGTGTTTGCTTGGTTGTTGTTAATGGATCGAGCTAGCGATCTATCGATGTGTTCGATTGGCCATCATCTGGCGCCAATCGTGCCCTTCACCGTGGAGGAGGTGGTTGCCGGACGGGGTTTTCCGTAATCTGATTTGGATTTCCTTGGCCTTGAGCGCTACCATCACGGTGCGTGTGGTAACCATCTGTGGAATCTTCTAAAGACTCGTAATAGAGTATAGAAATAAAGTTCTAAGGAATAATATTTTTAACAGCCCAAGAACAAACAAGCACAAGACAAAAGAACCAAATTTTGCCAAAAATAGTCCTTTTATTATTTTATTTTATTGTTTGATTATGGCTATCACAAGAGACATCGATAGCTCATATTTCGTGATCTAATGATCATATTATGAGATACTGACTAAGGTGTAAGAGGGTATAATCTGCTCACAAGTACTACCCTCTCCCCGCCTTGTAGGTAGCCGCCTTCTTCTTCTGCAGCTTTCAACCTTTCTTCTGCATCTAGCAGGCTGTTCTGAGTATTACGCAGTTCATCCAGAGTGTTCCCATAGGCATAATCCATTGCCTTTGACAGTCCACTTGGTGAGTAAGCTCAGAGAGTCCTCATGCTCACAGAACTAAAGGTGCTATCTAGCCGAGTCGGAATGTGCATGGGGTGGTAGTAGAACCCTGAGTCCTCAAAATGATTGTTGTAAATATGGCGAGGCGACGTGTTGCCTCTCTGGTCTGCATCTTGAAGTCCATCGTGAAATTATCACGCCTTCTCAAGCGCCAAGATGTGGTGGTTTGTGTTTGGTTGAAGGTTGGCGTAGAGGATTACTTCAAGTCTCCAACGCTCTTGGTTCCCCACTTTATACATGTACCCTTGATAAGTTGGTCTCTGGTTGTAACCTAAGTGTTGCATCATCTTCCATAGAAGTGTAGCCCAGTGTCCGGCGAAAATTCCATGGGAAATCCGGGTTGGTTGTTCAGCCATCTACAATTTAGAGAATAAGTTGAGTTGATAACCATTTTAAAAAGAAGTGTTGAGAAGACTCTTGGATAGACTCAAAATATTTTTAATTTTTGAGAAATAAATTCTTAAGGCAATTCTAAGGCCACGACCTACAATGATATGGCTCGATACCACTATTGTCGAACCCGGAGCGAAGGATCCCAAATTCTCTGTGTTCATACATTAGTCCAGATAGCTAATGCACACAACAAACAAAAGTGATAATCAAAACATATCACACACTTTTATTAATATTTATTCGAGTTTATTACAAAGGGCCCGAGGCCAATTAAAGTAAAACACAATGAAGCGTAATAATAGTAGTAGACCCAACGATTCGCCACAGTAATCGCTCTGGGCGCAGCCCTAGGCGCCAAGATCCTCACCGCCTGGTAGATATCTTCTCCTAATAAAGATTATTCAAGAAGAGTGAGCACAACTACCGTGCTCGCAAGTTACACCTAATATGGAATTGATATGCATGCATAAGGTAGACAAAGGATACTTGGCAAGGTTATTTTATGTAAGCGGCGGCTTTAATTTAAATAATCATATTAGATTTCAAAGCCATTTCATACAAGAATCTAAATTACCATTTTAAATGACAATAGTTTATTATGGATAACCTCCATAAAAGATGATGGATATCCTCCAATCACAATAATGGCTACCCGCCCAATTTTCCCACAAGACTATCCATCCCGAAATTATCTGTGAAAATCACTTTTAAAACCAAAAACAAAACTAACTCGATTGGCTTTGCTAGCATGTCCATGATCATGACGCGCTATTCAATAGTTTCTACTCGCAGAGTTTGTACAACTTTACCCACACGAGATATTATACTTTTTGTGTCGGCCAATCCACGCTTCCTAAGGCGTGTGACAGAGCAAACATCACAAGGTCGTTATAATGTTCTACCTCAAAGTACTCGTGTTCGCTAAGGTTTCGCTTCCATTGACCGACCGCCCTCCTAAAACCCCTCTTGCGCCAGATGGGAAAACTGTCTATCCGACACCCATACATACAACATAGCACAAATAACTAAGAGGTATTACAAATTATTAAGCCAGTCCTGCCCATACAAGACATGTGGTTGTACGATAAGGCATAACAAAATGCGCCAAAGACCGGTCCTCAATTGACTTGGGCGCTATTCAATTTAAACCACGGTCTTAATCTTAACTGACTAAGCCCGCATAAACTCGCACCCACCATCCATCCTTTTCACCCAAGTCCAAACCATTTTGATTTTATTTCTAATAAACCATCTTTACAAATTCTCTATGGTAAAACAATACCATAGTTTTTAATTTTCATCAAATTTTATTGAGTTGGCTAAAATTCTCCCAAAAACATAAATCATGGTCTAAGTATTTATGCGAAGCATTTGATTATTAAACATAATAATTTATCTAAAGTGACAAAGGAATGACATGGCAACATCCAAGGTTTGGCATACAAGGATAATAGGAATAACTAATTATTTAAACAGGAATTTGAAATACTTGAATAAAATTATGCATGCAATTAATAATTTAAAATCTGAATTTAATTAACTTTAAAATAATAGGGGCAAAATGGTCAAAGTATAACTTGCCTTCGTCGCAGACTGGAAAATCTAAGTCTTGAGAAGTATCAAATTCCCGGAATCGCCAAAGTCTAAACGTGAAAATAAGGCAAATCAAATAAAATTCAAATAAAACTCAGAAATACAAAATAAACCAAGTCTAAATATAATAATTTTATTTTATTGAGCTAAATAATCAAATTATAAAACTTTAGAAATTTGTTTCACTAAATTTGGAGTTAGGATTCAATTATTATGAATTTTACAAATTTTAACCTAAATTTGATTTTTAAAAGAATTCTAAATTCTAAAACAGAACTAAAATGAACTCTAAATTGAATTATTATATTTTATTTAGTTAGACAATAATTTTCTAAAATTTTAGCAACTTGAATCATCTAATTTGGAGTTATAATGCAAAAGTTATGAATTTTACAAATTTTAAACTAAATCATTATTTAAACAATTTCCTAATTATTTTTCTAAAGAGAATTCTAAATATTGCATTTATGACGTCAGCGATGATTTTCCATGAATTAAATGAATTAAAATAATTTTTCTCGACAAAGGGACCCATGTGTCATTGACACGATCCTTGTGGACTAAGTCCACGGATTCTAGGGCTCGGGGTTGTGATGACGTGGCGCCACATGGGCGCCGACTCGCGAAAATGCGACGTGGCGCCGACTGTCGTGACATGGCCGATCCACGAAGCACGACGGCGGCGGCAGACGGCTTGGCCTCGCCGGCGTTGCGCCACGGCGAGTGCGACTCTGCTCAACGGAGAAAAGGAGTGGGGATTGTGATGCTCACCTGGCGGCTCAAGGGCACGAGACGATGGCGGCGGCGAGGATTTGGCAACGACGGTTCGTTCAACGGCGGCGATGAGCTACGGTGACTCTCCGGGCCGGGGAAGGTGCGCACGGGGACGACGAGACCACGGCGACTCCGAAGGTGGGTTCGGGGTGGCTGGAGAGTCGCCGGTGGCGCGGCAATTCGACGACGGAAGCTTGGTGGCATGAGCTATTTCTCAAATTCCATGAGTATGGGGAAGGAGAAAGGAAGTGGCGGTGGTGAGTTGGGGAGCTCAAGGCGCTGAGGCTCCTTTATAGGGCCGGGCAAAGAGGAGACGGAGATCGTGGGCGGCATCAATGGCGGTCGTGGTTTAGGGCGGCTAACCGCGAGATCGTCTTGAGAAAAGGGAAGATCGTGGGAGGGAAGGCGGCGTAACGCACGAACTTGATTGCGTGCATTTACGCGAGGAAAGGGAAGAGGGAACGGGGTATTGTGGGAGCTCCGAATGGCTCACATGGCGGCTGCGCGATTTGGGCGAGGAAGAGAGAGGCGAGGTAGAAGATTTAGCCAAGACCCACCCGCAGCGAGAAGGGAAATGAGGCGCTGGCGATCATTCTTGATCTTGATCCGATGGTCAAGATTTATGCTGGGAATGAGGAGAGGAAACAGCCGAAAACGGGCCGTGGCGTCGTGGGCGTCGTATGTATCGTGTAAGTAGGAGTAAATGGGCCGAGCCAAGTTTCGCCCAATTGCTGTTTTCCGATTTTCTTTTCATTTTCTATTTTAAATATTCAATTTAATTCATTTCACTTTTAGAATATAGCAAAATAATTCCAAAATTCTAGAAAAATTCTCATAAATTCTTAGAGACATTTTAAACTTAATAAAATTATTTCCAACTTAAACTTGATAAAAGCTTTTGCAATTAAATTTATTTTAGCTTTAACTAATTAGGAAAAGCTTTTAAAATTTCAAAATTTCCACAAAAATAAATAACTTTTAAATTTTCTCTGAAATTGAAATTTTGGGTTGTTACAGTAATCATAAAGAATACTTTAAACAAATCTTTCAACTAGTAAATTATCATTCTTTTAAATCAACTGTGTGTAGTTCGTGCCATTGTGCGACTACTCTAAACTTTATTTCCCCCCATACATGTCGTTCTTGTAAAGGGTACCTAAAAACATAACAACAGCAAGAGTGAGCCTAACGAATCAGCAAGTACAATAGATAATAACAACAACATAAACAACTGCACTCATCATCAACCATTCACAAATCTCTATATCAATCATGTTAAATATTCATGCTATGCAAGATGCTCAAATGCACTTTCTCTTTCTTTTTCTCTTTTGCATTTTACCGGTAATGCAGAGTATGCATCCGTTGATGCATAGCCATGCCTGTGCCATCTAGCACAGGGACCAATGCCCATACTCCACAAGTATGGGGACCTAAACCCACACTCCACGAGTGTGGGGACCATAAGTCCGTCATAATCATAACGGGGACCTCAACAAATGCTTGGTCACCACGTGACCAAGTCATCAACATATCAGCATGATGCATATGAACGAAATCTTAAATCATCATAATCATGCAATTGTACACTACTACAAAATAGGCTATAGTAGACGCCCCATCACAGACGGTTCCTTTGGAACCGTCTGTGTTGGGTATTGCCGGACCTGCGGGTGGCGCGGAAGCCTATCACTGCACGGTATTTTTAGAACCGCTCAGGATAGTCATCTATCACGCACGGTTTGTAAATAGAACCGCTCAGGATATTACATGACGGTTCTATTCACAAACCGCCTCGTGATAATCTCAATCACGCATTTGTTCTAGTTTGGAACCGTCAGTATATCACGCATGAGCGGTTCTTAATAAAGACCGCCTATGATTGTGGGGATTATCACGCATTTGGTTTTAGTGCGTAACCATCAGGATATGATCTGACGGTTCGAACTAGAACCGCTCAGGATAACTATTATCGCTGCAGCGGTTCTTAACAAAAACCGCTCGTGATATCCTCGCTGGGTATAAATTGAGCGTGACACGACCCTCTGCCATCGCCGCCATTGTGTCCACTGTCGCCTTTGCCGCCGTGCCTCTGCCATCGCCTCGCCAAGTGGTTTGATAACAACTGCCCCCTCGCTGCTGGGCTCCACTTAGATCTGCTAGCTAGCTTCTCCCCAGTGCCGTGCCACTTTCTGCCTCTAGCTCCTCCCCTAATTAAATAGATGAAGTAATACTGATTATCCTTTATCCACTCTATTGATTAGTGAATTTCCCTTATTTTGCTACTCTGTTCATAGACCCTAATGTTTTGTTTTCTTTGTTGTATTCCTTAATCGGAAGCATAGGGTTTAAGTTTCAATTAATACACTACTTGATGGGAAAAGGCAAAACGTACATCTAGCTCTCAATTTGATGGACCCTAATTCCGTAAAATGAAAAGCAAAACATGTAGCCTTTAATTAATCTGTGTAATTCCTTTGTGCAACGATGAGACAAAACGAGTAAGTACGTGCAAAGAAGTGAAAGTCTTAATCGTAACTAATTTCATGAGTAGTTTTCAGAACAGATTAAAAAGAAGAATTTATGACACACCAAGATAAGTCACATGTGCAATGATCTATTTTATATTTCCTCCATTTATATCCATGAAGAAATGTCATCACAAAGGGTTTATTGTTTCAATTATATCAAAAGCGGATACAAGAATCGCTACGGACCAACTTGCTAGTTATTAGGATCTTCCTCTTGTCTTTTGTCTCGTATCTAATCAACAATCATGCAGATAATCAATAATTATCCGTTGTGCGACTTAGAGAGGAGAAGGTTGGACCCTTGCCCTAGCGCCCAACACCCGCCGCCTCCCCCCATTGCACCACCTTAGAGAGGAGAAGGAAAGGAGAGGAATCGATTTTCTTCGTGAGCTCCGAGGGTAACGATCTATAACCCTTTATGTTTGCTATAAATTAATCGCTAATCAATTTTGACACTAATTTGTTACATGCGTAGTGTAGATGGATCAAACCGGATGTACAGTGTGAACCGTGTGAGTCAAGAGTACATTAATGGCGTGGTTTCTTTTAGAAGAGCCACGAAAGGTGATATGTTGAAGAAGTGATAAATTTTATGTAATCGTCCATGCATTGATTATGTAATCAAGATGTTTAACAACGCGCGCAAATAGAAGCGCACTTGATTCAAGGGGTTTCAAAAAGGGTATACATATTGGACCACCACGGTGAAGAGCAGATTATTACACATGAAGTTAGTAATGACGGCATCGCCGAGGAAGTCAACGATATGCCGGATGTGGACAGATCGCTTTTGATGAGGATAGGTCACACGATGACAACTGGATCAGATGCTACGCGATGCAGAAGAGAACTACAGTGAGAGAGAGTTTTGTAAATTCGAGGGCTTAAGGGAGGACTCGGTGAGACCTTTGTTCCCTAGTTGCAAGCCAGAATATACAAGGTTGTCAACCGTGCTTGAACTGCTGAAATTGAAGGCAAGCAATATGGTTGGTCCGATAAGAGTTTCACGGCGTTGTTAGGTCTCCTAGCGGACATCCTTCTGGAGGGAAACGTGTTGCCCAAAGACCACCTATCAAGCAAAGAAGGTTATTTGTCCATTGGGAATGGAAGTAGAAAGAATACATGCATATCCGAACGATTGTATCCTCTATCAGAAAGAGTATGCGACATGCATGTATGTCCTGTGTGCAAAGCATCCCGATACAAGCGCCGAATATCGCTAAGGTGAAGCAAGGACCTCCTGCTAAGATGTTGTGGTATCTCGCTCAGATCCCACGCTTGAAGCGCTTATTTGCGAATCCAAAGGAGGGAAGATTATCGCGGGCACTCAGAGGAGCGTAAGAGAGATGGAAAGCTAAGACACTCTGCCGATTCTCGCCCAAAGGAGAAACTTCGATCGGAGCTTCCAAGAGTTCGGTCTTGAACCGAGGAACATAAGGTTAGGGTTGAGTACGATGGAATGAATCCTTTTGGTAACATGAGCAACCGACATAGCACTGCCCGTGAATCTATGTATGTACAACCTTCCTCCTTGGTCGTGTATGAAGCGGAAGTACATTTTGATGTCACTACTTATCCAAGGGCGAAGCAACACGGGAATGATATTGATGTGTACCTAGCACCATTGCTTTGGAAGATCTTGTGACACTATGGAACGAAGGGGTGCAGGTATGGGATGCGTATAAACGAGAGAACTTCACTTTACGCACCATGTTGTTCTCGCACCATCAATGATTTTCCCGCCTTGGTAACTTTCGCTTTAGTACAAAAGGAGCCAAAGCCCATCAAGACCGCTTAGATGCTACAGAGAGTGTATGGTCGAACAACTCACAAAAATCGTGTATATATCGCCATCAGAGGTTCCTTCCCAGAGTCACCCATACCGCAAGATGAAAAACAATTCGACGTAAATAAGGAGAACGATCCACTCCAAGGGCTTATAGAGGGAAAGAGGTCTATGATATGGTTAAGGATATCGATGTTGTGCTTGGGAAGGGACGAAATTAAGAACCCGTGAGAAGAACATCCGAAGAAGCGGTCAATTTTTGGGACTTGCCTTATTGGGAGCACTTAGAAGTTCGCCATCGCATCGACGCCATGCACGAGAGAAGAATGTATGTGATAGCTTGATTGGTCTCTTCTTTGAACATTAGTGGCAAAACAAAGGATGGTGTTAACGCACGGCGTGACTTGGTTGATATGAACATAAGGACTGAGTTAGCACCGAAGAGACCGATCTGAGATTTAACGTATTCTTCCCCAACTTGCTACACTCTATCCAAGGCCGAGAGAAATGAATCGTGCGAGCTTGCATGGAGTGAAAGTCCCATCTGTTACTCCGCTAACATTAAGAACCTTGTTTCTATGCAAGATTTGAAATTAATTGGTATGAAGTCTCATGATTGTCATGTCTTGATGACACAAATGCTTCCTGTTGCAATTAGAAGTATCTTGCCAACAAGGTCCGAGTGGCAATCTTGAGGTCAGGTTATTTTTCAACTCAATTGCTCAAGATCATTGATCCCCAAGGACTAGATGCTCTGCAGCCGAGGTGGTGACCACTCTATGTCATCTTGAGATGTATTTCCTCCGCCATTTTTCGATATCATGGTCCATCTCATTGTTCACCTTGTGAGAGAGATAAAGATATGCGCCCTGTGTTCTTATGTCATATGTACCCATTCGAGAGGTACATGGGAATTCTCAAGTCCTACGTACGGAATCGATCTCGACGAGAGGGTAGCATCATCGAAGGTTATGCAACCGAAGAGGTCATTGAGTTCTGCGTCGACTACATGGCTCGTGGAACCGATAGGTGTGCCTCTATCTCGCCATGAGGGGAGACCGGATGGTATCGGGACCATCGGAAGGAAATCAATAACTCCCGATCCGATACGTCGCTCAAGCCCATTTCATGGTCTTGCAACACATGACCCAAGTGTCCCCGTACATCGACGAGCACAAAGACATGGTGCGCCAATGTAATCCGCACCGATCGGAGGTTTGGATCACGAGAGAGCACAACCGCGGCTCAACGAATGGTTAAAGGTGCGAATCATCGGGAGGTCATCAAGTGATGATACGCCGCTATGGTTGGCACGAGGGCCACAATTTACAATTGTCGCATGGCAAGGATACGACATAAATGGGTACACATTTTATACGGCAAAGACAGATAGAAAGAGCATAGTCCGTAACAGCGGTGTCCGTGATAGATGCATTCAAGACCGATGGGATGAGGAGCTCCTACTATGGGCAAATAGACGAGATATGGGAGCTCGACTCGTGCTTTTCAAGATCCCCTATTTCGTGCCGTTGGGTCCATCTCCCACAGGTGAAGGTTGACAAGCACGTGTCACTACCGGGGACCTCGAACGTGTCGGATACAAAGACGAACCATTCGTCAAGCAACCAAGTTGTTCAAGTCTTCTATGTAACCGACCCGGCAAATAAGAAGCGCCACGTAGTTCTTCATAGAAAAAGGAGGATTGTCGGAGTTGAGAATGTAGTGGACGAGGAAGAATACAATCAATTTGACGAGTTGCCTCCTTTCGGAAACGGCATTATGCTCGAGGAAGAACCCAATGAGGAAGCTAGCTATATGCGTCGATCATCACGAAGGCCTATATCTTAATTAAGAATTTACTCCAATGTAATTAATTTATTCCATAACATCATGTGTTATGGACTTGTAATCTCTCATATATTTTGATGTCAACGTGAAATTGTCATGTGTTGATGTGTTATGGACTTGTCAAATTTGATATTGATGTCAATGTGGACGTACATTGTAATGTGGAGTATCAAAATTGGTTTCACTTGATTTGGAGTTGAGTTGAATTAGATATGAAATTTTGAAGTCAAATGTGTTATGAACTTGTTATGGACTTGTCATATTTGATATTGATGTCAATGTGTGGACGACATTGTAATGTGGAGTATCAAAATTGGTTTCACTTGATTTGGAGTTGAGTTGAATTAGATATGAAATTATGAAGTCAAATGTGTTATGAACTTGTTATGGACTTGTCATCATACTTGTCACCATGTTAGAATTCATATATATGGACTTGTCATAATTGTCATCATATATACTTGTCTCACCAGGTTCACTATGTTTTGTCAGGATATTTATGTCTCACCAGGTTCACTATGCTTTGTCGAGGATATCATAAATTGTCAATAAGTTTTTCGCTATCACAGACGGTTTGTAATTCAACCATTCAGGATAGTAATATCACTGACGGTTGTAGAATGTAACCGCTCGTGATATATAAATATCACGACGGTTATGTTCTACAACCGTCAGGATATTACTATCCTGAGCACGTTCAATTACAAACCGTCTGTGATATACTTTTTATAAGGCGGGAAACGCTAGGGTTTTCCTCTCACTTCTCACTTCCTCTCCTGCGCCCCTTACGCTCTCGCGCTCTCGTTCGCCTCTTCTAGGGTTTAGGGCTCGCTTCACCGTTGACTACGACCTCGGCGCCCGCCTCGACCTCTGCGCCCGCCTCCGACCTCGGCGCCCCGACCTCGGCGCCTTCGACCTCGGTGCCACCCCGACCTCCTCGCGCCTGCTTCACCTCCCGGCAGAAGCCCACGCGTCGCCGCCTGACCTCGACGCCGCCGTCCTCCTCGCCGTCGCCTCGACATTGGCGCCTCCGACCTCGACGCCGACGTCCTCCTCCTCTCAGACCGGCCTTCTCCCAGCCCGTCCTCCTCCTCGTGTCGACCTCCTCCCACCTCCCTCCTCCCCAAGATCGGCCTCCTCCTCGTGACTGCCTCCTCCTTGCACCGTGAGTTCTTGTGCATCCTCTCTGTGAGTATTGCTCCTCTGTGGCGCTTCGGTTGATCTTTGCATATATATATATATATATATATATATATATATATATATATATATATATATATATATATATATATATATATGCATGCTAGTTGATACCTTGATCTCAGTATTAGTTCTCGATTTCGAGTCTAATCTCAAGATATTGCAAATTGATCGGGGGCTTTGTTGACATGCTCGTGATGAACTCGCCTTATAATGAGATTGAATGTGATAGTTAGTTCATACTTGAGATCTATTGTATTACTTGCTACCGCCAATATGATGTACCGTTAATTGGTTACTTTGCTGAGCTCATAGTTCTATTGCAAATTGATCGCTTGTATTGACTAGTTTGTGATTCTTCTAGTAGTCTCAGATGAGCTCATTCAACTTTTCATTTGCCATCTTGATCTCTCGTAGTCAACCTCTGCTTGATCGAAGTTTAATCTGTTTTAGCTAATGCTGAGATCATTTGACGCTTACAAAGTATTGTTTAGAGCTCATAGTTTGAATTTATATTATCATATTCATTTAATGAAGAGTATAGACAATAGGATTGAGATGGCAAAGACTTGTTCTTTAGCTACTCTCCTTCTGAGAGCACATAATATCATCAATCAATATGTTGGAATAGTGTCTGTGCACTGTTAATCTCTAGAGACGGTTCTTATTAAGAACCGTCTGTGATTCCTTCGCATTTCCTTAGAGAAGCTGGTGGATTAAGGAGTGTTAAATTCTTTAGGAATTATGCTTTAATGCTAATTAATTTTGTTGGGATTAATTCTGAAATTTTGCTAAAACTGCATTTTTTTACAACAATCCAAAAAGAAAGTTTTACTTGATTCTATTTTGTTTCTATGTTGGGATTAAACCTTTGCTTAGCATTTCCTTCGTCGATCATTTTACTTGATTCTAGTTCTATGTCTTCATTAAAGGCTAGTCTTCTGTACATGAAGCATTAAACCTTTGCTTAGCATTTTCTTCGTCGATCCTGACACACTTGAGTGTACCTTTGCTTCATGCCAATCCTCCACGGCATGAAGCAGATGGTACACTCCAAAGGTGTCGGGCTCGATGAAGTAGGCTCTGCAAAGATAGGCTCGAGCAAAAGATTTATATCACTAGTTTCTATCTATACAAAGATCACAAGAGAAGCCGGTGGATTAAGGAGTGTTAGGAGTGTTAGAATAGAAGCTCGTGGATTAAGGAATGTTAGTAGTCTCAGTATGAGCTCATTCAACTTTTCATTTGCTATCTTGATCTCTATAGTCAACCTCTGTATTTCTTCCCGAGATTAATTGTTTCATATTTATGCCGGAATGTTAGTAGTCTCAGATGAGCTCATTCAACTTTTCATTTGCCATCTTGATCTCTATAGTCAACCTCTCAGATTTCTTCCCGAGAGCAAGTAAGCGAGATGGCAGAGGCACTGTCTTCGCCGCCATCACCGACGCCAGAGATGGAAGAGGCGCCGACGAGGCCGCCAACACCGACCCCGCAGATGGAAGAGGCGCTGACGAGGCCGCCGCCACCGTCATTTATAATGACACTAAGCGAGATGGCAGAGGACAATCGAAAATGCCTAAGGGCCGACTGGTCATCACAGAGGTCAGTGACTTTGGGGTCCCTCTGAGTCCCAAGAGATCAGCGGCGAGATTCCAGACCATCTACGGGATACTTGCAAGGGAACGGGTCGTCATCACCACACCAAGGTAGAAGGACCTGACGAAAGAAGCGAAAGGCGCACTGTGGACAGAACTTTCAGAGAAGTTCACTATTCTAGAAGCACATGTGGCACGCGTGCGACGGACGGCGATGCTCACGATGGGTAAATCGTGGAGGACCTTCAAGAGCATTCTTGTCACGAAGTACGTGAACACGGTCGACGCCTTCAAGCAAAGATAGATTCTTGACGCGGAAACATGGGACACCTTTGTGGCTATGGAAGCGACGGCGAATTTAAGGAGCATAGTGCGGTGCACAAAACTCTCCAGACATCTAAACACTCACCCAAGACAGACTCGCACCACTGGTACGCGGGTAAATACGAGGAATGGGCGGCGAGAAGGAGAACCCGCTTCGATGTCACGCACCGCGCTCCCTAAAATTTGGTTAAAAGCGAGGGCACAAGTCTCGTCTTCGGGCAGCATCTCCTTCACAAACCTGGCAGTCCAGGAAGTGTCCCAACGTGTGATAAATATGTCGAACTACTAAGTTGTTAATAAGTCCATAACTTCATAGTGCCTATAATAACGTGATGACCTCTTGCGGCGGACTTGATCGCCCAAGCTTCCCAAGGCTCCTTCCATGCGCATGGGAGAAGGATATACTATCTACGGCCTTGGGAAACAAGGAGCACCCGGTCGCACGCGAGGCCTTGGGGTTAACATACCTTGGAGTCATGGATTCGCGGACGACTCATCGCACGATAGGACTAGGAAGAGATCCAAGGTCGAGCACGACAACCAATTGGTACAGATGATTACTAACCAATTTCAAGTACGATGGCGACTTTGCGAGTCAAATGGATATACTCATGAGCGGTGATGCAAGCCGCCCCGCTAATTCGGAGGCGGTCCTCCTCGACGCCGAGTGGCGTCAAGATCCGCAAGATAATTGTGAACATGACGACGTCCGATTACCGATAGACAACATCAAGGTAACGTACATCTATGGAATGCACCAAAGATAGACCTATAGGACGCTTTAGCTAATTGCGATCATTTTGTAGGAGCCGACGCCAGAAGCTCCAAGTGAGGATGGATGGGTCCTTTGTATTGAGGTCACAGCAGGGATGGCGATCCATACGAGGAAGGGCAAGTCAAAGACGGCATGCCACCGGGCGCACGCATTACGCCAGGTCCGTGGATATGGTACATGTCAATTTCCGAGCCATCCCGCCAAGATTTGCCCAACGAAGAGATCACAACACTAGGGATGCTGTCCTCTCTTTTATCCAAAGGCCCAAGAAGGACATCGCATCGACCCAAAGAAGGCCGCGATCCGACACGACCATTCCTCTCCAATGGGATCCTCGAGGACTCCACCTCATGTTTCGCCTCGAAGGCCACCTCTTCGATTCCCGTGGAGAAGACGCCAAGGAACAAAGAAAAGCGTCTTGACGACGTCGGTTCGAGTCGTCTCACAAAAAGACGCCGCCAATCGCTAAGGCCAAATCGAAATCAACGAACGCAAAGCGCCTCCCAAGTCCGGAAGTCCGCGATACCGGAACTACATCATCGAAAACCGCCAGTTCGACGCAGATAATGCACGCTAGATTTGCTTGTCGCTTTGCATGCCCGGTACTTGGACAAGACCCAAAAGAAGGGTTGCGATCATCGAATCACCATCGACACGAGGACAAGCATTTCTTCAACGGACGAGGTACTTCGTCGTGGCTTCAACGACTTATATGAACTATTCAACCTCGCTGGCCTCGACGCCTCGCTTCTACGATGTTGGACATCGTAAGTGCGCATAATCAAGTTCTACATTCATCTAATACCGATAAATATCACAACTCATTGCTTATGTATAGATACATGCCGCAAAATGTCCGGAATGGAAAGAACCGTGGGTTTCTCGACCCACACATGGTATCGCTGCAAACCATCCAAGAAGACTCGCCCTTCGTCGAGAAATACATAACGAGGTCATTGCTTCTACAGAGGAACATGAAGTACATAGTGGTGCCCTACAACCGTGGGTAAGTGTCACTACTTGCTATACAAATTTCATTTGTACTTTATACGCAAAGACTAACTTAGGTTTAATGACTATAGCGACATACATGAGTAGGTACCATCGATCCTTTTAGTTATTATACCCAAGAGGAACCATGTGATATACCTTGATTCCCTAAACCGCAACAAGCACGACTTCAAAGATTCTAAGAGGAATACTGAGAGGTATGCTCATTTCCTCCTTACATAACTCTATTGTAGTCTTCATTCGCTTGAAATGGCCAAGGATAACTTTTTCAATCATGTAGGTCGCTCATCAATTATGTTGCCAACAAAGGAATATACGATGGAAAGAGCGCCTAACTAACACACAGGGATGGATTTTCCAAGACGCACTACAACACGATAATCCTATATCATACTTCATAATAATGCGCCTCGAACCGACTATACCTATATATGTAATTCTATTTTTGCAAAGGCCGCCAAAGAAAAGATGATGAGTTATGTGCAATCTACGCCGCTATCATATGCACTAATCCTTAGAGCTAGGAAGAAGGATCCCGAGGTTTGTCAATCTCAAATAATTATTTCCTAATTATAAATTTAAATATATATAGCTTACCACTTTACTCTTAATTGGTAGCGATGTGTCTTGATTTACAATGTGATTCACTCATGAAGAGATCAAGGACATTCGAGGAAGCTCAGACCTTTATCAACACGTAAATCATTAACGACAATGGAGAGTTTCACTCCGCCAACCGAGAGCATCACCCCACGACACCTCTCAACATAAACAATTGTAATCCAGTTGTAACTATAGCGACAATACTTGAACAAATGCGATCTTTTGTAATTTATTTTGAGTAATGATCACTTTGAGTTGTCAACAATTGATTATCTCTAATGAATCTGCTTTTTGTGCATGCTTGTTTTCAGAGGGCATGGCTAGCAATTCCCGAGGCTAGCCAGAAAACAACAAAATTGTGGTCGTAGGTATGAGCTATCACAGACGGTTTTTGTTAAAACCGCTCAGGAAGGCAAGTATCACGAGCGGTTTCTCTGAAAACCGCTCAGGATACGAGAATATCACTGACGGTTATAAACACAAACCGTCGTGATAGAGAATATCACGACGGTTCTAAAAAAGCCGCCTCGTGATATTCACAAATCACATACGGTTTTTATTTAGAACCGCTCGTGATATTCTCCGATCACGACGGTTTGTGTTTATAACCGCTCGTGATATTCTCCTATCACGCATGCACGGTTTTTATCCAAACCGCTCGTGATACTAGCCTTCACAGCACGGTTTTTAGTAAAACCGCTCGTGATATCGCCTTCACGCAGACGGTTTTTACCGCTCGTAATAATATCTGTTATCACAGCATCAACAAACATAGACGGTTCAGAAACCGTCTGTGATGACGGTTCCGAACCGTCTGTGATGTGGCTTCCTGTAGTAGTGGTAGTAACATCACATATTAATAAACTTAGTCCTACTACCAGCATACATGTTCATTGACGTTCATAATACTCAAGCATCCATGGATAGCACATAATTCATATTACCAGTATACATGAGTATTAACAATCATAATATATTCGCATTCATGAACATCATATATACTCACAATACTAGCAAGCAATATCATTTATTCATATTTAATCTATCCATCATGGTACTTGCCTTATCCTTGTAACGCTGGAGAGCGAAACGACGGCAGCGCACACGAGACCACACTCCCTAGACAAACAACCGAAAACGCATCTCAAAATCATACATTACAACCCCTACACTTTATTCCAACCGTAAGCGCACGCCTACACCAAACCGACCTTTTTACTTGAAACTGCCGAACACACTACCCGCTGTCCTAACACTAAATTTATCATAACTTCTATTCTACTCGTCCAAAAATTATGTTCTTGGTCTCTCTGGAACGCTTAAGAAACTATCTACATTTTCGTGTAGAGAAAAAACACTAATTATCTCATTTACTATTTTTAATTGACAGATTAACACATACTGTCAAAAGACAACATTTCCTCCAGTCAGGAGGCTTACAAAATTCATAACTCGCAATCTAATCATCCGATCAACATGATTAAATATTCTACAGAAAGCTACCAAAATTCTCTACAATTATCTAGTAGAAGATATCCTCAAATTACGCCCTTACAGTACCCGAAATAATAGTAAAACAAAATAGCAGACTAACCCAATCTACCACATGATTAAATAATATACTCAGATCAATCTAGAGACTAACAGGTCGTTACCGACGAAAAACCATGGACGATCGTAGACGGATCACGTTGCCCTACTTCTCCTTCCTTTCTTTCCCTTCTCCTCCTTTTTCTTGCTTTTCTTCTTATCTTGCCTCTGCTTCCTTCCTTGGTCGTGGGCTCATGGCATCTCAACACACATCCAAACCAATCATGCCGCACCTTATCTAGTGCAAGTAATTATCGGTAGCAGCAAAAGCCAAGGCAACACAAAAGCAAACAACACATGTGAGCAAGACGCGGCAAGGGGCGAAAGCGCTTCGGTGGGCGTGCAAGCGCCACGCAGCAGAAAGCGGAGGCACACTGCAGCGGTCGGCAACACGCTAGCCGAGCGCCACGCGTGCAAAAGCGCCACAGCGGGCGACAAAGAATGCAAACAACGCAGCTACATGGGCGAAGCGGCGCGACAAAGAAGCGGCAACATGCAATGCTAGCAGGCAGGAGGAAATAGGTGGTGTGGCTTTGTTACCTGCATGCACGTGCGGGAAGAGAAGATGGCACTACCAAATGAAAGCAAGCAACACACAGCAAAGGAGGACGGCAAAGAATGCAATAGATGGCAATGGCGCTCAGTGAGATTTGGCCGAACGACGTGTGTTGGCCGAATGACAAACGGCGACGGCTTCCACGCGTCGGCCAAGGTCAACGGCTCCCGGCGGCACACAGGGAAAAGAAAAGTGGCTAGGGTTTTTAGGGACCTCCCTCTTTTCTTCTTAAGGGCAGTCAGCTCTCTCTTGGGCCGTGGGTCGAAGGCCCATCTCTGTTTCCTCTTCTAGTTTCTGAATTAATTCCTTAGTTATTTCTTCTAATTTGTTAAATACTCGAATAATTAAACGGGATATTACATTGTACCCCCCCTTAAACAGAATTCGACCCCAAATTCTACTCACTATACTACTCGAAAGAACAACTACAAATGAAATAATCAACCGATAACATGTACCTGACGTGAACAACTCTAGATAATGCTCACGCGTGCGAGACTCCAACTCCCAAGTCGCTTCCCCCCTCGGACTTATGGGACCACATCACCTTGATGGATACCAACGTCTTACACTTCAACACTCGCCTCGACCTTTTCAGGTACACTCAACGGACGAGACTCGAAGGTAAGGTCTTACTCATCGGCCAACGGCTCTAACAAAATCTCAAGCTTTGGACCTCTCAAGTACATGCTCGACACCGGGTCATACAAGACGTTGCGTGCCTTGCACATAGACTCGAGACGGTCCTAGTGATACGTCGACTTCCAAACCCTCGCAACAATCAGAGCAAATCAATGTACCTTGGGCCAACCTTCCTGTTCGGTACCAAACGACACAACCCGCACATAACACACGGATCACGTATTCCATCTCTCAATCGATCACGTCACCTTAACAATGGGCATCTCCTTCAACGAGGAATACACAAAAGAACCCGCCTTACACCAACTCCCTTACCCAAAAGAATCCAACTGAAAAACATATGATTCCCATCAAAACCACACATTACCAACTCCCATCCAAAAGAGTCAAACCCAAAACCGAAATTCCATCATGAAAACCTTCACACTTTCCAATTAGGCAGTCTGCAAATAAACACCAAGTATGCCAAAGGAGAAATCACTCGAATACCAAAATCAATCATTTCCTTTGTTCTTTCTAAACCGGAAAGAACCACTCATGCCAACATAAAGCCAACTCAAATTGAAAATAACATCTGTCATAAACACATAGCTCAAACAAGAATTAAGATAGCATTTCACTACTTGTTAAAACATTCTTTTCTCAATACTTTCTTTACGAATTTAACTTCCCTCAATCTACGGGATTCCAAATCACCGCATAACACACTAACTCATTTCTCTTAAATGGCAACCTCAATGCTATACTCGAACCAAATACATCATCCACACCTTTGTAGAGAGACTCTGCTAACCCCACAAAAACATACTCCGGTTAACGCCTCTACCAAAGGGATTACCTTGACAAATGATTCCAACACCTCGATAAAGATTTTCACCCATATGCACCTCACTTCAATCCTTTTAGGATAATCAACTTGAAATTATCAGCTCACACGCTCATTTACTACACCCAAAGGATTCTACCAGTGACCATCACACTATTCATAATCCACTCTTTATTCTACTACTTCTACACATAATCATTGGGCAACCAAGGTTCTAGCATGGAACAGCAAACCCAAATTCCATCTTGAAGACTACTACAATGAACTTCTGATACAAAAGATAGAGAAATCCTCATATTACATCCCTAAAATTCCCACAATCCAAACATACTCACTTATTAACATCAACATGGAAACATTTTCTCGGCCAAATTATCTTTAGAAAGATTTTAACTCTCAGAGGGATACTCACTAAGGCCAAGTCATACCTGACATTAACTCAACATTTCCTACCATATCAATAGTTGTCATAATGATTAGATTTCTTCACAATTCGATCCTCATTAAACTTCACTGTCACAATTCTTCTACACAACTTTGTAAGGTACCCAATCGTGGTACTCTAATAAACTGAACAAGATTTTCTATACTTTCAACAATTTTAATGTTCCACTCAATATGAACAAAAGATCTTAGACCACCAACCACTATAGGTTCTATTAGTTGCAATAATGCCATTAGTTTAGCCCCAACGACAAAACTTTCTATTTAAGTCAAACCCTCACCAAGGATTACTCCAAGAAATCAATTTATCACACAATGCGTCTCAAACAGCTTGACACTCAAAGTCTCACAAAGTCATTCACTTGATCACCACCGACCAGTTGCCACTATACACTCTATAAGGTTTCGTAAAATAAATCCATTATTCCTTTCTCAAAAGAAAAGGCAATTGAAAGCGATTTCCAACAATTAGAAAAACGTTTGCCACTCGCAATAAGCACGAGACCAAGGGAAATAGTCAATTAGGCGATGAACTCGGAAAACATAAGGGGAGTCCATAGTTAAGGGCACAAGTCCCGCACTAAGAGAATATCAAACCACAAATGAGAAGAAAGTATTGCCTTTGAAGATTGGGAAACTCTTATGGGACAAAAGCAGAAAGTTTTGGCACATTTCAAATAAACCACAAGTTACAAAACTTGACTTCAATATCAAATACTTCTACTTCACTCTTTCCTTTAAGAAAGAAAGTTATTTTTCATGATTACTACATCACTTTGCCAGCTTAAACAAAAATAAGTTCTTAAGACCAAATCGCATGTACCTCTTAAGAACCAATAAAATCTTTCAACATGTCACTTTGCTAGAAACAGTTTCAGCTACCACATAAATCATGAGCCCCAAAAGATCACGAATGCAAAACTCCAACCTTTTTCATTTAACCGATATTACGAAAGGCGATCAAATTACTTTCTTTCTAAAAGAATCATCACCACTCCCACAAATCACAATCCCTTGTAGACAATCTTACTAACATAAAAAATAATTCACTCTTAACACGAATCGCCTGCATCTACTCTTCCATTATGAAGCCCTCCAAAGGCTCACTAAATTGTTACATACCACTTTATCATTTCATCCTCAAATTGAGAGTATAGCAAAATCTTACAATCTCACTACAACAACCACTTTATTTCAGAGGTTAAACCAAAACCCTTTCATCATGGACAAGCTACCATCCGACTATTTTACAATCATGTAAGCATAAGTCATCTATTAAACTATGTCTGTTTAACTCTTATAGATGCTCAACACCAAACGACAACACACAACAGTTGCACTCCAACCATTGTTGCTATCAACTGGCTTCATCATGAAACCTAGATGCTACCCACTTTCCTTTCCAAATCACCTAAACAATTACAAACACATATTCAACCGTTCCACCTCACATTCATAATTTGGTGCAAAATCGTATTAAAACTTCAAGAATCAAAATCTTCCCTCATTCAAAGGTCTCAACAACACTACAACCAAATTCATCCCATCTTTCTATATAGAAGAGCTATCCAGAACTCCTCCCATAAAATTCTACATCCACTAGTATTCTATCCCTTCAATCTTTCATAGGCAAATCCAACAATTAATTATTGTAAGAAATATATAGGTCTGGTAACTATATATGTTCACCAAGCATCCAAAGAAAAGATAATTCCAAGTTTAATATCCACTAAGGCTATATTCTAGCATCTCCTCAACTTTCCCTTTCCACACAGTTAGTTTCACCCATTGAGACCAAATAATCTAACAAGTTTAGCAAACTAAACAATTTTTAATGGTCAAACCAGTTCAGCAATATTCCATACTTATTAATAACTCTTTTGACTCCAATTAGGTATAGCCATACTCTTAATCACAGTTCATCAAGAACTACTACAAGACACCATTAAATTAATCAACTTCCCTTCTAAGGATCTTGGTTAAGATCGAGTATACACCAACACTACACACCCAACTTGATAACCCATACCATATCCATTAATTTCTTTAATTATAACCTCTCACTTAACCACGATAAGACATCGCTAAAGGGTTTAACATTTCCTTTCATAAAAGAGAAGCATTCAACTTCAACACTCAAAATACCCAAAAGAGATACATTGGGTCAAAGCTTCCATGTGCTAAAGGACTTGCAAAAGGAAACTTTCCTTAACCAAAAACATCAAGCGAATAAATGTGTCATGTTTTCCAATGAGAAAGACAAAAATCCAATATAAGGGTCAAACTTGACAATCAACCAAGTTCACCAGCCGCAAGAATAACTCATCGGCTGGGAAAACAATGATTGCTTTACGGGACAAACTCAGCCAATGGAAACACACCAACCTTTCTCAAAGCAACCCATTGTGACACCCTAATTTTCAGAACCTTTTTGAAATTTTCAAAATAAAAAGAACCATTTTTTTGATGAGAATTCAAAGCTTAACTTGGAATTTCATAATGGATTTAAGTTGACTAACCCAAACTTCAACTAAAAGTTCCTTGTTGGTTCATTGAGTTGTTGGAGTTTTGAAGATCTTCCCCTTCTCTGTTCATCTTTTACCCACCTATGGTCTAGACCTCCCTTCGTTTGAGATCTAATGGCCCAGACCTCTCCTTCGTTGGATCCAAAGGTTCGGACCTCCTTTGTGTTGTCCTCCCCTGGTCCAGACCTCCTTGGGTCTAGACCTCCCAAACGCTTGGACCTCCCTGGGTCCAATTCTCACTCTCGGATCTTCTCTGGCTTGCAACCTCCCCAAGCCTGCGCCACCCTTATGTTCGTCTGAGCTCCTTTGGAATCCTGTTGAAGCTTTTCGGTTACTTGGACTTTCCCTCGCCACTTGTAGCCTTAAAACCTTCTCTGGAGGTTCCCTTCAGTACCAGCCCGGTAGTACCATCCGCACCATGCGGTACTACCACTTCTTCAGACCTCCCCTTACCTTTGTTGGACCTCTCCGCGTCCTTCAGGACCTCTCCATGTCCTCTAGGACCTCTCCTTACCATTATTGGACGTCCCCATGTCCTTCCAGACCTCCCTGGGTCCTCCAGGATCTCCTCCTTGCCTATTTGCATCCCGATTGATTGTGAGTCATCCGATTTGCATTGGACGGTTTGATCCTGGTGAGACATTCGGATGGTCCAAACGTCCCACCCTCCCCGAGCCTTAGATCATTCTGGGCGGTCCGATTGAAATCCAGCGGTCTCGACCTCCCCCTTGTAAATCTGGACCGTTAAGACCTCCCCCTTGGAGATCTTAACCGTCTAGACCTCCCTTGTAAATTTGGACCGTTAAGACCACTCCCTTGGAGATCTTAACCGTCCAGACCTCCCTTTGTAAATCTGGACCGTTAAGACCTCCCCCTTGGAGATCTTAACCGTCCAGACCTCCCTCCTTGAAGATCTGGACCGTTAAGACCTCCCCCTTGGAGATCTTAACCATCCAAACCTCCTCCTTGCAAATCTGGACCGTTAAGACCTCTCCCTTGGAGATCTTAACCGTCCAGACCTCCCTTGTAAATCTGGACCGTTAAGACCTGCCCCTTGGAGATCTTAACCGTCTGCACCTCCTTTGTAACTGGACTGGTATAAGACCTCCCCTGGAGATCTTAACCGCCTGCACCTCCTCCTTGAAGATCTGGACCGTTAAGACCTCCCCTTGGAGATCTTAACCGTCTGCACTCCCTCCTTGAAGATTTGGACCGTTAAAACCTCCCCCTTGGAGATCTTAACCATCCAGACCTCCTCCTTGTAAATCTGGACCGTTAAGACCTCCCCCTTGGAGATCTTAACCATCCAGACCTCCTTCTTGTACATCCGGTCACAAGACCTCCCTTTGAGATCTCTTGGCAGATCCGACCGTTAGGACCTCCCCTTGGGAATCCTAACCGTTCAGACCTCCCCTGGATTTGATCCTACGGCTCTAGACCTCCCTTGCGGGTGAGGCTCTCCTCTTACCTTTGCAGACCTCCCCGTTTGCAATTGATCTTGACCGTTGGACCTCCCTTTTGGAGATCCAATCGTCTAGACCTCCCCTGCGGGTGAGGACCTCCTCCTTGCCCTTGCGGACCTCCTCTGGTGCATTTGATCTTGGCCGTTTGGACCTCCCCTTTGGAGATCCAACCGTCAGGACCTCCCCTGTGGGTGAGGATCTCCCCTTGTTCACTGCAAGACCTCCTCATTGTCTTTCGCAGGACCTCCTCTGCGGGTCTTGGCTGCCCCACTAGGCAGTCACACCCAGTTTTCTTTATCTTTGACTGTGTCCTTGGGCAAGGAAGTCTCCATAGCATTTAATGCATGTTGTATCACATTAAATGCTCCCAACTTTGCAGTACTCATGTCACACCAATTGTCACATTCCTTGCCTACTCTCATTGTCCTATTTACCAACTCCTGATGACTCTATCCTGGGTCATGTGCATTGGCTTCCACTATATATAGTTTGGGAAGCTCTCCTTTCTCACTTTCTTCTCCATTTCTCCTCTCTATCTCAACTGAGCCTACCTTAGACCTCCCTCCAAGTTCATGGACCTCCTCTCTTGACTCTCTGGACCTCCTCCAACAAGCTCATTGGACCTCCTCCCGACCTCCCACCCTCTCTGTTGGTTTTGTATCTAAGTTTATTTGGAGTCCTTTGGAATCTTATTTGAACTTTATTTGAGTCATTTGGTTTTCACGTGTAGATTGTCAAGACCATGGGGAGCCCGAGTTCAGTGAGGGAGAGGAAGCAGCTCAAGACTTTGAGCAAGGCAAGTTACACTCTTGATCATGTTGCACCCAATACTTCAAATTACTTATATTGATTTCAAGGATGTATGCATGCTTACTTTACTAAGTTATTTCAATGTCTATCTTTCAATTCATAGTTATGCCTACTGCTTGGTATGACCATTGTCCATGTTGAATCAACCTCATCGTCACCCTAGATAAAACCTGGTTCTTGCAATAGTGAGGACCCATAGCTCTTGAAAAATGGAATGCTTAGTATTGCTTAGACCAAAATCTTGATTTGGGGAGTTTTGACCAAAAATATCACTTAATCAAATAATGTGGGCCGTGGCATTGGTGTGCTATGGAGGCTCCGGCCATGACATTGGTGTGTCATGGAGGTTTTACAATGGCCATGGCATTGGTGTGCCATGGAGGTTTGAAAAGCAAAGTAAATGAAAAATGGATTTGACTTGGGCGAAGCTGGTTGTTTGGTTGGTGCATGTCTATGCACGGGGGTCGTGTGATCCGATGCCCCAGGGTTGAGGTTTGTCGCCCAAGTCGGTTGAGGACCGGTCTTTGAGACACCACTTGCTAAGCCTATAATGGGCTATGCCAAAATTGTGCAACCACATGTCTCCAGTATGGGGCGTGGGACCTGACTAACTAATTTGCAAAGCTCCTTCGTGGTTGATCCGGCGGAGGCGATGGGTTGTCATGTTACGACTGTTGTAGTCCCACCTGGCATAAAAGGGGGCACCCCATTAACCTGGCGGGTTTCTATCCAAAGGGGGGGATCTACGAAACCTTAATGTGGGTGGACTGCGGTGGAGCAATGCATTGTAAAGGCCTTGTCATGTGCTCTAGACCTCTCACCAAAGGAAGTGTGAGGTGGTATCGACGGATGCCAAGCAAACTAGAGAATTCATGTCATGTGGGTAAAGTATGCAACCTCTGCAGAGTGTAAATCTATTCGAATAGCCGTGTCCACAGTCATGGACATGCTGGCAATATCACTCAAAGTTAGCTCTTGGTTTTGGTTTCAAAAGAATTGTGAAACTGATTTTGGTGGTTTAACCAAATTGGGTTTGGGCGGGAAGCCATGTGCAGGAGGGTATCCTTCACCATCTTCGTGATGAATGCTATCCAACTGAAAATGGATTTCACAAAAATGAATTTTAACTAATGTAACCTACCTTGAAACTTAATACTTGTATTTGAAATAAAATTTCCTTTATGCAAATCAACCCTAATATGCTTTCCCTTGTTATATCCCTATGCATGTCATTTTGTTAATTGACGGGTGTAACTTGCGAGCACGGTTGTTGTGCTCACTCTTGCTTGACTCATGATTTGAGCAGATGAAGACTCCTTTGATGGTGAAGATGACCAACTCAATTAGGTCGCGTCCTCCAGCCAATCACATGTGGTGTAATGGGTGGACAATGTCTTTTGTGTTTCTACTGCGTTTGTGTGCTCTCGGTTGCTGGAGCTTGTAAGCAACCCTTGTAATCAAACCTCCTTTTGATGTTAATAAATTTATGTGGATGTTTTGCTGTCACTTGCTTGCTGTGAGAACTGGTCGATGATCCCTAGGGACCAGTTTGGATTGCAGTGGACTTGACGCTCGTCCTCAAGCCCCACGACCTCCTCGGGTTGGCTCCTCTCGGACCTCCCTCGAGTAGCGCGTGGTGCTTAAAGAGGTCTGACGTCCAACGACCTCCTCGGGTCGGGACCCCAGACCTCTGGGTGGTCTATCGGACCTCTCGGGAGGTCTGGAGGTCCTACCGGGATGTCCTCTTGGGATGTCTTGGGAAGTCCTTTACGGACCTCCCAGGAGGTCCTGAGGGACCTCTCGGGACGTCCTGGGGGCACCTTTTTGGACCTCCCAGGGGGTCCTGAGGGACCTCCCGGGTGTGCCCTAGGCCGGGTCGTGACACCCATCAACCGCAATGAACTAATAACCCTAGAGAAATTCATCAGTCACAACTGGACAAGAGTTGACCAAATTCAAATTCAAGGAAGAGAACAACTCTTCTAAAGATACTCACTATCAACGCCTGTATTAGGATATCCGATGTAGATACTTCACTATTCCTATACCACGAACGGTGGTGTAACCTGGTAAAGCCTAGGGACACAACCACGACCGCAACCTCTCAACATCGATTATCCCCACACATTAATAATCATATAATCAATTAATGAGCAATCATACTCAATTTATATCAGCAATCATCAATACGGTATAGCGGAAACGTAAATGAAAGGCTTTGCCCATTCCCATCCTACTGTGCATAGTGTGTCAAAATTAATAATTCTAGTACCACGAACCTATAGCCCGCTCTGATACCAACTGTAACACCCCAGCCCAACAAAGGTCTGGAATGCTACTAAACTAACATTATAATCAAATTAAACTAAAAACATCTTACTAAATTTCGGCAGAACCTCCTTTGTATAGTTAACTATACCGGAGGTCCCAACAAATAATTATAACATAGATAAATAATCCAACATTCAGCATGATCAAGACACATCCAAAATTGAGCTAATCATTACTATAACATCCATAGCATGCTAAACCTTTAGGGTATAATCCAAAGAGCATCCAAAATCATCTAATCACCTTTATTACAATCTATTTCAAGCAAAGCAAGTAATCATAAAGAATACTTTAAACAAATCTTTCAACTACTAAATTATCATTCTTTTAAATCAACTGTGTGTAGTTCGTGCCATTGTGCGACTACTCTAAACTTTATTTCCCTCCATGCATGTCGTTCTTGTAAAGGGTACCTAAAAACATAACAACAGCAAGAGTGAGCCTAACGACTCAGCAAGTACAATAGATAATAACAACAACATAAACAACTGCACTCATCATCAACCATTCACAAATCTCTATATCAATCATGTTAAATATTCATGCTATGCAAGATGCTCAAATGCACTTTCTCTTTCTCTTTCTCTTTTGCATTTTACCGGTAATGCAGAGTATGCATCCGTCGATGCATAGCCATGCCTGTGCCATCTAGCACAGAGACCATTGCCCATACTCCACAAGTATGGAGACCTAAACCCACACTCCACGAGTGTGGGGACCATAAGCCCGTCATAATCATGATGGGGACCTCAAAAAATGCTTGGTCACCACGTGACCAAGTCATCAACATATCAGCATGGTGCATATGAACGAAATCTTAAATCATCATAATCATGCAATCGTAGTAACATCACATATGAATAAACTTATTCCTACTACCAGCATACATGTTCATTGACGTTCATAATACTCAAGCATCCATGGATAGCACATAATTCATATTACCAGTAAACATGAGTATTAACAATCATAATATATTCACATTCATGAACAGCATATATACTCACAATACTAGCAAGCAATATCATTTATTCATATTTAGTCTATCCATCATGGTACTTGCCTTATCCTTGTATTTGGAGAGAGCTTAAACGACGGCAAATAAGCATTACGAGACCACACTCCCTGGACAAACAACCGAAAACACATCTCAAAATCATACATTACAACCCCTACACTTTATTCCAACCGTAAGCGCACACCTACGCCAAACCGACCTTTTTACTTGAAACTGCCGAACACACTACCCGCTGTCCTAACACTAAATTTATCATAACTTCTATTCTACTCGTCCAAAAATTATGTTCTTGGTCTCTCTGGAACGCTTAAGAAACTATCTACATTTTCGTGTAGAGAAAAAACACTAATTATCTCATTTACTATTTTTAATTGACAGATTAACACATACTGCCAAAAGACAACATTTCCTCCAGTCAGGAGGCTTACACAATTCATAACTCGTAATCTAATCATCCGATCAACGTGATTAAATATTCTACAGAAAGCTACCAAAATTCTCTACAATTATCTAGTAGAAGATATCCTCTAATTACGCCCTTACAGTACCCGAAATAATAGTAAAACAAAATAGCAGACTAACCCAATCTACCACATGATTAAATAATATACTCAGATCAATCTAGAGACTAACAGGTCGTTACCCACGAAAAACCATGGATGATCGTAGACGGATCACGTTGCCCTACTTCTCCTTCCTTTCTTTCCCTTCTCCTCCTTTTTCTTGCTTTTCTTCTTATCTTGCCTCTGCTTCCTTCCTTGGTCGTGGGCTCGTGGAATCTCAACACACATCCAAACCAATCATGCCGCACCTTATCTAGTGCAAGTAATTAGTGGTAGCAACAAAAGCCAAGGCAGCACAAAAGCAAACAACACATGTGAGCAAGGCAGGCAAAGCGGCGAAAGCAACTTCGCTCGGGTGGGTGTGCAGCGCCACGCTGTGAGCAAAGTGAGGCACAGGCAGGCGGCGTACGGGCAACACGCTAGCCGAAGCGGCCAGGCGCCTGACAAAGAAGAAGAACGCAGTACTACGGCCGCCGAGCGCCTGACAAAGAATGCAACATGCAACGCTAGCAGGAAGGAGGAAATAGGTGGTGTGGCTTTATTACCTGCATGCACGTACGGGGAAGAGAAGATGGCACTACCAGCCGAGCAACCAACACACAGGCAGTGGAGGATGGCAGCAACGCAATAGATGGCAATGGCGCTCGGTGAGATTTGGCCGAACGACGTGTGTTGGCCGAATGACAAACAGCGAAGGCTTCCACACGTCGGCCAAGGTCAATGGCTCCTGGCGGCACACGGGGAAAAGAAAAGTGGCTAGGGTTTTTAGGGACCTCCCTCTTTTCTTCTTAAGGGCAGCCAGCTCTCTCTTGGGCCGTGGTCGAAGGCCCATCTCTATTTCCTCTTCTAGTTTCTGAATTAATTCCTTAGTTATTTCCTCTAATTTGTTAAATACTCGAATAATTAAACGGGATATTACAGTTGCGGACTAGAGAATCAAGGTATATCACATGGTTCCTCTTTGGTATAATGACTAAAAGGATCCAGTGGTACCTACTCATGTATGTCGCTATAGTCATTAAACCTAAGTTCGTGCTGCGTATAAAGTACAAATGAAATTTGTATAGCAAGTAGTGACACTTATCCCTCGTTGTAGGGCACCACTATGTACTTCTTCTTTTGCTGATGAAGCAATGCCGCCGTTATGTGTTTCTCGACGAAGGACGAGCCTGTTTTGATGGTTTGCATAGATACCACGTGTGGGTCGAGGAAATCCACCGGTTCTCGCCATGCCCGAGCCTTTTTCATCATGTATCTATACATAAGTAATGAGTTTTGATATTTATTGGTATTATATCGGTATTACGTGAATGTAGAACTTGATTGTACACACTTACAGTGTCCAATATCGTAGAAACGAGGTGTCGAGGCCAATGAGGTTGAATAAGTAATATAAGTCGTTGAAGCCCACAACAAAGTTGCCCACCCCGTTGAAGAAATGCTCATCCTTGTATACGACGGTGATTCCAGTATCACACCCCTTCTTTTTGGTCTTCTGCATGTACCAGGCATGCAAAGCCTAACAAGCATATCCGGCGCGGAGTAATACTATGTCGGAGCACAACAATTTCCCGATGGAGTAATTCCCGGACGTCCCGGGCTTCCGGACTTGGGAGGTGCCTTAATGTTCATTGATTTCGATTTGGCCTTCATGATCGGCGTCTTCTGCATGAGACGACTCGAACCGACACTGGCGACACGCTTTTCTTGTTCCTTCGGCGTCTTCTCCACGGAACCGATGAGGTGGCCTTCTGAGGCGAAATATGAAGTGGAGTCATCAAGGGTCCCGTTGGAGGGGAATGGTTGTGTCGAGATTGCGGCACTGCTGGGTCCAGGGTGATGTCCTTCTTGGGCCACTGGATAAAAGTGTGCACGGCATCCCCTAGTGTTCTGATGTCTTCGTTCGGGCGAATCTCCTGTGGGACGGCCATGAAATTGTCATGTACCATATCCACCGACCCTAGCGAAACCCTCGCCACCGAGCACCGTCAGACCGCCTCTTCTGGTTTGGGTACACCATCCCCGCCAAATTTCAATAGAAATGGACCCAACCATCCTCACTTGAGCTTGCGGTATGTCGGGCCCTACAAAATGATACGCAATTAGCTAAGGCGTCCTATAGGTCTATCTTTGGTGCATTCCATAGATGTACATTACCTTGATGTCGTCTATCGGTAATTGGACGTCGTCAGATTCAGAATTATGCGTGGACGCGATGCTACCCCGATGTCGAGCAGGACTGGCTCCCAAATTAACAGGGGTGGCTTGCGACTGGCTCAAGAGTTGATTCATTTGATCCTGCAACACTGCTAGCTTTCCTTCAAATTTTTCAGTAATCATCTGTACCAACTGGTCCTCGCGCTCGACCTTGGATCTCTTCCTACTCCTATACATGTAGTAGTCGTCTGTGAATCCATGACTCCAAGGTACGTGAACCCCAAGGCCTTGCGTGCGACCCGGATGCTCCTTGTTTCCCAAGGCCGTAGATAGTATATCCTTCTCCCTGTTTGCTTGGAAGGAGCCTTGGGACGTTTGGGCAGTCAATTCACACTGCAAGAGGTCATCATGTTATTATAGACTCTATAAAGTTATAGACTTATTAATAACTAGGTAGTTCGACATATTTACCACACATTGGGACACTTCCTGGTCTATCGGGTTTGTGAAAGAGATGCTGCCCAAAGACGAGACTTTTGCCCTTGCTTTTAACCAGCTTAGGGAACGCGGGTCTGTGATATCAGGAAATGGCCCGGTTGCGTTCTCCTCCTCCGCCACCCATTCCTCGTATTTACCCGCGTACCCAATGTTGCCGAGTCTGTGTGGGTGAGTGTTTCGTGTCTGGAGAGCTTTGTGCGCCACACTTTGCTCCTTAAATTCGGTCATCGTCTTCATAGCCACAAAGGCGTCCCATGTTTCCCGCATCAAGAATCCATACTTCGCGAAGGGCGTCTCACTTGTGTTCACGTACTTCGTGACAAGAAAGCTCTTGAAGGTCCTCCACGATTTATCCATCGAGAGCAACGCCGTCCATTCCACGCGTGCCATGTCTGCTTCTGGGATAGTGAACTTGCTTGAAAGTTCTGTCCACAGCGCGCCTCTCTGTTCTTTCGTCACAGACTTCCAGCTTGGTGTGGTGATGGGACCCGTTCCCTTGCAAGTATCCCGCAGATGGTCCAGAATCTCACCGCTGATCTATTGGGACGCAGAGGGACCCCAAAGTCACTGACCACTGTGATGATCAGTCGGCCTGCAGGCATTTTCGATTTTCCTCTGCCATCTCGCTTACGTATCATTATCGTCGACGGAAATCCAGACGCATTAGGCGGCATCGGTGACGGCGGCGAAGACGGCGCCTCTGCCATGTGCAGTGTCAGTCACAGTGGCGAAGACGGTGCCTCTGCCATCTCGCTTACTTGCTATCTATATAAGTTACATATGAAATAAAATGGATTGCAAGTGTCCCAAATTAACATATATATATGAAGTATCTCCATGTCATTTAAAATGAATAATATTCTCAACATGTGCAATGTTAGCAAATAATCATAATTAATTCCAGCAAGAAAATCAATCAAGTCATTTAAAAGGAACAATATGCTCATCAAACACAATAAGTGTACACTTAAAATCAGCATAAAGCTAAGATTTGATTGTATGATTATTGCTCTCAGAAAGCTAGTTGCACAAGGTTTAACCTTGGCCATCACAGCACTTATGTCCAATGTAATCATCAATTGAATATGACAATTTATAGATTAGGCCTTGAGTTCAATTTATAACTTGCTATTCGAATCAACCAGATTCAAGCAAATTTACTCAACTTAACCTATGTTGGACCATAGGAGTAGAGATCAACAATATTCGTCGATGCACCAGACAATCCAGAGACTTACCAAATACATGGATAACAGAAAGAAGGCACTGAAAAGATATAGAACAACAAGAAGAATTGAATGATAGAGCTACATGAACAACAGGTATAACAGGTTGAAATGAATTGCTCAAAGTTATAGGAATCAGCTAGACAATCTACAACTCAAGGCTTAATCTATATACCAATTCACATTCAATTTTATTTTCTATGACAATTCATCACCGAGCAGATCAAAGAACCCACCAATCACAGATCACATATTTCAACTAGCACATCACATATATATATGTATATGCAAAGAGACAGTGCATGATATGTTGAAATACTCACAACGGTGATGGTACTCAAAACCACCGAGAAGATCAACAGACAAGGCATGAGGGAGGACCAAATTAACATAATCAAATGTAAATCAGTCAAGTCATTTAAATTGATTGAAATGCTAATATTTCTAACTTCGGATATTCACTCAATTCTTAGCTAACCAATTTGCCATGTAGAACAAGGAATATCTTAGTCCAAACTAAAACAGGAGAATGACATGTATGATCAATTATAAAATCTGAATGTAATTGTTATTCCAATTGAATATTTCTGTAAAGATCATATAATTACTTTGCATAGAAAACATCAAAACAAGTAATCATAGCCATACTATATTCACAGTGAAGGATTACTAACCTAACATAGATTCATCAGAACATTGCCATTCCTACACGTACTCATGCATTCCATACAAAGAATTTCAGATCTGTGCAAATCCAAAATATGACCAAATCCTAACAAATCACAACCAAAATACTACATATTATCCTACACATTTTCATCTAATTTGCAAATCCACGCGCATCTACACATTACAAATAAAAAGGGGACGAGGGAGGAAGGTGGAAGGGTGGCACCGAGCTCTTAGCCTCTTACCTCCACGACTCCAAGGGAAGAAGTGATGAGGGGAGAGTGAGGCCGCTGGAGCGGAAATCCGACGACGAGGGCACACGAGGAGGAGGCCATGCATCGAGGACAGGGGCGTCGTCGACGTCGGGGGCGGCGGCCCCGAGGTCGGAGGTGGTGGTGTCGGCCGGGGATTAAGGGGAGTGAACGGGCGAGCCCCAGAGGAGGCCGGTGCAGAGGGAGGATGCCAACACGGGGAGGAGGCCGCGCGTCGAGGCGGTGGCAGCATCAGCGATGTCGGGGGCGGTGGCGTCGGGGCTTACGGGGAGGAGAACAGGAGAACCCTAGAGGAGGCGAAGGAGCGTGCGAGAGCTAAGCAGGCTAAGGACTAGGGAGATGAATGGGCGGCACTAGGGAGATGAATGGGCGAGCCCTAGGGTTATAAGGCCTATCACAAACGATTCTATTATGGAACCGTCTGTGAAAATAAATCACAGACGGTTCTATTTACGAACCGTCTGTGATATTCTATATCACAGACGGTTCTATTAAACAACCGTCTGTGATATGGAACGTATCACAGACGGTTCTTTAATAGAACCGTCTGTGATAATAGAACCGTCTGTGATAACCTGACATCCTGGTGACAAATGAACAAGTCTCTCCATTTTCCCACGTGTGTCTCTTCGTCTCACGATCGCACGGCTTCACCTCTTCATTTTCCAACGTCGCTACAGCTCCCAAATATCTCTTCATCTGTGATGTAAAATGGATATGGTCTTTTTATCGTCTGTTTATTACATGCGCATAATATTATCATTCCACATTACAATGAAGTCCACATTGACATCAAAATCAAAGATAACAATTCCATGTTGACATCAAAATATATAAGAGATTACAAGTCCATAACACATGGCAAGTCCACATTGACATGTCTCATGTTATGGAATAAATTAATTACAATGGAGTAAATTCTTAATTAAAATATAGCCCTTCATGATGATCGATGCGCATATAGCTCGCTTCCTCACTGGGTTCTTCGTCGAGCCTGATGCCGTCTCCGAAAGGAGGCAACTCGTCAAATTGATTGTATTCTTCCTCGTCCACTACATTCTCAACTCCGACAATCCTCCTTTTTCCATGAAGAACTACGTGGCGCTTCTTATTTGCCGATTGGTTACATAGAAGACTTGAACAACTTAGTTAGCGATGACGAATGGTTCGTCTTTGTATCCCAACACGTTAGAGGTCCATGGTAGTGACGCCGTACTTGTCGACCTTCACCTGTGGGAGATGGACCCAACGGCACCGAAATAGGGGGATCTTGAAAAGCATGTAGTCGAGCTCCCATATCTCCTCTATTTGCCCATAGTAGGAGCTCCTCAGCCCATCAGTACTGAATGCATCTATGCGGACACCGCTGTTCTGGACTGTGCTCTTCCTATCCTGAGCTGTCATATAAAATGTGTACCCATTTATGTCATATCCTTGCCATGTGACAATTGTAAATTGTGGCCCTTTTGCCAACCATAGCAGCGTATCATTACTTGATGACCTCCCAGTGATTCTCACCTTTAACCATTCGTTGAACCGACGGTTGTGCTCTCTCGTGATCCAAACCTCTGATCGATCTGGATTCTGTTGGCGTACCATGTCTTTGTGCTCGTCAATGTACGGGGACACTTGGGTCATGTGTTGCAAGACAGTGAAATGGGCTTGAGCATACGTATCCAAATCGGGAGTGATTGATTTCCTTCCAATGGTCCCGATACCATCCAATCTCCCCTCACGACGAGATAGAGGCACACCTATCGGTTCCACCTGAGCTATGTAGTCGACGCAGAACTCAATGACCTCTTTGGTTGCATAACCTTTGATGATGCTGCCCTCCGGTCGAGATCGATTCCGTACGTAGGACTTGAGAATTCCCATGTACCTCTCGAACGTGTATATGTGACGTAGGAACACGGGGCCACATATCTTTATCTCTTTCACAAGGTGAACAATGAGATGGACCATGATATCGAAAAATGACGGAGGGAAATACATCTCAAGATGACATAGAGTCGTCACCACCTCAGCCTGCAAAGCATCTAGTCCTTGGGGATCGATTACCTTCTGAGCAATTGAGTTGAAGAAATAACACAGCCTCAAGATTGCCACTCGGACCTTGTTCGGCAAGATACTCCTAATTGCAACAGGAAGCATTTGCATCATCAGCACATGACAATCTTGAGACTTCATACCAATTAATTTCAAATCTTGCATAGAAACAAGTTTCTTTATGTTAGCGGAGTAACCAGACGGGACTTTGACACCATGCAAGCTTTGGCACAGTTCATTTCTCTCAGCCTTGGACATAGTGTAGCAAGCTGGGGGAAGGTACGTTCGTCCTGTATCGGTCTCTTTTGGTGCTAACTCGGTCCTTATGTTCATATCAACCAAGTCACGTCGTGCGTTAGCACCATCCTTTGTTTTTCCACTAATGTTCAGTAAGAGACCAATCAAGCTATCAGTAAGAGACCAATCAAGCTATCACATACATTCTTCTCTACGTGCATGACGTCGATGCAGTGGCAAGTCCCCAAAAATTGACCGCTTCTTCCAGTTGTTCTTCTGACGGGTTCTTAATTTACGTCCCTTCCCAAGCACAACATCGATATCCTTAACCATATCATAGACCTCTTTCCCTCTAAAAGCCTGGGAAAGAACCTACGGTAACGCATATACACGCTTTTGCGAGTTGTTCACCCATACACTCTCCGTAGCATCTAAGCGATGCAGACGAGGCTTTGGCTCCTTTTGTCTTGAAGCGATAGGTTACCAAGGGCAGGAAAATCATTGATGGTGCGAGAACAATATGGCGCGAAGTGAAATTCTCTCGTTTATACGCATCCCATACATGTACCCTTAGTTCCACAAAGTCACAAGATCTTCCAACAATGGTGCTAGGTACACATCAATATCATTCCCAGGTTGCTTCGGCCCTTGGATAAGGAGTAACATCAAAATGTACTTTCGCTTCATACACAGCCAAGGAGGAAGGTTGTACATACATAGATTCACGGGCCAGGTGCTATGTCAGCTGCTCATGTTACCGAAAGGATTCATTCCATCTGTACTCAACCCTAACCTTATGTTCCTCGGTTCCGCACCGAACTCTTCGAAGCTCTGATCGAAGTTTCTCCACTGGGCAGAATCAGCAGGGTGTCTTAGCTTTCCATCTTTCTTACACTCCTCCGAGTGCCAACGCAATAATCTTGCCTCCTTTGGATTCGCAAATAAACGCTTCAAACGTGGGATCATAGGCAGATACCACAACATCTCAGCAGGAGGTCTTTGCTTCACCTTAGTAGTATTCTGACGCTTGTATCGGGATGCTTTGCACACGGGACATACATGCATGTCTGCATACTCTTTACGGTAGAGGATACAATCGTTCGGACATGCATGTATTCTTTCTACTTCCATTCCCAATGGATAAAGAACCTTCTTTGCTTGGTAGGTGGTGCTGGGCAACACGTTTCCCTATGGAAGGATGTCCGCTAGGAGACCTAACAATGCCGTGAAACTCTTATCGGACCAACCATTGCTTGCCTTCAATTTAAGCAGTTCAATCACGGTTGACAACCTTGTGTATTCCAGCTTGCAGCCAGGGAACAAAGGTCTCACTGAGTCCTCCATTAAGCCCTCGAATTTACAAAACTCTCTCTCACTATAGTTCTCTTCTACATCACACAGCATCTGATCCAGATTGTCATTGTGCGATATATCCTCATAAAAAGCACAGTCCACATCCGGCATATCGTTGACTTCCTCGGCGATGTCGTCATTATTAACTTCCGGTATAATATGCTCTTCACCATGATTGGTCCAACAGGTATACCCTTTTTTGAAACCCCTTCGAATCAAGTGCGCTTCGATCTGCGCCAGGTTGTTAAACATCTTCTTATTACCACAATCAATGCATGGACAATACATAAAATTTATCCCCTTCTTTAACATATCTTGCTCGACGACTCTTCTAAAAGAAACCACACCGTTAATGTACTCTTGACTCACACGGTTCACAACGTACATCTAGTTTCGGTCCATCTACGCTACGCATGTAACAAATTAGTGTCAAATTAGATTAATAAACCGCAAGTATATACTCTTCCTATTTACCAAACATACTTAAATTGATTAGCGATTAATTTATAGCAAACATAAAGGGTTATAGATCGTTACCCTCGGAGCTCACGAAGAAAATACCAAATATCTCTCGAGAATCCTCTCCTTCTCCCCCCTTACTCCCCTCCTTCTCCTCCCTTCCCTCTCTGTCGGTGGCGCAATGGACTTCCTATTTACCAAACATACTTAAATTGATTAGCGATTAATTTATAGCAACATAATAGCATCTCCAGTGTATTGAACCGATGCCGATTCAAAGAGATGCCATGTAAGCATTCAAAGAACTACTCATTTTTCCCCCAATGTATTGATCCAATTCTTACTCTTAAGTGGGACCGACATCTTATTAAAAAAATCAGAAAATAAATAAAATCTCTCTCAACCACTCTCTCTCTCTCTCCATTTCCTTCCACCTCACAGAAGTTAATGCATATGCTAACCACCCGATGAAAAATATTATTCTATTCACTTGCATCCGGATGCAAAGTTTGCATCAGTTCCTAGAGTTTTGCTTCGGAATCGGCAGCTTCCAACACGTCGAATCGGTTCCTAGCATTAAATCTAGCCATTTGAACCGGCTAATTAAGCACGTACATTGCAGATGCTCTAAAGGGTTATAGATTGTTACCACGAAAATACCAAACCTCTCGAGAATCCTCTCCTTCTCCTCCCTTTCTCCTCCCCTTCTCCTCCCCTTCTTCTCCCTTTCTCCTCTCCTTCTCCTCCCTTCCCTCTCTGTCGGCGGCGCAAACACCTGGGTGGCGGCTCAAATGGGAATGGGCAGGGGGTCTGGTCTAGGAATTTATAGTGCGAGGATATCACATACGGTTTTTATTATGAACCGTCTCTGATATACAATTATCACCGATGGTTTTTCAATACAACCGTCGGTGATAGTTCACAGACAGTCTGTGTTGACAACCGTCTGTGGTACAGGAGATTATCACAGATGGTTATTGAATAGAACCGTTGGTGATAGTTCACATACGGTTGTATTAATGAACCGTCTGTGATATATGTGATGAGGACATCGACCCTAAGGATACAACCACGACTTTGAGAAGACCTACGACCGGTTCTGCAGGGTCTACGACCAGCTCTGTAGGGACTACGACCAGCCTCTGCGGGTCTCGACCACTTCCAAAGACCTCGACCAGCTTTGCGGGGTTTACGACCACTTCCAAAAGACCTCGACCAGCTCTGCGAGGTCTCGACCACTTCGAAGACCTCGACTAGCTCTGCGGGTCTCGACCACTTCAAGAAGACCTACAACTACTACTTCAACTCAATCTTCCACAGTTGGACTTACGGCCCTTTGCAATACCATTTATCCAATTGGACCACGCTACTTCTACTCCTACAAGCTGAGCTATGTCTACATGCCCAGCCTTTGCATTTACATACCATGGTGTTGCGTCACCAATTATTGGCCCACTAGCTATGTAATATATGGGTGACTTGGCCCATAAGGCCCATGTGATGGCCGACCACCCTAGGGGTCTGCACTGCTCACGTGAACGATGCAGTGAAACAGCCACCGCCCTAGGGTTCCCACCTCCTCACGTTCCCCCTATATATGTGCGGCCGCCACGGTTTAGGGTTGGGTTTTTCTTAGATTATTACGCCACTTTGCGGTTTAGCGCTTGTTCGGTTTGAGAACCCCACTTGTGAACTTCATCTATATTACGCAATATATTTCAGATTGCATCTACCTTGTTCTTGTGAGTTGCTTCGATTGCTTGCGGGAATCATAACCCTCGTGGTAAGGTCAATCGCGTGCAAGCGTGGTTGATAACGGCGATCGTGCGGGTGTAGCGAATTGCGAGGTGACGATCTGCGGATCGGAAGCCTCAAAGCGTCAACGTCCTCACGATTTAAATCAATCGAACCTATCGGAAGATCGGGCCACCGTGATTCATCAAGTGGTATCGAGCACCGGTTGCCCGTTAGGTAATCTCATTGATCCTTTTTGTTAGTTGTTTTCATCACCTAGAGTCCAAAAATTGCCCCACAAAAGTTTTAGATCTTAGTTCTTCATTGTCCAAACCACTCTGTGCCTTTCGCGGTTGTGTTTTCAGTTTTCGCGTTGTTGAATTCGAGTCCATAAATCGGTGTCTCTGTTCTTTGGTCTAGTCGTCGTGATCTAGTTTCTAGCGTCGAGTCTTTCTTTGTTTACGGTCATCGTGTATCTCGGCTTGCCCTTGGTTGCATCCGTTGTTTTGTCTACTATAGCGAGATCGTGTCATCACCCTCATCCGACCTCGTACTCGGTTTCGACTTCCAACCAACTCGAGTTCGACCACGATCGGATCGACCACCCCTTGGGTTCGACCACCGGTTGGATTCGACCACCTCTTGGATTCGACCCCCAAGTCGGATTCGACCACCATCCTCGAATACAACCACTTCCTCGGGTTCGACCACCCAATCGGATTCGACCACCCACTGGATTCGGCCACCTCTTGAGTTCGACCACCTCCTCGGATTCGACCACCTCTTGAGTTCGATCACCTACTTGAGTTCGACCACCTCCTCGGGTTCGATCGCCTGGTCGGCTCGACCACCTCCTCGATCCGACCACCTACCCTTTCACCACCTACCCAAAGTTCAGAGAGAGAGAGTATCTTTTATTACCTTTATACCCCTGCTCTCCGGAAAAAGTTTGTGACCTATATATATCCCCAGACCCAGAAGAGGGTTTTGAAGAGTTGTGAGTCAAGGTCACTTTCACAAAAAAAGAAAAGAAAAAGAGAGGAACCTTCGGTTGGGTTTCGGCAGTCAAAAAAAAAAAAAAGAAAGAAAGAGAGAAGCAAAAAAAAAGAAGAAGAACGAAAAAGAGACCACCCCAGTTGGCTCATGACCACCCTCATTTGTTCTACGACCACCCTCAGGTGGCTCACGACAATCCATAGTTGGTCCACGACCACCCACAGGAGAAATCAGTTGCATTGCGAATTTTGTTCTATTGTGCTTGTATTTCGGCTTGCTCGAGCTAGTTCTAGGAGCAGCGTTTGGGCCACAAGCTGTGGCGAAGTACCGTGGACTTTGATTCAGCTTTGCTAATCTGTTTTCATTCTTGCTATTCCTTGCTACAAAATTTTACTGTCCGAGCTCCACATACTTTCGGCCCTCGATTTGGATCCTCGCATTACGCCATTCGCCATGATCGTACATCCCACCTTCTCCGATCATACCACTGCTGCAATTGGTAAGAAATTCATAAGAGCTAGGTAAGGCGGCTTGAGTGTGTGATCCCACCTCCTACCACCTAGTAGTTGATAGGGATAATATCTTTGTGTTGTCTTTTGTCTTTTACTAACCATGGCGGTGAGAATTGGATGCGCAAGAGTGTGTTTTGAGGAAGAGCTCACGAGGGTGTTGGATGAGCACCGCCATGCTATTAATGATGACATTGATAGGAAGTTTGCGAAACAAGCTACTACTCGCAGCAACTCAATGATAGTATCGCAATGCTCAACACACGCATTGATGGTTTGGCCAATCAACCACCGAACAATGGGCGTGTGGGTCCTCATGGTGCAGCCCATGACCGTGAGTTTGACAATGGAAATGAGATGCACAACCACGGCGCCTTTGATGCACGACAACGAAACCGTTGAACTTCAACCGTCAAGGTATGAGAGGTAATAACATTCACAACATAATGCGTGTTAATGATGATCCATATGCTAAAGTCAAGTTCACTATACCATCTTTTGTGGGTGCTTATGATCTTTGAAACATATCTAGATTGGGAGTTGATGGTAGAACGAAATTTAATGCTCACTTAGTTCTGAAGTGCATAGAGTTCGACAAGCCACAAGTGAATTTAAAAACTTCGCCATCATTTGGTGGAATAGAGTATGCAATGATGGATTAGCGCCTACTACTTGGGATGCTCTAAAGGTTGCTATGCGTAATGATTTGTTCCACCTTCTTTTAAACGTGATTTGCTTAAGAAATTGCAGCGCTTAAACCAAGGCAATAGATCTGTAGAAGAATATTATCAGGAGCTACAAATTAGTATGTTACGTTGTGACATTATTGAGGATGAAGAGGCTGCGATGGCACGTTTTTATGGAGGATTAACACGTGAAATTCGGGACATAGTTGATTACAAAGAATATGATAGTATCCTAGATTGTTTCAACTTGCGCTTGGCGAAAAAGGAATTGCGAGGACGACAATGAGAGGCCAAGGAACAATTTTGGAAGTACATCTACACCAAGAACAACGCCGGGTCAAGTTAAAACAGTCCACCTTCGGCTACGGTCTGCTGCCCCTCCTCGAGTAGGGGCGCGTTCAAAGACACCTCAGACACCATCACATGCACCGAGGTAAGTAAATCTACTAGTGTGCGGGCCCCGCCAAGAGTTCTTCTTGGTTGCTTCCACGGGCGTCTGTTGGGATTATTGCCACCGTTGCGAGGAATGGGCCACGTCATGAGGGATTTGCCCAAGTCGTGAGCATACCTTGCCCGCTGCAGATGGAGGTTATGTAAGTGCTAGTGATATTGAGGATGAATATGTACTTGCGGCTAACATTGCGGTGGAGGAGGCAAGCAGATAAAGATCTTGATGATGTAGAGGAACAAGTAGCTACGCTGTTGACACTGGGAATCATATGAGCCTTGTTGCTGTAGTCTTTGGCGCACAAGTGGAGAGGCGGAGCAAAATCAACGGCACAACTTGTTTCAAACCAGATTTCTCGTAAAAGACAGAGCCTGCAGAGTAATCATTGATGGAGGGAGCTGCAATAACCTTGCAAGTTCGAGATGGTTAAGAAGTTTGGCTTGCCACACACCACACCCATGTCCCTACTACATCCAATGGTTCAATTCGTGTGGTAAGTTAAAGGTAAACCAAGTTGTGAGAGTGCAATTTTCAGTTGGTAATTACAAAGATAGTTCCGACTTTGATGTAGTGCCTATGCAAGCATGCTCTTTGTTGCTCGGTAGGCCTTGGATATATGATAATGATGTTTTGCACCATGGTAGAGCTAATACCTACTCATTCTCACATAGGGGTAAGAAGATTAAGTTGTTGCCTTTGACACCTGCTGAAATTGTGAAAGATGAAGTAGGCGTGCTAAAATGAGCGAAACACAAATGAACATGATTCGAAAATCAACAAGTAGCAAAACGTGTTTTCCCACCTAAAGGGAGAAAGTGGCACCTAATGCTAGTTCCGAGGGGATTAAATTGAAGGGTGTGTTATGCTTGCCACTAAATCTGAACTTCTTGAAATTTCTGAAATTTGCAAAGGGTCTCCGTATCCATTAGAAGAAATGCATGTTCCTTTGCCTCTGTTGCAACTAACCTTTTGCGGAGAGTGATGACTTTGGGAAACGACCGTGAGTCGAGGGCGACTCAAATTCAAGAAGGGGAGGATGATGAGGACATCGACCCTAAGGATACAACCACGACTTTGAGAAGACCCACGACCGGGTTCTGGGGTCTCGACCAGCTCTGGGGACTCGACCAGCTCTGCAGGTCTCGACCACTTCAAAGACCTCGACCAGCTTTGCGGGGTTTACGACCACTTCAAAAGACCTCGACCAGCTCTGCGGGTCTCGACCACTTCGAAGACCTCGACTAGCTCTGCAGGGTCTCGACCACTTCAAGAAGACCTACAACTACTACTTCAACTCAATCTTCCACAGTTGGACTTGCGGCCCTTTGCAATACCATTTATCCAATTGGACCACGCTACTTCTACTCCTACAAGCGAGCTATGTCTACATGCCTGGCGCTGCATTTACATACCATGGTGTTGCGTCACCAATATTGGCCCACTAGCTATGTAATATATGGGCTGACTTGGGCCATAAGGCCCATATGATGGCCGACCACCCTAGAAATTGCACTGTTCACGTGAACAGTACCCGTGAACAGTTTCACCGCCCTAGGGTTCCCACCTCCTCACGTTCCCCCCCTATATATGTGCAGCAGCCGCCACAGTTTAGGGTTGCGTTTTTCTTAGATTATTCTGCCACTTTGCAGTTTCGCCGCTTGTTCGGTTTGAGGAACCCCACTTGTGAACTTCATCTATATTCGCAATATATTTCAGATTGCATCTACCTTGTTCTTGTGAGTTGCTTCGATTGCTTGCAGGAATCATAACCCTCGTGGTAAGGTCAATCGCGTGCAAGCGTGGTTGATAACGGTAGTCGTGCGGGTGTAGCGAATTGCGAGGTGACGATCTGCGGGTCGGAAGCCTCAAAGCGTCAACGTCCTCACGACGAAATCAATCGAACCTATCGGAAGATCGGGCCACCGTGATTCATCAATATGCCTATCACAGATGGTTATTAATAAGAACCGTTTGTGATAGGCTGGTACCTGGCCCCGACAGACCCAACACAGACAGTTCATTTTGAACCGTCTGTGATAATTTCATCACAAACGGTTCCAAAGGAACCGTCTGTGATGAGGCGTCTTCTATAACTTGTTTTGTAGTAGTGTTATCGCCATCTTATGGCTTTTGTTTCCGCTGCTACCTTAGTTCTTACTCTTGATATTTGGCCGGTCAGCCCTACTTTTGTAATATGAACTTGTACGCTTTTTGTGTTGAAGACTCGGTATTGTAATGACTTGTGTATGAAATGGATGCTATATTTTGTGAAGGAGTATGTGACGAGGATTAAAACCTCTATGTATTATTTTAAATGCATAGTAAAAGACCATACGTCTTCATGGTCATAACCCTAAGACTAACGACCTCCACAGTCGTTAGTATTGAAGGTTACTTAATGGGTACCACGGTGGGATGAGGCTTTGTGCCTAATCCCGACCGGATAACCGCTTCGTAAAATTCTTGAATGGTATTTCTTATCGTATGATGAATGGAACACGTGTTATCGTTCCAAACCATGCGATGGTACAACCTGAGACATCGACTATTAACCACCCTACGGTTAAGCTTTTCACAAGCAACGCAAGGAAGTTAGCACATTGCTAACTTCTCTACCGCTCAAACCGATCGTAGCGCTTCACGAGGGCGTCTTCTCCGGAGTAATCGCCATCTCTTGGAAGTTATTTAAAGGTGAAGCACGATAACAAGGAACAAGAAGGGGAGACGATAGGCGATACACAAAACAAGGCCAAGGCAAAGATATGCCTGAAGCCTAAGCGGTGGAATTAGAAGCTAGATAATCGACCTTAGACTCATATTCTAAGTCGATTGCCGGTTAAACATTCCTCCATTCATGTAATTCAGGGTAGTACTTAGCCACATCTTGTAAATCCAGTTCATATCAATAAAGAGCGACCCCCATTCCATTCGGGATATTCCATGTCATTTTCCTCGTTTATTTTAAGTAAGATCGTGATTCGATCGTCGGCAATTTGGCGCGTCCGTGGGGAAGAAAGGCGTAAGTTTCTGAAGAAATTTTCTTTTTAAGCTCAAGAAAATCCTCGCCCAAAAACTCTGCAATCGCTCATGCGACTATGCGGAGTTTGGGATGAGGAAAATCGGTTTCGATTTGGCGGACTCGCCAACCTCGACATGGAAGGATGTATCGCGCCATGGAAGAAAATGGCAGTCATCCTCCTCATCCTCCTCCGCCGCTCGCGTCGTCGGCGTTAGCGAGTCGTCGGATGGATGAAGATCTTGCCGCCACTACGGTGGCGCAACCGGAGAACCGGCCGTTCCAACCGATTCGGATTGCGGAGGATCTCTTCAAGCCGGTCTTCTCGGCCGTGAAAGCAGTGAAGAAATTTCAGCTCCATCACCCGAAAACTCTATACCATTGATGAAATCATGGTGAAAGATACTCTCCTTGACTTTTGGCAATTCGAGTCAGCCGTCACCGTAGCGGTGTCGATGAAACCTCCATCGGTCGTAGGCCATGTGGGGATGATCACACTCGACATACGATCGGCGGTTCGTCGGATCGGTGAAGACCTCGGGAAGTGCTCATCTCCGACCGATCTCCATCGTGGAAGATTCTGGTAGAAGCGCTGACAAGCTCTCCATTAGTTATGATGGAAGCTCATCGGAAGATCAATCTTTGGAAGCACGAGGTCAGCGATCGGAGATGAAGATCAAGATGCCCTACACTCTCTACCACGCCATCACGTGTTGTTAGAGATGATCCGGACGTCAAGCACCAACTTCCGGAGGCAACGGAACTAATCGGCGTCAATCGGTTAACTCGCTTGCATTTGCCCACCCAGTGGTGAGCGACAGACCGAACAAATCCGAAGGTCGGGGAAGGTTGAGCGGTACACCTCGACGGTATGAACCACGAGACCTTGATAATCAGACTAAAACTTGCGGCGTATTCAAAACATGTTAAATAATTCGATCTGCTCTAGCGAGAACGCCTAATTTTAATACAACTCGTGGGTCGGTATCCAAATTCTCCAGCAGACCATGCAAATGAGCGGGCGTCACGAAACGAGAGGGTTCAGAAGTCGACTAGGACTTCGTCCCCAACGCTCCTCCTCAAGAGGGGCAAAGCGGTCATACCGAGAGTAGTCGATACCAAGACCTCCTCGGCGATTCCGACCAAGGAGTCACGAGGGAGAAGGCTATTTCAAGAGGTACTCCCCCGCTGCGTCGAGAAGAACCACCACCACTAGGACCTAACGATCTCAGACATCGTTTGAACCAAGTGGTGATCGTGGACATCATATCAATGTCCACGATCGGATCGGACTACCGGAGTTCGGCGTTCCAATCTTAGGGATCGGTCTCCGGCCGATTACAATCCGGCACCTTCGGAGAAGACGCCATGAATCAATCACGAGTTGTCGAGCCTTCTCTGCGGGCTCCAAGGCATGCGTTAGCCTAGCTTGTTCCGATCAAGCCAACTTGGACAAATTCAATGGAACTCAAAACCCATTGGAATTTCTCCAAATATATACCACCGCTATCGAGGCTGCTGGTGGCGATGAGAATGTAATGGCCAACTATTTACCCACCGTGCTCGAAGGGTGCGCGTCGTGGTTGTTAAACTTACGGTCGGATCCATATATACTTGGGAACAACTCTGTGATCTTCGATTGCCAACTTCGAGTGCGTCGACCGCCCTAGGAAGGAGGGCGATCTCCACGAGAATCCGGCGAGGATCGATGAGACTTTCGTCAATATATCAAGAGGTTCACCGGTTAAGTAACTCTATACCAAATCGCAGAGTCCTCTGTTATTGAGCTTTTAAAAGCGGTCTAAGGAATCGGCGGTTTCACGGAGGACATAGCAATGAACCCTCCAAGAACAACCGTTGAGCTTTTTGATATGGCGGACAAATATGCCACTGCTAGTGAAGCAATCGAGTGGTGTGAAGCCATCGATCGGAAAGACAAGATTCCCCAGCCCGGTCTGGACAAACAGGAGAAAAAGAACAAGAAGTCTCTCAAGAAGAAAAAGAACCGCAGACTCGACGACAAAGAAGTCCTCGCCGTTCCAGACAAGATTAGGAAGGGCAAGAAGGACTATGCCGGTCGAAGCAAAGCAAAAGTTCCGACCGAAGGATTCCAGACGAATAAGAAGTGGTGTCCACTTCACCAAACGAGGGCATGATCTGCGCTTTGCCGTGTCTGGCGGAGAAACTGGAGGATTATTATGCGGGTAAGGACCATTTCGAAGAATCTGAGGAACATGGAGAAGCGAGCTCCAAAAGGACAAGGATGGCGGCGAGGAGATGGAGTACCGGATCCCCAACACACATCAACATGATTTTTGGAGGATCTTCTTCATACGAGTCGAGCGTCATCTGAAGGCCATGGGCGGAGGTCAACCTCGTCGAATCTCCAAGCGTAATCAAGCACTTTCGAAGTGGTCGGACACCGCATTTCCTTGAAAGACGATCGCACCATCCCATCGACTCGTAGGGTAGGTTCCCCATCGTCGTTGAACCAACTATTAATAATTGTCGGGTTAATCGGGTCTTAGTGGATGGGGGTAGTTCCTTGAATATATTATTTGTAGGAGCTTTAGAAGAAATCACAGTCCCCATGTCAAAGGTGAAACACATGAAATATGCTTTTCATGGCATAGTTAGGGTTCTACCGCTAAACCGATAGGACAAGTTTCCTTCCGGTGGCGTTTGGAAAACGACAATTTCGAGCAGAGAAGATCCCGTTTGATGTAGTAAACTTCGAATCCGCATACAACGGAATCCTCGGTCGACCAGCATTAGCAAAATTCTTGATAGCCACGCATTACGGTTATCAAAGTTTGAAAATGCCGGGGCCGAAGGGAGTCATCACAATTCGAGGAGATCAGAAAATGGCTTACGTATGCGATCGGAAATCCTTTGCACTGGTTGATGAACTTCCGACCAGAGAGGTTAATCCGTCTCCCATGCAGGTCAAGCACTCGAAGCCAAAGATGACGCCCAAACCATCCGACCAGACCAAGGAGGTACTACTCGACAAAAGCGCTTCTCCGGACAGCGTCAAGTCGTCACATGGGTCAGGACAACCAGATCCAACCACCCGCAAGATTCTGGTCGGGGCAAGACTCGACCCTAAATAGGAAGAGTCGCTCGTCTCCTTCCTCCGAGCAAATCAAGACGTGTTTGCTTGGCAAGCGTCCGATATGCCTGGAGTCCCCCGGGAGGTGATCGAGCACAGGCTTGCTCTCCAGCCTGATAAAAAACCGATCAAGCAGAAACTACGACGTTTTGCACCTGATCGGAAGGAAGCAATCCAGTCGGAGATTGACAAGCTTCTCGAGCAGGATTTATTCGTGAAGTCGACCACCCACGATGGCTTGCTAATCTGTAATGGTTAGGAAAAATAATGGGAAATGGCGAATGTGTATCGACTTTCTGAGATCTTAATAAAGCTTGTCAGAAGGATGACTTTCCCCTTCCGCATTGATCAACTAGTAGACTCTACTTACGGGTGCGAGTTACTAAGTTTTTAGATCGTATTCGAATACCACCAGTTAGTATGTGTAAAGAAGATGAGGATAAAACTTCCTTCATCACCCATATGGTACTTCTTGTTATATTAAGATGCCATTTGGTCTCAAAAATCTTTGGTGCAACTTTTCAAAGGTTGATGCAAAAACTTTTAGTCCACAAATCGGTTGGAATCTAGAAGCTTATGTTGACGATCCGGTCGTAAAGACCACCAGCGCCGACCACGTTCTGACTTACAAGAAACCTTTAACAACTTGAGAAGACATAACCTCAAGTTAAATCCGGAAAAGTGTGTGTTGGAGTTTCGCTGGAAAACCGCTTGGTTTCCTAGTTTAGGCTAGAGGTATTGAAGCTAATCCGGCAAACATTGCGCCATCGACCGGATCGCCCTCACCACGAAGAAGGAAGTCCAAAACTAATCGGGTCAGTATGGCGGCGTTAAGCCGTTCATAGCAAGATTAGGGAAAAAGGATTACCTTTCTTTAAACTTCTTCTAAACATGGGAGTTTGAGTGGACTAAAGAGGCAAACGATGCCTTTGAGGAACTCAAAAAGTACCTTACAAGTACCGGTTTTAGTTTCTCCGAGACCGGGAGAAACATTGCTAATTCGTGGCGACAACACCACAGACGATTAGCGGTGTCTTGGTTGTAGAAAGGAATAATATCCAACGACCGGTCTATTACGTGGCGAAGTCTTACATGGACCAAAGGAAAGATACCCACAGTACAAAAGTTGCTCTATGGCCTCCTTATGTCTTCAAGGAAGCTAAGGCACTACTTTCGAGCCCACAAAGTGGTCGTACCTACGGATATCCTTGGTCAAGTCCTTGAAACAGGAATCATCGGGGCGAATAGCCAAATGGGCGGTCGAGCTAGGGGCGTTCGATCTCCATTTTATTTCACGAACAGCGATAAAGTCGAGCAATAGCGAAATTCATTGCGAATGGACAAACCTGAACCCACCCAAGGACCCGAGTACGAACACCACGACAGTGGACAATGTATTCGACGGTTCCTTGATGTTACAAGGATCGGGGCCGGAGTGGTCTTGATATCCCTCTTGGCGAACACATCAAGCACGCCATCGGTTAAATTTTCCCGCCACCAATAATGTGGCGAGAATATGAAGGTTTCTTGGCGGGACTCGAGCGGCTCGTTAAGCAGGATTCGCAGATTACTAGTGAAAGCGATTCTCAACTAGTAGCGAATCAAGTGGGAAAGAGTATCAATGCTCTAGTACCAAGATGTCATCTTATCTGGCGGAATCTACGAAAACTTGAAAAGCACTTCTTCGGTTTCGGATCAACATATTCCTAGAAAGGAAAACTTTCTGGCGGAACCGGTTAGCGCGGATGGCCTCCACGAGGTCGGCCGTCTCCGCCGGAGTTTTTCTCGAGCAACTCAATTCACCCTCGGTAGTTGAGCCTTCCGAGAACATACATGATTCTTTGCAAGTTGAACAAACTAATCAAGGGAACATGGATGCTCCACAGTCGTTGACGGTTGGTATTTATCACGATCAAGGTAGAGATCGGATGACATCGATCTACAATTATCTTGACATGACACAATTCGAGAAGATGATGTAGAGGCGATCGTATAGCACGAAAAGCCAAATCATACACTCTAATCGAAAGTACCTTGTATAAGCGAGGATCTCATGGAGTGTTGATGAGATGCATATCTCAAGCGGATGGCATTAGATTGCTAACGAAATCCATGAAGGTGTCTCGTGGAGCACACCATTCCTCTGAGAACCACAGTCGGTAAAGCCTTCCTAAGCAAGGCTATTCTTGCCAACGCCCTTCATGATGCAAAAGAGCTTGTGATGAAGTGTGTACAATGTCGGTTTCATAGCCGACAAGTACACTAGCGGCTAAAGCCTTACAAACAATTCTTCTTTCTTGGCCTTTTGCAACACAGGGAATTTGGACATTACGGGACCTTTCCCAAGAGCACCGGGGCTTAATTCCTTTTCGTCATGATTGACACGTTTACAAAATGGATTGAAGCCGAGCGATCGTTAAAATAACAAGCGAGGCCGCTAAGAGATTTCTCTGAAAAATGTGATCACGCGATTTGGTGTACCCGGTCGTATCATCACGGACAATGGTTCCCGATTCTCCGGCGGTCAATTCCGAATTCTGCGATGAACTTGGTGTCAAAGTTCATTTTGCTACATTGCACATCCGCAGAGCAGCGGAGCGATTGAGCGAGCTAATGGTATCCTTATGCGAGGATCAAGCGCCGAGTATTCACCGATTAATCAAGCGGTCGGCGCTTGGTTAAGAACTTCCCTACGTGTTATGGGCGTTCGAACCCACGACCGATCGTCGCGGCCGGTGAAACTCCATTCTTTTGGTTTATGGTCTTTGAAGCTATGCTTCCTCGAAACTCAAAATTGGCTCTGCTTTCGAATCGTCGTTTTGACGAAAATGATCGAGAATGAGCAGCGACTTCGGCAGCGTCGATTTCCTTGAAAACGAGCGAAACCAAGCCCTTATGCGATCGGCGGTCTACCAACAAGCCATGCGAAGGTACCATAGTCGTAAGAGTGCTGACCTCGCTGACCTTCTCAGAGGTGATCTGGTTCTCGAGAAAAATTGAGCCAAACAAATCGCAATAAACTTTCTCCTAAATGGGAAGGTCCTTACTTTGTGGTCGAAGTAACCCGACCCGGTTCGTCTGTTGGCTATATGTCGATGGGCAAATTTTGTCAAATTCTTGGAACATCGATCAATTCGTAAGTTCTATGTTTAATTTTCATTCTTTCATTTCTTTCAATTTCAATTTCATTAAATTCATTAATTAATTAAGAAGTGCAACTTTGCTTATATATATACACCTACATTACAGTGGTTTATTATTGTTAGTGCAGTCGGAGAAGACATTTTTCTCTCCGATATCCTTTTAAGGATCTCTCGATACTCTATGGTCCTAGTCGTGAGCATTTTTCTTCAAATGATTCCCACGCGACTACACTCTTTTCTCAAAGAAAATGAGTAATCGAGCGCCACACAACTAACTATCTCATGAATGATATGCTTACGATTCTAAAGATTATGCTTCATTATTTTAAGATTACGGTCTATTCTTGTCGCTCTTCGGTGGGACACGGAAAGCCTCCTAGTCGAAGTCTCTCCTTTTTCGCACGTGGTCACCTTGCTGGAAGGAGCTTCCTAGCGACGGTTCTTTTCTTCGATCCTCGCTACCGATCGGATCTGAGAATTTGAACACGTTTCAAGAAATGTGTCGTATGCCTTCGTGTCTTAGCATTAGTTCCACAGTTATGGGACAATAGATATAAACAAAGTTCACTTATAATTTGTTGCATACATATTTGCATTTCTTCTTATGTCAAGTTTGACAAAGTCTTTTTCCGACCATATATAGTGTTTTTGTGGGTATTTCCATTATGACAAACAAAGATCTATAACTAGTCGAAATCATCTGTCCTCTGACCACATTTGATTTCCTAATCTTTAGAACGATCGATTTTCTCTTACATGTCCAAACATACCTTCAAAACTCACATACATGGTTATGACCTCTTTTTATTCTCTTTCTTGGCTCCTTTGCTTGTATGCGATGCGTTCTTCTACTATAAAGCGATGGGGGCTAGGAAATATCTGAGAATTTTAAAAAAGTCAAGCAGGATAAACAAAAGCTTTGTCAATGACATAAAAGGTAAGTTTTCATAGATATTCAAATATTTTTACACTTGCGAGAACCTACTCTAAGAAATATTCCCAGCCTAACTCTTTGTTTGTCGGAGATTCGACCTCCATCTCCTCTACAACTATATCTCCGAGTGGCTGAGTTCTTCCATGAACTTGGTCGCCTCCTCAGTGGGCGATTGAAGTCATCTTTAACAGCTTGGAGATCTATGGAGGGTCGGAAGCTTCGGTTTGCCAAAGCAAAACTAACTCCACTTGCAACGCTTTGTTTTTAGGGCACAGGCATAATTCGTCCGAGTAGTTTTGAGCGAACTTTAAGATCCCTAGAAGTTGACCCAAATAGTTCATTTTCTCTATTGGATCTCCTAAGGAAGGCGGGCTTGATCCTGATCCCATATCAAAGATCATCTTGTTCAAAGCATGAATCTTTTCATCAATATTTTGAGCAAGAGCCGCCTTTATCTGCTCAAATTTGAGTTTTCTTTACTCTGTTCGGCATTTGCGTTTGCTCTGCAAAAACAAATCGATTAATGAACACAAGCATAAATGAAGGAAAAATCAAGCTTACGACATATTACCTTCATTTGTTTTGCTAAGTGTTTCATATTTGAGTCGTTGCTTGACGATCAACAGGTCTTTAAATTGAACTTGCTTGACAAATGATGATCCTTAGCTTTATTTCTTCTTCAAGAAAAGCTGTCTTGGCTTTCACCACAACCTCCTCTTTTATTTTCTCGGATCTATCGAATGCGATAAGGAGAATAATTGTAGAGGAGCAAAGTATTGAAGAAAAACAAAAGTTCAAAAGGAAAAGTTCTTACTTTCCAACTCGGAGTGCTTTTGCTCCAAGTCCTTAACTTCATTGGGTCATCCTCCGATCCAACAAAGTTCTCGACCAAATGCTACACAAATAGCATTCTCTTTCTTAAGTTTCTTATAAACTTTTTAAAGAAGAGCTATGAAGCTGGTCGTAGAATACTTACCCAATTGCTGGTCATTATAACCGCAAAAATCAAATCGAGGTGCATCTTGAGTGAGTATCCGATACTTTCGCCACGCCTCATCAAGCTCCTTATCCTCGATGAATCGGGGCGAAAAGGAACTTGTTAGGTTGGGAAGGGTCATCGGCGATGATCGAACTGTTGAGACCTCTCGAGGCATCTACCTCCACGAAGGGGTTTCAATCACCAAAGGATCCAACTCAACCGTTGCCCTTGTCACTGCTCGGGGCTTCTTGACCACTATTCCCTCGGGAACTTTGTCACGAGAAGTGCTCTGATGGGGAACTTCCACAGTGCGAGTCCTCGGGAAGAACACAGTGGAAGCGACCGGAACACGAAGACCTATGCAAACCGAAGATGGGAAGTTCAAAGTATCAAATCATCAAGGAATTATTAGAGGTACATACTTATCGATCACTTTCATTTGTACATACCTTGTTAATCTCCGGGATTTGACTCTGAAACGCAGCAAGAGAGAAATCATGCGCTAGCCTTCCTTTTCTTCTCCTCCAATCTTCTTGGTTACGGACCAAAGGCAAGGTTTATTGAACCCTCACATCCTCCAACAAGATGTCGGAAGCTATGTCCTCGACCAGTTCATCAAGGACCGCATTCGACTATCCGGTCTGAGGGAGTGGTTTCATCAATCTCGGATCGCTTGTTTCATTAACAACCATAAGGTCGTGCGACCACTCTGGAGTCTCTGACCTCCGCAGATTACATTCTCGGGCCCTCGAGCTTATCCACCTAAATCAAAGAACAAATTTGATTGGGTGAAGAAATCCTTTATCTAAAAATTAGTACATATATGATTCCAAATGTTCTATTACCTCGAGGATTCATCTCCTTCAAGTGCCTCGAGGCACGACTCGGTCGAACTAAGGTGGGGCGTTGATCCTCACCAGTTGTATGATTCGCAATCCGACCGATTGCAAAAGTAAAGCACGATTGGAAATCTGGTGGAATATATGTATACACATGGTAAAAGGAATTTTTGATTAAATTACCTTAAGCCTTGCCGTCTCCTTCAATAGGAGTTCTGGCTAAGATCTTGGGGCATTCGGCCTTTTCTCCGAGCTCCCCACGCAGATCATCGACTCGATCTCTAATTTCCCGGGGAAAGAGCTTTAATGAAGGAAGAATAGACAGATTTTAAGGTAATACATTAATCAAATCAAAATACCGATCGAATTTATCTCAAAGACTTACCACCTTCGAGGTAGCTTCATCACGATCAAGGCACGGAGCGAGGGAATGAGTCCGGAGCTTCAATGGGCTAATCGGCGAAAGGTGAAATCCTTCACCACATGCCACGAAGTCGGGCCCTGACTCGCAAGTCATAAATGGCATCCGCCCATCTTTTGACTATCCTGTCTTCTTCTGGTTTCCTTCCACTTGGAGTTTTCACTTGCTCTAGTTCCGTGAAGTAGAGGCCATCGTTTTCGTAACCGTCATGTAAAACCAAGACTTTTTCCATGCGACCACGAAGATTTCGCGTACATGAAGATGTACTCATCGGCCTTCCGTCATGAAGGCGCAATGTGCATTCCCAGAGCTGCCTCAGATTTTGCATGATTTTCCCATCACCATGCGGTAGAAATAACTAAAGAGCTTCAAGTTCGGTTGTATTCGGTATGCCTCGCACAAATATGCGAAAATACTAATATTTGCGATCGAATTTGGGGCCAAATTCACCAATTCCACCCCGTAATGTTCAAGAACGCGGAGGAGGAATTTGTGTACCGGTAGTCTCAGCCCACATTCGATGTAGGCAAGAAAAACAGGGATTTCGCCATCTTCACGGCTCGGAAAATGCTCTCCAGTCGCCGGTCTCCAATTAATCAGATTCCTATCTGGGAGCATTCCCATCTTCGCCAAAGCCTCAAGCTTTTTCTTGCCCAATTCCGAAGGCAACCACTTTGTAATCTGCTCCGACATGGCGAAAATCCTCAAGAATGAGTAGCAAAAGTTGGAGACTTTGTGGTCGGAAGAACGAAAAAAGACTCGGAGGATTTCTTGGCGAGAAGCTAAAGGAGATCGAAAGGGGATTTTGGAAGCATAAAAATTCTAAGAGCCCAGCGAGAGAAGATTTTATAAACTTCCGATACTTTGAAGGATTCCCACAAAGTCCAGCCGACAAAAAGCTTCTTTTTGTTCAAGCAGACGAAGGAACTCTTCGTTTCCCAAGGCAAGTTCTCAACTTTAAAGTGAACACGAGACCGCCGTATACCACGACATTAAATGGGGTTCCGCCGATCGATTTCATCGGAAAAGGTATATACGACCAGTTCATTTAAAGTTCGGGGCTAGCCGGCGAGGATTAATAACCTCTATGTATTATTTTAAATGCATAGTAAAAGACCATACGTCTTCATGGTCGTAACCCCTAAGACTAACGACCTCCCTGGTCGTTAGTATTCAGAGGTTACTTAATGGGTACCCTGGTCGGATGAGGCTTTGTGCCTAATCCCCGACCAGATAACCGCTCGTAAAATTCTCGAATCGGTATTTCTTATCGTATGATGAATGGAACACGTGTTATAATGTTCCAAACCATGCGATGGTACAACCCTGAGACATTGACTATTAACCACCCTACGGTTAAGCTTTTCACAAGCAACCGCAAGGAAGTTAGCACATTGCTAACTTCTCTACCGTTCCGACCAGTCGTAACGCTTCACCAGGGACGTCTTCTCCAGGAGTAACTGCCATCTCTTCGGAAGTTATTTAAAGGTGAAGCATGCATAACAAGGAACAAGAAGGAGACGATAGGCGATACACAAAACAAGGCCAAGGCAAAGATATGCACGAAGCCTAAGCGGTGGAATTAGAAGCTAGATAATCGACCTTAGACTCATATTCTAAGTCCGATTGCCGGTTAAACATTCCTCCATTCGGTGTAATTCGAGGTAGTACTTAGCCACATCTTGTAAATCCAGTTCATATCAATAAAGAGCGACCCCATTCCATTCCGGGATATTCCACGTCATTTTCCTCGTTTATTTTCGTAAGATCGGCGATTCGACCGTCGACAGTATGTGTACCGCTCCTAGGAGGTACATACTACTCTGAGACACGAGATATTTGGTTTGTGATGCTAGGGTCAAGTGGATGGCTAAGCATTACAAGCTAAATACCCCAGCGGCTCTCACACGTCCCATCCCCTCTTTTTCGCCCAGATTTGCCGGGGCATGCCAGCTCACCGCAAATTTCACCGCCGCTCCGCACGCATTCTTGGCCCCCCTCTCCTTTCCCGTGTCCTATAAATGTGCGCACTGGGAAGCCCTCCTCCGCCTCTCTCTTTCCCCTCTGTTTCCCCTCTCTCCCCCACTCTCCTTCTGCCATATTTCGAGCTCCACCCGCAGCCACCTTGCTTTGCTCCACCGCCTCTAGCGCCGCCGATAGGCCACCTCCGCTGCCCTCATCTTCTCCGCTGAGTTTGCACGGCCGCCGCCTCCCTTGTGCGCACCTCCCCGCCCCCTGGAGCCCACCGTAGCGCCACCTCCGCCTTCGATCGCCGCCGTCGCCGCATTTCCCTGCTCACCCTCGGCCGTCCGTTGGTGCCGTGACAACCAAGCAGTGAACGTTGGACTCGCCTCGCTCCCCTCTTGACACCGGTGTTCTCGCTGCCGGCCAAAACCCCACAATTCACCGGCGAGCACCACCACCCGAGCCACCGACGCCATTTCACCAATGTGGCCTCCACGTGGCGTACACATCATCGCCACCTAGGTGCCACGTCCCTTCTTGTGCTGATTTGGCTGCCCCGTCAGCAGCCCACGTGGCGCTCCAACCCTTAACCCTTGTCCCCAAACCTGGTAGACCTAGTCCACATACAACCCTCATGCAGCCTCTCATTGACAGTGGCCCCATGTGTCAATTTCTTTTCTTTTAACTGTTTCGGCCAAAAATCCCTCTGATGACGTCAGTTGATGTCATATTTTTCTTTTCCTTTACAAAATTAAATCCAAAAATATGGAAAAAAAAACCCTAATTTCATCATTTCATGTGTTTTTCCAACTTCCAGAGGCCATAACTTCTTCATTCGAACTCCGATTCAAGTGATTCAAATTTCTAAATTCATCTAAATTAATTATCTTTCTGTTAGTATTTATTTGGTAATTATTTGGATTTTATTTAGTATTATTTTATTTATTTGGCTTTGTTTGCACATATAGATTACGTCGTTTCGGAAGATTTCTTGGACCCAACGACTAAAGCATCTCAACTCTTCAATGAAGGCAAGTCATAGACCCTTGATCATATTGAACCCATTTTATAAAAGTATATTGTTTGATATAAACATGCATGGCTAGTTGTATAAAAATGCTTTCGGGGATAGTTAATTACCTAATTGCCATTATGCCTCCTTGACAAATTGTGATTGACATGTACCCTTGAATGACATAAACCCTTAGACACCATAGGATGGTTAATTATTAGTTGGACATTATTGTACTACCAACTTGGGTATCGTTGATGCTTAGTCATGATGGGATTCATGATCACATACTCAAAGAATGATTGAATTTGACTAAATGAAATATGGAATCGTGGCGTGGCCACTATTATTAAAATTTGTTCTACCATGGCAAGGATTGCCATTTGACCGGCTTAAACCCAAAATGATTTATACTCAGGGGAGTGATCGTGCAGTAAAGGGGGACACATTTTGGGATGTGGTTGCCTCGCCTGAGTAGTCTCTAAGGACTTAACCTTGTAAGCCATTGATATGGGTCTTACCATACCGCCACATGTCTATTATGGGGTAGACCTGGCCAACTAATTAGCAATGTTTTGATTCGGTTCTATTTTCGTGGCGTGATCTCCGAGTTTACGGATGGATTCACATGGCGCATGAGGGGCTCCAGATTGGCGAAACCTTAGTGAGCAGAACCGAGTCAAAAAACAGAACTTTGTAAAGGCCTTTTCACATGCTTTAGACTGCTTACCTAAGGTAGTGAGCAGTGGTATCGACGGATGCCAAACAAACTAGAGAAGTCGTGTTTTGTGGGTAAAGTTGTACAACCTCTGTAGAGTGTAAAACTATTCAAATAGCCGTGTCCCCGGTTATGGACAATGCCTGGTGATTTCACACGAGCGGTAGATTTTGATAAAATGTTGGAATGGTTTCGTTGGGAAGCGATCTGGATGTTGGCTGATGGTTGGGAAGTGAACAGGGTGTTCACTAGTCATTTCAAAGAAACTTGATTACTTATGTATTAGTCTTTTAAATTATGCCTTTCAATCTAATTACTGTATTTACTGTCAATACTGCTTTATGCAAAATAGCCATAAAGCTATCCCTGTTAAGCCTTGCATGAATACTATTTGCATATATTTCCCTATGACTTGCTGAGTACTTTATGTACTCAGGGCTATACGCCAATTGTTGAACAGTCCCTGTAGAAGCACCAAGGAACACAGAGTTCCACGAGGAGGAATGTTTTGAAGACTATGCGAACTAGGATGCGTTAGCCCTGCGTGGCAAACGTTGCAAGACTTGACTATAAGGTCCTTTTACTACTAAGTAATATTAATTTGTCTGCTTCATCTATAGTTTGTTGTATGGATATGATTACATCAATGTTGCAACTGTGTGAGCTAGCTACTGATCTGGGACTAGTTTAGAATACACAGAGGTTCTCGGAGTCGTATATCCGGGGTCCCGACAAGTAGTAGAGTCCAATTTTTAGTACTTACTTACAATATTAGCAAATATGGTGTTGTCGGACCCGGATTTTCTAATCCCGAATCCTCTGTGCAAATACTGTGCTATTCCATGGATAAGTAGATAGCACTCATAGACACATTGCTGAATCATTTTATACATGGCGTAAAACTATACCATTCATTAATTTAACACATCAGAGTTTACATAGACCGCATCGGGTCAGGTTTTACACTAAGGGCCGAATAGGCCAAATTGATTACATTACAAAAGCGGAAGTGACAATAGAAACAAAAGGGTGAGGGCACATCTATCCACAGACAAATGACTAGGGAAAACACGTGTGCGTCTGATATTACCCAAAGACTCAGATAATATAGGATGCACGCAAGCACCAACGTTGTCAACTAGACTGGGGTGAGATCTAGACTAAAAGAACTAATCTTCTCTTCATTATCTCCTGGGCCTCCAACTTCTGGATCCTCGTAGTAGTTGTAAGCTTCAGGATTTCCTGCTTCTGAGGGTTTTGGGGGAAAGAGCGAGAATGAGCACAACTTCCGTGCTCGCGAGCCAACACATAAGATGCAATAATAATACATGCAAGGCTTAACAAGGATGCCTCGGGTTCTTTTATTTGCCAAAGCAATGTTTTCAATTATCATAATTACAAATTCCTATCACTTAGCATTTTCACCAAATTGCATTTTATTAAAGAGAGTAATTACGCAATATTTATAGCGGCGAAGGCTACCTCCATCTTTATACTTATTTGATTGGAGCTAGCTCCATTTATTAACACCACTGAGTTCGAAAACCCAGGGAAAATCCAATCTCAGGGATAGGTGAGCCCACCACACATTTTCATACTACCCATAAAGGTTTTTGAAATAGAACTCTAGTAAGGTTCCCATGTCCGCCTTTGACCATAGGCACGGCTGTTCGAACAATTTATTACTCTGCAGAGACTGTACACTTTACCCATAAGAGATAATTGTCTTGATATGTACACATGCTTCCTTAGACATGTGAATCAAGGGGAGATCACCACAAGGCCTTTACAATGCCTCCCTCAGTATTAGTTACACCTGCTAAGGTTTTGCCTGATAAGGGTTACATTCTTGTAGACCCGTTAACCCTTACCCAGACCCCCTCTAGCACGATCGTAATGACTTCCGTCGTGCTCCCTGACCCCCTTCGCCACAAAGGCTTACAGCGTGGCGGGTCATCTATTTGGTGCAACTTGTACTGGTGGATACAAATTATTCAGCCAGGTTGTACTTTACAAACTTGTGGTTGCACTATTTTACATTGGGAGGTCATCACAGTATTAAGTCCTTAGGGTTATCTGGGCGGTTCATTCCACATACCATCCACCTTGGGCTGCATTAGCACCCATCAACATGCCATCCATCATACCATCCGCCCAAACTGTAACAACAAGTTATTAGGGTTTTTGAGGAGTAAAAACACATTAACTCAACCAACTCAGTCATTTACCCACAATGATTGCCCAAAACCACTTTCATGTTTAAAAGATGATGATTGGACATTTAATGTCCTGGTACTTAAGCAAGACTAGCATGTCGCTTATGTCACATCTCCAAATCTATTAATGATAATTAGTATGCATATCTTCAGCATGCATCATGATTTACAAACTTTTGCATAATTTATTGCACTTGAAAAATCTCAAACAAGTGTTAAACCTACACTTCAAAACTTAACTCCAAACAAGAACAGGAATAAAACCTTATGTTAATCATCTAGAAATAATTTATTCAAATGCTATAATAATTATCATGAATTAATATAATTTTTTTCAAATTTTTGGGAATAGTTTCAACCCTCATAAAATTCAAACACAATTCAATGACCTATTATAAGTTTGAATTTAAACTATACAAAAGATATCATGAATAGTGAGGTTTAATAATTTTTATGGATACTAGATCATCCTAGGAAATTCTCTGAATTATTTCAAATTTTATAGGATTTTATTTCTATTTTTAAAGCCTCAGTCAAACCTGTTGCTTCTTGGTCAAATCTGGATTTCAAGTCCCTAGCACTGTTCATCTAGCTCAAGCCACCCACTATTGCTTCGACCCCAATCGACCGAGCTCGACGCCTTTTGGTCCAGCTGCACCGTTTTGCCCGCGCCCTCTCGTTTTTGTCGTTGACAGTAGGCCCCACCGCGCGGTAGTGTCGACTTCTACCTCGGGCAGAAGCAGCGCGCCACGCGCCCGTAGCGCCCTGCCCCGCTTCGTCACCACCAACTACGCCGTAGCCCCACCACCCTCTGCAACCAACCCAAGAGTGTCTCCTTCTCACGCCGTGACCATTCCCGTCCTCGCACGAGGATAATACTCCCCTTCACCCCCAATTCTCCTCATCCTTCCTCTCAGGGCTGAGGAAGGAGGAGCTCGCATTTGCTCCATTCTTCAGTAAAACCCGCGCGACTAAGTCCCTCTCCTTCTATTTGCCATGCTGTGTCTATCTTGGCTAATGCCGGACCCTGGTTTTTTGTGTATAGTCCGGAACGCCGAGGTGTCCATTACCACTCCAGAGTGTGCACCCGAGGCCGCCCCTGTGCGAACATTGTCTCCGGTGAGCTCCTTCCCGTCCTTTGTGCGTCATCATGGGCCATGGACACTACTACAAAAAGGCTGATATTGGACATCTCATCATAGACGGTTGACCAAAACCGTCTGTATTACATGCAATCACAGACGGTTTTAGTTTAGAGACCGTCTGTGTTACTGGCTATGCTAAAAACCATTTGTAAAGAGGTAATATCACAGATGGTTCATAACTAAAACCGTCTGTGAATTATCACAGACAGTTATTAACAATAACTGTCTGTGATAAATCTACATATCACAGACGATTTTCAACAAACAACCGTCTGTGAAACCTCACAGACGGTTCTTAACAATAACTGTCTGTGATATTACTACATATCACAAACAGTTTTTTGTTATAACCGTCTGTGATAATATCACTATAGCTCCTAGTTGAAGCCCGCAGATGATTAGTTTCTTCGTTGTCGATGCGTCTCTTCATCACATCAATGCCGCTTCGGCTCCCCGATGCGTCTCTTCATCTCACGCTCCGAATTTATTCCTTGTTTTATAAAAAGGATCATCCGCCATCGAAGATGATTATCATCCCCACATATAACTCTAGTACTTATAAAAAAACAGAAATGACTGCCTCTTCTGTTTCCTTATCGCTGGCATTGATGGCCTACCTGGCCGTACTATATGAGCACCTTTCTCGCTGTACGTTGGCGGTTGCTGCAGAAGAACACTGTTTCAACAGTGTCTTCACTCCTCTGTCCGAGAATTTGCCGGAGTAGGTGACAACCACCTTCCACCATCTTGACATCCTCCTCCGCCGCGTCTTCCGGGTGATCACCTACTTTCAGCGAGTTTACCGTGTCATCGACGTGGTCCTCCACAACGACGTTGCACGTCTCCAGGAGGCTTGCCGTCACTTGGACTGCTTAATCAAGGTGGCAGCTGACCGAGTTGACTAGGCCGAGACCCCTCAAGCAAGGGAAGAGAGCCTATTGGCTCAATTCTTCTTGGTTCAACAATCCGAGGCTCTTCGGGAGACACACGAACGAGCGCGTCAAAGGGTGGACGTATTTCAGGCTATGTTCGATCACGAACCATCCGGCGCCAATGCCACTGCCTACGAACTATTGAAGATGGAGATAGCAGCCTACCTCCGCCACAAGAATAACTTTGTTAATTTATTTATAGGTTTCCACTTCTATCCGACTGGGAAGTGGCTTCCTGTATCAGCAACCAACCATTCATTGATGTCAAGTCCAATTACCTATCGACGACATTCAGGTAATTGTATGTCCACGCGCTTTCTCTTGCAGCCTTACTTCTTGAACTTGTAGGCTCGATGAGAAGTTGCCCATGGCAGTTGTGTCATCCTCCCTCACAACCCCCCAAAAGTGGTGGGACTCTGAGCGATATATATATATATATATATATATATATATATATATATATATATATATATATATATATATATATATACAGTTCTAAACACGAACCGTCTGTGATGATCTCATGTCATCACTGACCCATAAACTCAGAAGGCTCTGGAAACCGTCTGTAATGACGCTTTTGAACTGTCTGTGAAGACCTTTTCTATATTAGTGGGGGTATAAGCTTCATTTCCCCTCATCTCATTCTAACAATGCATTCGCAGGAGCTTATGAATTTGGTTTTGCCCAAGTGTCGACCGACAGTACTATTCATCACCCCATTGCCATCCTGGTAAGCCATTTTTCGATTCCTTGCGTTTTCACCATCTACAAGCCACCCTCAAGCTTCCTCAGCCCTTTGTTGTCATTTATTTTGCCCAGAGCGACTCCTCTGCGTGAACCTAGCGCCGCCGCCGTCATTGCCGTGGACGACACCTCGCCGAGCTTTCCACGACCTTTCTCTCCCTCTGGTAAGCTTCGACTAACTTCCTAGTAGCTCAAGCATGCGTTGTTTTGCACAAAAATGTGTCGAGTCGCGACAAGCAAATTTGCCGTATTTGCCTCGCCGCCCAACTTCGGCTAGCCGGCGACCTAGACCATCTCAGCCGTCGTCACTGCTACCTGTAGATGCGTAAGCTTAAGTGGAATCCATCCATGTCATTAGATCTTGTCACCGTGGTCTGGAACGCCGACGGGGCTCCGGCGAAGCCAGTGCGCGTGTTGTCAGACGCTTCGACCGGTCCTGTAGCTCGTCATTAGAAGTTAATCACAGTGATCAGCTCTTAATTGCGAATCTTTGTCAAAAAACATGGTTAAAATGCTATTTGTTAACCTACAGAGTATGACTTGTGGGCCTCATGGCCGGTTAGGTGGTAGTGTAGATTTGTGTGATGTGTTTTTCTCTTAAGGAAAATGTATTCCTTACAAGCTTAAATCGAAAGTATGTGTTTGTAAATTGAATACGTCTTCGACGTCATTCTCGGCTGGGCTGGGTCAATGTTGACCAAGTCAACCCTTGACCTAGGGTCCCACCTATCAGTGACTAAAGCTAGGGTAGACCCCGGTGAGAAAAGTATTAAAAGCGTTAGAAAATCTGGAAATCTATTAATTTGCACACTAAAAATTCGAATAACTTCAAAAATACATAACTAATTCATCTTAAATCCAAAATGGATGAAACCAGTGCTGATAATTTTCATTTTTAATGAAATTTATTATAAAAGTGGTTTCAAACATGTCTCAGTAGTAGAGAGTATGATTTTGGAAAATGATCCATAACCCTATTATTTTTACAATAGAAAAAGGCTGAAAACTTTGAAAATACATAACTAATTCATGAAAGCTCCAAATGAGATGAACCTAGATATTTTGGACTTGCAATAATATTCTATATTATCTATATAATCCTTGTATCCCCCACTACTTTGCAAATTTTGACCAATTAATTAAATTGCATGAACAATGACCTATTGGTTTATGAAATTCAAATTATTATAACTTTCACATAATAACTCCAAATAGAATAATTCTTTCACCTAAATTCATATAAAATCATAAAATAGCCACTGTAGAAAAATCATACATTTTTTAGCACTTTGATGTTTGAAGTATTTCTCAGTGTTTATCGATATCGTTAATTCTATAGATTTCGAGGCTATTGATATTGACTCATATGCCACCGAGAGTGAAAAATTGATCTACCAGCAAGGAAAGCATCATTTGAACTTTCTTTTGCATCATATTTGATCCCAGTTTTGATAAGTTAGTGCAATGATAATTGCTTGCATGCTTATTTTGCAATGTCGCTACTTTTGTGATGTGTAGTTAGTTATATCCTATTCATTGAGGTTATCCTTGAATTATTCCAGTACCACATGCTTAAGATAGGTTGTGTGAAATATATCGTACAGGTTTGCTTAGCCATGCAAGTTTAGAAATGGTAGTTTGATTGTTTGGATTAACCCGACAATTATGGGAGAAACGTACACTTTCTTATATTATTTTATTCTAGATCTTCGTATCTATTTTAGGAGTTAAAGTTTATCATTTTAAAGAGTTTTTGGGTCTGGACAAGTGGTTGCTAGTGAGGGTGCCTTCATGCACAAGATCAGGTATGTGGTTGACTTGCCCGGACCAACAAGGACCGAACTTTGGTAATATCGTTAATTCAAGTACAACTTGTGCTACCACACGCGGTATATGGGTGCTGTAGGGTTAAGTAGGGGGAAGGTTTTATTGTTTTTAAGTCTCATGGTGGTGTAAGGGCACTTGTGTTGATCATTTGTCCGTAGGAGCCGATGTAATTTTCTATAGTGTGCAAGAGAGCACCATTTTTCATTATTTACATTGCATCGGTATTTCCAATACAACTTGTGAGCCGCTTAGCAAGTGCTATCAGTCGATTGTACTAAGTAAGGGACCATCTTGCAAGGGGGACTTAGCCCAATAGGATTTTCTTAGTGAAAACGGCCGTATCTCGATTCTCCCCAGCCGACACACCTTAGGAAGTGTGTTAATTCCAGTGGCTTACGGGCTAGTCGAGTCGTGTGGGTAAAGTAGTACACCTCTGCAGAGATAAATCTATTCAAATAGCTGTGTCCGCGGTTATGGACGATCGCTTGAGTTCGGTAGTTACTATTGTTAGACTTCGAAATATTTCTATGGGTACTACTTGGTATTCGGTATGAATGGGTGTTCATGCATTTTAGTGTATCAAAGTGGGCTGCCACTTTGGTGTTTGTTTGATTCATTTGTTTATCTTTGTATTACTTTATCACATGATTTACTTTTACTTCAAATCTGTTTTTAAAATGGCAATTGATAAATTAGTATGTGTAGGTTGAAAATTGTTGCATTTTTCACAAAACTAAAGCCACTAATGCTATCCTTTAAATGTCCTCTATGCATAACTAATTTTATCTTTGTGTAAGACTTGTGAGTACAACTTTGTACTCAACCAATTTGTCTACTGGTTCCAGGTGAGGAAGACTTTGAGCCCGACGAGCTTGTGAGTGTCGATTTAGGCGACACTGACGAGTAGTGCTATCATTTAACTCCCAGTCGGTTACCGATGGGTTATGGGGGCATACCATGCTGGACTTTTGGTTTATTTACCTTGCTTCTGCTTCTACCTTAAGTTCTTATTTGAATTTGGCCGGTCGGCCACTTGTAATAGTGGTAGACTTGAACCACTTTGATGTATGTCTTTTGAACTATTAATGTATGAATGTGTATGGATGTGATAAATGTTGTATGTGAGTTTGGGTATGTTGGTCACTGATCTTGGGAGCCAACATGACCTCATGCTCGCTGTTCATGATTCCATTTTAACTCACTAAGTGTGGTCTTTGATTGTTTAGAGAACCGATAATCATGCAGTACATGCAGAGGAGCGGTACGCATGATCACCGGGGCTCTAATTTCAGTAAAGACCTCTCACTTAGATGGAGTTAACTTAGAATCCATTAACTTGAGGCCCAGAGTTATCTCCATAGGACCAGGAAGGCCTCGGTCTTATGGGAATAACCTGGGGGTCCTCACAGCTTAAGTACAACCTATAATTAGTAATTACCATATAGTTACTAGGGTGACAAGGATTCATGGATTCAATTGTCAAAGGGTGGTGTAACAATTAATTAATCTTCAAATGGGTATTTAACTACCTTAAGCTTTAACATACATTTGATTAAAGAATTAAAGCATGCAATTTTAGTAATTTAAATGAATATAATTTACATAAAATGTAGGCTCAAAATGATCAAAGTATTGACTCACCTTGGTTAAAGGCAAGAGAATCTTGATAGTCTTGTGCTTGATCAAGTTGGAGATCTCCCGCGCCTTTGAATCCTAATCGGACGAACGTACTGAAAAAGGCACAAACAAGCAAGAGAGAAAATAAATACTAAAGAAGCAATAAATGAACTCCAAATTAAAAAAGACCTATGCTATTAGTAAGATCTTGAATTTACAAAATTTTAGAAGCAAATTTCATAATTTTTGGAGCTACAATGAAGGAGAACAGGATTTTTTTTGAAGTTCGGAAAGGAATTAAATCAAGAAAAGAGATAGAAAGAGAGAGAGAGAGAGAGAGAGAGAAATTGTCCCATTGACAGGTGGGACCCACCGAACAGTGCTTGGTCCATGTGTTGATTGCATGGACTAGAGGTCAACATGCACTGTGCATGTGGTCCATGGGACAGGGGCGGTTGTGGGGCCCACATGTCGGCCACTGGATGTGAACCGAGAAATAATGGCTATCATCACTGTTCCTGTTGGGCCCACGTGGCAGTGAGTCATGGTAGCTTTAAGACAGCGATTAAATAAGCAAAAGATTGCTTTAGCAATTAAACCGCAGCTTAATTAAAGCAATGATTGTTTAGTCTTTAAGACTGAGATTTGGGGGGCTGGGAATTAAATGCCGCTAGGGCTGCTATCGAGTTCGAACAACCGAGGGCTCCCGGGGCGCTCCTGGCTTGGGCTCGTCGCCGGTGGTAGGCAGCTCAGCGGCGACGGCCAAGGGTAGAAATGGGACGGGCTCACCTAGGCGGAGGTGATGGTAGCGGTGGCGTGGCCGGCAGCTTACCAGAGCAACGGCATGGTGAGGGAGGGGCCGGGCGATGCACAAGCAAAACGCCGAGCAAAATTTGGTGATGCCCTTGGCCAAAAGGCATGCACATGAGCACTCAAGGAGCAAGAGGATCTCACTGGTGCACAAAAGAAGGGCAGAGGCAGTTGGAGACTGGCTGGCGACGGCGACTTGGGGCGGTAGCAAGAGGCTTGCGTGGGGAGCTGTGCTAGAGATGGAGAGGAAGCCTGGCAAGGTAGGGGAAGCTTTGAGATGCCGGTGCAGTGCTCCAGGCACCGGCAATTGGGCTAAGGCGACGAAGAGCTCAGAGGAGGCTAAAAGGGGGAATTTGGCCGGAGGGGAGGAAGACAACCCAATTTGGGCGATTCTCAGGGGATACTTACCAAGGGTGAAGGGGGTTGGGAGGGGAGGCAAAGGGAGGTGTGGGGGTCCTTCTTATAGCCTGAGGAAGGAGAGGAGCTCATTGAAGCGCACTGTCCCGAGGTGAAGCGACGAGGCGGGCGAGGCAGGTGGGTGGCATAGAGGCGCTGACAGGCGCATGAGGTGGCGGCGACTTCGGCAACCGAAGAAGGTGAGCGGCAGGGAGTGGCACAGGTGGGGTGAGGGAGGCTGATGGCAGCGGCGTCGAGGCTGCGACTTTGGTGTCCCGGGCAGTTGACGGAGGTGATGCCTCAGGCATGGTCGGCGTTGTAGGCCGGCACGAGGGTGGCAGGGAGCAGCATGGGCGCTACAGGCAGTGACCAGGCGGGGCGTCATAGTGCAGGCGGTGCACGGGGGTGGCGTCAGGCAGCGTGGGCATGGTAGTGAGCACGAGGCGGCACAAGCAGCTTGGCTGGCTTGGCCAGGGAAGAAGAAAGCAAGGGGAAAGGGTGGCTCGGGCCAAGATGGCCAAAAGGAGAAGGTAGGCCGGGGGATGGCTAGGCTGGGAGGCCAAGAGAGAAAATGGGCCGGCCCCAGAAGAGAATGGGGGCTGGGCCCAAGAAAGAGGGGGGGGGCAAAGGTGAAAAGAGGCCCAAAATCCGAAAAGAGGAAATTCAAATGCAAATTTGAATTCGAGAATTGTGAAGATTTTTGAAACACAAACCCAAGCTTCGTCCGAAAACGGGACGTTACAAATCCTACCCACCTTAAACAGAATCTCGACCTCGAGATTTGAGCTACTCAGATTAGATAGAGAATGTACCTCTCATTACTCCTAAAGCTACTTAGGCTTCTTCGGCGGTGGTGACATGGTTCACATGCCTTGGCTTTGGCTTGGCGTGGAAGCGGCTCTGGATGCCCACAAGGTCTGACAGATTTTACTTGGAGCTGAAGTCTATCCTTGAGCCGGTGTGGCTCCCAAGCTGAAAGGCACGGGGCTGACTCGACGTTGAGGGCACCTTTTGGCAAAGTGTCTTTTTTTTCCTCCACAACTAAAGCAACAAAGATGTGCTACCGGGTTGTGCACTGTAGGCTATTTGGCGGGGCTGGGAGTGTGGGAAACATTCTCACTGGGACGCGGTGTTGCGACTGAAGTTCCCTGAGACGAGGCTACTGGTGGTTGGAAGGATGAGCTACCGTGAAATGCTGACTTCTGCTGAAAGCTACCTTGGGGCCTCTGAAATGGCATCTTTCTCTTGCAGCTGACTTCCGCGGTGTTTTTCTCATTTTCTAGCACGAGGGCTTTGTTGATTAGATGGTGAAAGCTGGGAAAATTATGGAGGATAAGCTGAACTCTCATGTCTTCGCACAATCCTTCCACGAAACGGTCGATCTTTTCCTCTTCATCAGCTACGTCATTGGGAGCGTAGCGGGCAAGTTGGTTGAACTTGGTTAGATACTCATTGACTGACATGTGACCCTGCTTGAGAGCTCTGAATTCATTTTTCTTCATTTTCATTGTGCGAAGTGCGGTTGGTTCTGGCGGCTTTGAATTGATCTGAGGAATTGACGCCATTGAGTTCGATCTTTTCTAGTTATACTTCCGCAATTGGTTCTACTGCGGCTATGGGGTCTTGCTGAGCTCCGGTCGTAGATGCTGCTGCTTCTAGTTCTTCTGCTTCTTCTTCTTCTTCGGACACTAGACTGTCACCACCTCGAGTAGCGAGGTAATTTTCCCACCATGCAGCGGCGGCTCCTTTCAGTTGATGGGTGGCAAAATCCACCTTGTCTTCGTTTGAGCAGCAGGCAAATCGAAGATTCTTCTCAGTATCTCTAAGCTAGTCTTCAGCTTCCAAGGGTTCCTTAGCTGTAGCAAAGGTGAGAGGTCTTGTCCCGAGAAAGTCTACTAGCTTGGAGTTGTGACCAGCTGGTCCAGTCTGCTGATTGTTTAGCAAGGCTTGCAGAATCTGAGTCTGTTGGAACATCACTTGTGCCATTGTTGGGTTTGCAGGTGGTGGGGGAGGTAGATCTTGTCCTTGGCCACGACCACGGCCATTGCCACGGCCTCTTCCTCGGCCGGTTGCAAAAGCACCTTGTCTTGGGGCGATGGCTCTTCTAGGCGGTATCTGAAGAAATGTTGAAGCTTAGAACGAGGCGGGGGGGGTATATGAGGGTTACTAGCCCTCTAGAACACAACAGAAGAACTTCAAATCAACGAGGAGAAAGAAACAAGTACAATACAATACAAAGCCTAGGGTGGCTACATTAATTAAGGGAGTTAGGTGTTACATGACTCCTGAAACATAGCATATAGGCTATGCTAAGCCACGACACAAGATACAAACACATCGTCTACAAAAGAAGGAAACAAAAAGTGCTTGTAACCAAAGGACTGTCTAGCAAGCACTACTGGCTAATGTAGACTAAGCCTGACTACTCCAACACGACGATGAAGATCTCGTGGTCGAACTCTCCCTCTTGGAGAGGTAGAAAGTAGTGGAAGGGTGATTCCAGCAGAAGATCCTCGTGCATTTGGCTCAAATAGGTGCAGGTGAAGCGTGCTGTGTCTTGGACTGCTTCAAAACAGCTGCTCTGGGGGTCGCGGGTATGAAGGTGTGAGCGATGAACTCACCCTCTCTGGAATAGAGGAAAACCTCCATGGACCATGATTCTTGGTCCAGGGTCTCGGTCTTTCGGCCTCTGAAGATAGGCTTGCGGTGGTAATCTAGGTGCTACATGAGTTGGCGAAGAATTTCCACGAACTCGCCTCCGTCTTCTTCATGAGAGAAGAAGTCCCATGGGCCTTCGGATGACGGGGTTGCCATCTACAATTTTTTGAAACAAGAGGAGTCAGAACTTAGTAAAAACTCAGGTGAAGTCATGGTAAGTGAAGAACTAAGAGTGATGAGAAGGAGCAATAAATACGCTACATTTTAACAAAAATTTTCTTAGTTTTAGAAAATAGGACTCAAGTTTTTAGGTACGCCCAGTCTAACTAAGGCTCCTAAAATCGTATGCTCTGATACCAGCCTTGTCGGGCCCGGATTTTCTAATCCTGAATCCTCTGTGCAAATACTGTGCTATTCCCTGGATCAGTAGATAGCACTCATAGACACATTGCTGAATCATTTTATCCATGGCGTAAAACCATACCATTCATTAATTTAACATATCAGAGTTTACATAGACAGCATCGGGTCAGGTTTTACAATAAGGGCCCAACAGACCAAACTGATTACATTACAAAAGTGGAAGCGACAACGGAAGCAAAAGGGTGAGGGCACATCTCTCCATAGGCAAGCGACTGGGGAAAACCCATGTGTGTCCGATATTACACAAAAACTCAGATAATATAGGATGCACGAAAGCACCAACTGAGTCAACTAGACTGGGGTGAGATCTAGACTAAAAGAACTAATCTACTATTTATTATCTCCTAGGCCTCCAACTTCTAGATACTCATAGTAGTCATAATCTTCAGGATTTCCTGCTTCTGAGGGTTTTGGGGGAAAGAACGAGAATGAGCACAACTTCGTGCTCGCGAGCCAACACACAAGATGCAATAATAATACATGCAAGTCTTAACAAGGATGGCTCGGGTTCTTTTATTTGCTAAAGCAATTTTCAATTATCATAATTACAAATTCCTATCACTTAGCATTTTCACCTAATTGCATTTTATTAAAGAGAGTAATTGTGCAATATTTATAATAGCACAGGCTACCTCCACCTTTATGCTTATTTGATTGGAGCTACCTATATTTATTAACACCACTGAGTTCGAAAACCCAGGGAAAATCCAATCTCAGGGCTAGGTGAGCCCACCAAACATTTTCATACCACCCACAAAGGTTTTTGAAATAGAACTAACTCTAGTAAGGTTCCTATGTCCGCCTTTGACCGTAGGGATGGCTGTTCAAACAGTTTATTACTCTGCAGAGACTATACACTTAATCCACAAGAGATAATTGTCTTGATATGTACACATGCTTCCTTAGGCATGTGAATCAAGGGGAGATCACCACAAGGCCTTTACAATGCCTCCCTCAGTATTAGTTACACCCGCTAAGGTTTTGCCTAATAAGGGTTACGTCCTTCACTACAACAAAAGGGGCTATCCTAGACGCCTCATCACAGACGGTTCCTCAGAACCGTCTGTATTAAATACAATCACAGACGGTTTTGGTTTAGTACACGTCTATGCTACTAGTGTTGGGACATGGGTAGGCTACGATAGCAACAAATCAAAAATTTCTACCACGTAAACTAGGAAGCTAAGCAAGTAGATGATCACATATCGTTACCACCAGACGCGCAGAGCAGTGGAAGAAGGGTTGGAGCAGCCTGGTCCAACGTAGAGCGCATCGATGTAGTGGTCATAGTCAATCGTCCAGCGTTGAGCACGTCGGTGCGGTGGTCATGGTCAATCGTCTCCTCCAACAACCTCTGCAGTTCCTTATGAAGATCATGGATCGTCCTCAAGCGCAACAGCAACCGCAGTAGTGCCTCTATGGTATCCACACGTCCAGAGAAGGAACAACCATACGTCGGTGTGCTAGCACCAAGTCGCATGGCAGAGCTCTCAGGAAGATGGCAGCTAGGGTTTCGGTGGAACAACTCAACTCACGACTTTCGTGTGTCTCATTTGTTACGTTCACCCCCTCCCAACAGCCTCATGCATCTCCTTATATAGTGCTCGTGACGGATCCTATCCGAACACGTTTGACGAATCGTATCCGTACTGGTTTGTTCCAACCCGTTAAGTGTGTGACCCTATAGGTTCATGCGTAATCGGTTGTGACTCGGAAACCCTTTTCGACCACGAGTCGTTAGCGGTTCCTAGCAGGACATAATGATTCCCAAATATACACAAATTATATCGGACGAACCTTAGTGCAATATGATCTACAACCAGGTCCCCATCACTTACGACCAGGTCCTATCTCTATACGACCAGTTCGTGTTTGGTCACGACCAGTTTGTAACTCCTTACGACCAGTTTTCGACCACTCTGTGAGTTCGTTCGACCAGTCTATGACCAGCTTGTATCTCCATACGACCAGTCCGTAATTGATCAAACTAAGCGACCAACTCGTGTATTCTCCCTTTGCCACACGATGTCTGGTTAAACTCTAGGTGAGATATTGTGTCATCCATGGACTGTTCAATACTTTCTCGATCGAGTGTCGGATAACTTTACGTGGTCGAACACTTCAACCACTAGTGGCATGGCTGTTGGGTCACGGGGTAGGCTACGATAGCTACAAACAAAAATTTCTACCACGCGAACCAGGATGCCAAGCAAGTAGATGATCACGGTCGTTACCAGACGCCAGAGCAAATGGAAGAAGGATTGGAGCGATCGGTCCAGCGAAGAGCGCGTCGATGAAGCGGTCGTAGTCGATCGATCAACGTCCAAATGAGTCGATCACGATGGTCGTAGTCGATCATCAATGTCCTCACGAGCCGATCGTCTCCTCCAAAGAACGTCTGCGGTTCCTTGTGAAGATCGCGGATCGTCCTCAAGCGCAACAATCGTAGTAGCGCCTCTCACGGTATCCACATCGTCCAGGAAGGAACAACCGAGCGTCGGTGTGCGGCACCAAGTCGCCGCGTGGAGCTCTCAAGGAGATGGCGGCTAGGGTTTTGATGGTGTTTCACGCGCCAATCCCAACAAATCATGCACCTCCTTATATAGTGCTCGTGGCGGATCCTATCCAAACACGTTCTTTAATCAGATTCGTGCTTGGTTTGTTCCAACCCGTTAAGTGTGTGACCACAGAGGTTCATGTGTAGTTCGGTTGTGATTCGGAAACCGTTTCCGATCACGAGTCGTGCGACTCCTAGCGAAACATATCGATTCGAAAACACACAAATTATATCGGACGAACCTTAATGCAATATGATATCGACCAGGTCCTCATCACTTACGACTGTGTCCTATCTCTATCTGACTAGTTAGATTTGATCACGACCAACTCATAACTCCTTACGACTTGGTTTCGACCACTCTGTGATTACGTTCGACCGCCTCGACTTGCTTGTATCTCCATACGACCCGATCGGTAGTCGGGTCGAACTAAGTGACCTACTCATGTATTCTCCCTTTGCCTCACGATATCTGGTTGAACTCGGTGAGATGTTGTGTCATCCATGGATATTCAATACTTTCTCGATCGAGTATCGATAACCTTATGTGGTCGAACACTTCGACTACTAGTGGCATGGCCATGCACTTTCTTTATCCGATCTGTGAGGGCCCAGACATCTCTCTGTTATGTTAGGAGGGCAAATCCATATCCCAGTCACATTCCTCTCCATGTTTGAGCATACAAAGCTACCTTTATAACTACCCGGTTATGGTGTAGCGTTTGGCAACCCCTAAGAGTGCTCTTACACATGTAGGAAACCATCTTGATCTCGTGTCTAAGGATTATACATCATCATTGCTTGAGACCAACTAATGACACATAGATTCATAACAATCTCAATAGTGTCTCAAGGTGGGTCTTATCCAACATCATGTTCTCTAACATGTGTCCATATTATCGGTTTGATATCCCCATATCTATGACTCGTGAAACATAGTCATCAACCAATACATATGCTAGTCTATTCGTATGTGTCCTCATATGTTTACGACCAGGGATCGTGTAAGAATAATTATCGCAGGAATATAGAGTTTCACAACCAAGTCACATACTTGATTATAAATATTAACAATATTATTCTAGGAACAAGATAACACATTATCCAATGTCATGAACATAATGAAATATAATAATCTCTATGATTGCCTCTAGGGCATATTTCCAACAATGGCTATGCACTTTCTTTATCCGACCACAACGAGGGGCCCAGAGACATCTCTCATGTTATGTTAGGAGGGGCAAATCCCATATCCGACCAGTCACATTCCTCCGCATGTTTCATAGCATACCCAAAAGCTACCTTTATAACTACCCAGTTACGAGTAGCAATTGGCAACCCCTAAGAGTGCTATTACACATGTAGGAAACCATGCTGATCTTAGGTCTAAGGATTATACATCATCATTGCTTGAGACCAACTAACAACATATAGAATCATAACAATATTAATAGTGTCTCAAGGTGAGTCAATCCAACCCCATGTTCTCTAACATGTGTGCACATTATTGATTTGATATCCCTATATCCATGACCGGTGAAACATGGTCATCAATCAATACAATGTGCTGGTCGATAGAGTCAATAGTGTTCTGACCATTACATCCGACCAGGGATACATTTAGAACGACATCATATAAGTTAAGAGTTTCGCCAACAAGTCACATACTTGTTAATCTTCAAAACCAATGATTCATTCAAGGAATAGGATACCACATTACCCAATATTATGAATATAATGAAATATAATCATCTCTATGATTGCCTCTAGGGCATATTTCCAACAACTCGCTGCGGTAAAAACCGTTTGTGAAGAGGTGATGTCACAGACGGTTCATCTTTAAAACCATCTGTGAAATTATCACAGACAGTTCATATTAAAAAAATCGTCTGTGATAGTTATTAATATCACAGATGGTGTATATTTAAAACCGTCTATGAAATATCACAAACGAATATTAAAAAGAACCGTCTGTGATAGTTATTAATATCACAGATGGTGCATAGTTAAAATCGTCTATGAACTATCACAGACGGCTTTTCATATGAACCGTCTATGATTATTTATGAATTTCAAACTGTCTGTGGTTGGAAGTGTCTTTGATATGTTGAATGACACTTCTCCTCCCACGCGATGCATCGCTTCGTCTCCCGTGCCGACATTACTCCTCGCATGTTTTATAACAAAGATCATCCGCCACCATACTTCTCACACATCGCTATACTCTCAAGCACAAACGATATCATCCGCCACCGTACTCCTCACTACACATCGTTCTACGTAATCTCAAGCACAAACAAAATGGCTCCCCACTCTTCTCCCCTGACACTGGCATTGATGGACTACCTGGCCATCCTATACAAGCACCATGTCGGTAATACGCTGGCGGAAGCTGCGGAAGGACACTGTAATCACAGTGCCCTCCCTCCTTCAGCGGACGATATGCCAGGACACGTGATGGCGATGTTGCACCGTCTAGACGACCTCCTCTGCCGTGTCTTCTGGGTGGTCTGCAGCTTCTGGTGAGCTAACCTCGCCATCGGTGTAGTCCTCGAGCAAGAGGTTGCACGTCTGCAGGAGGATTACTATCGCTTGGAATGTGACATTGAGGCAGCGGGCGATCGAGTGAACCAAGCTGAGATACCTCAAGCAAGATAAGAGGGCCTATAGGCGGTTTTCTACTTGGCTCCTCAGGAGGAGCTTGTTTGGGCGAGTATGGAACGATCATGTCAATAGTTGGAAGTGTTTCAGGCTACATGCGCTGATCCTAAACCCTTCGATGCCGATGACATCGCCTACGAAGCTTTGATAACGGAGATAGCTGGCTACTTGGGCCACTAGAAAAACTTGATATTTTATTATTTCTACTTTTTTAAAATCTTTGTAAGTAAGCGACTAGCCACGCTGTTTGGCCATATGTAAATACAAAAAATGATATAAGAAATCCAGTTTGAAGTTAAGTTAATGCATGTCTATGCTGAACTTGTTTACTATCACACACGGTTTACTTGAAACAACCGTATGTGAAATCTACATATCACAGACGATTATTAACAATAACTGTCTGTGATAATGAACACTTCATAGACGGTGTTTTAAGCATAACCGTCTGTGATATGTTTCACCGACGGTTTGTGGTTGGAATAGTCTGTGTTAATATTTTTTACTATTACAGGAAACCAGCTACTTCACAAATATGCCATAAATTACAACAATGATACACACACACAAAAATCTTCTCCGGCCACTTGATATGGTCGAATCGCTCCATCTTCAACTCCAAAGATGTTTAGCCTCTGCTCGGACAACTTCCATTCTCTGCTCCATTTCATAATACATCCTTTGCCCTGTATTGTTGCACTCCCTTGCTCTGTCCATGGTGTCTGTCCACTGGAAATATTGACATCCTACAGCCTATAAAACCATAGAAACGCCAAAATAGCACACACACATTTCATAGCTACAGGAGAAACATCCAAACCGCAAGAAATCAAACTCAAGTTTACTTACTGAGAAATAAGGACATTTATAAAACACCTGACCAATATTTCTCTCGGTGTTGGCGTAGAACACATTTGCTTGCACACGACAGTTAGGGCAATCCACCCACCTAGCAGTGGCTAGCGCTAGGGCCCTCCGATTTAGTGAGCTCGACGCCTCAAACATATGGCCCTCACTCAAGAGGAGGAGATGAGGTGAGGTGAGACCAGAAGGAGAAAGAGCTGAGCTCAACTACTAGAGGAAGATGAGAAAGCTTAGGATTGGCCCTACTTATGGTGGCGAGCGAAATTTTTTTTTGCTATAGAACTATCACGGGCGGTGTATTGGAACAAACCGCCTGTGATATATATCATAGGCGGTTTATTGGAACAAACCGTCTGTGATATATAAATATCACAGACGGTTATTGGAGAGGACCGTCTGTGATGTCTATTTATCATAGACGGTTCTTAATTAGAACCGTCTATGATGTGTTCCACAGATGGTTTTTAATAAGAATCGTCTCTGATAATACTTCTTTGAAGAAGACAGCGAGTACGCCTAAGAAAGCAACCAAGTCAACGGCAAAGAATGATTTTTTGGGGGTCGTCCACGCAGCATGAGGAGGATGACAGCAGCCACGGCGAGATCCTCACACTGTGAGGACGACAACCGAAAAAAAGATCATGCTTGGTTGTGGGTTTGGTTGCTTTCTTAGCCGCACTCGCCATCTTCTTCAAAGCAGCTAAATCAGAGACAATGGAATACTAACCTTAGATCACCAAGAACAAATAAAAATACAAGCACACCTGAAAGCTAGGGTATTTCTTTCACCAAACGCGCCCTAGAGCTGGCCGCATCATTCAAAGCAGTATCTTTTATCAGAGACATCTCTCACTTCAGATAGATCTAGATCTAATCGAGGGGACGACCAGATATTTAATAGAAAATATCACAGACGGTTATTAATAATAACCATCTGTGATAATTTAGAAACTATCGGTGAGGTCTCCTAATATCACAGACGGTAGTTCATTAGAACTATCCGTGATGTTTAATTATCACAGAAGGTTTTTAATTAAAACCATCTGTGATGATTATTATCTTAGACGGTTGTTAATTAGTACCATCTGTGATGTGTATCATAGACGGTTATTAACAAGAACCGTCTGTGATAAGGGATGACTGCTTTGAAGACGATGGCGAGAACGCCTAAGAAAGCAACAAAGTCCACGACAACGCATGATTTTTTTGGGGGTCATCCACGTAGCATGAGGTTGAGATAGTAGGCACGGCCAACCTCATTGAACACACACTCTCCAGGCAGCCATGCTTCTTGAACTCGCAGGGGTCGGTCATACCGACCAGCCAGAGAAGGCTAATGAATACAACCCACAGTATGACCAGCCCCTACAAGTTCAAGAATCATGGCTGCAAGGAGAGTGTGTCAGCTTCGATGATGTAGGTTGTGCCTACTATCTCATCTCCTCATGCTACGTGGACGACAACCGAAAAAAAGATCGTGCTTCGTGGTGGGCTTAGTTTCTTTCTTAGCCGTACTAGCCATCTTCTTCAAAGCATCCGCATCAGAGACAAAGGAATACTAACCTTAGATCAGCAAGAACAAATAGAAATACAAGTACACTGGAAAATCTACGATATTTCTTTCACCAAACGTGCCCCAGAGCCGGCCCCCTCCTTCAAAGTAGTCACACATATCAGTGACATTTCTCACTTCTGATAGATCTAGATCTGAGGGAATGATGAGATATTTAATGGCCAATATCACAGACATTTATTGTTAAGAACCGTCTGTGATACTCATCACAGACGGTTCTATTTAAGAACCGTCTGTGACATTTCTTCACAAATCCGTGGGAGCCTACGACTAGCACAGATGGTGGTTATTTAAAATCGTCTGTGTTACTTATCACAGACGGTTTTTTAAGAACAGTCTGTGATATTCACAATTAAATATCTTGTCCTTCCGACCTCGGTGATCTCTCTCGATATCTGGTGCTTTGAATGAGGCGGCCTGCTCTGGGCGTTTGGTGAAAGAATTAAATACTGTAGATTTGCAAGTGTGCTTATAGATCTATTTATTCTTGGTAATCTAAGGTTAGTATTTGCTTCTAATTATATGCATTATAATCTAGAGAGATGCATGGATGATAGCTAGGTTTATCATCCAACACTACTACAAAAAGGCTAATATTGGACGCCTCATCACAGACGGTTGACTAAAACCGTCTGTATTACATTCAATCACGCACAATTTTGGTTTAGAGACCATACGTATTCTTGGTCGCGCTAAAACCGCTCGTGAAGAGGTAATATCATAGGCGGTTCATAACTAAAATCTATGCGTGAAGTATCACGAGCGGTTATTAATAATAGCTATGCGTGATAATTCTACATATCACAGACGGTTTTCAACAAACAACTGTCTGTGAAACCTCACAGATGGTTTTTGTTATAACCTGTGATAATATCGCTACATCTCCCAGTTGAAGCCCGATGATCAGTTTCTTCGTCGCCGATGTGACTCTTTGTCGCATCAATGCCGCTTCAGCTCCCCGATGCGTCTCTTTGTCTCACGCTCTAAATTTATTCCTTGTTTTATAAAAAGGATCATCCGCCATCGAAGATGATTATCATCCCCACATGCATATAACTCTAGTACTTAAAAAAATAGAAATGGCTGCCTCTTCTGTTTCCTTATTGCCGGCATTGATGGCCTACCTAGCCATACTGTACAAGCAACTCTCTGGCCGTACATTGGCGAATGCAGCGGAAGAACACTGTTTCAATAGTGTCTTCACTCCTCTCTCCGAGAATTTGCCAGAGCAGGTGACGGCCACCTTCCGCCGTCTTGACATCCTCCTCCGCCTTGTCTTTCGGGGTGATCTCCCACTTTCGGTGAGTTTACCGCGTCATCGATGTGGTCCTGCACAATGACGTTGCACTTCTCTAGGAGGCTTGCTGTGACTTGGACTGCTTAATCGAGGAGGCGGGTGACCGAGTCGACCAGGCCGAGACCCCTCAAGCAAGGGAAGAGAGCCTATGGACTCAATTCTTCTTGGTTCAACAGTCCGAGGGTCTTCGGGAGACACTCGAATGAGCATGTCAGCGGGTGGATGCATTTCATGCTTTGTTTGATCACGAACCGTCTGACGCCACTGCCGCCGCCGCCTACGAAGTATTGAAGACGGAGATAGTAGCCTACCTCTGCAACTAGAAAAACTTTGTTTATTTATAGGTTTCTACTTTTTCTTTAATCTTTGTAAGAAGCGACTGGCCACGCTGTTTGGCCATATGAAAAATGCCAAAATGAAAAAAAAAAGATCTTGTTTGGAGGTGAAGTTACTATATTAATTATATGTTGAATTATTACTATATATATATATATATATATATATATATATATATATATATGTATGTATGTATGTATGTATGTATGTATGTATGTATGTATGTATGTATAGTTAAAGCAAATTTTTAGCGATATTTAAATAACAAAATTGACATATAAACATGTAATTTTTTCATGTCATGTAAGTGTATATACAAGATAATATACTTGAGAAAAGCCATTTCACGAGCGGTTCTATAATGGAACAAATGCGTGATATTGAACATATCACGAATGGTTCTATTATGGAACCATCGGTGATAACTATCACCGACGGTTCCATAATAGAACCATCGGTGATAACTATCACCCACGGTTCCATAATAGAACCATCTATGATAAGTTTCTTTATTAGTAGGAGCCCGGCCGGCCACTAGGGTTTGCGCCCGTCCTAACTAGTCACTCCGCAGCACCGCTAGGGTTTGCGCTCGCCCTAACTCGTCACTCCCCAGCGCACTTACTCTCGTCCGTTCCCCTCCCCACCTCGACACATTGCCGCTCAACCTTGTCGCCATCGCTTGTCGGTTGTGACCACTCTACCTTTGCACAAGACACTCGTCACGGTAGGAGTGTCTTATGCGATGTCGTGGTCATCACGCTGAACTACGGTGACGCCGCCACCCAATCCACTACGTTGCCACCTGCACCTACTACCTACCCGCGTCCATGGCTTGGTTCTCCTGCTCGACCTCCTGCGCTCAAGCCCTGGCCCCCCTAGCTTTGCTTTCCCTATCCCCCCTCTATTTTCCTCTCTATTAGCTTAATGTCTTTTGTTGAGTTTGATTTTTATGCTTGAGCCTTAAGTTGTGTCTGATGTTTGTGTGATTTATGCAAGGTGATGGAGATGGATGAGGGTTATCTTTGGTGGTGGGGTCGCCGCATGTGGTTCTTGTTGTACTAAGGTATCACCCTACCTTACTCCCTCTCTGTCTCTACCCCCTTCCTCTGTGATGAAAATGGCTAGTGCTCTGCGATGGATGCCGAGGGTTACCACTTGGTGTGGTGGGTTTGGACACCCTTGGTCTTGCTATCTTCTTCGTTGAATTGCTCAATGATGTTAATAGTCTTATGTTGAAATAGAATTGATAATTAGTTCATATTAATAGTCCCTTGCTCGTGATGTAATGATGTTAATAGTCTTATCTGAAATTGAATTGATAATTAGTTCATATTAATAGTTCCCTTGCTCTGTGATGTAATGATGTTAATAGTCTTATGCTGAAATTGAATTGATAATTAGTTCATATTAATAGTCCCTTGCTCGTGATGTAAACGGGGGCTATTGGTGTATGTGCATTCTGTGCATATTGCTTAGTTCATCTTTGTGGGTTGATTGACAAAAATGAATGGGGCAAAATGGTGGGTTTGGTTAATGCTCTCGATGGAGTCTTGAGGGTTATTGATCTTGGTTCTTTGTGCTTGGTTGGCTTACATGGGATCGATGTGGTTCGGATGGGGCTTGGTTGCAATTAACTTTTCAGATTTGTAAAGGTTAGGCTAATTTGTAACCGTGTTCATGTTGGTCAAGTTCTCCTCCCTTGCATCCCAGGTACGTATACATCCTACCATTCTATTCCTGATCTCTTCTCTATAAAACCTCCAAGCAGTGACTGCTTGTGCCTTTAAACCGGCCTCATATATATATATATATATATATATATATATATATATATATATATATATATATATATATATATATATATATATATATATATGTGTGTGTGTGTGTGTGTGTGTGTGTGTGTGTGTGTGTGTGTGTGTGTATAAAGCCGGTTTAAAGGCACAAGAAGCTACTGCTTGGAGGTTTTATATATATCACAGATGGTTCTAAACAAGAACCGTCTATGATGGAAAGTTATCACAGACGGTTCTAAACAAGAATGCTCGTGATGATAGTTATCACAAACGGCTCTGAGTTAATAACTGCCTATGATAGTATGCATCACGAACGGTTCCAAAACCGTCTGTGATGACCTCATGTCATCACTGACCCATAAACTCAGCGGCTCGGGAACCGCTCAGTAATGGCGTTTTGAACTATCTGTGAAGACCTTTTCTGTAGTAGTGCAAAGAGGTTATTGGTAGTTCAGATTTATAATAGAACAATGAGCAAAGATGTATATATATATACATTCACTTGTCATGTATTGTGTAAAATATCTGCTTACATCATAGTGAGCCTCAGTTATGACGATCTATAATCCTTAAGTTTATATTTACCCTGGGTTGATCGCTATTCAATTTTTTACGTGCGTAGCGTAGATGGACCGAAGTTGGATGTATGTTGAGAACCATGTGAGTGAAGAGTACATTGATGGCGTGTCTGCTTTTAAAAGAGCTGCCGAGTAGGATATGTTGAAGAAGGGGATAAAATTTATGTATTGTCCATGCATCGATTGCGATAATCTGAAGATGTTTACTAACCCAAAAGCAGGTCGAAGGGCACTTGATTCAAAGGGGTTTCAAAAAGGAGTATACATGTTGGACCAGTCACGGTGAATAGTAGATTATACTAGAAGGTAGTAACATCGTTGAGGGAGACAACGACATGGTGGATGTGGACTGTGCTTTTGATGAGGGTAGGTCGTCCGATGATAATCTGGATCGGATGCTAGGCAATGTAGAAGGAGACTATAGTGAGAGAGAGTTTGGTAGATTCGACGACTTAATGGAGGACTCGGGAAACCTTTGTTCCCGAGCGCAAGCGAGAATACACAAGGTTGTCCTCCGTGCTTGAACTGCTGAAATTGAAGGCAAGCAATGGTTGGTCCGACAAGAGTTTCATGGCGTTATTAGGTCTCCTAGCGGACATCCTTCTAGAGGGAAGCGTCTGCCCGAACTACCTACCAAGTCAAGAAGATTCTTTGTCCATTGGGAATGGAAGTGGAAAGAATACATGCATGCGAACGATTGTATCCTATACCGTAAAGAGTATGCGAGATATACATGTATGTCTAGTGTGCAAAGCATCTGATACAAGCGTAAGAATCACTCGATGACGGCGAGGGCATCGATGTGAAGCAAGGACCTCTGCTAAGGTGTTGTGGTATCCGCCTATAATTTCCGTTTGAAGCGTTTATTTGCGAAGCAAGGACCTCTGCTAAGGCAAGATTGCTTGCATTGGCGAGAGGAGGCGTAAGAAAGATAGAAAGATAAGACACCTGCTGATTACGCCCGATGGAGAAACTTTGAAAGGAGCTTCAAAGACTTGGTCTTAAACCGAGGAATATAAGGTTTGGGTTGAGTCTGGATGGAATGAATCCTTTGGATAACATGAGCGGTGACATAGCACCTAGCATGTGAATCTATGTATGTACAACCTTCCTCCTTGGTTGTGTATGAAGCGGAAGTACATTTTGATGTCACTACTTATCCAAGGGCGAAGCAACACAGGAGCGATATTGATGTGTACCTAGTACCATTCTTTGGAAGATCTTGTGACCTTTGTGGAGCGAAGGGGTGCATGTATGGGATGCATACATATGAGAGAACTTCACTTTATCGCCATGTTATTACGCACCATCAATGATTTTTCTGCCGTTGGTAACTTTGTTGGGGTTCATACAAAAGAGCCAAAGCATGTCCACTTTGCTTACATGATCTGAGGCGTGTGGGTGAACAACTCACATAAAAAGCGTGTACACGCGTCACCGTAGATTCCTTCTCAAGTATCACCCCATATTGCAAGATGAAGAAACAATTTTATAAAAATAAGGAGGACGGTTTAGCTTCAAGGGCTTTTAGAGGGAAAGAGGTCTGTGATATAGTCAAGGATATTGATGTTGTACTTGGAAAGAGACGTAAATTGAGGACCCATCAGAAGAACATCCGGAAGAAGCGATTAATTTTTTGGGACTTACCATATTGGGAGCACTTAGAAGTTTGCCATTGCATCGACATCATGCACGTGGAAAAGAATGTACATATGTGATAGCTTGATTGGTCTCTTGCTGAACATTCGTGACAACACAAAGGATGGTGTCAACGCATGGCGTGACTTGGTTGATATGAACATAAGGACGGAGTTAGCACCGAAAGAGACCAATAAAAGACGAACGTACCATCCCCCCCGCTTGCTACACTCTGTCCAAGGCCAAGAGAAAGGAACTGTGCCAGAGCTTACATGGTGTGCAAGTTCCGTCCGGTTACTTTGCCAGCATGAAGAAACTTGTTTCTATAGAAGATTTAAAATTAATTGGTATGAAGTCTCGTGATTGTCATGTGCTGATGACATAAATGCCTCCTGTTGCAATTAGAAGTATTTTGCCGAACAAGGTCAGAGTGGCAATCATGAGGTTTGTGTTATTTCTTTAACTCAAGCGCCGAAAGGTCATCGATCTGAAGAATGGATCGCTTCTGAGCCGAGGTGGTGACGACTCTATGTCATCTTGAGATATATTTTCCTCCATCATTTTTTGATATCATGGTCCATCTCACTTGTTCACCTTGTGAAAGAGATAAAGATATGTGGCCCTGTGTTCCTACATCATATGTACTGTTAAAGAGGTACATGGGAATTATCAAGTCCTATGTCTGAGAATCAATCTTGGCGGAGGGCAAGATCATCGAAGGTTATGCAACCGAAGAGGTCATTGAGTTTTACGTCGACTACATGGCTCGGGTGGAACCGATGGGTGTGCCTCTATCTCGTCATGAGGGGAGGCCGGAGATAACAGGACCATCGGAAGAAAGCAATCACTCCAGTTTCGGCGTATGCTCAAGCTCATTTCACGGTCTTGCAACACAAGACCCAAGTGTCTTCGTACATCGATGAGCACAAAGACATGGTACACCAATAGAATCCAGGCCGATCGGAGGTTTGGATAACAAGAGAGCACAACCGCCAGTTCAACGCATGGTTAATGGTGTGATTCATCGGGAGGCCATCATCAAGTGATGATGACCGTTGCCATGGTTGGCAAAAGGGCCAAAATTTACAATTGTGACATGGCAAGGATACGACATAAATGGGTACACATTTTATACGAGAGCTTAGGATAGGAAGAGCACAGCCCAGAACAGCGGTGTTCGCATAGATGCGTTTCACGAGCAATTCAATACCGCTAGGTTGAGCTCCTACTATGGGTTCGTAGAGGAGATTTGGGAGCTCGACTACGTACTTTTCAAGATCCCCCTGTTTTGGTGCCATTGGGATAATCTTCCACATGGTGTGAAGGTCGACCATACGACGTCACTACCGTGGACCTCGAATGTGTCGGATACAAGGACAAACCATTCGTACTCACTAAGCAAGTTGTTCAGGTTTTTTATGTAAAGGAGTCGGCAAATAAGAACCACCACGTAGTTCTTCATGGAAAAAGAAGGATTGTCAGAGTTGAGAATGTCGTGGATGAGGAAGAGTACAATCAATTTGACGAGTTGCCTCCTTTCGGAGATGGCATAAGGCTTGAGGAAGAACCCAGTGAGGAAGCTAGCTATATGCACGTTGATCATCATGAAGGGCTATATTTTAAAACGAAATAGCAAGTGGAATGATCCCACACGGTGACACCTATTGGGAAAATTGTTCTATTGTAATTAACAAACTCAGCATGTAATTAAGGAATTATTCCATTGTAATTGATTCACTAATTAAGAAATAATTCCATCTGTGATTGTATCAGCCGCTTTCTTGTTTTTAGAGGGCATGGCTAGCATTTCCTAAGGCTAGCCGAAAAACAGAATATTTTTTAAATAACAGAAGGAACTATCACAAGCGGTTTAGTGGAATAAACCGTTTGTGATAACGACGCACCAAAATATTTGGGCTCCCGCACCGTGCACCCTCCCGCACACACGTGCAAAAATTTCCCCCAACATCCCAGACGGTTCCATAATAAAATTGTCTGTGATAATTATCACACACGGTTAGTAAAATAGAACCGTCTCTGATATTCTCAATTACCACAGACGGTCCTCCAATAGAACTGTCTGTGAAATGCTCGATTATCGCAGACGGTCCTGGAATATAACCGTCTGTGATATTTACTTAGCGCAGATGGTTCTTTAAGAGAACCGTCTGTGACATTACATATCACAGACATGATATTACATATCACAGACGGTTATTTAATAGAACCGTCTACGATATTCTTTTTTAACTAGGGCCCCGCTAGGGTTTGTGTCCTTACTCCTCAGTCCTCAGAGGTCACTCTCCAGTCTGCCTCCCCAGCACCCTTACTTCCCGTGTTCCTCCCGTGTTCCTCCCGAGCCTCCCCTCTCCACGCCGTCGTCCTCCCCTACGCCATCATCCCCTAGCCTCCTCTCTCCGCGCCGTCGACCTCCCCTACGTCGCCATCATCCCTGAGCCTCCTCTCTCCGCGCCGTTGACCTCCCCTACACCGTCGTCATCCCCGAGCCTCCTCTCTCCCTGCGCCGGCGTCCTCCCTCTGTGACCCCGACCTCGACTCCCTCTTCGTCCATGCCTCCCGTCAAGGTATGAGCTCACCACTTTGGATTGTGCTAGTAGAAGTTTCAAATTATGCTGATTTGATTGACTCTAGCACTAGGAGATATTGCTTAGTAATATTGCGGGAGGTACAAGCTCATTGCTTTGGATATGGGCCGAATGACCATCACGGCCGTTAGTACCCCTAGGGTCCCTTTGCTACCCGAGAAAGAAATGGCAGCATTCCGGACCACCTGCGGTATACTTGGAAGGGAACGAGTCCCCATCACCACCGTAAATGGAAGGATCTAATGGGCGTGAAAGCACAATTGTGGATCAAATTACTCGTCGTTCAATCTCGGCAAAAATTCTCCTATCTCGTGCGACAGCGGGCATTCCTCTCAATGGGATACGCTTGGAAGACCTTCAAGAGCAAGCTTGTCACGAGTCGTGAACAAGGATTGGATGCCCCGCATGAAGTATAGTTTTGTGTCATCGGATACATGGGATGCCTTTGTGCGGATGAAGACGACGGACCAATTTCAACGACAAAGTCTGGCGCACAAGGCTATCGGGCAAAAATATTCACCCCACAGACTTGGTACGCTAGGTGCGCGGACAAACACCGGTATGGATGAGTGAGGACAATATGGCAATCTAGTCGCGAGTCTCCCCGCCATTTGCCAAGATCATAGACGAGCGCCAATGCATGGTTAGGCGAGGGCCACAATCACGTTGTCGGGCTCCATCACTTTCAAAAACCGGAAGACAAAGCGGTGTCCCAATGCACGGTAAGATATGTCGAACTATCTAGTTGTTAATAAGTCCATAACCGTAGGGTCTAAAATAACATGATGGCCTCTTGTAGCAAACATTGAGTGCGAATCTTCCCAAGGCTCCTTCAAGCGAAGAAGGGAGAAGGATATACTATCCACGACCACGGAAAACAAGGAGCACCAGTGCATCACGAGGCCTTGGGGTTTATGTAACTTGGAGGATGGATTCCCACATGACTCCGAGGCGTATAGGAGTCGGAAGAGATCCAAGGCTGAGCGTGAGAGCAGTTGAAAGAGGAGATCGATGCATAGATTAGTGCACAATTTCAAGGATAAAAACGTCATTGCGGGAACAAATGAATCAACTCATCGACCCGATCATAAGCTGCCTGTGATTTTTGGGAGCCATCCTTGTCAACGTTGGAGTAGCCTCGCGTCCACGCCTTCACTTTCTAAACTTGGCGACGTCCAATTACCTATCGACCTCATCTAGGTAATATACATATCTGGAATTTTCGAAACATATACCTGTAGGACGCCTTACCTAATTGTGTATCGTTTTGTAGGTGCCCACGCCCTGCAGGCTCCAAGTAAGGCTGGTTGGGTCCATTTCTGTTGAGGCTGGGCGGGGGGTGGTGTATCCATGCGAGGAAGGGATAGTGGTGCACGGTGCCTAACTGGCGCAGGGTTACGCCAAGGTCCAGGTGGACATGGGACATGATAATTCGATGGCCGTCCCACTGGAGAAGCCCCCGAACAAAGAGATCATAACACTAGGGGATGTGAGGGACATCGCCCTTGACCCTGCAGTGCCGCGATCTCCACATGATGACCATGCCTCTCCAGCAAGACCTCGATGACTCCACCTCAACCCCCGCTTTAGAAGGCCTCCGTATCGGCTTCTGTGGAGATGGCGCCAAAGAAACAAGAAAAGCGTGTCGAGTCGTCTTCCAAGAAGATACCCTTGATGACTCCACCTCAACCCCTGCTTCAGAAGGCCTCCAGTTGGCTTAGTGGAGACGGCGTCTAAGAAACAAGAAAAGTGTGTTGAGTCATCTTCTAGGAAGACAAATAGCACGCAAGGCGCTAAGGCCGTCGAAGAAGATTAAGGCGCCTCACAAGCCCAAAGACGCACTCTCTCGGAATGCCGCTGGCACCGACACAATATTATGCCACGTTGGTTTGGCTTGCCAGACTTTGCATGCCTGGTACATGTGGCAGACACATGAGACGAGGGAAGACTGACCTACTGGATTCATCATCAGCTACATGGAGAACCATTTCCTCCACAAGGCGGGCTACTTCATCATGGGCTTTGAAGACTTATTTGATCTATTCAATCTCGACGCCCTTGATGCCTCACTTCTACAATGCTGGACACTGTAAGTGTGTACAATCAAGTACTACATTCACGTAATACCGATAAATGTCATAACCCATTGCTTATGTATAGACACAAGACGCAAGTAGCCCGGTGATCACGACAACTGGTGGGTTTCCTCGACCCACAATTGATCTTTGAGCAAAGCATCATCGAAAACGCATCCTACATCGAGAAGTACATAATGAGGGCATTGCTTACTCACCTCGATAAGGACTACATCTTTGGTGCCCTACAACCCGGGGTAAGTGCTTCACTACTTGCTATACAAATTTTATTTGTTTTTTATACGCAACACGAACTTAGGTTTAATGACTATAGTGACATACTCATAGGTACCACTGGATCCTTTTAGTCATTGTACCAAAGTGGAACAAGGTAATATACCTTGATTCCCTAGTCGACAATGCACACAACTTCACCATTGTGCAAAAATTACTCGACAAGTATGCTCATTTCCTCCATACGAAACTCTATTATAGTCTTCCTTCATTTGAAATGTCCGAGAATAACTGTTTAGAATCACGTAGGTCGTTTCGCGCTTATGTTGCTGACGGAGGGACACACAAGGAACAGAGCGATACACTACGACATAGGACTAAATTTCCGGTACCCGCTACAACACAATAATCCTATATCACACTTCGTAACCTGGCCTCTCGAACTGACTATATGTATATCCTATATCACACTTCTATTTTTGTAGTGCCACCAACAACAACAAGGCAACGTATGTGTATTCTACATTTGTCATCATATCTTTGAAAATCATGAGTGCTAAGGCGAAGGATCTAGAGGTTTGTTAGTCAATACTATATAATCATGAATTTTAATATATATGCTTACTACATTACTATTGCGGTGTGAGGGCATCACAATGGAAGAAAGTGCCTACCATCGGGACATAATTGCGGACATTCGAGGACAGCTTGCCATCTTCATCATGGGAGAGATCATTAACTAGAATGTAGAGTTTCACCTAGGCAACATCAATTTATTGTAATTCACTTTGAGTTGTAAATCAAATCACTTTGTAATTGATATTGAGTTTTTTTAAATCACTTTTAGTTGTTCTATATCAAATCAATTGTGATATATCTGTTTTCTGCTTGCTTGTTTTCAGAGGGCATGGCTAGTATTACCTGAGGTTAGCCGAAAACCCTACAAACCGTCTGTGAATGCATACTATCATAGACGATGACCACAAAAAATAGTCTGTGAATGCATAATATCACAGACGGCTACCACCAACAAACCGTATGTGACACTTATCCAATCACAAACAGCTACTACCAAAAAACCGTCTGTGATATATATACAATCACAGACGGATACTATTAACAACCATCTGTGATACATATCCAATCACGAGATGGCTACCTAAAAAACCGCTCGTGATATTCAAATATCACGCATCGCTACTAAAAACCGTATGTGATATATCGATATCATAGGCGGCTACTACCAAAAGCTATGCGTGATAATTATCATATCACGAGCGGTTATATTCTAACCGTCATGTCATTTACCTAATCACGGTGCTGTTGGTACATATAACCATCTGTGATAGTTGGTCTTCACTGACGGTTATACCATAAAACCGTCTGTGTTGTTCTTATCACAGTCGACTCAAAAACCGTCTGTGATAACCGCCTGTTATCACAGACACATAAAGTTAGACGGTTCAGAAACTGTCTGTGATGACGGTTTAGAACAGTCTGTGATGACCCTTTCTGTAGTAGTGTCCACTGTCAGTGAAAGGGCTCACGAGCACAGTGTATAGACCAACGGTCTATACATGTGGCGCACGGGTTCACGAGTGGTTTCACTGTGCACTTAAGCTGTGGGGCTCGCATGTCATAGACTCTATCAAGAAAACGTTTTGATTTAAGTTTTCTTTTAAACTAATGACATGGTCCCACACGTCAGTGATACATTAGAACTAACTAAATAGTTAAAGATTGGATTAGCCTAATGGCTGGATTAGGCACGCAGTGATGATGTGCTTTCTGATCTTTGTCATCGTTGTGCGTCTTGATGGCGCGAGCTCCCGCGCAACTCACCGACGATGTGGAGCTCGACTGTCACATCCCCAAGTTAATAAAGAGGATTACTATGCATCTCATGGGCATGCATCATTGTTTTCAAGCATTTACATTATATATTGCACTTGGAAAATCTTGTTCAAATATTGAACCTACACTTAAAAAGTAAACTCAAAAACAAAACTGAAACAAATGCTACTGAAGTTCCTCTGGAAATAATTTATTCAAATACCATATTAATTATCATGAATTAATATAATTTTCCCCAAATTTTTGGGATTGGTTTCAGCCCTCAGAAAATTCAAACACAATTCAATGTCATATTTTAAGTTTAACTTTAAAATGCACAATGTATAACATGAACAGTAAGGTTTAATAATTTTTATGGACACTAGACCATCCCAGGAACACATAAGATTTGTTTTAGATTTTTAGGATTTTTATTTATAATTTTAGCACTCAGGTCAAAGTGGAATCAGTTTGAATTAAATCTCAGTCAAAACCCTACACTATTCCATTGGCTCGAGTCTAACCGCACCAACCGGCTGAACCCAACCACCTAATTGCACCAAGCGCGAACCATCCGATTAAAAATCAACGGCCTAGATCTCGTAACTGTTCGGCCCAGTCCAAACGGTCGCGCGCAACATCAACCCTCCGATCAATATCGAACGGCCCACACCGACTCACGTAATCCTCGCTCGCGCGCACGTTGAGTCACTGACACGGTGGGCCTGAGCTGTCAGTTCCGTCTCCCACCTCTCGCTGCCGTCTCAGGCATCCTGTGCCACGCGGCCATGCGCGCCTACGCATCCCTATCGACGGCGTCAATCCACCGCCCTTGGCAACCAATCCCTGAGCTCCTCCGTTTCGTCCCGTTGCCATTCCTGTTATCACCCGGGGATAATACCCCCTCGACACTCCCTTTCTCCCTCAAAATGATGCTCACAGCCAAGGAGGGTTGTGTGTTGTAGATATTATTATTGGTGATTCATTCATTTACTTACTTACTATCCTATTATTTATTTAAATGTTCTTTCAAATGTCGTTGCAAAGTACTACTTATGAATTATTGTAAATAAAATCTGCTTAATGCAAAATAACTTGTAGCATAGAGCCTTCTCCTTGAAAGCCTTGCATCTAATATAACTTTTGCGATACACTACAAGTTTTACTGAGTACACAAGTACTCAAACTTGCTTATGTTGTTGTTTGGAGTATGAAGAGGAGGCGATACCAGACGACGCGTTTTTCGCACCCGAAACCGGAGGATTCGGTGACGGGTCTATATAGGACCTTGTACCTTGTCAGTTTGCCTGTGGGTTGGATGGGCAAACCACTGGAACTTTGCTGCTTTTGTCTTTACTTCACTGCTACTCTACTCTGCTTAATACTTGTTATTATTTGGCGATCGGCCTTTGTAATGTAATAACTGTACCGTTTAAGTTAAGTATCCTTTTGCTTTACTTTACATGTGAATGCATGGATATAAATGACAAATGTTGTGAATGTGTATGCTAACCATTAATCCTAGAACTAGCACGTTATACACATAAAATCTTCGGGTATTTCACGCTTGGGTGTGACAAATAATGTGTCAAGGAGGTCTTTGAATTACCGGACTTAATTTTCGTCGACACTACGTCCTTGTTTTGATCAAACCAGTAGACGTGCATGCTGCGATAGTCTTACACGTGGCTGGAACACCTCACTTTCTGGTCAGGAAAAAGGTCTACGTACGAACTAATCTCAAGTCCCCGACACGTACGTGCTTTGAAATTTTATACGTCATGCGTTGACTTGGCTGGTGGTCAGCACACGCTTGAAGTATGCTGTTTATATCGAATATGTATCTTCGATAATTGACTGAAATTTATGGTTTATAACCGGTGGAAGGAGAGGCTTTTTGGTTGCTTTAGTTTGACCCTAGCTACTTTAACTACTACTCTATCTATTTCAGAATATAAGAGATGTAATTTTTAAAAAATTTGTTTTAAAATATAATGCATGCATGTGAATTTAATGGCTTCTTTTTTTTGTCTCTTTATTTATCTTCCATCTCTCTTCAATATTTATGAGTAAACAATCAACCACACAATTATCTCTTGGTACCTTAATTACGAACTGTTATGTTGGTTGTAAGCACGTGCGAAACTTTGCGTAACAACTCCCGTACTAATGAAACCGATGAAAGCTAGTAGTATATATGGTTTCATATACTTTTAGTAGTTCCTGGTCGTGCCATGAGGATGGAAAAAATGGCCTTGAGAGCGTACTTCTGCTGGAAATTAACAAATCAAGCGGACCATGGTCAGGTTCCTGGGATGTTCGAGGAAACAGAATTTTTTACTGTTCTGACCCTGTAGCGTCACGTAATTGTATAAATGACCCCCGTAGCTTTGTATTTTCAAATCTAAATCCCATCCGAGCGCGAAGCTTATTTGATCGACGCGCGGTCCTTCCGCGCGCCAAGCGTGGAAGGAACGTGGTAGGCGCGAAACGGTCGCGAAGCGCGAATTGAAGTTTTGGCGTGGGAGGTGGCGGGGCGGCAACCTTCCGCAGATGCTAAGCGCGAAGGACGGCGACTTTCATGATGCGCCAGTGCCGAATGAGGTGGCCCCGCCTGCCACAGCGTTCGCCACGCCGCCCGCCCGCCGCCCCCCGTCTTGCGCCGTCTCTCCTCGTCGTGGTCGAGTGAAGATAAAAGGGAAGGCAGGGCAGCTGAGGTTCTTCAATCCTCTGCTCTGCCCATTCTATTTCTTCTAGCAGCAGCGACGAGCAACCGAGTGACACTACCAGAAACAGGATATTTCCCGAGTGCCAAAAACACTCGGGAAAAGGAGCCAAACACTCGAAATGTATTTCCCGAGTGTGACACTTGGGAAAAAACACTCGGGATAGATTAGTCGGGATAATAACAGTTTCCCGAGTGTTACACTCGGGAAATAATACTTTACCGAGTGCTTATGTTTACACTTGGGAAACTCGAACACTCGGGAAAAAATCCAGCTAAACGGCTTCTGCACCCGTAACGGGAATCTTTACCGAGTATTGACACTCGGTAATGTGCTGTAAAACACTCAGGAATGTGTCAACGTTTGACCGATGAAACCATCGAAAATTGACACCTGGCCATTTTCCCGAGTGCATAGCGAAAACGACACTCGGGAAATATTCCGACGAATCCGGCTGGAATTGCCACGTGTCACTTTTTCCCGAGTGTTGACACTCGGGAAATATTTGGTTCATTTCGAGTGTCCACTTCTTTGGTCCATTCTTGAGTCGAAAAACACTCGAAATCGCAAAACACTCGGAAAACGACAAAAACAATGAGAACCCCATTTTGACAAATTCATTTAAAATCCATTCCACAAAGAATCAAATAATCCATCCATCCATTCCACAACAATCAAATAATTCATCCATCCATCCATCCATTCCACAAAGAATCAAATAATCCATCCATCCATCCATTCCACAATATATGTATATATATGTATGTATAGACATCATAACAGGTTCCCAAGCTCACAACATTCAAGTTCACGTTAGAAAATGTAAGCATAAGGCATTATACATATGACATTCAAATAGTAATTTCATACTCTTATGTACATAAAAGAAAAGCAAGTATTAGTACAACCATTTGCATGCATGCAATTTCTGCTTCAATCTTCTGCACAAAAGCATCATTTTGGGAGTTCTGCAGATAGAGCAAAACTTAATATTAGTGCCATCTTACAACAAAAGTTAGGAATTGATATTACATAAAAAGATAATTAACCAAACTATTGACAAAGCAAAAAATTCCTTTAAATCATGATGAACAACCTAATAACATGGCAAATTAGTTAAGAACATGAAAAGCACAAAAGCTAAAAATGTTAAACTCAACTCTCAATATTTTGTCATTGTGAACTCTTGATCAACATTTATGTCTCAAGCACTTATCATCAAATTCATAGAAAGGAGTGTACATACAAATTATTATATGTTGACACATTTCAAAAGAATTTATGATATAGATATAGAGAATTAGTTATATATGTAGCCATTTTTATCCATTTTTAGCAATCACCGATTGTGAATGTTTTCTATCTTGGTATCCTTTTAGTATATCATGAAAATAGCAAGGACCTGGTGGTGGCCTCTCGGCGATGGACGTCGTGTGAACATTAGGATCGGCATCTTCAGCTTCAGCATAGAAGCAACTAATCCCGCCGTTCCCTACATTTTCATAAGAAATCGCATTATAAGAAATTTGCAGTAGCGACCAATAATTACATTGCATGTCATTTCAATGTCTTTTGAATCAAGCAGTCATAAGAGACTAACAATATAATAATCAGTATGTAGTTACTAACCGGAGCAGATAAGTGAGGCAGTGGTTCCCCCGACGGAGAGACATTAAGTCGAGTCCCGGTCCCGAGTGCCTGCATATTTGTTTGCACATTGCCATACATTAGCCAAGTATGAATATATATATATATATATATATATATATATATATATATATATTGCATATTACTTTGTTATTGTACTACCACGCCCAACTAACTTTGTAGGAGCATTTGCTCCAACATTGCCTAGCCTCAATTTCTGTCAGCATTGCTTTGAAGCTCGTAAAACGGAGATCGGGAAACATGTGATGGTTCTTGTCGACTTTGAAGGTGTACTTCATCCGTTGATGCAAAGACTCGTGGATCGGACCTCAGAGAGGGTTGTCGGTGTGCTAATGTACGGCACCCATGAAGAAACGACCATGTTTCTTCCCCTTCGACCTTTGTACACAAAGACTTTCGCGTCTAGTGGTGAATTCATGGCGTCGTAGTCCGGCCATGAATCTCCTTAGCGACATCGATATATGCAGACTGTTGGACAAAATCATCGAGAGCGAAAATCATCGGGGACAAAATGATCGAAATCGTACCAAGTTCTCTCGTCATATTTGGTGCACAAGATGCCCTCGATCACCCTCCTAGCTGCTACATATGCCTCCATATCGAGAGCAGTCTCTGCTTCTTCTTTTCCTACACCCAAAAAACCACGGCGGTCAATACATATGTATCTACAACATACAATCAATATGAACATGTTGACCTACCGAGTTCTTCTTGTAACGTGCCATGGAGGAGCCGCCTTGACGATGTCTTGTCCCGTCCATCAACAATCTCCGCTCCCTAGCAAAGACGAGAGTTCTGTAACCATCGTTAGTTGTACCACTGTCTTGGGCAATCGCGCCATGCATTTTCACATTAAGGGCCCACCAAGGTATTGCCTAAATTAACCAAGTGTTAAATATGAATAAACTAGAATTGATTGTAATCAAGGACATCGTTTGTTCAGTTGGTTACCTGCATGTACTCGTCCAAAGTGATATTCATTTGGCAGCGTCGGCCCTCTGAATTTCTGTCATCCAAGGACTTGTGTGTGGTAACAGATCACCGCTTAGATGTGTGCCGTAAAACATTTGTGGGATCGACTTCTTAACACAATTCGCAAAGACTCTCCTAGAATTAGCTTCTGTCCCTCGGCATCGAAACCACCACTACAATCCAAGAATAAAGAATTGATAAAGAATAAGATGATTAAGTTAGTTGATGAAAGCGAAAAGGAATTGATAAAGAATAAGATGATTAAGTTAGTTGACATTTATTACTTGCCTACAAAACATCCAAAAGAAACACACACACACACACAAAAAGTATCCACCCTTCTAGTAGTTTAGCTCAGTTTTGCTTGCTTGTCCCAGAGCAATTGCAAAGACTCACATATTACTTTGACAATCTGTTGCTTTACATGTTCACTTTTAAGACAGATAATATTTTTTCTGTGATTTATATGCACTCTATGAAATTGTAGATTTTTTCTTACAGTGATAGGCATGGTGCATTATCAAGTTAAAAGGACCGCATACATTCTAGCACACCTAAGAAAGGATAATGCAAAATACTTGGTAAATTTATAATTATGCTGATAGAAGGGGATTACCTAACCCCATGAACAGATCTAACAGAGTCAGGACTCTAGAAAACAATGTACTATTACTTTATACTAATGACTGATGTTACCCATAGTTATGCATCATCTAGTTAAATAAATTAGAAACAATGGTTCTTTAAATCAAATGGGTACAACTCATTGCGACTCGAGAGTTATGACCTAATCAACCCTAACATGCATAGGAACACATAGAAGCAGATTTGAATATTTAGTCACTTACCCAAAACTTTCCTCCACCACGCAAGCAAATTGTCAAATGGAACCTCTCCTTGGCGAATGGTAGATCTTGACAACCTTGTAGTGGCACCATGTCCATGCAGGCTCCCGCCTTCCTCTGTAGGTGACCAACCCAGGGAAGTGCCATCGAATCAACACGCCAATTATGCCATTCGGAAGTCTACATTTGTCACCCCCGCCTTCTTCTCGCCATTGCCTGCATATTAGTTTTTTTGAGGTATGCAATTAAGTGGGCTAAATTAGTGAAAGTGCAAACAGTTTCTTACGTGTCGCCAACAGGAACGATGACAGTCTTCTCCTCCTCTCGGGTTGGTCGTCGTGGCAGGTTCGTAGGTCCTCGCATCCAAAATTCTTGTGTCTCATGGTGCTCATCCTCCTCACCCTTCGCCGCCTCAGGGTGCTCCTCCTCCTCACCCTCCGCCTCACGGTGCTCATACTCCACATCAGCAGCACGCAAGGGCTGCGGGGAATAGGAGCCTGATCTACTAGAGGTAGACCCCTCGCTGCCCCCTCGAAGGGCCGCGGCTGCCCCTCTGCCTCCTCGAGGGGCCATGGCTGCCCCTGTGCCTCGTCGAGTGGCTGCGGCTGCCCTGTGCCTCTGGAGGGGCCGAGGCTGCCTGTGCCTCTGGAGGGCAGCGGCTGCCTGTGCCTCCTCGAGGTCGAGGCTGCCCCGATCCTCTGGAGGGGCCGCGACGCCTCCGCTGCCTCTGGAGGGGCCGTGGCTGCCCTTGCCTCCTCGAGTGGCGCGGTGCCCTCTGCCTCCTCGAGTGGAAAACAAGCGTCTGCCTCGACTAGAGTATCTTGCCTCGCCACTCATATTTTGGTGTCTGAAATGAAATAAAATAAAATAAATCAATTAATATAGCGTAATCAAGTAAGCTCATAGAAAAATGTAATATAACGTAATCAAGTAAGCTCATACAAAAATTAAAAACATGCAGACAAATAAATGGAAGACATACAAGATCATGCTCAAGTAGTCATCTACAATGGGATCCTCCGCAGATGGGCCCTCCAAAAAGTCATCGTCACTATCATGAGGTGTTGACTCAACCTCATCCCTGCGGTGCCATCAATGTCTAGCGATTAAGTAGTTCCAAGTCCTCTTGGTTTACAACCTCATCGGCATCGATTTGAATATCATCCATGTGATCGTCCTCTTCCCCAATTATTATTTCAAAAGTCCTCGTAGCCCATCTTTTTGAAAGAATAGGTCAACACCATTGTTGGTCTCCATGTTGTAGTCCCGCTCACTAGGGGTAGGTAGTTTACCATATGGTTGCACCTTATGTACTACCCTCCAATCCACTAGACTACTCATAGTTTTGCATGGAGTGCGGGATGTAGTATACTTGGGTGGCTTGTCGAGCCACAATAAATGGGTCATTGCTCGGTAGGATTGATTGATGTGCAACTTCAACCAGCCCAAGTGATGTATCCCATCGACTCCCTAAGCGGATGGAACCAATGACATTTGAATAACATAAGTTTGAGAGGTTTGCTACCATGGAAATATAGTTCAATTATTTCTTCAATTACTCCATAGTATTCAACAGTGTATCGCTCTCATCTTGTCCTATAGTCACCAATCCACTTTGTTAATTGTTGTTGCATTAGGCCGTCCCTCTCATGTGTCGATGTTCGGAGCGGTACCCATTCACATCGTAGGTACTATAGGACAAAGACCCGAGTGTGGCATCCTTGAGCAACTTGCTTCAATTCATTTGCTCATAGACTTGTCCTTGAAACTCTACACATAAATAGAATGGGTTTCATGTATTAGTTCCTCTTTACTTAGTAAATATTATGTGCAAGGGAGTAGCTAATAGAAGTTACTTTACGATAGAACCAAGTCGGAAATTAGGTTTACAATTCGGCACCCTTCCTAAGAAGGGTCGCAACTTGTTTTTCGGATGGGTCTCGGCGTTGCTTCCACTCGCTCTAACAAATTCCCTATAGGCAACAAGACAAGTAGATTAAAACACTCATACATCAATTATTGGGAAAAATAATTGTTGCATACCTAATGTAATCATCCACTTTGAGAGGTTGGTAAAGACATACAACATCACAAATAACCACTCATCCCGCGATAAAACTTTGGGAGTACCACCGCTGAAGTGTCACCTCTTCGGTGAAGAGGCTAAGTTAGCAATTATTTTGAGGATGCCAATATTGTATCGTGAGGTTTGATTGTGCACCGTCTAACATTGTCGACAAAGTATATTGATGTGAAATGGAAATTTCCTCAATTATGTATGCCTCCGCTATGGATGCTTCAACACGCGATCGATTTTTTGCTTTGCCTCGTAGTTCCTTTTGTTCCTCTCAATTGGATACATCCACGGTTTTGCAATCGTCCCCCATCCTAGCTTCATAGGGAAGATGGAGAATCAAATGTTGCATTGGATTGAAGAAGCGGTGGAAAGATCTTTTCCAACTTACAAAGCAACACAGTACTTCACGCTCCATAGTTGACATTACCATGGGATCTATCTCTTTCGCACATAGTCATCGATAAAAGAAGCTCAACTCCGCCATCACTTGCCAAACACACTCGGGGGCGTAGCCATGGATCATCACGAGCAAAAGCGTTCCATGAATATGTGGTAGTCATGGCTCTTTAGGCCATTGATGCGCATGGTAGCTAAATTCACTCCTCTCCTTAGATTTCTTTGCATACCCATCGAGAAACTTTAGGGTCTCAAACCATTCCAAAATCTCCTTCCTCTGAACCCTAGTTAGGCAATAACTAGCTCTTAGCTTCTCCCACTTGCCAGTAGCTGGCTTATGGATCATATTTAGCGAGGGCCTGTTGCAAAGCTCCTCTGATCAAGGCGAGCCTTCACATTGTCCTTCGTCTTATCTGGAATGTCAAAGAATGTGCTAAATATGGCCTCTGCAACATTCTTCTCATTATGCATTACATCTATGTTATGGGGAAAGAATGAGCTTATGGAAGTATGGTAGCCGCCACAAACTTGAAATATGAGTCCAATTGTGCTCCTCACCATATTTCTCGAACCCATCACCACCATCAAGAGGCTTCAAAGCATCTAGCGGTGCCTGAACCTCCTCACCGCCAGACGACGTGGTGGTCCCTGCGGACAACAATATTGGCCCTAAATCCGGTTGTGTCACTTCAATTCGTGGTCAATTGGAAGGAATTGACGATGACAATCGAAGAAGGAGTGCTTGCGACCATGCTTTAGCCAACACCACGCAACGTCTCCCTCTGATTGGGCATGGCATCTTCCCATGTACAGACCACCCACGTAATATCCGTCAGACGGAAGTCATGCATGGATGTGTGGTACACGACCGCATGGTGAAGTTCTGTTTCAATGCCCGATCATATGTCACTATGCCTTGTTCCCAAGCATGTAACAATTCATCCACCACCGGCTCCATGAATACACTCATATTCTTCCACAGGTACTTAGGACCGTGGATTATCAAGAAAGGAATATGTCTTTATACGCATGCAAGCGCCGGTGGGAGGTTAAGAGGAATGACAAACACAGTTAACAAATTGTATGGCGTAGCCCCATACCAAATGGGTTAAACCCATCGATTGCAATTGCAATTGAGCGTTCCGAGGCTCCACACAAACTCTACATAGTCTCGGTCAAATTGCTTCCATGCTTCACCATCGGATGGGTGGACCATCTTATCATTATGGTACCGATGACCATACTTGTGCCATACCATTTGTTTGGCGAAACTTGAACATGTATAACCGTTGGATTAAGTGGCACAAATGGTAGATAGCGAAGTATTTTTACGCCAATAGGAAGTCGCCTCTTGACCATCACCGAGTCAACCTCAACAAACCTAGACTCACCACACTTATCACAGTGATCTTTGTCCACATTCTCATTCCTAAATAGCATGCAATGATTTGGACAAACATCTATCTTCTCATATGGCATATTTAGTGCGCTTATCAATTTCTTGGCCTCATACAAGTTAGCGGGCAGTTTGTGACCATCTCGGAGAAGGGTGCTAAACACGCTTAAGAATGCATCAAAGCAAGCAATGCTTGTCTTTGAATCGAGACTTGACAACAAGTAGCCGTGTGATGGCATCTAGTTGGGACACCTGTGTGCCCATGAAGTGGTTGACTTCATTGCGGACAACATATCAAAAAAGCCCTTGTTGCGTGCTCGGTTCTTCCTTAGCGGTGGCCCATATGCATGGCGCACATCATCTAGCATGTCTTCTATCCTACTCTCATTGTGGCAGCCATCATCCGTTTCTTCCCTTAGCACATCTGATCTGCTATCTTGTGACTCGCTGTGGTACACCCACACGGTATAGCCTGCCCTAAATCCGTACTTGCACAGGTGTGCGATCATTGTTGCCCTCATTTGTGGCCGTGTGTTCGAACAACGCGAACAAGGGCACAACACACCCCGTCCATTACTCCTAGCAAATGCTCGATCCACAAAATCTGTCGACTTTTCCATCCATTCTTGGGTACAGTCACCCATTGCTCTACGCCCAGTGTACATCCAATTACGATCCTCAGCCATCCTAGTGTGCAAAACATAACCATGGATTAAGATACGTCATAAGAAAATGATAGGGTAGCGAAGATGCATGATTTATCTCTTAAGTTAATTTATTGGTGAAGTTTGCCTTATTGCTCCAGTGATATCAATATGGACGGCCCTCTTTGTAGCTGTTTTTATTTAGAAATTTGAGTAAGACAAGTTAGCTCTTTTTCAAAATCACATAAACCAATATTTTTTTAGACGCATTCAAAACCAATACTACACCATGTCAAGGATCAAAATATAACCTCCCTACAGGTCTTAAACGCCGAGTTATTGCCCTGCCAGTGTACTCAGTCTATTCTAAATTAAGTCAATATTGGATGCAAGTTGAAATGACAGTTAACCAGACTCTCTAATATAAAAAAGAGATAGAATCATTCTGATACATTTGTCTTACATAAACCTTTTGATTTCTACCTAGGAGTATCATGTACGTATGTGGTAAAAAAAGAAAGAGGAAAAAGAAAAGGCTAGTACTATGTTTGTGCACATCAACTCTTAAATAATTTTACATATGCACACGTGATGGCACAAGTCTGCATAGCAAATATTTCAATGGGCAAGCAAGATGTCAAAATTTAAGATCTTTCATGTACAAAGTATGACAATTATCATTAAATGTCATCTACCATCACAATACTTTCTTGGGTAAATATGTTTTAGTACTACTAATACTTTCAGAGATAATTTTAATCGTGATCTACTATTCTACTTGCCTTCAAGGAATTTGTAAAGGTGATCCTGAGTCCGAGTACACTCATAGAGATTGAGCAATGATTATTGGTTGGATTGCATCAATGGTTAAAACATAATGGTTCAAGCGATTGCCAAAGAAAAAGAAGAAGAATGGATAGCTAGAGCTAGCTAGTAGTAGGCTAGTAGCTACTCCTAGCGGCTCACAAATGAATGTTGATTTGTGTAGTATTGAAGTAACAAAACGACTTCAAGGTGTAATTATGCAAAAGCAATCGAGAATTCATGCAAAATACTATTAATTAGCTTGTAATTATCCATGAAATATATAAGGGCTAAATAATTAATATTAAACAAAGAAAAAAGCCTCAAGGTGAGAAAAATATTAATCATACTATTGGATGCATGCATGGAACAACTTATGTTGATAAAGCTGTGATACCTTTACACTTGATCTAGGATCAAAAAACTGAATCTATAAAAGCTAGTGGAAGTATATTTATCAACTTAATTATCAAGAAAATCCAATTTGAAATGTGCTTGGTTTTAATGGTTTAATAATTGGCTCTGCATACTAATCAATCATGTGTGCCATTGGATAATAACAAGACAAATATATGTTTGTCGAAAATACTTACATACATATATGTTGTTCACTTTTCGATATTAGTTGTGAACTCCTCCATCAATATTTTCTAAAAGGAACTCCTCCATCAATATTAAGGGCATTGCATTTCTAAAATTAAATATACACAAAGACACAAAACATAATGCTATATTCGAGTACAGAAAGAGCGGATCACAACCTCGTGGCCCTCCTACTCCTTGTCCTCCCACTGTCTTCCCAATCACCGAACGCAGCCTCCTCACCAGTAGTAACAATAGAAGAACCTATCACATCAACAACGACGCTAGAATCAATCACACATTCACACGGCCACCAACAAAAACCGAAATGAACAAATTAAGCCGTGCCCACCATTGCAGCAGAGATAGTCAGGGTTCTTTGCTCTGACGAGGCGGAGGGTGCGCTTATGCGTTAAATCTGCACGAAGAAACCGCAAACACCACCGATCACACGACCCATCCAAATTAGGCCCCCAAATTAACCGTCACGCGCATCCCATCCAACCACAACCACAATGCAGAGAAGCACGGTGATACCAGAAGGCAACAACGGCGTCTGACGAGGGGCGCCGGGCCGGAGGAGGGAGCCGGGAGGCGGAGTCGGGCGGCGCCAAGGAGGAGGGAGCCATGGAGGAGGCAATGGGAGGCGGAGCCAGGCGGAGGCGAGTGTGCGGCCAGACGAGGGGTGATGGGGCGGAGGAGGGAGCCGGGAGGCGGGGCAAGGCCACGGAGGAGGGAGCCGGGGAGGCGGAGAAGGGCGGCCCGAGGAGGAGGTCGGGGGGCGGCGAGGTGGGGAGGAGAGGGGAGGCGGGCGGGCGGACGAGGGGGTGATGCAGTGGCGGTGGGAGGCGGCGGAGGACGGGAGGAGCGGCCATGGGGATTGGGAGAGGGGCAGGCAGGGGGATTGGGAGAGGGAGCAGCACTGGGGGTTTTGGGGAGCGGAACGTTAGAAACGAGCATCTGCGCGCATGTGGGGAAAAAAATAAGCGACGACAGATGTTTTAGCTCAGAGTGTCGACACTTGGGACATTGTTGCTCCCGTCAAAGTTTCCCGAGTGTCCGATTGGACACTCGGGAAACGTTAATTTCCCGAGTGTTTTATTCTATTACCGAGTGTTTCGTAAGGCACTCGGGAAGTTCCCGAGTGTATTATTCAAAACACTCGGGAAACTTCAGAGCACTCGGGAAATTAGACGATTCTGGTAGTGTGACCGAGAGGAGAGGAGAAAAAGAAGATTTGGAGTGGCATTTTGGGTGGTTTTAAATTTGAATTTGGAGGTTTCGCAATTGTATAAGTTGTAGATCGGCTTGCGAGCGTCAAGAAAAGGTATTTTTCATGCACATGTGTTTTATTTTTAGCTAGTTGATTAGCATGTAATTAGCTTAGTGGTCATGTCATTATTACATAAGTACACATGCAAGTAGCGCAGTTATTTTTTATTACCGTAATGGCTTCTTGATTGTGTAGAATGTGTTAAGTAACTGTGGTTATTTGACGTAAATGTTTAGTTTATGTGGATATCATTGTTAGTTAATTAGCACGTAAATATAGTAGATAGTAGAAAAAACAGTCTGTAACTATGGCATAGATAGTAGATGTTGTGTGGAATAGAAGAGGTAGAGCTTGTAGGCACATGCATTGTATTGTCTAAGCGGAAGCTAATCTAAATAGGTAAACCAAGACTAAGACACATGTATAGAAAGGTTTAATGCGATAGCATATAACTATGGTGTAGTTATTTGATGCTGCGTGTATTATTTGGTTGGTAGCATAATTTTTGTAGGGGCGAAAAATCTCTATTTTGAAACATGTAAATATACGATTTATTTGAATTGTTTTTGAAAAATAAAATAACATTATGTAGTTATGCAAACCATTCGACCTAGTGGGATATTATTTACTATTGAAATAGAAGTATGAAATACATTTAGGAAAGTTAATCAAGAGCAGAAGAAGTCACATAGCCAAACTACAGAATATATTAAAAAAATTTGTTACTTGATTACCCATTTAAGTCCTGTGTTTTTATTTAGATCTCCATATATATAATTGAATCCTGTAATACACAGTTAAATGCGAATTAGTAGGAGCAAAATTAATCCAATATGTTATTTGATACTAACATCACATGGTTTCTTGATACTAACATCACGTAGTCAAGTGTATCTATTTATTTATGTTTGTCGTTTTGCGCGTAGAACCCAACGCCGTCTTCCCTGAACATGTCGATTCAAGACTTGTTCGTGTTCTATGGCGATGGTCTCATACGCGACGGGCCGTACGGAGTGGACCCGTCAAATTGTGACCAGACCCAGATCCGGGCACCAGGCCTGAAGGACATGAGTCTATGCGAGCTAAGGAGGTGTGTGCGTTCCGCGTTCGATCGGGACACCAGAAGGAAGAAGTTACGCATCAAGGCATTGTATGCCTCGGTGGGTGGTGAAGGTCAGACCTTTTGGCAACTTATCAAGGTGAGTAGTGACGCTTCATGGACCAACTACATGGAGGTTGTGTGCAACCCCGCCGCTGCAACATACGCCAGGCCGATGGTGTATGTCTAGTTTGTGGAGAGGATGAAATCATCCGTCATGGGTGGTTCTGGTGGAGTTGATGCCGAAGCTGCTGCTGCCGGAGATCTGGGCGAGGTAGTGGGTGATGGAGACTTGAGGATGCGTGCGGAGGCTTTCGAGCCGAACGAAGGTGTGGAAAGGTGGTGGGTAGCCCGTATTGACTGCCACGAATACCTTGCCGAGCAGGTTGAAAGCGAGGAGGAGGCTGTGGATACAGCTAGTTCTGGAGAGGAGCATGATGAAGAAGTTGCTACGGAGGTGTTTTTGGTGGTGTTGTGACCACCGACGTTGCCTATGTCTCGTCTAGATTGGACGACATCGCAGCGACATCCCTGGTTCTACCGCAGGCAGAGGAGGCGGAGTGGGGGTTCAATGAAGATACTCTGCTCTTAGGGTAGCGCTTCCCCAACAAGAGCGCTGCCCAGCAGGCCATTGCTAGATACGCCGTCAACATTAGCCGGACGTATCGGGTGCACAAGTCCAACCCTGACACCTACGTCGTGAAGTGTGTGGATGGATCTTGTGCTGGCAAGGTTCGTGCGCAACGGTTCAGGAGTGCCGCCACGGACTTCCGCATGATAACTTTGAAGGATCACACATGCGAGCTTGCAGAGCCACTTCGTAGGCACCGCAACCTGACATCCTCATATATTGCGGAGCTGATAAGCCACCTCGTCGTAGCTGAAGCTACTTCTGGCAGATGTTGTCAATACGGTGGGCTTCCCACTCACCACTGACAAGGTATGGCGGCTAAACAGAAGGTCCTAGGCGTATGTTCAAGCACATACGAAGAGGCCTCGACTTTGTCCCAAGAATGCTCCATAAGATTGCGAGTCAATCCTAGGACATACATTGACAAGTGGACCGGGTGCATCCTCTGAAGGGCAATTGTTTTATCCTTGACAGGTATTCGGCCTTCCCCAAGCGGCGGAGGGTTCAAGCATTGTCGCCTGTCTTTGTCAATGGGCGGCACCTTCCTCACCGCAAGTACAAGGGCACCATCCTCACCGCGTAGCAGCCGACCTGAACGATCGCCACTCCCGTGGCCTTCGCAATTGTTGAGGCGAGAACACAGATAGTTGGCTGTGGTTCCTTGCAAACGTGAAGCGAGCGGTGGTTCAAGACCGGCCAGGTGTGTGCATCATCTCCGACCGCAATACTGGGTTGTTGTCCGTGTTTACCACGATGCAAAATGGGACACAGCCTCCCTTCGAAAGAACGACTGATTTAATCGATGGTGCATGAGGCATCTCGCGGTGAACTTCCACACAAGGTTCCGAAACAAGGACCTGATGAAGACCTTCAAGAAACTATGCATGCAGAACCAAAGGCGGAAGTTCGACGCAGTGTGGAGACAGTTAGACGAGGATACTAGCAAGCATGTAAAGAATTCCCAGGACACGATGGGAGGGGCAGCGGCAGGAGGCTCCCTCAGAGTTGGGGAGTTCACACAGTGGGTAAACTCGCACGCACCTGACTTAGAGAAATGGTCTCTACTACATGACACCGATGGTGCACGGTACGGAATTATGACGACTAACATGTCGGAGGTGTACAACGGTGTCTTGAAGGGAGTCCGATCCCTCCCGATCACCGCAATTGTTGAGGAGAGCTGCAACCGCACCGTGGGGTACTTCGTCAACATGATGGCGAAGAAGTATATGGACGAAGGCAAGCAGTATTCGGAGGTGGCGCAGGCCTACATGGACAAGAAGATCGAAAAGGCTCGTTCGCACACTGCTAGGACCATGGATGGCATCAGGAAGAAGTTTGAGATCCGTCTGAGGCAGAAGTATCTCATGGGTCATGCTAGGGGTGATCGCAAACAAGTCTGCTCGATCGATGGGGAGGCGTCCTGCACCTGCAATAAGCCACAGCTTCTTCACAAGCCCTGCTCCCATGTATACGCGGCGTGCGCGGCGTGGCGCCAGTCCTCGACGCAATATGTCTCTGAGTTCTACGACATTCACCACGCGCGCAACCTCCCACGATAGTCCCACTCGACTTTCGAGAGGCACGCCACTCCTTGAGAGGTTCACATTCCCTTGAGCAGACTCTGGCGTCGGGCGGGCGGCGGGGACCATGAGTTTTAGTGTGTTGAACTATTATTTCTTGTTCCTACCAATTAGAAGTTCAATTGTAATGAGATTGTAATATCCACTATTTACCTATGCATCGCAGTTCTTCATGAATAGAACAACTACCACGTATCATTGCATTACACGAATGAGTTTGTTCAATGCATATCGACGCCTATAACTGAAAGCACGCGACACATCGATGCAACATGTCAACTCGATAAAAGGCAACCGCAATAACGCGTCCACCATTTAGTTACATGCTTTAGGACATTCAACATAAGTGCGTACAGAAAGAGAGACTACCGACGTACAAGCTTCTCCGCCAGTGCCTAATTGTAGAAGTTGCCTCTCTCTACCCACATAGAGTGTTCTCCCATTGGGCGCCTCGGACGTGGCTGGTTGTCGTTGTAGTGACACGCACAGATGCAGCTAGGGTTGGCACAGCAACATCTGGGATCATAGGAACTTCTTATGTTCACGACCTCCTCGTTGCCCCTCTCACGCTGCATCTGTTGGCGGAGGTCATCATTTTGCTCCTTGAGATCGTCAATTTGCGCCTCCAAATCAAAGGTTCGGTTCCACAATATTTCCACGTGCCTTGCAACATAGTAAGCATAGGGAGGATCGATCCAGCGGGTAAAGTTGCATTTCGCCATCTGCTGCAAGGGACGGTTAGTATGGAGGATGTATTAGCAGTAACATGAACAAAACTATTTACCCCAGAGTATGGGCATCGGAAGAAACGCCGTCCGCCATCGAAAAGGCAGTCTATGACCTGCACGATAGCGTCCTCCCCGTGTCTGTATTTCGGCCATACCGGTTGAGCACGCTTGTTCGGCATCAACCGGTAGTTAGGGCCGAAGTCCTCCCTCCTTTCCAGGCGAAGGTCTGGCTTCGGCGACCCCGGTTGGACTGGTCCTAGGGCGTCTGCCATCGTATGTTACTGTAATACGGACAAGGTTCTTCTTCCTACGGTTTCAAGGGTCGAGTTGTCCTACTTTCGGAGCGTGGGGCGTGCATTTTATAGCCTGCGGGGGGAGGCTAACAAAGCGGGTAATGTATTAGCTTGCAGATGGCAAGACCAGACGGGGCTGCCTACTTTGTGCAGAGACAAGACCAAACGAGGTAGCTTTGCGCAGTGACAAGACCACACGGGCCTGCTTTGCACAGTGATAAGACCAAAGGAGACAGCTTTGCGCAGTGACAAGACCACATGGGGCAGCTTTGCGCAGTGACAAGACCACACAGGCCAGCTTTGCACAGTGATAAGACCAAAGGAGACAGCTTTCTGCAGTGACAAGACCACACGGGGCAGCTTTGCGCAGTGACAAAACCATACGGGGCAGCTTTGCGCAGTGATAAGACCAAAGGAGATAGCTTTGCGCAGTGATAAGACCAAAGGAGACAGCTTTACGCAGTTTAGGGTTTAGGTTTAGGGGTTTAGGGTTAGGCTTCGCCAGCTTTTCAGACCGATAAGATGTGACAACACTATGCCTCGTCAGCTTTCCAGATCGACACGAAAACACTCTACCTCCTCAGCTTTTCAGAATTAAAAGACAGGACTCTCTACTCTGCATAAAATTAACAACACCACGCAAACCATGGGGCTTATAAAAGGGGGTTGAACCAAACCCAACTCTACACAACACTACACAACAGATACCCAGCTATGGACTCTTCGGCAAACTTCTACGCGAGGATGTTGAAGAAGCAAAAGTGGCTTAAGCAGAAGAGGAAACAGCTACAATACCCAGATAAATCAATGAAAGATGCTCCAGTACCACCACGTTTTTTGATCTCGCAGTGTGTGTGTGGCGAACCAGCAGAGATCATTCAGCCCACACACCCAGACACCGCCGCCCGGGCGTACTACACATGCGGGCACCACCTCGTAAGCATTTCTTTCGCGTGTATCGAAGGAGATAGCTTTGCCCTATCTTACATCATAGAATCGCAGGACATGCACGACTTCGACATACCAGCCCGACGTGGACAGTCCCGCGACAAGGGCAAGGAAAACTCATGCGGCTCGGCCGTCGCCCACAAAGATATCCAATGTCCGGCGTAATCCGTATCAACGACGTGAGTTATGAAGAATTTACATCCTTCTTACGATTTTCACTATACGATGCACTTACATCATGAAATCGCAGGACATGGACGACTTCGACATACCAGCCCGACGTGGGCGATCCGCGACAAGGGCAAGGAAAGGCTCATGCGGGTGAGCCCTACGCCACAACAGATCCGATGCGCTGGCGTAATCCGTATCCACGACGTGAGTTATGAAGAATTTACGTCCTTCTTACGATTCTCACTATACGAGCACTAACATCATGGAATCGCAGGACATGGACGACTTCGACATACCAAATTTCGACATGGACAAATCCGTGACAAGGAGAAGGGAATCTTGGCGAGGAGTTCAATGCCGAGCTAGCAAGGAAGGGAAATGGCCCCGTCCACGCAGAGGTCGTCATTACGTAGTAGTCCCCGTCGTACCCCCATGTTTTTACTATCCCTAAAGGCATATATACTTATATGGTCCGGATGCTTGTGTCGTAGTGTACTGTAGTAGTAGTGAGGATGACTAAAGCAATTAGCCGAACCATCATACCATGTGACTACGTGTAACGTGCTTTTGTCCGCGGACTCTAATGTAGTTCTGGTTCCGTGTCTCCGCTAAGCCAGCAAAGCAAGCCTATATTGCAAGTATGCCTCTTCTAGTGGAATTCCAGAAAGAACCATTCGCACCGACATCGAATACTCCATGTTTTAGAGCATCTTCATAATTACAACGAGCATTCTCAGCCCCTTCAATCATATTCTGTATAAGCTTAATAAAGTACACCATTGACTACATGTCTTTATACGCGTATACGTTCAGACGACTTCATCGAGGAGAGACTCCATGTTTTAGGGCATCTTCATAATCACAATGAGCGTTCTCAGCCCCTTCAATCCTTTCTCTGAACGAATTAAATGATAGAAAAATTACAGAAGCAACAACACTGTGACGGGAGGCTCTAGAAAAAGTTTCGTAATTTTCTAAACTTATTTGGTACATGTTGAAATTACTACAAACAGCGCTGAAACCGCGACGAAACCCTGGTTTTGGAGAAAAGGAAACCCTATTTTACAAACCTCGGTGCCCATATTTCTTAATGAATGTTTTTTTAAAAAATATCAGTTCCCGTTCAAACCCTAACTGAAATGACTGAAAAAATTTCGTTCTAAAAGGGGGTGAATTTCATGTTTTACACTTCCTCGTTCTCGAGACATGAATTTTATATTTTCTTTGTGCTCAAATTAACATGCAAACAATATATTTTCATTTATGTATAACCTGACAAAAATTCATAGAATTTGGCTATCTTCAAACACCACTTTTTGTGATACATAGAGCTCGCTCACGGCACCAACCGAACTGCTTGGCCCAGAATCTATAACCATGAGCGGTTGATAACCAAAAAAAAGCAATGCTAGTAGTCTAGCTATAGTCACACTCACACATCGAGAAGAGCAGAAGGCTCATTAAATGAACTCCTTTGCGCTCTTTTACACCCATTGGCGCATGGAGAAACCAACCGTCCCCTCACTTCACTTCTCACTTCTTCTGAATGACACGGATATGGACTAATCGTCAAAACATAAAATCTCGAAACCCTAATTCGCCAACAGCAATCGTCAAACACATAAAATATCAAAACCTTAATTCGCCCAAACCCTAAGTCAGCCGACACATAAAATATCGAAACCCTAATTTGCCCGAACCCTAAGTCGCTGCGCCGCGGCTGGAACAGTAGGCTGCTTCCGCGGTCGGCCACCGCGGAATGTACGGATGCAAATGACAAATGTTATAAATGTGTATACTAGCCATTAATCCTAGGACTAGCATGTTATACACATAAAATTTTTGGGTATTTCACGCTCGGGGTCTGACAAATAATGTGTCAAGGAGGTCTTGATGATTTAGCGGACTTAATTTTCGTCGACAGTACGTCCTTGTTTTGATCAAACCAGTAGACTTGCATGCTGCGATAGTCTTACACGTGGCTGGAACACCTCACTTTCTGGTCAGAAAAAAGGTCTACGTACGTACTAATCTCCAGTCTCCGACACGTACGTGCTTTGAACGTCATGCGTTGACTTGGCTGGTGGTCAGCACACGCTTGAAGTATTCTGTTTATATCGAATATGTATCTTCGATAATTGACTGAAATTTATGGTTTATAACCGGTGGAAAGAGAGGCTTTTTGGTTGCTTTAGTTTGACCCTAGCTACTTTAACTACTACTCTATCTATTTCAAAATATAAGAGATGTAATTTTTTTAAGATTTGTTTCAAAACATAATGCATGCATGCGAATTTAATGACTTCTTCTCTTTTTTTCTCTTCATTTATCTTCCATCTCTCTTCAATATTTATGAGTAAACAATCATCCACACAATTATCTCTTATTACCAAGACATTCACACTGGGGACGTCTTCATGTAAAAAAAAACGGAAGCCTTAGATTCACATGTGATTGGAAGAATTTTCCCTTAGATCCACATGTGATTGGAAGAATTTTCTTGTACGAAAAAAGCCAAGCACGCATGCTTCCAAAACGAATCATATGAATTGGCAGCGGACACCGACACACACACAGTTAGTAGTACCTAGTACGAACGAAACTATATAGACAAGTCAAGATTGGTACGTATATATATTACAAACGTCGTACATAAGACTAACGAACGGTTAAGTATTGTGTCCACGGATCAATATATGCTAGCATTAAGCCGACCGAGAATGTAAAACACGTCATGGAAAACTGGGGTGTGTATATATTGTACTTTGTGAGATTATATATTAACCTTGCATGTGTTCAATGAAATACGACTAAAGCAAAGTCACGGACGACTGCTAATGGTGGAAATCAAGGCCCGTGTTTGGCAGATCGATTGGCAGTTGTTTTAATTTAATTATTACTCCATCTGTTTAAGAATATATAACGTTTTGAACAACAATACGGTCTCTAATATGCAATTTTGATCAATACTTTTTATATGAATTTGTTCATAAAATAATATAAATTTATTATATTATGAAAATATTCTTAATGACTAATCTAATTATATTATTTTCACGTGACCAATATAAATAGTTTTTTTATATATTAGTGGTCAAAGTTAAGGATGTTTGACTGCACACTTTTTAAAACATCATATATTTCTGAACGGAGGGAACGATAAGACTCTATGTGGCTAGCTGATTGGATACAAATTATGTGTGACACTTTCATATATAGAGATAATTACATTACGCATATTGGTTCTCTATGTTTATAAATTATATCATGTGACTGAACTTATACAGTACTCTATCCGTTTGTCCATGATCTAAGTCTCTTTCAGAATGTTTGTCCGTTGAGCTTCGCCTCTTGATCGTGAGGAAAACACATTCGTAGCTGCTCGATCTCCTCCTACACGTGCGTGCTTTGATCTTGTGCTGAATGCGTTGGCCAATGCTTGCGCCCACACAGTACTTGTTTATCCTATTGTATAGGGTTATATATATGTATTAGCTTGGTACCTTAATTACGAACTCTTATGTTGGTTGTAAGCACGTGCGAACTTTGCGTAACAACTCCCGTACTAATGAAACCGATGAAAGCTAGTAGTATATATGGTTTCATATACTTTTAGTAGTTCCTGGTCGTGCCATGAGAGCGTACTTCTGCATAGGGTTATATATATGTATTACCAAATTGTGTCACAATAGTTTTTTTTTTTCATATCAGTAGTCGTGGGAAAACTCGCCGCATCGGAAACCTCATTGCGCAGGACAGCGGAGAGAGGAAGGAGAGAGAGGGTGAGGAAGAGGAAAAACGTAGCACGAACTGAGAACTTCAATGGTGAAGATACCATGTGGGAAAAAATGGCCCATGAGGTTGGAAAAAATGGCCCATGAGGGTGACCTGAAAATATATTGATCTTGACCATTGATTGACCCTCTTCCTTTTGCAATATAAAGCGGCAAGGGAGCAGTAGCTAGTGCCAATACATTCATCACATCGATCCACAAGCTAGCTAGCATCATCAGTTAACTGTGACAGCACCATATGGCAACCTGCGGAGAGGACGACGTGCACATGCCCCGGGCTTACCACCCCAGCCCATGGGGCGACTTCTTCCTTACCTACAAGCCATGCACTCCATCACAGGTACGTTCTGTCTCTCTCTCTCCCCCTGCCCCCCCGGAGAGAGGGAGAAGCACAATTGTACATGTTATTACTGCCCATTTCTAAAGTAGCTAGGATATGTTCTCGTATGAATTTCGCAAGAAACAACTCGGAGAGTGGACCTACGTTTCTTTGATTTGCTTCAAAACTACTACGTTCCAAACATGACCGGTTCTTCCCACTAGTAGAATTTAAGTGTTTCGCATCTAATTAGTTAATTAATGTGCCTCGCAGTATCTGTCGATGAAGGGCAGGGCTGAAGCTAAAACGCAACAAGTGAGGCAGATCATACTAGACACTGCCAATTCTTCTCATCTACCTCGAAAGCTGGAGCTTGTCGACACATTGCAACGAATTGGATTAGACTATCACTACGGAAAGGAGATTGATGAGTTGCTACGCGATATTCACGATGACAAGGATGAACACTGTGACCTTCATACAACTGCGTTGCGATTTTATTTGCTTAGGAAGCATGGGTATCATGTTTCTCCTGGTAAGGCGATGAAATTAATGGTTCTTATTAGTAACGTAATATATATATATATATATATATATATATATATAGAGCTAGGATGACTGTATATAACTAGCCAAATTAATTGCTCACGCAGTTGTGCGGCTAGCCAGCTAGATGTTGTAATATGATGTTGCCATAGGTACATACATTGCATATATACAATCTGACTAGGGGTGGGAAATTGATACATATTATCTAAGTTATTTGAAATCTGAATTTGATAGGATGCCAATATAATGATTTGGATCTTTTTCATCTGAAGAGAGTAGCTTCTTCACTGTTTAGCTAAGTAAAGTGGGAAAAGCCAGCAACATATCCGATTTTACTTTTATTATTCTTTCATTTTTTCCCCATGTTTGCTTCGTATTTTCTTCTGGGTGCTCGTAGCTAGGCTAAAGTAAATTATAGTGTAGTTTCTTCGAAAAAAATAATAAATTGTACTGTACGGTTTGGAGTTGCCGTAACATATATGTGTATAATTTTGCAGATGTATTTTCAAAGTTCATAGATGAGAAAGGAAATATTGCAAGCACTGATGCAACATCCTTGATGAGTCTCTATGATGCCGCACATCTCAGGATCCATGGGGAAAAAATGCTTGATAATGCTATCATTTTCACAAAGAGCCTCCTGCAATCCATGGTGCACCATTTGGATGCAACACTGGCAGAAGAAGTCCAATATGCATTAGAAACTCCACTTTTCAGGAGGCTTCACAGGGTTGAAGCAAACCGCTACATCTCAACATACGAGAAAAAGGCTACACGAAATGAGACCATATTGGAGTTGGCAAAGCTGGACTACAACATGTTGCAAAGTCTGTACTGTGAGGAGTTGAAAGATCTTACCCTGTAAGCCTCTCTAGTAGCAGACTCAAGTTATTATTACCAGCTGTTACATATATTTATATTGTTGGTCGATAATTGCTAGCGCTGTGCACTAATGAATATAGATTTGCAGATGGTGGAATGCACTTGAAGTCCAGAGGCATCTAAACTGGGCACGGGATAGGATGGTTGAGATGCATTTCTGGATGCTGGGAGTTTTCTTTGAGCCCCAATATTCATACCCGCGAACCATGCTTACAAAATTGATTACCCTTGTGTCGGTTTTTGACGACTTCTATGACAACTATAGCACCACAGAAGAAAGCAAGATGTTCACCATGGCATTGGAAAGGTTGCTTTTAACCTCACTTTTCATTTCCATTTTGTTGTGTTGCTTGCTATTATTATGCTTGCGAACTCTTAATTTGACCCCATGTTCAAATGTCTATACTCTTTGCCTGAAACTACAGTTGGGACGAGCGTGCAGCTGAGCAAGCCCCAGCATACATGAAGCCTTTCTACAAGAATGTAATTACCTCCATAAATGATATTGAAGAGGATCTGAAACTTCAGAAAAACAAACATGCGGAATTAGTGAAAAACCGGTAAACTATGTTTCCTTCCGACTTAATCGCTTAATAATTCCAACAATGGAGTACATATATAAATCGCCAAATTAATGTTGTCTGTAAGAATTAATAAACCTAGGTTTCCACTATATATGTTAACTACCCCTCACCTATTTGAATTTAACATGTTGTGCATTTATATATACAGATAATTGATATGGCCAATTGCTATTATGTCGAGTCAAAATGGCGCGATCAGAGTTACGTCCCATCTAACATTGAAGAGCACCTACGAGTCTCAATGGGTAGTAGTGGATGTATGCATATATCAAACCTTGCATTCCTATCAATGGGGGATATTGCAACTACTAAGGCTGTTGATTGGGCTTGGGCCTACCCAAAAATCATCAGAGCTGTCTGCATCATCGGCCGTGTTGCTAACGACATAGTGTCACATGAGGTACTAATCACTAGCTAATCGATGATCACTCTTGCATGTACATAGGACATTTTTACATTATAATCAAAGCTATATCCTATTCTCTAACTAATTGTTTTGTTTCACCCTGCTCTTGAAGCGAGAACAAGCTTCGCAGCATGTGGTATCCACTGTCCAAACTTGCATGAAGGAGTATGGATTCACAGTAGAGCAAGCAAATGAAAAGCTTAAGCAAGTAATTGAAGAAGCGTGGATGGACATCAACGAGGAGTGTATGCAACCAACGGCTCATCCAACGGCAAAGGTCTTTGAGGGCGGTCAATCTAGCACGCACGATGGATTTCTGACAAGCGCCAAGATGCATACACCTCTCCTATTCAATCAAACAGACCTTGACCTCGTTATATGCACAATCGATGGAAGTCTAATTAATGATTCAACATGTATGCATGCATTGTGGTGGATTTTCACAAGCTTACGTACACAAATTTGAGATATTTGATGTATATCGTACATTATTTTGTACGTGATATGCTCTTAGAGGCATTTGTGGAGATGATTGTATCAAGTTTATGTTTATGAGTTATAGAATAAATATTATTATGTTCCTTGGATAAATTATAATTTATAAAGATTAACAAGTATGTGACTTGTTGCTGAAGCTCTTTAATAAGTTGTATGATGTCATTCTAAAAGGATCACTGGTCGGATGTCACAGGTCGGAACACTGGTGACTTATAGACCAACACATTTATTGATTGATGACTATGTTTTACCGGTCATAGATATGGAGGATATAGATTAAGTAGTGTGAGCACATGTTAGAGAAAATAGTGTTAGATTAACCCACCTTGAGACACTATTGAGATTGTTGTGATTCTACGACCACTACATCGACACGCTCGATGTTGGATCAGGCTGCTCTATCTCTTCTTCTGCCGCACTGCATGTCAAGTGGTAATGATCTACGATCGGTACACTCAAGGGTTACCAAACACTACTCCGTATCTGAGTAGTTATAAAAGTAGCTTTCGGGTATGACATGAAACATACGGTGTTAAAATGAGTTGTATATGTATCAAACAATGTCTCTATTTGATCCCAGAGTCTTGGCTCTAAGCACCAGGAGAGTTCTTTTCAACATAAGAGTTTGGTTGTCGTTCGGTAACTGTAGCACATATGACAACAATAGGAGAGTTCGCTTCGAACTCTGTCTTCTCTGTATTTCCTCCCGATTGCTATCTGTAGTTCCTCCCAATTGTCTATGATTGTAATTGAGATATGATCTGTAACCGACCCTATAACCTGCAATAATTTTCTATAAATATACTTGGCCTATCCCTATTTGGGATTACGACATCATCAGTTTTCACATGGTATCTGAGCCACTTGCGCAACCATGACTGTGTCGTCTCTTACCTCTGCCACATCTTCAGCCATGAATTCCTCCATGTCTTCTTCATCTATTTCTGTCGGGCTTCTACCAACTTCGTCGTTCCCTCACTTCATCACGATGAAGCTCACCCGCGCCAATGATATGGTGAGTCCACGACTCAGCAAGTACAAAGTAGAATAATAAACGAGGCATCATCTTAATAACAATTCATTCCCATTTATTATTATATCAATTTCTCATATTCTTTATCATCAGTTTCCATTCACATGTCTCTTTTTCTCAAATCACTTTTTGCTTTACACAAATGCAATGCAATGCTCATGCTCAAATCTCAACTTATCTTTTGCTTATACCGGTATAGCGGAGTGTAACACTCGTCGGTATTCACTCATGCCCGTATTCTTTAATGCGGGGACCAATTGTCTATTCTGTTTCATATGGGGACCTCATTGCCCATATTTTACATACGGGGAACTCATTCCACTCTCGTGGGTCACATCTTTCCATCATGAATGCTCAACATGCAATGCAATGATCATTATCTCTCTTCATTAGCAACTCATATAATCATCACCATCAATTTATCAGAAGCATGTGAGCAACATAAAACATGCATAATTTGTGTGAATAATCATATCAAGTATTCACTTAACCAAATAATAATTTCAAACACTCAAATACCATTCTACCATGCACTTGCCTTTTGAGTTGCGACCACCGAGATGATTTGAAGGTGACAACAATCCGGAAGCCACTCCACCTACAGTAAACGCCCAAACTAAATACAAGCTACGACAATACAAAATAACACTTAATCAACAACGCTCCTACGTACTCTCCAATTTCACAACCTCCCCCCTTTACTGGATAGTCCGCCTGTTGTCTCGACACTAAAATTGTCATAACTTTCAACTCCCATATCATATTATGGAAAACCATATCAGTTCTGGAATTTATACAATATTTCCTACAACTCCTTAGTTGATCAAATGTTCAGATTAAATCATCTAAACCCCCGTTTTTAACACAGAAGACAGGTCTGTCATCTTTTGGACAACAAACTTAATATTTTTTATATCATTTAATCCACACATGCAAATATATTGAGCTATGACTTTTCAGAAACTACAGGAAATTATCTACCAATTCCTAGTTATGCCCAAAATTCAATTCTGCTATTTACAAAGTCAATTTTCTAGTTTCCCACGACTGCGACCAGTAGCAATACGGTTCTGGACTGTAGTCTCCCAAAATTCATAACTTCTGCTCTACTCGTCCAAAAATCAATCATGTTCTTAGACTCTATGGAACCCTTAAGAAATTACCTACCCTTTTCATGTAGACCAAAATCCCAAATTATTCAATCTTCTATTTTTAATCTACTGATTAATGCGTGCTGCCAATTACTCCCAGAATCCAGACAACAACATTCCGGAGGCTGTATCTTTTCGTTCGCTACTTCGTTTTTAACGATCCACACCTTTTGGAAAGCTAATGCGATAACCTAGCTTTTCTATAATTAGACCGAACTCTAATTCCGAACCTAAATACCCCTAATCGTCCCCGCAACGTTCTACCCTAATCCTGATGAACCTGGATAGAAAGTCATCTTCCCATTACCCAAACGATCTACCGAAAGAACAACAACTAATTTAGGGACATCTAGAGGTTTTTAGATCATTACCCTCGAAGAATATGGAGCCGGTCATGAAATCCCGTGAAATCCTTCTCTTCCTCCCTTCCTTCTTTTCCTTCCTTCCTTATCCTTGCCTTCTCCTTTCTGGTGTATCCCTTGCAGCAATAGCACAACATCACAGAGAATCAGTCACATGCATCCATCTTGCAGAGCTAATGCAAAGCAGTGGTAGGGCACCTACATGCAGTAGCAAAGCTAGCCCAGAGCACATCCATGCAAAGCAATGCAAGAGAAAGAAACAAAACATGCAATGACAAGGCAATGCAATGAAAGATGCACATGCAGTGGCGAGTAGTAGAGCTACGACATGGTTGGAGGTAGGAGGGCAGAGAGATGGGGGCTGCGCTGGGGAAGGTGAGGGGCTAGGGTTTATGGCTTGTACCCATTCTTCATCCCTTAAGGCCGGCTGGTCCTTCGGCCTAGCTGCCTTGGGCCGAAAGACCACCTTCTTTCCCCCTCTTAAGAAAATTCAAAAATTACCCTTCTAATCCCTTTTAAAAATTTGTTTCTAATCATTTTACGCCCTCGAATAATAAATGCGATATTACAACAGACTTATAATGCGGCGTGTGACTAGCGCATAAACAATCAATGGAAATCCGTACATGCATGCGTGCAAAATAAATCAACACATCCTTATTAATAATGTAACATCTCGAAATTAGGGTTTGTATTTCAAATGTATAAAAATGTGATCTTTTTAAAACTTTTGCTGCATCTCTTGGTCGCTCAATTTATTTGGGTTTTAAATCAGGGTTTTATTGTTTGTAAAACCTAAAACATTATTTTGTGAAAATACAAGTAAAAAGAAGCTTCAAAGCTTTTAAAGAAAAATATATTGCTTGGAAAATCCTAAAAGAATTATACAAGGCTCTACACTGTAACCTAAGCCTTCTCTAAAATTTTTAGAATTTTTGGAGTTAGTTTGCTATGTCAAATCAATTTCCCAAAGCCTCAGCCTTTTTCCAATTAAATAGAAATCATAAAATAAAACCCCTTTTTCCCTCCTCCCGCTAACGGGTGGACCCCACCCGTTAGGCACACTGTTGCTCCGACTAAGCCAGCTCCCACGCACCAGTCTTCCTTTGGTCGCACCATGTTGCAACCACGCCATTTCAGCCGCACCCACTTACCTCTCGCTGGCATACGGGCCCCGATGGCCAGGCTTCGTCTCCCATGTGGCCGAACGCGCTGCGCCAGTGCACGCTAAGCTCCAGCTTTCCGCACCAGCATTCTCGCGAGCTCATCAATGGTTTTGGCCTCAGCGCCCCGGTTTCTCTCCCATTCGACCGTAATGTCTGCGCGCATTTAGCCCAGTCAAGTCAGAGTTGTTCGGCCATTAATCTCGCCTATGCCCGTGTGTTCATGCACGAGCGCATCATCGCCCGTGCCGGCCTCCTCGTGAATTCATCGCCCTGACGCCTATTTAAGGTCACCGAGCGAGCCTCTCCCTCCTCTTTACTTCACCAAGCCACCCCCTATCTCCCTCTCACTCTCGTCCATTGGAACCACCGAGAAAGACTTGAGCTCAAATTTCCGGCCGACACAACTCACCACTGATCCGGCCGTTCTAGTGGAGCTCCCTCTCTGTTAACTGCGTCATGTTAAGCTCCTAAGCACTATCAGTATTTCCCCTAACCTAATTTCACAATTGCCCCCACAGGAACCTTCGGACTCGGGTTCTTCCTCAGCTCTAGCCGCAAATTTCCCTTTCTTCCCCGCATCTGATCCGGTGAGATATTTTACAATTAGCTCCTCCCTGAGCATCTCCTAGACTCACTTATGCTTCTCCGACCACCCTTCTTTCTTCTAGTTGCTCAGACACCTCCTCCACGAGGGCGCCATTGTCGCCATCATGGGTCACCCGCTAAAGCTTCTCGACCACCTCGGCCGCCTCCCATTGTGGTGAGTTTCTAATGTCCTAGAGCTACTCGTGCACGCGTATTTTAGCTGAGAAAATCATCGGGTTTCAAATGCCATGCTTGTCCAAACCTCCCCGCCACCGCTCTCGGTCGCGCTGCCACCTCCGGTCACCGGAGACCTCGCCGCCGGTACCCATAGGTCTGCCCCGGCGAGGCGGTCCCATTTTGACCACTCGGCCGCGCCGCCGTGCTCCGGTTCGCCAGCAATTGGCTGGAGAACCAAGTGCACGGGAGCTCCCTATTTGTCAGGATCCTACAAAAACCGTAGCGGCACATTTAAGTCGCCAAATCCATGTCGTAACGAAGTTATCGAGTAGATCATGGTTTAAACGCTGAGTTAAGGATTCGTTGATACACTGACGTGTGGGCCAGATGAAAGTTAATGGCCTTCATTTAAATCGGTTGAGTCACAGCTGTGTGGGCCTGGCCCCTTAACCACACAGCAGTTCCACCGCGTGATTGTGATGTGGACTCCGGTCCACAAGCACTATTCTCTAGACCGTGTCAATTACACGTGGACCCACCTGTAAGAATTTGGATAGTACGCCTTTGGTTATGACGAAAATATGTTTTCCATATTCGCAAAATGTAAACCTCAACACTACAGAGAATAATACGCTTTCCTTATCTACAAAATGTAAACGTCTTTAGAACAGTGGGAAATTATGTCTTCTTGGTTAGAAGGCGTATTTCTCAATTTAATTGGATTTTTCAGCCGATCCAAATTAGAACCCTAATAACTTTTGCTAGGGAATTCCAAATGAGTTGATTTTTGTCTCTAAATTCGTGTAAAATCATAATCTATCTGATTATGCAAAAATATTTGTATTTGGTTACTGTTTGCATGTTATTTGCATTATTTAATTGGTTTCTGGCTCTTTTTGCAATAGACGTTGATTGCGCGAACGAAATCTTCGACGACCAACAAACTTTATATACAGAACAACATGAGCAAGGCAAGCACCCCCTTTGATCATATTGATCCCAGTATTTTACTTATTGTACTTTGTTTTGCAAATTCTATTATATTGCATGCGCGTATGTTAAATATTAAATTGCTATGTTTGGGATGTTGGTAGCTGTAAGTCCTATTTGTTGCATGAACTCATTTCATGTTGATACCCATACTTTGTTAACATTAGGATATGGGTTAGACAATATATAATGCCATTTTGGAATTTTGAATGCGAGCTATCGCACAAATGCTTACTAGAACGATAGATTTTCCGGAAAGAGATGAAAAAGGACAATATGAAAAATGTGAATTTGGGAGATTTATGAAAAGGTCCTGAGGGGTGTGCCTATGTTATTTTGAATAAAAACAGAATGCAAAATCTAGTTTTGGACGCGGGCGAGTTATAATATATTCTGAAAAGGGTGGGAAAGGAGTCTCACTCGTAGATAGGGGGAGATTCTCGCTTGGGTTAATTAAGGACTGAACATCGGCAACTCCAATCTAAGCCAAAGCGTACAACCACATATGCTTTACTGGGACGGCCTTAGTTAATTAAGTTATCGAGAACTAGCCTTGCATTAGGGGTAGGCGGTAGACGTGCCGCATACCGAAGGAAAGGTATGCCGACACAACGCATTTAATGCCTCACCGACGGGATACCGGCGAAGTGCGAAAAATGTAGTACCCAGACGGGTATGCACGGTTCAAGACGAATAACGCCGATGGGCTAAGTGCAAGGTTAGGGCTAGATAAAGCAAAGGCTTCGACACGCATTTCTAGACCGCTACCTAAGGTAGTGAGCGGTGGCATCGATAGGTGGCAGACAAACTAGAGAAGTAGTGTTATGTGGATAAAGTGTACACCTCTGCAGAGTGTAAATCTATTATAATAGCCGTGCTCGCGGTCATGAGCGTGCTTAAATTGTCGACTTAATGGGTATAGATTTGATTTTCACAGAAACTGTCTTATCGGGAAAACCGGGGAAATGGTTGGTGATTTGTTGAGTTAACTGTCGAGTTATGGCTAAACATGAAATGATGCTCGCAGCCAAGGAGGGTTGCGTGTTGTAGACATTATTATTGGTGATTCATTCAATTACTTACTTATTGTCCTGTTATTTATTTAAATGTTCTTTCAAATGTTGTTGCAAAGTACTACTTATGAATTATTGTAAATAAAATCCGCTTAACACAAAATAACTTGTAGCATAGAGCCTCCTCCTTGAAAGTCTTGCATGTAATATAACTTTTGCGATACACTACAAGTCTTGTTGAGTACACAAGTACTCAAACTTGCTTATGTTGTTGCTTAGAGTATGAAGAGGAGCCGATACCAGACGACGCGTTTTCGCACCCGGAACTGGAGGGTTCGGTGACGGGTCTATCACTACTACAAAACAGGCTATAGTAGACGCCCCATCACAGACGGTTCCTTTGGAACCATCTGTGTTGGGCATTGCCGACCTACGGTGGCGGGAAGAATATCACGACGGTATTTTTTAGAACCGTGCATGATAGTCATCTATCACGAGCAGTTTGTTAATAGAACCGTCATGAATTATCACGACGGTTCTATTCACAAACCGCCCGTGATAATCCCAATCACGCACGGTTCTATTTAATATCCGTGCAGTAATTTCACGACGGTTGTAAATAAGGACCGCTCGCGATTGGGATTATCACGCACGGTTTGTGAATAGAACCGTCAGGATAATTCACGACGGTTCTATTCACAAACCGTCGTGATAGATGACTATCACAAACGGTTTTTATTAAGAACCGCTCATGATATGCCCATCGCAGATAAATTGAGCGCAACACATCTCTCGCCAAGACCGCCGCTATGTCCATCGCCAGACCGCCAGTGCCTCTGCCACTCCCTGCCATGCTGTTTGATAATAATCAACTGCCCCCTCGCTGCTGGGCTCCAAGATCTGCTAGCTAGCTTCTCCTCCCCCAGGTGTCAGGCCACTTCCTTCCCCTAGCTCCTCCAACCTACGGCTCCTCCCCTAATTAAACAAATGAAGTAATACTGATTATCCTTTTTCCACTCTATTGATTAGTGAATTTCCCTGATTTTGCTACTCTGTACATAGACCCTAATGTTTTGTTTTTTTGTTGTATTCCTTAATCTAAGCATAGGGTTTAGGTTTCAATTAATACTACTTGATAGGAAAAGGCAAAACGTCGTACATCTAGCTCTCAATTTGATGGACCCTAATTCTAGAAAATGAAAAGCAAAACATGTAGCCTTTAATTAATCTGGTGTAATTCCTTTGTGCAACGATGAGACAAAACGAGTAAGTACATGCAAAGAAGTGAAAGTCTTAATCATAACTAATTTCATGAGTAGTTTTCTAGAACAGATTAAAAAGAAGAATTTATGACACACCAAGATAAGTCACATGTGCAATGATCTATTTTATATTTCCTCTATTTATATCCATGAAGAAACGCGTCATCACAAAGTGGTTTATTGTTTCAATTATATTAAAAGCGGATACCGGCATAATCGCGCGGACCAACTTGCTAGTTATTAGGATCTTCCTCTTGTCTTTTGTCTCGTATCTAATCAACAATCATGCGATAATCAATAATTATCCGCTGCCCACTTAGAGAGGAGAAGGTTGGACCCTTACCCTAGCGCCTCCAACACCCGCCGCCTCCTCCCCATTGCGCCACCTTAGAGAGGAGAAGGAAAGGAGAGGAATCGATTTTCTTCGTGAGCTCCGAGGGTAATGATCTATAACCCTTTATGTTTGCTATAAATTAATCGCTAATCAATTTTGACACTAATTTGTTACATGCGTAGTGTAGATGGATCAAACCGGATGTACAGCAGAACCGTGTGAGTCAAGAGTACATTAATGGCGTGGTTGCTTTTAGAAGAGTCACGAAAGGTGATATGTTGAAGAAGGAGATAAATTTTATGTAATCGTCCATGCATTGATTGTGGTAATTTGAAGATGTTTAACAACGCGCAAATAGAAGCGCACTTGATTCAAGGGGTTTCACAAAAGGGTATACATGTTGGACCACCACGGTGAAGAGCGATTATTACACATGAAGTTAGTAATGACGGCATCGCCGAGGAAGTCAACGATATGCCGGATGTGGATCTTGCTTTTGATGAGGATATGTCACACGATGACAACTGGATTAGATGCTACGCGATGCGTAAGAGAACTACAAAGGAGAGAGAGTTTTGTAAATTCAAGGGCTTAAGGGAGGACTCGGTGAGACCTTTGTTCCTGGTTGCAAGCCGAATATACAAGGTTGTCAACCGTGCTTGAACCGCTGAAATTGAAGGCAAGCAATGGTTGGTCCGATAAGAGTTTCACGGCGTTGTTAGGTCTCCTAGCGGACATCCTTCCGGAGGGAAACATGTTGCCCAAAGACCACCTATCAAGCAAAGAAGGTTATTTGTCCATTGGGAATGGAAGTAGAAAGAATACATGCATGTCCGAATGATTGTATCCTCTATCAGAAGAGTATGCAGACATGCATGTATGTCCTGTGCAAAGCATCTCGATACAAGCGTCGAATCTCGCTAAGGTGAAGCAAGGACCTCCTGCTAAGATGTTGTGGTATCTACCGTGATCCCACGCTTGAAGCGCTTATTTGCGAACGCAAAGGACGCAAGATTGATGCGCTGGCACTCGAGAGGAGCGTAAGAGAGATGGAAAGCTAAGACACCTTGCTGATTCTACCCAGTGTAGAAACTTCGATCGGAGCTTCGAAGAGTTCGGTGCGGAACCGAGGAACATAAGGTTAGGGTTGAGTACAGATGGAATGAATCCTTTCGTAACATGAGCAAATGACATAGCACTGCCCGTGAATCTATGTATGTACAACCTTCCTCCTTGGCTGTGTATGAAGCGGAAGTACATTTTGATGTCACTACTTATCCAAGGGCCAAAGCAACCTGGGAATGATATTGATGTGTACCTAGCACCATTGCTGGAAGATCTTGTGACACTGTGGAACGAAGGGGTACAGGTATGGGATGCGTACAAACGAGAGAACTTCACTTTACGCGCCATGTTGTTCTGCACCATCAATGATTTTCCTGCCCTAGGTAACCTGTCGGGCTTCAGTACAAAAGGAGCCAAAGCCTGTCCGCACTACTTAGATGCTACAGAGAGTGTATGGCTCAACAACTTGTGCAAAATCGTATATATAAGGCCACCGTAGGTTCCTTCCTCAGAGTCACCCATACCGCAAGATGAAAAAACAATTCGACGGAAATAAGGAGAACGATTCAGCTCCAAGGGCTTTTAGAGGAAAGAGGTCTATGATATGGTTAAGGATATCGATGTTGTGCTTGGGAAGGGACGAAATTAAGAACCCGTGAGAAGAACATCCGAAGAAGCGGTCAATTTTTGGGACTTGCCTTATTGGGAGCACTTAGAAGTTCGCCATCGCATCGACGCCATGCACGAGAGAAGAATGTATGTGATAGCTTGATTGGTCTCTTGTTTGAACATTAGTGGCAAAACAAAGGATGGTGTTAACGCACGGTGTGACTTGGTTGATATGAACATAAGGACTGAGTTAGCACCGGTAGAGACCAATACAGGATGAACGTACCTTCCCCTAGCTTGCTACACTCTATCCAAGGCCGAGATAAATGAACTATGCCAGAGCTTGCATGGAGTGAAAGTCCCATCTGGTTACTCCGCTAACATTAAGAACCTTGTTTCTATGCAAGATTTGAAATTAATTGGTATGAAGTCTCATGATTGTCATGTGCTGATGACACAAATGCTTCCTGTTGCAATTAGAAGTATCTTGTCAACAAGGTCCGAGTGGCAATCTTGAGGCTGTGTTATTTTTTCAACTCAATTGCTCGTAAGATCATTGATCCCCAAGGACTAGATGCTCGCAGCCGAGGTGGTGACCACTCTATGTCATCTTGAGATGTATTTCCCTCCGCCATTTTTTGATATCATGGTCCATCTCATTGTTCACCTTGTGAGAGAGATAAAGATATGCGCCCTGTGTTCTTCGCCATATGTACCCGCTCGAGAGGTACATGGGAATTCTCAAGTCCTACGTCACGGAATCGATCTCGACCGAGGGCAAGATCATCGAAGGTTATGCAACCAAGAGATCATTGAGTTCTCGTCGACTACATGGCTCGTGGAACCGATAGGTGTGCCTCTATCTCGCCATGAGGGAGACCGATAGTATCGGGACCATCGGAAGGAAATCAATAACTCCCGATTTGGATACATACGCCAAGCCCATTTCATGGTCTTGCAACACATGACCCATGTGTCCTCGTGATATCGACGAGCACAAAGACATGGTGCGCCAATGTAATCCGCACCGGCCGGAGGTTTGGATCACGAGAGAGCACAACCGCTTGGTTCAACGAATGGTTAAAGGTGCGAATCATCGGGAGGTCATCAAGTGATGATACGCTGCTATGGTTGGCATGAGGGCCATAATTTACAATTGTCACATGGCAAGGATACGACATCAATGGGTACACATTTTATACGGCAAACAGATAGGAAGAGCATATCCGTAACAGCGGTGTCCGTGATAGATGCATTCAAGATCGATGGGATGAGGAGGTCCTACTATGGGCAAATAGACGAGATATGGGAGCTCGACTACGTGCTTTTCAAGATCCCCCTATTTCGGTGCCGTTGGGTCCATCTCCCACAGGTGAAGGTCGACAAGTACGGTGTCACTACCGTGGACCTCGAACGTGTCGGATATAAAGACGAACCATTCGCATCAAGGCTAACCAAGTTGTTCAAGTCTTCTATGTAACCGACCGCAAATAAGAAGTGCCACGTAGTTCTTCATGGAAAAAGGAGGATTGTCGGAGTTGAGAATGTAGTGGACGAGGAAGAATACAATCAATTTGACGAGTTGCCTCCTTTCGGAAACGGCATTAGGCTCGAGGAAGAACCCAGTGAGGAAGCTAGCTATATGCGCGTCGATCATCATGAAGGCCTATATCTTAATTAAGAATTTACTCCAATGTAATTAATTAATTTATTCCATAACATCATGTGTTATGGACTTGTAATCTCTCATATATTTTGATGTCAACGTGAAATTGTCATGTGTTGTTGTGTTATGGACTTGTCATATTTGATATTGATGTCAATGTGGACGACATTGTAATGCTAAGTATCAAAATTGTCATCATACTTGATTTGGAGTTGAGTTGAATTAGATATGAAATTTTGAAGTCAAATGTGTTATGAACTTGTTATGGACTTGTCATATTTGATATTAATGTCAATGTGTGGGCGACATTGTAATGTGGAGTATCAAAATTGGTTTCACTTGATTTGGAGTTGAGTTGAATTAGATATGAAATTTTGAAGTCAAATGTGTTATGAACTTGTCATCATACTTGTCACCAAGTTAGAATTCATATGGACTTGTCATAATTGTCATCATACTTGTCTCAAAGAAGTTCACTATGTTTTCTCGTGATATTTATGTCTCACCGTGTTCAAGATGTTTTGTCGATATCATAAATTGGCCTCGTGATTTAGGCTATCACGCACGGTTTTATTATACAACCGTCGTGGTAATATTATCACTGCAGCGGTTCGTAATGAGAACCGTCTATGATAATATATCACGCACGGTTCCATAATAGAACCGTCGTGATATTATATCACGAGCGGTTCTCATTACGAACCGTCTGTGATATACTTTTTATAAGGCGGAAACGCTAGGGTTTTCCTCTCACTTCTCACTTCCTCTCCGCGCTTTACGCTCTCGCTCGTTCGCCTCCTCTAGGGTTTAGGGCTCGCCACCACCGACCACGACCTCGGCGCCACCGCCTCGACATTGGTGCCCCGACCTCTGCGCCCGCCCGACATTGGTGCCACCGACCTCGGTGCCCCCGACCTCGGCGCCTTTGACCTCGGTGCCGCCCCGACCTCGGCGCCCCGCTCACCTCCCAGTCAGAAGCCCCGACGCCGCCGCCGACCTCGGTGCCGCCGCCCGACATTGGCGCCTCGACCTCGACGCCGACCTCCTCCCCATGTCGGCCTCCTCCTTTGCACCGCCTTCTCCTCAGACCGCCTTCTCCCCAGCCGCCCTCCTCCCGTGTCGACCTCCTCCCCAGCTCCCTCCTCGCCTCAAGATCGGCCTCCTCCCCGTGACTGGCCTCCTCCTTGCACCGTGAGTTCTTGTGCGGCATCCTCTCTGTGAGTATTGCTCCTCTGTGGCGCTTCGGTTGATCTTTGCATATATATATTTGCAAAGCTAGTTGCAAATTGATCGAGGGGCTTTGTTGACATGCTCGTGATGAACTCTGCCTTATAATGAGATTGAATGTGATAGTTAGTTCATATTTGAGCTCTATTGTATTACTTGCTACTTGTCAATATGTTGTACTTTGTTAATTGGTTACTTTCATTGAGCTCATAGTTCTATTGCAAATTGATCAGCTTGTATTGACTAGTTTGTGATTCTTCTAGTAGTATGTATGAGCTCATTCAACTTTTCATTTGCCATCTTGATCTCTCGTAGTCAACCTCTGCTTGATCGAAGTTTAATCTGCTTTTAGCTAATGCTGAGATCATTTGACAGCTTAAGCAAAGTATTGTTTAGAGCTCATAGTTTGAATTTATATTATCATATTCATTTAATGAAGAGTATAGACAATAGGATTGAGATGGCAAAGACTTGTTCTTTAGCTACTCTCCTTCCGAGAGCACATAATATCATCAATTAATATGTTGGAATAGTGTCTCAGGCAATCGTGAGTTCTTGTGCGGCATCCTCTCGTGAGTATTGCTCCTCTGTGGCGCTTCGGTTGATCTTTGCATATATATATATATATATATATATATATATATATATATATATATATATATATATATATATATATATTTGCAAGCTAGTTGATACCTTGATCCGTATTAGTTCTCGATTTCGAGTCTAGTAATCAAGATATTGCAAATTGATCGAGGGCTTTGTTTACATGCTCGTGATGAACTCTGCTTATAATGAGATTGAATGTGATAGTTAGTTCATACTTGAGCTCTATTGTATTACTTGCTACCGCCAATATGTTGTACCGTTAATTGGTTACTTTCGGTTGAGCTCATAGTTCTATTGCAAATTGATCGCTTGTATTGACTAGTTTGTGATTCTTCTAGTAGTCAGATGAGCTCATTCAACTTTTCATTTGCCATTTTGATCTCTCGTAGTCAACCTCTGCTTGATCGAAGTTTAATCTGTTGCTAATGCTTGAGATCATTTGACGCTTAAGCAAAGTATTGTTTAGAGCTCATAGTTTGAATTTATATTATCATATTCATTTCATGAAGAGTATAGACAATAGGATTGAGATGGTGGTGGATTAAGGAGTGTTAAATTCTTTAGGAATTATGCTTTAATGCTAATAAATTTTGTTGGGATTAATTCTGAAATTTTTCTAAAACTGCATTTTTACAACAATCCAAAAAGAAAGTTTTACTTGATTCTATTTTGTTTCTATGTTGGGATTAAACCTTTGCTTAGCATTTCCTTCGTTGATCGTTTTACTTGATTCTAGTTCTATGTCTTCATTAAAGGCTAGTCTTCTGTACATGAAGCATTAAATCTTTACTTAGCATTTTCTTCGTCGATCCTGACACACTTGAGTGTACCTCTGCTTCATGCCAATCCTCCACGGCATGAAGCAGATGGTACACTCCAGTGTGTCTGGCTCGATGAAGTAGGCTCGGGCAAAGATAGGCTCGGGCAAAAGAATTGTATCACTAGTTTCTATCTATACAAAGATCACAAGAGAAGCTGGTGGATTAAGGAGTGTTAGAATAGAAGCTCGTGGATTAAGGAGTGTTAGGAATGTTAGTAGTCTGTATGAGCTCATTCAACTTTTCATTTGCCATCTTGATCTCTATAGTCAACCTCTGTACTTCTTCCCGAGATTAATTGTTTCATATTTATGCTGGAATGTTAGTAGTCAGTATGAGCTCATTCAACTTTTCATTTGCCATCTTGATCTCTATAGTCAACCTTTGTACTTCTTCCTGAGAGCAAGTAAGCGAGATGGCAGAGGCACCGTCTTCGCCGTCGCCACCGACGCCAGAGATGGAAGAGGCGCCGACGAGGCCGCCAACACCGACCCCAGAGATGGAAGAGGCGCCGACGAGGCCGCCAACACCGACCCGCAGATGGAAGAGGCGCCGACGAGGCCAGCCGTCACCGCCGATTTATAATGACACTGAAGCGAGATGGCAGAGGACAATCGAAAATGCCTACGGGCCACCGGTCATCACGGAGGTCGTTGACTTTGGGGTCCCTCTCGAGTCCCAAGAGATCGTGGCGAGATTCCGGACCATCTGCGGGATACTTGAAGGAACGGGTCCTCATCACCACACCAAGGTGAAAGGACTGACGAAGAAGCAAAAGGCGATCGTGGATGTAACTTTCGAGAAGTTCACTATTCCGTAGCACATGTGGCACGCGTATGACGGACGGCGATGCTCACGATGGGTAAATGGTGGAGGACCTTCAAGAGCATTCTTGTCACGAAGTACGTGAACACGGGTCAGACGCCCTTCGCGCAGTATAGATTCTTGACGTGGGAAGCATGGGACACCTTTGTGGCTATGAAAACGTCGGCCGAATTTAAGGAGCAAAGTGCGGTGCACAAAGCTCTCCAGACACGAAACACTCACCCGCACAGACTCGGCACCGCTGGGTACGCGGGTAAATACGAGAAATGGGCGGCGGAGAAGGAGAACCCGCTTCGATGTCACGCACCAGCGTTCCCTAAGCCGTTAAAAGCGAGGGCACAAGTCTCGTCTTCGGCAGATCTCCTTCACAAACCCGCAGACTGTGAAGTGTCCCAACGTGTGGTAAATATATCGAACTACTAAGTTGTTAATAAGTCCATAACTTCATAGTGCCTATAATAACGTGATGACCTCTTGCGGCGTGATTTGATCGCCCAAGCTTCCCAAGGCTCCTTCCATGCGCATGGAGAAGGATATACTATCTACGGCCTTGGGAAACAAGGAGCATCCGGTCGCACGCGAGGCCTTGGGGTTAACGTACCTTAGAGTCATGGATTCGCGGATGACTACTACACGTATAGGACTAGGAAGAGATCCAAGGCCGAGCACGAAAACCGGTTGGTACAGATGATTACTAACCAATTTCAAGTAGAGATGGCAGATTATGCGAGTCAAATGGATATACTCATGAGCCGGTGATGCAAGCCGCCTCGCTAATTTGGGAGAGACCCTCCTCGACGTCGGAGTAGCATCGCGTCCACAAGATAATTGTGAACATGACGACGTCCGACACCGATAGACGACATCAAGGTAACGTACATCTATGGAATGCACCAAAGATAGACCCTAACGACGCCTTAGCTAATTGCGTGTCGCTTTGTAGGAGCCGACGCCCTGTAAGCTCCAAGTGAGGATGGATGGGTCCCTTTGTATTGAGGCCACAGGGGATGGTGTATCCATACGAGGAAGGGGTAGTGCAGCACGGTGCCCAGCTGGTGCACGGTTACGCCAAGGTCCAGGTGGATATGGTACATGTTAATTTCCGAGCCATCCCGCTGGACATTTGCCCGAACGAAGAGATCACAACACTAGGGGATGCCGTCCTCTCTTTTATCTAGTGGCCCAAGAAGAACATCGCCTCGACCCAAAGAAGTCTGCCGATCCGACACGACCATTCCTCTCCAACGGACCCTCGATGACTCCACCTCATGTTTCGCCTCAAAAGGCCACCTCTTCGATTCCCGTGGAGAAGACGCCGAGGAACAGCAAAAGGCCACCTCTTCGATTCCCGTGGAGAAGACGCCGAAGGAACAGCAAAAGCGTGCCGACGATCGGTTCCCGAGTCGTCTCACAAAAACGCCGCCAATCGCTAAGGCCAAATTGAAATCAACAAACGCATAGGCGCCTCCCAAGTCCGGAAGTCCGAGAAGTTCGGAAGTCGCGATACACGGAAATACATCACCGAAAACCGCAGTGCTCGGCAGATAATGCACGCCGGATATGCTTGTCGCTTTGCATGCCCGGTACTTGGACAAGACCCAAAAGAAGGGTGCGACATCGAATCACCGCCGACACGAGGACAAGCATTTCTTCAACGGACGAGGTACTTCATCATGGGCTTTAATGATTTATTTGAACTATTCAACCTCGTTGGCCTCGACGTCTCGCTTCTACGATGTTGGACACTATAAGTTCGTACAATCAAGTTCTACATTCATCTAATACCGATAAATATCACAACTCATTGCTTATGTATAGATACATGCTGCAAAATGTCCGGAATGGAAAGAACCGGTGGGTTTCTCGACCCACACGTGGTATCGCTGCAAACCATCCAAGAAGACTCGCCCTTCGTCGAGAAATACATAACGAGGTCATTGCTTCTACAGAGGAACATGAAGTACATAGTGGTGCCCTACAACCAGGGGTAAGTGTCACTACTTGCTATACAAATTTCATTTGTATTTTATACGCAGCACGAACTTAGGTTTAATTACTATAGCGACATACATGAGTAGGTACCATTGGATCCTTTTAGTTATTATACCCAAGAGGAACCATGTGATATACCTTGATTCCCTAAACCGCAACAAGCACGACTTCAAAGACTCTAAGAGGAATACTGAGAGGTATGCTCATTTCCTCCTTACATAACTCTATTGTAGTCTTCATTCGCTTGAAATGGCCGAGGATAACTTTTTCGAATCACGTAAGTCGCTCATCAATTATGTTGCCAACAAAGGAATATACGATGGAAAGAGCGCCTAACTAACACACAGATGGATTTTTCAAGACGCTACAACACAATAATCCTATATCATACTTCATAATAACGCGTCTCGAACCGACTATACCTATATATGTAATTCTATTTTTGCAAAGTCCGCCAAAGAAAAGATGATGAGTTATGTGCAATCTACGCCCGCTATCATATGCACTAATCCTTAGAGTTAGGAAGAAGGATCCCGAGGTTTGTCAATCTCAAATAATTATTTCCTAATTATAAATTTAAATATATATATATCTTACCACTTTACTCTTGCTAGCTTATGTGCCTTGAATTTACAATGTGATGGACTCGCTATGAAGAGATCGAGGACATTCGAGGAAGCTCTGCGCCTTTATCAACTCGAAATCATTAACGACAACGGAGAGTTTCACTCCGTCGCCAACCCAGAGCATCACCCCACTAAAACCTCTCAACGCAAACAATTGTAATCTAGTTGTAACTATAGCGACAATACTTGAACAAATGCGATCTTTTGTAATTTATTTTGAGTAATGATCACTTTGAGTTGTCATGGCTGCTTGAATCTGTTTTTGTGAATGCTTGAATCTGTTTCTGTGAATGCTTGTTTTCAGAGAGCATGGCTAGCAATTCCCGAGGCTAGCCAGAAAACAAAGAAATTGTGGGCGGGGGTATGAGCTATCACAGACGGTTTTTGTTAAAACCGCTCAGAAGGCAATATCACGCAGCGGTTTCGATCGCGAAACCGTCGTGATAGGAGAATATAATGAGCGGTTCTACACAAAAGCCGCTCAGCGATATTCTCGAATCACGCACGGTTTTTATTTATAACCGCTCGTGATATTCTCGCATCACGAGCGGTTTTCGCTTGAAACCGCTCAGATATTGACTTCACTGACGGTTTTTAATAAAACCGATCGTGATATTTCGTATCACGACGGTTTTGTACCGCCGTGATAATATCTCGTTATCACAGACCAACAAACATAGACGGTTCGGAAACCGCTCGTGATGACGATTCTCGAACCGCTCGTGATGTCGGTTCCTGTAGTAGTGTATATAGGACCTTGTACCTTGTCAGTTTGCCGGAGGGTTGGATAGGCAAACCACTGGAACTTTGCTGCTTTTGTCTTTACTTCCGCTGCTACTCTATTCTGTTTAATACTTGTTACTATTTGGCCAGTCAACCTTTGTAATGTAATAATTGTACCGCTTAATTGTAATAATAGAATATAAGTGTTTCGCATCTAATTAGTTAATTAATGTGCCTCGCAGTATCTGTCGAAGCTAAAACGCAACAAGTGAGGCAGATCATACTAGACACTGCCAATTCTTCTCATCTACCTCGAAAGCTGGAGCTTGTCGACACATTGCAACGAATTGGATTAGACTATCACTACGGAAAGGAGATTGATGAGTTGCTACGCGATATTCACGGTGACAAGGATGAACACTGTGACCTTCATACAACTGCGTTGCAATTTTTTTTGCTTAGGAAGCATGGGTATTATGTTTCTCCTGGTAAGGCGATGAAATTAATGGTTGTTATTAGTAACGTAATATATACATATATAGAGCTAGGATGACTGTATATAACTAGCCAAATTAATTGCTCACGCAGTTCTGCGGCTAGCCAGCTAGATGTTGTAATATGATGTTGCCATAGGTACATACATTGCGCATATACAATCTGACTAGGGGTGGGAAATTGATACATATTATCTAAGTTATTTGAAATCTGAATTTGATAGGATGCCAATATAATGATTTGCATCTTTTTCATCTGAAGAGAGTAGCTTCTTCACTGTTTAGCTAAGTAAAGTGGGAAAAGCTAGCAGCATATCCGATTTTACTTTTATTATTCTTCCATTTTTTTCCCCATGTTTGCTTCGTATTTTTTTCTGGGTGTTCGTAGCTAGGCTAAAGTAAATTATAGTGTAGTTTATTCGAAAAAAATAATAAACTGTACTGTACGGTTTGGAGTTGCCGTAACATATATGTGTATAATTGTGCAGATGTATTTTCGAAGCTCATAGATGTGAAAGGAAATATTGCAAGCACTGATGCAACATCCTTGATGAGTCTCTATGATGCCGCACATCTCAAAATCCATGGGGAAAAAATGCTTGACAATGCTATCATTTTCACAAAGAGCCTCCTGCAATCCATGGTACACCATTGGGATGCAACACTGGCAGACGAAGTCCAATATGCGTTAGAAACTCCACTTTTCAGGAGGCTTCACAGGGTTGAAGCAAACCGCTACATCTCAACATACGAGAAAAAGGCTACACGAAATGAGACCATATTGGAGTTGGCAAAGCTGGACTACAACATGTTGCAAAGTCTGTACTGTAAGGAGTTGAAAGATCTTACCCTGTAAGCCTCTCTAGTAGCAGACTCAAGTTATTATTACCAGCTGTTACATATATTTATATTGTTGGTCGATAATTGCTAGCGCTGTGCACTAATGAATATAGATTTGCAGATGGTGGAATGCACTTGAAGTCCAGAGGCATCTAAACTGGGCACGGGATAGGATGGTTGAGATGCATTTCTGGATGCTGGGAGTTTTCTTTGAGCCCCAATATTTATACCCGCGAACTATGCTTACAAAATTGATTACCCTTGTGTCGGTTTTTGACGACTTCTATGACAACTATAGCACCACAGAAGAAAGCAAGATGTTCACCACGGCATTGGAAAGGTTGCTTTTGGCCTCACTTTTCATTTCCATTTTGTTGTGTTGCTTGCTATTATTATGCTTATGCATTTTAATTTGACCCCATGTTCAAATGTCTATACTCTTTACTTGAAACTACAGTTGGGACGAGCGTACATACCGAGCAAGCCCCAGCATACATGAAGCCTTTCTACAAGAATGTAATTACCTCCATAAATGATATTGAAGAGGATCTGAAACTTCGAAAAAACAAACATGCGAATTGGTGAAAAAAGCGGTAAACTATGTTTCCTTCCGAACTTAATCTGCTTAATAATTCCAACAATGGAGTACATATATAAATCGCCAAATTAATGTTGTCTGTAACAATTAATAAACCTAGGTTTCCACTATATATGTTAACTACTCCTCACCTATATTGAATTTAACATGTTGTGCATTTATATATGCAGATAATTCATATGGCCAATTGTTATCATGTCGAGTCAAAATGGCGTGATCAGAGTTACGTCCCATCTAACATTGAAGAGCACCTACGAGTCTCAATGGGTAGCAGTGGATGTATGCATATATCAAACCTTGCATTCCTCTCAATGGGGGATATTGCAACTACTGAGGCTGTTGATTGGGCTTGGGCCTACCCAAAATCATCAGAGTTGTCTGCATCATCGGCCGTGGTGCTAACGACATAGTGTCACATGAGGTACTAACCACTAGCTAATCGATTATCACTCTTGCATGTACACAGGACATTTTTACATTATAATCAAAGCTATATCCTATTCTCTAACTATTTGTTTTGTTTCACCCCGCTCTTGAAGCGAGAACAAGCTTCGCAGCATGTGGTATCCACTGTCCAAACTTGCATGAAGGAGTATGGATTCACAGTAGAGCAAGCAAATGAAAAGCTTAAGCAAGTAATTGAAGAAGCGTGGATGGACATCAACGAGGAGTGTATGCAACCAACGGCTCATCCAACGGCAGTGTTGCAGAGGGCGGTCAATCTAGCATGCACGATGGATTTCCTGTACAAGCGCGAAGATGCATACACCCTCTCCTATTCAATAAAACAGACCTTGACCTCAGTATACGTACAATCGATGGAAGTCTAATTAATGATTCAACATGTATGCATGCATTGTGGTGGATTTTCACAAGCTTACGTACACAAATTTGAGATATTAGATGTATATCGTACATTATTTTGTAAGTTTTATGCTCTTAGAGGCATTCGTGGAGATGATTGTATCAAGTTTATGTTTATGAGTTATAGAATAAATGTTATTATGTTCCCTGGATAAATTATAATTTATAAAGATTAACAAGTATGTGACTTGTTACTGAAGCTCTTTAATAAGTTGTATGATGTCATTCTAAAAGGATCACTGGTCGGATGTCACGGGTCGGAACACTGGTGACTTATAGACCAACACATTTATTGATTGATGACTATGTTTTACCGGTCATAGATATAGAGGATATAGATTAAGTAGTGTGAGCACATGTTAGAGAAAATAGTATAGATTAACCCACCTTGAGACACTATTGAGATTGTTGTGATTCTACGACCACTACATCGACGCGCTCGATGTTGGATCAGGCTACTCTATCTCTTCTTCTGCTGCACTGCATGTCAAGTGGTAATGATCTACGATCGGTACACTCAGGGGTTACCAAACACTACTCCGTATCTGAGTAATTATAAAAGTAGCTTTCGGGTATGTCGTGAAACATACGGTGTTAAAATGAGTTGTATATGTATCAAACAATGTCTCTGTTTGATCCCAGAGTCTTGGCTCTAAGCATCAGGAGAGTTCTTTTGAACATAAGCTGTAAGTTTGGTTGTCGTTCGGTAACTGTAGCACATAAGACAACAATAGGAGAGTTCGCTTCAGACTCTGCCTTCTCTGCATTTCCTCCTGATTGCTATCTGTAGTTCCTCCCAATTGTCTACGATTGTAATTGAGATATGATCTGTAACTGACTCTGTAACCTGTAACAATTTTCTATAAATATACTTGGCCTATCCCTATTTGGGATTACGACATCATCAGTTTTCACATGGTATCCGAGCCACTTGCGCAACCATGACTGTGTCGTCTCTTACCTCTACCACATCTTCAGCCATGAATTCCTCCATGTCTTCTTCATCTATTTCTGTCGGGCTTCTTCCAACTTCGTCATTCCCTCACTTCATCACGATGAAGCTCACCCGCGCCAATGATATGGTGAGTCCACGACTCAACAAGTACAAAGTAGAATAATAAACGAGGCATCATCTTAATAACAATTCATTCCCATTTATTATTATATCAATTTCTTATATTCTTTATCATCAGTTTCCATTCACATGTCTCTTTTTCTCAAATCACTTTTTGCTTTACACAAATGCAATGCAATGCTCATGCTCAAATCTCAACTTATCTTCTGCTTATACCGGTATAGCGAAGTGTAACACCCGTCGGTATTCACTCATGCCCGTATTCTTTAATGCGGGGACCAATTGTCTATTCTGTTTTATACGGGGACCTCATTGCCCATATTTTACATACGGGGAACTCATTCCACTCTCGTGGGTCACATCTTTCCATCATGAATAACTATCACCGACGGTTCCATAATAGAACCATCTATGATAAGTCTCTTTATTAGTAGGAGCCTGGCCGGGCACTAGGGTTTGCGCCCGTCCTAACTAGTCACTCCGTAGCACCGCTAGGGTTTGCGCTCACCCTAACTCGTCACTCCCCAGCGCACTTACTCTCGTCCGTTCCCCTCCCCACCTCGACACCGCTGCCCGACCTTGTCGCCATCGCTGTCGGTTGTGACACCACTCTACATTGCACAAGACACTCGTACGGTAGGAGTGTCTTATGCAGTGTCAGGGTCATGCCAGAACTACGGTGACGCCGCCACCCAATCCACTACGCTGCCACCTGCACCTACTACCTACCCGCGTCCATGGCTTGGTTCTCCTGCTCGACCTCCTGCGCTCAAGCCCTGGCCCCCCTGGCTTTGCTTTCCCCATCCCCCCTCTATTTTCCTCTCTATTAGCTTAATGTCTTTTGTTGAGTTTGATTTTTATGCTTGAGCCTTAAGTTGTGTCCTGATGTTTGTGTGATTTATGCAAGGTGATGGAGATGGATGAGGGTTATGCTGGTGGTGGGGTCGCCGCCGTGGTTGCGCTGTACTAAGGTATCACCCTACCTTACTCCCTCTCTGTCTCTACCCCCCTTCCTCTGTGATGAAAATGGCTAGTGCTCTGCGATGGATGCCGAGGGTTACCACTGGTGTGGTGGGTTTGGACACCCTTGGTCTTGCTATCTTGCTGTTCAATTGCTTAATGATGTTAATAGTCTTATGTTGAAATAGAATTGATAATTAGTTCATATTAATAGTCCCCTTGCTCTGTGATGTAATGATGTTAATAGTCTTATGCTGAAATTGAATTGATAATTAGTTCATATTAATAGTTCCCTTGCTCTGTGATGTAATGATGTTAATAGTCTTATGCTGAAATTGAATTGATAATTAGTTCATATTAATAGTCCCCTTGCTCTGTGATGTAAACTGAGGGCTATTGGTGTATGTGCATTCTGTGCATATTTCTTAGTTCATGCTGTGGGTTCAGATTGACAAAAATGAATGGGGCAAAATGGTGGGTTTGGTTAATGCTCTCTGATGGGTACTGAGGGTTATTGATGCCGGTTCTTTGTGCTTGGTTGGCTTAAGTATGCATCACGAACGGTTCCAAAACCGTCTGTGATGACCTCATGTCATCATTGACCCATAAACTCATACGGCTCCGGAAACCGTCTGTAATGACGTTTTTGAACTATCTGTGAAGACCTTTTCTGTAGTAGTGCAAAGAGGTTATTGGTAGTTCAGATTTATAATAGAACAATGAGCAGCATGTATATATATATATACATTCACTTGTCATGTATTGTGTAAAATAATACTGTTTACATCATAGTGAGCCTCAGTTATGACGATCTATAATCCTTAAGTTTATATTTACCCTGGGTTGATCGCTATTCAATTTTTTACGTGCGTAGCGTAGATGGACCGAAGTTGGATGTATGTTGAGAACCATGTGAGTGAAGAGTACATTGATGGCGTGTCTGCTTTTAAAAGAGCTGCCGAGTAGGATATGTTGAAGAAGGGGATAAAATTTATGTATTGTCCATGCATCGATTGCGATAATCTGAAGATGTTTACTAACCCAGCGCAGATCGAAGGGCACTTGATTCAAAGGGGTTTCAAAAAGGAGTATACATGTTGGACCAGTCACGGTGAATAGTAGATTATACCAGAAGGTAGTAACATCGTTGAGGGAGACAACGACATGGTGGATGTGGACTGTGCTTTTGATGAGGGTAGGTTGTCCGATGATAATCTGGATCAGATGCTACGCAATGTAGAAGGAGACTATAGTGAGAGAGAGAGTTTGGTAGATTCGACGACTTAATGGAGGACTCGGGGAAACCTTTGTTCCCGAACTGCAAGCCAGAATACACAAGGTTGTCCTCCGTGCTTGAACTGTTGAAATTGAAGGCAAGCAATGGTTGGTCCGACAAGAGTTTCATGACGTTACTAGGTCTCCTAGCGGACATCCTTCTAGAGGGAAACGTGCTGCCCAGAACTACCTACCAAGTCAAGAAGATTCTTTGTCCATTGGGAATGGAAGTGGAAAGAATACATGCATGCCCGAACGATTGTATCCTATACCGTAAAGAGTATGCAGATATACATGTATGTCTAGTGTGCAAAGCATCCTGATACAAGCGTAAGAATCACTCCGATGACGGCGAGGGCATCGATGTGAAGCAAGGACCTCCTGCTAAGGTGTTGTGGTATCTGCCTATAATTTCCCGTTTGAAGCGTTTATTTGCGAAGCAAGGACCTCCTGCTAAGGCAAGATTGCTGCATTGGCACTGAGAGGAGCGTAAGAAAGATAGAAAGATAAGACACCCTGCTGATTCTGCCCAGTGGAGAAACTTTGAAAGGAGCTTCAAAGACTTCGGTGCGAAACTGAGGAATATAAGGTTTGGGTTGAGTACAGATGGAATGAATCCTTTGGATAACATGAGCAGCTGACATAGCACCTAGCATGTGAATCTATGTATGTACAACCTTCCTCCTTGGTTGTGTATGAAGCGGAAGTACATTTTGATGTCACTACTTATCCAAGGGCCGAAGCAACCTGGGAACGATATTGATGTGTACCTAGTACCATTACTGGAAGATCTTGTGACACTATGGAACGAAGGGGTGCATGTATGGGATGCATACATATGAGAGAACTTCACTTTATGCGCCATGTTATTCTGCACCATCAATGATTTTTCTACCGTTGGTAACCTGTTGGGGTTCAGTACAAAAGGAGCCAAAGCATGTCCGCACTGCTTACATGATACCGAGAGCGTGTGGCTGAACAACTCGCGCAAAACTGTGTACACGTGTCACCGTAGATTCCTTCTCAAGTATCACCCCATATTGCAAGATGAAGAAATAATTTGATAAAAATAAGGAGGACGGTTCAGCTTCAAGGGCTTTTAGAGGGAAAGAGGTCTGTGATATAGTCAAGGATATTGATGTTGTGCTTGGAAAGAGACGTAAATTGAGGACCCATCAGAAGAACATCCGGAAGAAGCGATTAATTTTTTGGGACTTACCATATTGGGAGCACTTAGAAGTTTGCCATTGCATCGACATCATGCACGTGGAAAAGAATGTACATATGTGATAGCTTGATTGGTCTCTTGCTGAACATTCGTGACAACACAAAGGATGGTGTCAACGCATGGCGTGACTTGGTTGATATGAACATAAGGACGGAGTTAGCACCGAAAGAGACCAATAAAAGACGAACGTACCATCCCCCCGCTTGCTACACTCTGTCCAAGGCCAAGAGAAAGGAACTGTGCCAGAGCTTACATGGTGTGCAAGTTCCGTCCGGTTACTTTGCCAGCATGAAGAAACTTGTTTCTATAGAAGATTTGAAATTAATTGGTATGAAGTCTCATGATTGTCATGTGCTGATGACATAAATGCCTCCTGTTGCAATTAGAAGTATTTTGCCGAACAAGGTCCGAGTGGCAATCATGAGGCTGTGTTATTTCTTTAACTCAACTGCTCAGAAGGTTATCGATCCTGAAGGACTGGATGCGCTACAGGCCGAGGTGGTGACGACTCTATGTCATCTTGAGATATATTTTCCTCCATCATTTTTTGATATCATGGTCCATCTCACTGTTCACCTTGTGAAAGAGATAAAGATATGTGGCCCTGTGTTCCTACATCATATGTACCTGTTCGAGAGGTACATGGGAATTATCAAGTCCTATGTACAGAATCAATCTTGGCCGGAGGGCAGCATCATCGAAGGTTATGCAACCGAAGAGGTCATTGAGTTTTACGTCGACTACATGGCTCAGGTGGAACCGATAGGTGTGCCTCTATCTCGTCATGAGGGGAGGCTGGAGGGTAACAGGACCATCGGAAGGAAAGCAATCACTCCAGATTTCGATGCGTATGCTCAAGCCCATTTCACGGTCTTGCAACACAAGACCCAAGTGTCTTCGTACATCGATGAGCACAAAGACATGGTACACCAACAGAATCCAGGCCGATCAGAGGTTTGGATAACAAGAGAGCACAACCGCCGGTTCAACGCATGGTTAATGGTGTGATTCACTGGGAGGCCATCATCAAGTGATGATGACACGTTGCCATGGTTGGCAAAAGGGCCAAAATTTACAATTGTGACATGGCAAGGATACGACATAAATGGGTACACATTTTATACGAGAGCTTAGGATAGGAAGAGCACAGCCCAGAACAGCGGTGTTCGCATAGATGCGTTTCACGAGCAATTCAATACCGCTAGGTTGAGCTCCTACTATGGGTTCGTAGAGGAGATTTGGGAGCTCGACTACGTACTTTTCAAGATCCCCCTGTTTTGGTGCCATTGGGACAATCTTCCACATGGTGTGAAGGTCGACCAGTACGACGTCACTACCGTGGACCTCGAATGTGTCGGATACAAGGACAAACCATTCGTACTCACTAAGCAAGTTGTTCAGGTTTTTTATGTAAAGGACCCGGCAAATAATGTAACAGCCCAAAATTTTAATTTCAGAGAAAATTTAAAATTATTTATTTTTGTGGAAATTCTGAAATTTTTAAAACTTTTCCCTAATTAGTTAAAGCTAAAATAAATTTAACTGCAAAATCTATTATCAAGTTTAAGTTGGAAATAATTTTATTAAGTCTAAAATGACTCTAAGAATTTATGTGAATTTTTCTAGAATTATTGGAAGTATTTTGCTATATTCTAAAGCTAAAATGAATTAATCTGAATTTTTAAAATGGAAAACCAATTAAAAATCCCTAAACAGTGTTGGGCCGAAAGCTTCCGGCCCATTTCTGCTCACACGCGCGCGGCCCGCTCTCCCAACTCAGCAACCGTCCGATATGCATCAGACGGCCCTCACGCGAACACGCCTTACGGTTGCTCGCACCCTTGGATCGAATCAACCACCCGCACTCGCTGTTTTCTCCCTTTCTTCTCTAGCGCGCCACAGTGCACCGCCGCCATTGCCGCCTTCGTGAAGCTCTTAAACGCGCCATTTACGCCTCCTTACTTCGCGATCGCGCGATTCAAACCCACGCTTTCTCCGCCCACTTCCACTTGCTTTTCCTCTCTTTAACCCTCTTTAACCTCCACTTCGCCGCCATTGAAGCCGACACGATCTCCGCTCTCGCCCGCCCGCCCCTATAAAGGAGCCTCGAGCGCCCATCTCCGCAAGACAACGCCGCCACTCACTCACTCCCTTCGCTCTCACCTTGTGGAATTTGGAGATTTCACACGGCGCCAAGTTTTACATCTTCTTCAATTCCGGCGTCTCGCTGTCGCCAAGATCCTCATCTCCGCCACCAACACCTCGCGACGTCATTGCGATCACGGTGCGCCACCCATTTTGCCCAAGACCTCCAGATCACCTTCTCCGCCGACACCGACGCGCCGCCGCTAAACCTCAACTCCGACGAGCCTCGGTCACGCCGCCGCTAAATTGGTAAGCATCGTGTTCGCGTCTCTCTCTCGATAAGGCCCAAGACTCGCCATGGCGCCAGAAGCGCCGGCGGGTGGTCGCCGAGCCTCACGGACTCGGCCTCGTGGCTCGGCCACCTCGGCGCCAACACGGCGCCACGTCACCAGAGTCCGACGTGGCAGCCCGCGTGATGGCCACGCCACCTCCCACGCCAACTCAAGACCACCTCCGAGCCCTAAGGCTCGTGGACTTGGTCCATGTGAGCCATGTCAATGACATGTAGGCCCCACTTGCCGAAAATTAATTCAAATTCATTTAAATCCGGAAAATCATCGCTGACGTCATCATGCGCAATAATTAGAATTTCCTTTAGGAGAATAATTCGAGAAAATTGTTTAAATAATGATTTGGTTTAAAATTTGTAAAATTCATAACTTTTGCATTATAACTCCAAATTAGATGATTCAAGTTGCTAAAATTTTAGAAAATTATTGTCTAACTAAATAAAATATAATTATTCAACTTGGAGTTCAGTTTTGTTTTGTTTTAGAATTTAGAATTCATTTAAATCTCAAATTTAGGTTAAAATTTGTAAAATTCATAATAATTGAATCCTAACTCCAAATTTAGTGAAACAAATTTCTAAAATTTTATAATTTGATTATTTAGCTCAATAAAACAAAGTTATTATATTTAGACTTGGTTTATTTTGTATTTTTGAGTTTTATTTGAATTCTATTTGATTTGACTTATTTTCACGCTTAGACTTCGATTTATTCCGGGAATTAGATACTTCTCAAGACGAGATTTTCCAGATCGCAACGAAGGCAAGTTATACTTTGACCATTTTGCCCTATTATTTTAAAGTTAATTAAATTCAGTTTTTAAATTATTAAATGCATGCATAATTTTATTCAAGTATTTCAAATTCTGCTTAAATAATTAGTTATTCCTATTATCCTTGTATGCCAAATTTTGGATGTTGCCTTGACATTCCTTTGTCACCTTAGATAAATTATTATGTTTAATAATCAAATGCTTCGCAAATACTTAGACCATGATTTATGTTTTGGGAGAATTTTAGCCAACTCAATAAAATTTGTTGAAAATTAAAACTATGGTATTGTTTTACCATAGAGAATTTGTAAAGATGGTTTTATAGAAATAAAATCAAAAGGGTTTGGACTTGGGCTAAAAGGATGAATGGTGGGTGCAGTTTATGCACCTGCTTAGTCTCGTTAAGATTAAGACCTGTGGTTTAAATTGAATGACGCCTTAAGTCAATTGAGGACCGGTCTTTGAGCGCATTTTGTTATGCCTTATCAGACAACCACATGTCCCGTATGGGCAGGACTGCTTAATAATTTGTAATACCTTTTAGTTATTTGTGCTATGTTGTATGTATGGGTGTCTGCAGATGCTTTTCCCATCTGGCGCAAGAGGGGTTTTGAGGACTCATCCAATGGAAGCTAAACCTTAGCGCACAAGTACTTTAAGGTAGAACATTGTAACGGCCTTGTGATGTTTGTTCACACACGCCTTAGGAAGCGTGGATTGGCCGACACAAAGAGTATAATATCTCGTGTGGGTAAAGTTGTACAAACTCGCAGAGTGTAAAACTATTCAATAGCCGCGTCCACGGTCATGGACATGCTAGCAAAGCCACTCGAGTTAGTTTTGTTTTTGGTTTTAAAATGATTTCAACAGATAATTTCAGATGGATAGTCCTCGTGGGAAAATTAGGCGTAGCCATTGTGATTGGAGGATATCCATCATCTTTTATGGAGGTTATCCACAATAAACTATTGTTATTTAAAATGGTGATTTAGATTATTGTATAAAATGGCTTTGTAATCTAATATGATTATTTAAAATTAAAAGCGCCGCTTTTAAAAATAACCTTGCCAAGATCCTTTGTCTACCTTATGCATGCATATCAATTCCATATTGGTGTAACTTGCGAGCACGGTAGTAGTGCTCACTCTGCTCTTTGAATAATCTTTATTCAGAGAAGATATCTATCAAGACGGTGAGGATCTTGACGCCTAGGTCAAGCGCTTCTGCATTTATTGCTCGTGGCTAATCGCTGGGTCTACTACTATTATTCTCGCTCATTGTGTTTTACTTTATTTGGCCTCGTGCCCTTTGTAATAAACTCTGAATAAATATTAATAAAATGCGTGATATGTTTTGATTATCACTTTTGTTTGATGTGTACATTAGCTATCCCGACTAATGTATGAACACAGAGAATTCGGGATCCTTCGCCCCGAGTTCTACAAAAGTGGTATCGAGCCATATCGATCGAGGTCGTGGCTTTAGAATTTTCTTAAGGATTTATTTTTCAAAAACTAAACATATTTTGAGTCTATTCAAGAGTCTTCTCAACACTTCTTTTTAAAATGGTTATCAACTTATCTTATTCTCTAAATTGTAGATGGTCAACAACCAACCCGGATTTCCCATGGAATTTTCACGGACACCGGGTCAGACTTCTATGGAAGATGATGCAACACTTAGGTTACAACCAGAGACCAACTTATCAAGGGTACATGTATAAAGTGGGGAACCAAGAGCGTTGGAGACTTGAAGTAATCCTTCACGCCAACCTTCAACCAAACACAAACCACCACATCTTCGACGCCCAAATGAGACGTGATAATTTCGTTGATGGACTTCAGATGCAGCCAGAGAGGCAACACGCCGCCACGCCATATTTACAACAATTATTTTGAGGACTCGAAGTTTCACTACCACCCCATGCACATTCCGACTAAATTTGCCGATAGCACCTTTCGCCCCGCTGAGTATGAGGACTCTCTGAGCTTACTCACCAAGTGGACCTGTCTAAGGCAATGGATTATGCCTACGGAACACTCGATGAATCAGAATACTCGTAACGACTGCCGCTAGATGCGTAAGAAAGGTGAAAGCAATGGAAGAAGAGTCAAGTTATATACAAGGCAGAGAGGGTAGTACTTGCAGCCGATTATACCCTCTTACACCTTAGTCAGATCTCATATGATCGTTAGATGCTAATTATGAGCTATCAATGTCTCTTGTGATAGCCATAATCAAACAATAAAATAAAATAATAAAAGGACTATTTTTGGCAAAATTTGGTTCTTTTGTCTTGTGCTTGTTAGTTCTTGGGCTGTTAAAAATATTATTCCTTAGAACTTTATTTATATACTCTATTCGAGTCTTTAGAAGATTCCACAGATGGTTACCACACGCCACGCGCAAGGTAGCGCCAAGGCCAAGGAAATCCAAACGCAGACACAGAAAACCCCGCCCAAAGAACCACCTCCTCCACGTGAGAAGGGCCCGATTGGCGCAGATGATGGCCAATCAAACACATCCGATAGACTCTGTTAGCTCACCCATTAACATCAACCAAGCAAAGACCACCAAGCACCACCACCACCTCCACCGCACAAAGATTGACCATGGCGAATTTATGCGTAAGGCCCACCGACCTTCTCCAAACCAGAGCCAATGGATGCCGATGATCGATCCGTGCTATCGGAAGAAGCCGGATATCACTCAATGTATCGATCGTGAGAGAGTCCTGCTTTGCCTCTCATCACCACCGGTCCCGCATCGTAATGGTGGGATAACTATAACATCTCCCATGCCGATGCGCAGACTATCTCTTGGGAGGAGTTTGTGCGGCTTTTCGCCATGCACATATTCCTTGAGATAATGACCCTAAAGAAGAAAGAGTTCCACGCTACAAACAAGGCAACCGCACAAGGGGGAATACTTGCACAAATTCAACCAATTTTGCTCGCTATGCCCCAAAGAGATGTGGCTAGTGATGAAGAAAGGCAGAAAGGTTCATGGATGGTTTAAACGATGAGATCTCACCCAATGGTCTCCAATGACTACACCGACTTCCAAAGAAGCTTAGTGAATAAAGCTTTTCGCCAGAGGCCAAACATCTGCAGATGGAGAACCGCAAGAGAAGGATGGCCTCGGTAGTACAATGTCGAGGACAACCCAAGCCTCGCGTTACATACCTCACCACCACAACGTGGAGGATTTCAGATCTTCCACCCTCGAGCTCCAAGACCAACGCAGCGCCTAATACTTTAGGCTTCAGTAGTAACTCAACTGGAGGTCGGCCTCAGCAGAAGAATCTGATTTCATCAAGAATCGGAGTGACTTGTTTCCATCAGAACGAGACGGGCATTATGCTAACAGATGCCCTAAGAAGTCAAAGGTGCACCACCGCTAGGCCAAGACCAGAGTTCCAACCACCGGTGGCAATCAAAAGCCGCGATCCAAAGATATTGAAGGACGTGTGAACCACGCTATCAGCAGAGGAAGCTCAAGCAAAGACCGGATGTCGCCCTTGGTACGCTTCCAATCAATTCAAGACCAAGATTAGTTCTATTTGATTCCTGAGCATCGCACTCTTTTGTTTCCAATAAATTTGTGGGAAAACATGGGTTACCTATCTCCTTTAGATAATCCTATGATAATTCACTCCCTGCTCGTAAATGAGAACTAGTTATCTTTGCCCAAACCTTACCCTTGAAATATCCTGAGTAACCTTCCTAGCAGATTTGATAGTTTTGCATTCTCAAGGTTTGATGTGATTCTTGGAATGGATTGGCTAGCCAAGAATCAAGGACAAATAAATTGTGCCAATAGGTCTATTGCTCTTACCAATAAGCAAGGAATCTCAAGGAATTCAAGCCCAAGACTAGTACCGAGGAAGATCAGCCTAACCAAATTTTGAAAGAGTTAAAGCTTGAAGATATACCATGGTACAAGAATTTCCTGATGTTTTTCCCCGATGAACTACTCCAATGCCACCCGACAGGACGAGTATTTATAATTGACTTAGTCCTGTGGACCGCCCCAATCTCAAAGCGACCCTTTATTGAATGCCTACCAATGAGTTGGCGAGATGAAGAAACAGATAATGGAACTAAAATGTAAAGGTTATATACTGCCAAGCTCATCACCTTGGGGAGCACCCAGATTATTTGTCAAGAAAAAGACAATAGTATGAGAATGTGTGTGGATTACGATCACTTAATGAAGTGACAATCAAGAATAAGTACCGCTACCTAGGATCGATGATCCGCTTGATCAATTAAAGGGAGCAAGTGTATTTTCAAGATTGACTTGAGATCCGCTATCACCAATCAAGATCGCACGTAAGATATCCCAAGACCCATTCACAACTAGATATGGATCAGTATGAATTCACAAAGGATGTCGTTCGGTTTGACAAACGCCTCGCTTATTTCATGAATATGATGAACAAAGTGTTCATGGAATTCTGGATAAGTTTGTGGTTGTGTTCATCGATGACATTCTCATTTATTCAAAGAATGAAGAAGAACACGAGGATCATCTCGTAATAATTTTGGGAAAACTCAGAGAAAATCAGCTTTATGCCAAATTTAGCAAGTGCGAATTTTGGCTAAGTCAAGTGGCATTCCTTGGACATATTGTGTCGCAGGAGGAGTTGCAGAGATCCACCAAAGTTGAAGCCGAATGGATTGGAAACAACCCAAGTCTGCCTCAGAGGTGAGAAGTTTCTTGGATTAGCGGGTATTACCGCAGATTTATTGAAGGGTTCTCCAAGATAGCAAGACCCATGACTCAACTTCTCAAAAAGGAGAAAAAGTTTGAATGGACAGAGGCTCTGTGAAAAGAGTTTACAAGAATCAAGAAGAGATTAGTGTCTGCACCGGTGTTATCATCGCCGATATTCATAAGGATTTTGAAATCTTCGTGATGCATCCGTCAAGGACTTGGATGTGTACTTATGCAAGAAGGTAAAGTAGTGGCTTATGCATCTCGCCGCTTAAGACCACACGAGGAAATTATCCGACTCATGATCTCGAGTTAGCAAAGAATTGTGCATGCTCTAAAAATCAAGCATTATCTTATTGGTAACACCGTGAGATTTTCACGGATCATAAGAGTCTGAAATACATTTTACTCAATCGAACTCAACCTCGCATAACGAAGATGGCTAGAGCTGATAAAAGATTACGACCTTGGAATTCATTATCATCCGGGTAAAGCAAATGTAGTTGCAGATGCCCCGAGTAGAAAGGCGATTGCAATACCATCCTCGTTCGTAAGAATCACCGAATTGTATGAAGAATCAAGCATCTAAATCGAGATTGTCAACCAAGGATGTGTCAATGCTTTGGAAGTTCAACCCACTCTTCGAGTCGATTAGAGAAAAACAGCTAGAAGACGAAGACATCAAAGAAATCAAAAGAATATGAGAAGAGGCAAAGCCCGTGATTCTCTCGAGGATGAGCAAGGAACAAGATGGTTTGGAAATCGATCTGTGTGCCTAATCGCCAGGAATTAAAACAATCAATTCTAAAAGAAGCTCATGAATCACCCTACTCCATTCATCCCTAAGTACCAAAATGTACCAGATCTCAAGGAGAAGTATTGGTGGGTCAAGATGAAGCGAGAAATCGCTGAGTTCGTGCAGACATTGCGATATATGTCAACGAAGTTAAGGCAGAGCACCAAAGACCCACCGTTTGTTGCAACCACTACCGATTCCTGAATGGAAGTGGAAGAAATTGGTATGGATTTCATTACCGACTTCCTAGGACCCAAACAGATGTGACTCCATTTGGGTGATAATTGACCGATTGACCAAAGTGGCCCATTTCATTCCAAATAAGACCACCTATCGAGTAGCAAACTAGCCAAATATATGTGGCCAAGATTGTTTGTTTACATGGTGTACCCAAGAAGATTGTCTCGATAGAGGTTCTCGCCACATCCCGATTTTGGAAGAGTCTTCATGAAGCTTTAGGAACCAGACTCAACTTCAAGATAAACAGATCACCCTCGTGACGGATGGTCAAACAGAACGCGTCAACTAAGTTCTTGAGGACATGCTTCGAGCTCGTGCCTTAGATTATGGAAAAGTTGGGACAAGAATCTACCCTTTGCGTAATTCTCAGACAACAATAGCTATCAAGCTAGCTTACGATGTCTCCATTTGAAGCTTTATATGGCGTAAAATGCGTAACTCCGCCCTTTGGGATGAAGTAGGAGAGCACCAATTCTTCGGACCAGAATTGATCAAAGACGCCAAAGCAAGGTTAAAGCAATAAGAGAACGCCTCAAAGTAGCTCAAACCCGATGTAAAAGTTATGCCGACAATCAAGAAGAGAATTGACATTTGAAATAGGAGATTTTGTTTATCTCGAGTTACTCCACTTAGGGAGTAAGAAGGTTTCAACCAAAGGAAAACTCGCACCCAGTTTGTGGGTCCTTACAAAATTTTGGCAAAGAGAGGTGAAGTCGCTTATCGCTTGAATTGCCAACCTCCTTGTCTGCAAAGACACAACGCCTTTCATGTGTCACAACTAAAGAAGTGCCTTCGAGTGCCGAGGATCGACTTTTTAGAGAGTATCGATCTACAAGAAGACCTCACTTATGTAGAACAACCAATCAAGATTCTAGACGTCATGAGCGTGTTACTGAGAGCAAGATCATCCGATCATATAAAGTCCAGTGGAGCCACCACCCAGAAAGTGAAGCCACCTGGGAACGAGAGGAAGATCTTAAGGCAGAGTATCCCCATCTTCTTGCTGGCCAAATATGAATCTCGGGGTCGAGATTCCTTTAAGGGGGGAAGGTTTGTAACAGCCCAAAATTTTAATTTCAGAGAAAATTTAAAATTATTTATTTTTGTGGAAATTCTGAAATTTTTAAAACTTTTCCCTAATTAGTTAAAGCTAAAATAAATTTAACTGCAAAATCTATTATCAAGTTTAAGTTGGAAATAATTTTATTAAGTCTAAAATGACTCTAAGAATTTATGTGAATTTTTCTAGAATTATTGGAAGTATTTTGCTATATTCTAAAGCTAAATGAATTAATCTGAATTTTTAAAATGGAAAACCAATTAAAATCCTAAACAGGTTGGTAAAGCTTCCGCCCATTTCTGCTCACACGCTGCCGCTCTCCCAACTCAAAGAATCGTCCGATATGCATCGACGCGGCCCTCACGCTGAACACGCTTACGGTTGTTCGCACCTTGGATCGAATCCAACCACCCGCACTCGCTGCTTTCCTCCCTTTTCTCTAGCGCGCTGCACCGCCGCCATTGCCGCTTCTTCGTGAAGCTCTTAAACGCGCCATTTACGCCTCCTTACTTGCGATCGCGGCGATTCAAACCCACGCTTTCTCCGCTTCACTTCGCCTGCTTTCCTCTCTTTAACCCTCTTTAACCTCCACTTCGCCGCCGCCATTGAAGCCGCACACGATCTCCGCTCTCGCTTTGCCTGGCCCTATAAAGGAGCCTCGAGCGCCTCCATCTCCGCAAAGACAACGCCGCCACTCACTCACTCGCCGCTCTCACCTTGTGGAATTTGGAGATTTCACCGCGCCAAGTTTTACATCTTCTTCAATTCCGGCGTCACGCTGCCGCCAGATCCTCATCTCCGCCACCAACACCTCGCGACGTCATTGCGATCACGGTGCGCCACCCATTTTGCCCAAGACCTCCAGATCACCTTCTCCGCCGACACCAGACGCCGTCGCCGCTAAACCTCAACTCCGACGAGCCTCCGGTCACTACCGCTAAATTGGTAAGCATCGTTCATTGGCGTCTCCCCTCTCTCGATAAGCGCTCCGCACCTCGCCATGGCGCCAGAAGCGCCGGCGAGGTGGTCGCCGAGCTCACGGACTCGGCCTCGTGGCTCAGCCACCTCGGCGCCAACACGGCGCCACGTCACCAGAGTCCGACGTGGCAGCCAGCGTGATGGCCACGCCACCTCCCACGCCAACTCGGCCACCTCCGAGCCCTAAGGCTCAGTGACTTGGTCCATGTGAGCCATGTCAATGACATGTAGGCCCCACCGTCGGAAAAATTAATTCAAATTCATTTAAATCCGGAAAATCATCGCTGACGTCATCATGCGCAATAATTAGAATTTCCTTTAGGAGAATAATTCGAGAAAATTGTTTAAATAATGATTTGGTTTAAAATTTGTAAAATTCATAACTTTTGCATTATAACTCCAAATTAGATGATTCAAGTTGCTAAAATTTTAGAAAATTATTGTCTAACTAAATAAAATATAATTATTCAACTTGGAGTTCAGTTTTGTTTTGTTTTAGAATTTAGAATTCATTTAAATCTCAAATTTAGGTTAAAATTTGTAAAATTCATAATAATTGAATCCTAACTCCAAATTTAGTGAAACAAATTTCTAAAATTTTATAATTTGATTATTTAGCTCAATAAAACAAAGTTATTATATTTAGACTTGGTTTATTTTGTATTTTTGAGTTTTATTTGAATTCTATTTGATTTGACTTATTTTCACGCTTAGACTTGATTTATTAGGGAATTAGATACTTCTCAAGACGAGATTTTCCAGATCGCAACGAAGGCAAGTTATACTTTGACCATTTTGCCCCTATTATTTTAAAGTTAATTAAATTCAGTTTTTAAATTATTAAATGCATGCATAATTTTATTCAAGTATTTCAAATTCTGCTTAAATAATTAGTTATTCCTATTATCCTTGTATGCCAAATTTTGATGTTGCCTTGACATTCCTTTGTCACCTTAGATAAATTATTATGTTTAATAAACAAATGCTTCGCAAATACTTAGACCATGATTTATGTTTTTGGGAGAATTTTAGCCAACTCAATAAAATTTGCTGAAAATTAAAACTATGGTATTGTTTTACCATAGAGAATTTGTAAAGATGGTTTTATAGAAATAAAATCAAAAGGGTTTGGACTTGGGCTAAAAGGATGAATGGTGGGTGCGAGTTTATGCACCTGCTTAGTCTCGTTAAGATTAAGACCTGTGGTTTAAATTGAATGACGCCCAAGTCAATTGAGGACCGGTCTTTGAGCGCATTTTGTTATGCCTTATCAGACAACCACATGTCCTGTATGGGCAGGACTCGCTTAATAATTTGTAATACCTTTTAGTTATTTGTGCTATGTTGTATGTATGGGTGTCTGCAGATGCTTTTCCCATCTGGCGCAAGAGGGGTTTTTGAGGACTCGGTCAATGGAAGCTTAAACCTTAGCGCACAAGTACTTTAAGGTAGAACATTGTAACGGCCTTGTGATGTTTGCTCTGTCACACGCCTTAGGAAGCGTGGATTGGCCGACACAAAGAGTATAATATCTCGTGTGGGTAAAGTTGTACAAACTCTGCAGAGTGTAAAACTATTCGAATAGCCGCGTCCACGGTCATGGACATGCTAGCAAAGCCACTCAGAGTTAGTTTTGTTTTTGGTTTTAAAATGATTTCAACAGATAATTTCAGGATGGATAGTCCTGTGGGAAAATTGGGCGGGTAGCCATTGTGATTGGAGGATATCCATCATCTTTTATGGAGGTTATCCACAATAAACTATTGTTATTTAAAATGGTGATTTAGATTATTGTATAAAATGGCTTTGTAATCTAATATGATTATTTAAAATTAAAACTGCTGCTTTACGCAAAATAACCTTGCCAGTATCCTTTGTCTACCTTATGCATGCATATCAATTCCATATTGGGTGTAACTTGCGAGCACGGTAGTAGTGCTCACTCTTCTTTGAATAATCTTTATTCAGAGAAGATATCTATCAAGACGGTGAGGATCTTGACGCTTAGGTGCGCTTCTGCATTTATTGCCCGGCGAATCGTTGGGTCTACTACTATTATTTCGCTCACCGTGTTTTACTTTATTTGGCCTCGGGCCCTTTGTAATAAACTCAATAAATATTAATAAAATGCGTGATATGTTTTGATTATCACTTTTGTTTGATGTACATTAGCTATCCCGACTAATGTATGAACACAGAGAATTCGGGATCCTTCGCCTCCCGAGTTCTACAAATAAGAACCACCACGTAGTTCTTCATGGAAAAAGAAGGATTGTCAGAGTTGAGAATGTCGTGGATGAGGAAGAGTACAATCAATTTGACGAGTTGCCTCCTTTCGGAGATGGCATAAGGCTTGAGGAAGAACCCAGTGAGGAAGCTAGCTATATGCACGTTGATCATCATGAAGGGCTATATTTTAAAACGAAATAGCAAGTGGAATGATCCCACACGGTGACACCTATTGGGAAAATTGTTCTATTGTAATTAACAAACTCAGCATGTAATTAAGGAATTATTCCATTGTAATTGATTCACTAATTAAGAAATAATTCCATCTGTGATTGTATCAGCCGCTTTCTTGTTTTTAGAGGGCATGGCTAGCATTTCCTAAGGCTAGCCGAAAAACAGAATATTTTTTAAATAACAGAAGGAACTATCAAAGGCGGTTTAGTGGAATAAACCGTTTGTGATAACGACGCACCAAAATATTTGGGCTCCCGCACCGTGCACCCTCCCGCACACGCGTCCAAAAATTTCCCCCAACATCCCAGACGGTTCCGTAATAAAACTGTCTGTGATAATTATCACACACGGTTAGTAAAATAGAACCGTCTCTGATATTCTCAATTACCACAGACGGTCCTCCAATAGAACTGTCTGTGAAATGCTCGATTATCGCAGACGGTCCTGGAATATAACCGTCTGTGATATTTACTTAGCGCAGATGGTTCTTTAAGAGAACCGTCTGTGACATTACATATCCACAGACATGATATTACATATCACAGACGGTTATTTAATAGAACCGTCTACGATATTATTTTTTAACTAGGGCCCCGCTAGGGTTTGTGTCCTTACTCCTCAGTCCTCAGAGGTCACTCTCCAGTCCGCCTCCCCAGCACCCTTACTTCCCGTGTTCCTCCCGAGCCTCCCCTCTCCACGCCGTCGTCCTCCCCTACGCCATCATCCCCTAGCCTCCTCTCTCCGCGCTGTCGACCTCCCCTACGTCGCCATCATCCCTGAGCCTCCTCTCTCCGCGCCGTTGACCTCCCCTACACCGTCGTCATCCCCGAGCCTCCTCTCTCCCTGCGCCGGCGTCCTCCCTCTGTGACCCCGACCTCGACTCCCTCTTCGTCCATGCCTCCCGTCAAGGTATGAGCTCACCACTTTGGATTGTGCTAGTAGAAGTTTCAAATTATGCTGATTTGATTGACTCTAGCACTAGGAGATATTGCTTAGTAATATTGCGGGAGGTACAAGCTCATTGCTTCGGATATGGGCCGAATGACCATCACGGCCGTTAGTACCCCTAGGGTCCCTTTACTACCCGAGAAAGCAATGGCAGCATTCTGGACCACCTGCGGTATACTTGAAAGGGAACGAGTCCCCATCACCACACAGAAATGGAAGGATCTAATGGGCGTAGAGAAAGCACAATTGTGGACTGAAATTACTACGTCGTTCAATATCCCAGCAGAATTCTCCTATCTCGTGCGACAACAGGCATTCCTCTCAATGGGATACGCTTGGAAGACCTTCAAGAGCAAGCTTGTCACGGAGTACGTGAACAAGGATTGGATGCCCTGCATGAAGTATAGTTTTGTGTCATCGGATACATGGGATGCCTTTGTGCGGATGAAGACGACGGACGAATTTCAACAGCAAAGTGTGGCGCACAAGGCTATCTAGGCAAAAAATATTCACCCCCACAGACTTGGTACCGCTAGGTACGCGGACAAACACCTGGTATGGATGAGTGAGGACAATATGGCAATCTAGTCGCAGGTCTCCCCGCCATTTGCCAAGATCATAGACGAGCGCGCCAATGCATGGTTAAGAGCGAGGGCCACAATCACGTCGTCGGGCTCCATCACTTTCAAAAACCCAGAAGACAAGGCAGTGTCCCAATGCCTGGTAAGATATGTCGAACTATCTAGTTGTTAATAAGTCCATAACTTCGTAGGGTCTAAAATAACATGATGGCCTCTTGTAGCAAACATTGAGTGCCGAATCTTCCCAAGGCTCCTTCCAAGCAGTAAGGGAGAAGGATATACTATCCATGACCCTGGAAAACAAGGAGCACCCGGTCGCATGCGAGGCCTTGGGGTTTATGTAACTTGGAGGGATGGATTCCCACATGACTCCGAGGCGTATAGGAGTCGGAAGAGATCCAAGGCTAAACGTGAGGAACAGTTGAAAGAGGAGATCAGTGCATAGATTAGTGCACAATTTCAAGGATAGAAAACGTCATTGCAGGAACAAATGAATCAACTCATCAGCCAGTCGCAAGCTGCCCCTGTGATTTTTGGGAGCCAGTCCTTGTCAACGTTGGAGTAGCCTCGCGTCCACGCCTTCACTTTCTAAACTTGGCGACGTCCAATTACCTATCGACCTCATCTAGGTAATATACATATCTGGAATTTTCGAAACATATACCTGTAGGACACCTTAGCTAATTGTGTATCGTTTTGTAGGTGCCCACGCCCTGCAGGCTCCAAGTAAAATTTGGTTGGGTCCATTTCATGAGGTTTGGGTGGGGGTGGTGTATCCATGCGAGGAAGGGATAGTGGTGCACGGTGCCTAACTGGCGCAGGGTTACGCCAAGGTCCAGGTGGACATGGGACATGATAATTCGATGGCCGTCCCACTGGAGAAGCCCCCGAACAAAGAGATCATAACACTAGGGGATGTAAGGGACATCGCCCTTGACCCTGCAGTGCCGCGATCTCCACATGATGACCATGCCTCTCCAACAGTACCCTCGATGACTCCACCTCAACCCCCGCTTTAGAAGGCCTCTGTATCGGCTTCTGTGGAGATGGCGCCAAAGAAACAAGAAAAGCGTGTCGAGTCGTCTTCCAAGAAGATACCCTTGATGACTCCACCTCAACCCTTGCTTCAGAAGGCCTCCGTATTGGCTTTCGTGGAGACGGCGTCTAAGAAACAAGAAAAGTGTGTTGAGTCATCTTCTAGGAAGACAAATAGCACGCAAGGCGCTAAGGCCAAATCGAAGAAGATTAAGGCGCCTCACAAGCCCAGCACGTACTCTCTCGGAATGCCGTTGGCACCGACACAATATTACGCCACGTTGGTTTGGCTTGCCAGACTTTGCATGCCTGGTACATGTGGCAGACAAATGAGACGAGGGAAGACTGACCTACTGGATTCATCGTCAGCTACATGGAGAACCATTTCCTCCACAAGGCGGGCTACTTCATCATGGGCTTTGAAGACTTATTTGATATATTCAATCTCGACGCCCTTGATGCCTCACTTCTACAATGCTGGACACTGTAAGTGTGTACAATCAAGTACTACATTCACGCAATACCGATAAATGTCATAACCCATTGCTTATGTAGACACATGACGCAAGTAGCCCGGTGATCACGACAACTGGTGGGTTTCCTCGACCCACAATTGATCTTTGAGCAAAGCATCATCGAAAACGCATCCTACATCGAGAAGTACATAATGAGGGCATTGCTTACTCACCTCGATAAGGACTACATACTGGTGCCCTACAACCAGGGGTAAGTGCTTCACTACTTGCTATACAAATTTTATTTGTTTTTTATACGCAACACGAACTTAGGTTTAATGACTATAGCGACATACTCATAGGTACCACTGGATCCTTTTAGTCATTGTACCAAAGTGGAACAAGGTAATATACCTTGATTCCCTAGTCGACAAAGCACACAACTTCACCATTGTGCAAAAATTACTCGACAAGTATGCTCATTTCCTCCATACGAAACTCTATTATAGTCTTCCTTCATTTGAAATGTCCGAGAATAACTGTTTAGAATCACGTAGGTCGTTTCGCACTTATGTTGCTGACGGAGGGACACACACGGAACAGAGCGATACACTACGACATAGGACTAAATTTCCGGTACCCGCTACAACACAATAATCCTATATCACACTTCGTAACCTGGCCTCTCGAACTGACTATATGTATATCCTATATCACACTTCTATTTTTGTAGTGCCACCAGCAACAACAACAAGGCAACGTATGTGTATTCTACATTTGTCATCATATGCTGAAAATCATGAGTGCTAAGACGAAGGATCTAGAGGTTTGTTAGTCAATACTATATAATCATGAATTTTAATATATATGCTTACTACATTACTATTGCCAGTGACAGGGCATCACAATGGAAGAAAGTGCCTACCATCGGGACATAATTGCGGACATTCGAGGACAGCTTGCCATCTTCATCATGGGAGAGATCATTAACTAGAATGTAGAGTTTCACCTAGGCGACATCAATTTATTGTAATTCACTTTGAGTTGTAAATCAAATCACTTTGTAATTGATATTGAGTTTTTTTAAATCACTTTTAGTTGTTCTATATCAAATCAATTGTGATATATCTGTTTTCTGCTTGCTTGTTTTCAGAGGGCATGGCTAGTATTACCTGAGGTTAGCCGAAAACCCTACAAACCGTCTGTGAATGCATACTATCATAGACGATGACCACAAAAAATAGTCTGTGAATGCATAATATCACAGACGGCTACCACCAACAAACCGTATGTGACACTTATCCAATCACAGACAGCTACTACCAAAAAACCGTCTGTGATATATATACAATCACAGACGGATACTATTAACAACCATCTGTGATACATATCCAATCACAGATGGCTACCACAAAAAACCGTCTGTGATATTCAGATATCACAGACCGCTACTACCAAAAACCGTATGTGATATGTCAGATATCATAGACGGCTACTACCAAAAACTGTCTGTGATAATTATCATATCACAGACGGTTATGTTTCCTAACCGTCTGTGTCATTTACCTAATCACAGGCTGTTGGTACATATAACCATCTGTGATAGTTGGTCTTCACTGACGGTTATACCATAAAACCGTCTGTGTTGTTCTTATCACAGTCGACTCAAAAACCGTCTGTGATAACCGTCTGTTATCACAGACACATAAAGTTAGACGGTTCAGAAACTGTCTGTGATGACGGTTTAGAACAGTCTGTGATGACCCTTTCTGTAGTAGTGTCCACTGTCAGTGAAAGGGCTCACGAGCACAGTATATAGACCAACGGTCTATACATGTGGCGCACGGGTTCACGAGTGGTTTCACTGTGCACTTAAGCTGTGGGGCTCGCATGTCATAGACTCTATCAAGAAAACGTTTTGATTTAAGTTTTCTTTTAAACTAATGACATGGTCCCACACGTTAGTGATACATTAGAACTAACTAAATAGTTAAAGATTGGATTAGCCTAATGGCTGGATTAGGCACGGTGATGATGTGCTACAGTGCTGTCATCGTTGTGCCGCGGTGGCGCGAGCTCCCGCGCAACTCACCGACGATGTGGAGCTCGACTGTCACATCCCCAAGTTAATAAAGAGGATTACTATGCATCTCATGGGCATGCATCATTGTTTTCAAGCATTTACATTATATATTGCACTTGGAAAATCTTGTTCAAATATTGAACCTACACTTAAAGAAGTAAACTCAAAAACAAAACTGAAACAAATGCTACTGAAGTTCCTCTGGAAATAATTTATTCAAATACCATATTATTTATCATGAATTAATATAATTTTCCCCAAATTTTTGGGATTGGTTTCAGCCCTCAGAAAATTCAAACACAATTCAATGTCATATTTTAAGTTTAACTTTAAAATGCACAATGTATAACATGAACAGTAAGGTTTAATAATTTTTATGGACACTAGACCATCCCAGAAACACATAAGATTTGTTTTAGATTTTTAGGATTTTTATTTATAATTTTAGCACTCAGGTCAAAGTGGAATCAGTTTGAATTAAATCTCAGTCAAAACCCTACACTATTCCATTGGCTCGAGTCTAACCGCACCAACCGGCTGAACCCAACCACCTAATTGCACCAAGCGCGAACCATCCGATTAAAAATCAATGGCCTAGATCTCGTAACTGTTCGGCCCAGTCCAAACAGTCGCGCGCAACATCAACCCTCCGATCAAGATCGAACGGCCCACACCGACTCACGTAATCCTCGCTCGCAGCGCTGAGTCGGCCGACACAAGGGCCGAGCCGATTCCGTCTCCCACCTCTCGTTGCCGTCTCAGGCATCCTGTGCCACGCGGCCACGCGCGCCTACGCATCCCTATCGACGGCGTCAATCCACCGCCCTTGGCAACCAATCCCTGAGCTCCTCCGTTTCGTCCCGTTGCCATTCCTGTTATCACCCGGGGATAATACCCCCTCGACACTCCCTTTCTCCCTCAAAATGATGCTCACAGCCAAGGAGGGTTGTGTGTTGTAGATATTATTATTGGTGATTCATTCATTTACTTACTTACTATCCTGTTATTTATTTAAATGTTCTTTCAAATGTCGTTGCAAAGTACTACTTATGAATTATTGTAAATAAAATCTGCTTAATGCAAAATAACTTGTAGCATAGAGCCTTCTCCTTGAAAGCCTTGCATCTAATATAACTTTTGCGATACACTACAAGTCTTACTGAGTACACAAGTACTCAAACTTGCTTATGTTGTTGTTTGGAGTATGAAGAGGAGGCGATACCAGACGACGCTTTTTTCGCACCCGAAACCGGAGGATTCGGTGACGGGTCTATATAGGACCTTGTACCTTGTCAGTTTGCCTGTGGGTTGGATGGGCAAACCACTGGAACTTTGCTGCTTTTGTCTTTACTTCCGCTGCTACTCTACTCTGTTTAATACTTGTTATTATTTGGCCAGTCGGCCTTTGTAATGTAATAACTGTACCGTTTAAGTTAAGTATCCTTTTGCTTTACTTTACATGTGAATGCATGGATGTAAATGACAAATGTTGTGAATGTGTATGCTAGCCATTAATCCTAGAACTAGCACGTTATACACATAAAATCTTCGGGTATTTCACGCTTGGGTGTGACAAATAATGTGTCAAGGAGGTCTTTGAATTACCGGACTTAATTTTCGTCGACAGTACGTCCTTGTTTTGATCAAACCAGTAGACGTGCATGCTGCGATAGTCTTACACGTGGCTGGAACACCTCACTTTCTGGTCAGGAAAAAGGTCTACGTACGAACTAATCTCAAGTCTCCGACACGTACGTGCTTTGAAATTTTATACGTCATGCGTTGACTTGGCTGGTGGTCAGCACACGCTTGAAGTATGCTGTTTATATCGAATATGTATCTTCGATAATTGACTGAAATTTATGGTTTATAACCGGTGGAAGGAGAGGCTTTTTGGTTGCTTTAGTTTGACCCTAGCTACTTTAACTACTACTCTATCTATTTCAAAATATAAGAGATGTAATTTTTAAAAAATTTGTTTTAAAATATAATGCATGCATGTGAATTTAATGGCTTCTTTTTTTTGTCTCTTTATTTATCTTCCATCTCTCTTCAATATTTATGAGTAAACAATCAACCACACAATTATCTCTTGGTACCTTAATTACGAACTGTTATGTTGGTTGTAAGCACGTGCGAAACTTTGCGTAACAACTCCCGTACTAATGAAACCGATGAAAGCTAGTAGTATATATGGTTTCATATACTTTTAGTAGTTCCTGGTCGTGCCATGAGGATGGAAAAAATGGCCTTGAGAGCGTACTTCTGCTGGAAATTAACAAATCAAGCGGACCATGGTCAGGTTCCTGGGATGTTCGAGGAAACAGAATTTTTTACTGTTCTGACCCTGTAGCGTCACGTAATTGTATAAATGACCCCCGTAGCTTTGTATTTTCAAATCTAAATCCCATCCGAGCGCGGAAACGCTGGACGACCGACGCGTGTCCCCTTCCGCGCTCGCCAAGCGTGGAAGGAACGTGGTAGGCGCGGAAACGGTCGTGAGCGCGGAATTGAAGTTTTGGCGTGGGAGGTGGCGGGAGCGGCAACCTTCCGCAGTCACCAAGCGCGGAAGGACGGCGACTTTCCGCGGTCGCCAGGTGCCGAATGAGGTGGCCCCCCACACGTGCGCCAGCCACGCCACGCCAGCACCGCTTGGCCCGTCTTGCAAGGTCGCTCTCGCCGTGGTCGAGTGAAGATAAAAGGGAAGGCAGGGCAGCTGAGGTTCTTCAATCCTCTGCTCTGCCCATTCTATTTCTTCTAGCAGCAGCGACGAGCAACCGAGTGACACTACTAGAAACAGGATATTTCCCGAGTGCTAAAAACACTCGGGAAAAGGAGCCAAATACTGAAATGTATTTCCGAGTGTGACACTTGGGAAAAACACTCGGGATAGATTAGTCGATATAATAGCTTTCGAGTGTTACACTCGAAATAATACTTTACCGAGTGCTTATGTTTACACTCGGAAACTCGAACACTCGGGAAAAAATCCAAATTAACGGCCTGCGCACCAGAACGGAATCTTTACCGAGTATTGACACTCTCGGTAATGTCTTCAGAAACACTCAGAATGTGTCAACGCTTGATCGATGAAACCATCGAAAATTGACACTGGCCATTTTCCCGAGTGCATAATAGCTTAAAACGACACTCGGAAATATTCCGACGAATCCTACCGAATTGCCACGTGTCACTTTTTCCCGAGTGTTGACACTCGGGAAATATTTGGTTCATTTCCCGAGTGTCGACACTCGGGAAATCTTTGGTCCATTTACTGAGTGCGAAAAACACTCGGGAAATCGCAAAACACTCGGGAAAACGACAAAAACAGCAGAACCCCATTTTTGACAAATTCATTTAAAATCCATTCCACAGCAATCAAATAATCCATCCATCCATTCCACAACAATCAAATAATTCATCCATCCATCCATCCATTCCACTGCAATCAAATAATCCATCCATCCATCCATTCCACAATATATGTATATATATGTATGTATAAACTTCATAACAGTTCCCAAGCTCACAACATTCAAGTTCACGTTCGAAAATGTAAGCATAAGGCATTATACATATGACATTAAAATAGTAATTTCATACTCTTATGTACATAAAAGAAAAGCAAGTATTAGTACAACCATTTGCATGCATGCATTTCTGCTTCAATCTTCTCAAGACAAAAGCATCATTTTGGGAGTTCTGCAGATAGAGCAAAACTTAATATTAGTGCCATCTTACAACAAAAGTTAGGAATTGATATTACATGAAAAGATAATTAACCAAACTATTGACAAAGCAAAAAAATTCCTTTAAATCATGATGAACAACCTAATAACATGGCAAATTAGTTAAGAACATGAAAAGCACAGGTGCTAAAAATGTTAAACTCCAACTCTCAATATTTTGTCATTGTGAACTACTGATCAACATTTATGTCTCAAGCACTTATCATCAAATTCATAGAAAGGAGTGTACATACAAATTATTATATGTTGACACATTTCAAAAGAATTTATGATATAGATATAGAGAATTAGTTATATATGTAGCCATTTTTATCCATTTTTAGCAATCACCGATTGTGAATGTTTTCTATCTTGGTATCCTTTTAGTATATCATGAAAATAGCAAGGACACGGTGGTGGCCTCTCGGCGATGGACGCTGTGAACATTAGGACCAAAGATCTTCACTTGACATAGAAGCAACTAATCCCGCCGTTCCCTACATTTTCATAAGAAATCGCATTATAAGAAATTTGCAGTGAGCGACCAATAATTACATTGCATGTCATTTCAATGTCTTTTGAATCAAGCAGTCATAAGAGACTAACAATATAATAATCAGTATGTGTGGATGTCATGAGGACATTGTGGATGTCATGGGGACATGCTCATGATCTTAGGTGATGAAACAATTGGCAATTGCTTTCAGAGTTTGTTGAATTCTCGAGTTTTCAGAAGTGTCGTGGAAATCGGTAATACCGAGTTGAAGTCATGCGGTACTACCGTGAGGTCGGTTCGACCGCAAGTTTGTTGGCGTAGAACCGCGATGCGATGATACCGGTTTTTGTGTGGCGGTTGAAGAATTCCCGAAGGCATGTTTTGGAGACTTTGGTTTTCTCCTAGAGCGGTAGTACCGTTTGGGTAGTGACGGTTGTACCGTGACTCGGTAGCACCGATTGTGACATGGCGGTTGCAAAATTCGGAGAAGGTGTATTTGTGCTCGGTTTTCTTGAGGAGCGATGCGACCGTGCTTTGGTTTGCGGTAGTAAGCATGGCGTGTGACCGCTTGAGAGCGGTATGGAATTTCCAGAGAGGAGATTTTGGAATTCTCCGTGGTGCGGTACGACCGCAGTGTTGTGAGCGGTACAACCGCGATGCGGTAGTACCGATGGATTTGTGGCGGTAGTACCGCTTGAGGATTGATCTGAGCTGAATGTTGTTTCATTTGGAGAAATGGTTTTGGGTTTGGTCAAGTTCATGTTGATCATTGCTTATGTGTTGCATGATGCATGTTTTGGCTAACGTGGGTCAAGTTGTGAAGAACTTGTTCCCGGAAATGGTTTCTTGGTCTATTGCTGTGCAGGTGGCTTGCAGGTCTATGACGGTCAGCGGCGAGGTGGATCGGGACTAAGCTTGGAGAGCTGAGGTCCAGAACGATCATGGATGCCGAGTGAGGTCGTGACTCAAGCATGGCATGTAATGGACGAGGTGGATCGAGCAGGCGATTCGGTGCGGTGGTTGGATCAAGCGGCGGGGTCGGTGCAAGTGCCTTGGAGGTTCGATGGGATTCGGACGGAGAGACTTGCCGACATGATGAGAGCCGTTGATCAACCTACACGTGGCGGCATGGGATTGCTTCACAACTGTGGACTCGGTCTTTTGGAGAAGGATCGAGAATGGGTATTTTGGTAATTTCACCAAATACCACCTTGGTGACCTTTGGCTAAACCGCCATGGCTGGTCGGCGCATGGTGAAGCGGTTTAGGTCAATCGATGATGAAGACGACGCTTTGAGATGTGTGCGTATGTGTAACCCATTGTGTGTTAGGGTTTAATGGGTGCCCTAATGGAATATACCCTAGATGCTTAGTCTCCACTATAAATAGGGGTGTTGGTGGCTGTTTAGGGTTTGCTTTGGAAACCAAGGAGATAGCCAGCCCAAAACCCTTGTGGTTGCCCTATTTTGGTTTAGGGTTTTGAGGAGAAAGATGAGAGCTAGGTTCTAGGGTTTGGATTGAGAGTGTGTGCTCACGTGGTGAGCTTTGCCCTCCATGTGGAGTGGCTGTAAGCAACAATCATTCATCTCAAATCAATCCATCCAAATCTCTTGAGATGAGTCTCTATTTCGTTTATGTGTTCATCCTCTTTAATTGATGATTTTGGGGCTTTCTTTGATCCATGAAGTTTTTGCTTGGTTTTCCTTCTTGATCTTGCTTGCTGGGATATGTGGGAACCCATCTAAGGTCATCTTGATCATCATCCACCCACGAGCAAGTTTTGGATCAAGTTTTTCATTTTGCTCGGTTTTGAACCCTCTTTCGGTAAAATTGAAAAAGATAGGAACTTTGGCATGGATCTTTGCAATGGTTGCTTGGAATAGGTTCCTGACATCATTAGGAAGTTGTGTTTCAAATTTGGTGGAGTTTGGCCAAGCGGATCAAAAGTTACGTCGATTTTGATTTCGTTTTTCAGTTTGTTTCTGTTCATTCGCCTGATTTATTGTTCACGCGAACGACCGGCACTATTCATCCGGTTCAACCGGACTGCGGTACAACCGCCACTGTTCATCCGGTTCGACCGTTACTGTTCATCAGCACTGTTCATAAGGCTGATTTTTGTGTTTTTGGTCGTTTCTTTTGGGGATTTGAAGGGGTTTAAGTACAAGTCTTCCGCTACGCTTATATATATTGATCTTCATAGTTCTCATAGCTATTGGAGTCAATATCATGTTTGAATCCGATCAGCAAAGCGAAAAATAGATAGTGCTCCTATTCACCCCCCCTCTAGTCGCCTTTCCGGTCCTACAATTGGTATCAGAGCCAAGTTTGCTCTTTTGTGATCTTAACCGATCTTTGAGCATGGCGACAAATGTGAGGACTTGTGAGCGCTTCTTTGCATCTTGTCGTGGTTCTTTTACCCATGGTGTTGGTCGTAACAAGATATTTGAATATATGATAAGTGTAATGGCGATGGAGGAGGAAGTCTCCTGTGATATCTGTGGCAAATCCTTTTGTTTTGATTGTCCTAGTTTCAGGATAAGTCACTTTTAGAGCCCGAAGAAGAAGCCCGATGGCGTATGTGCGGCGGCGATTGAGGATGATAATGATGAGTCTTTCGAGGACGATCCCCTACTCAAGCTAAGCATGGTGAGCAAAGAAAAACTCATTGATGACTTGATTTCATATGAATACAAATTACATGCTCTTAGGGAGAAAATGAAATTGCTGAAAAGAGAAAAGAATGATTTGTCTCATGAGCTCTCCGAATTGAAAACCTCCATGAATGCTTATGATTCATTGCTTGTAGACATGGAGAACCCGAAATAAGCTCTTGCATGCCTAAAATCTGAAAATAAATTGTTGAAATTAAATGCTTCTATGCCATGTGATTCTTGTGTTGCCTTACATCATGAGCTTGATAATGCTAAGTTAGAAATAGGCAATTTTAGATCTATGGCTAGAAATGATTGTGAATCTTGTGTAGGCATGTTTGCTGATTTTGAGAAGTTGAAATTGACTAATACCTTTCATCTTGAGCAATTAGAAAATGCTAGGGCTGAGATTATTGAAATTGAAGCTAGGCCTTGTAGCATGTGCTTTGAATATGAAAAATTGCTTAAGAATGGTTTAGTCTCTTGCAAGAATTGTGCTTGTTTAGAAACTGAAATTGATGCTTTGAACGCAAGCTTAATTCAAATGCATCATTAATTTCTTGCACATCTTGTATTTCATTGAAGAGCGAGGTTGAGTCTTTCTTGCGATGATATGAGCGCCAAATCATGTGACTCTTGTATTTGCCTTCACTCCGAGATTGATGTTTTAAGATTTCTCTTGCATCTTTGCATTCGGAGTTGGAGTCCTTTTGTGCTAAACGTGAGTCATTTGGTGTTGGTTTTGTGGCATCGCTTTGGATAGCTCTTCTTTGGTGAGTTCGACTCTTTCGGACTCTTCTTGTGTTGTCCAACGGATTTCAAAAGACAAATGTGCTTCTTTCTCAAATGGTACTAAATCTTCAAAAGACAAGTACCATTGCACATTTTGTAAGAAGAATGGACACACTATTGGGTTTTGCTTTCGCCGCTTGAAACATGAGCGTCGAGTGCGCCATCGTATTTCTAGGAACACACATAGCCTTTCTCATGGCATGTGTGGGTCTAGTGTCGATCTGAGGACGAGTCATGATGCTAGTTCTTCCAGACTTCTTCTTTGAGCGACAATGGTGTTTCGTCCTCTCGGACCGTGTCTACTAGTAGACCTTTACACCATTGCTCATTTTGTGGGAAGAATGGACATCATGTAGATTTTTGTTTCCGTGCAAAATATTTATCGAGCTCATGCTTCTAAGTCTCCTAGTGGGCATAGTCTTTCTCATGACATGCATACTAAAGAGCCAAGCACGAAGACTCGATTTGTTGATGGCTTCTTTGACACCTTTTCTAGTGGTGTCGGACAAAGACCGTGGACATGGTTTGCATAGTCTTGGTTTTGGTCCACGAGCTGCCCCGAGGCAAGATTTCGCCGCTTTTCTAAGAGGTAGACCTCGTTTTGTTCATCGAGGTACACACCCACGCGAGGTTGTGTGAGTTTCTTTGATGCTTCGTTGGTTCTCATCATGGTGCTTTCAAGCAAGGCCATCACCGCTTTTCTAGAGTTGGACCTCGCTTTCCTCATCGAGCTGTCCACTCATGGCGTGCCTTCAAGGATGAGATTGGATCTTCTTGCATGGACCATCATTTGCATCATGCTAACTCACATAATGGTTCGATCGCCTCTAGTGGTGGCGTGTCTAAGGTTTGGGTTCCCAAGTATTTGCTCTCTAACCCTTCGGGATCCAAGACTTGGACACCTTGCCTTTCTCATGTGTAGGTACCAAAAACACGGGTTGGAGAACACGGACTTAAAGATTATGATCTTTTTCTCCATCACATGATTGGGTCACTTGATGGTTCTCCACCTCAACGATGGCCTCCAAGAGGCATATGCTTTCATGATTGGTGCTTTCACATATTTGGTGAGCTATCCTATTTCTTCATGTCTTTATCTTCATGATTATTCATACTTGGCATGTTGTGCTTGTCTTTGTGCTCACTTGTACCATATTGGCATGTTTTTCTCTTATGATATCTGTCATCATGCCTTTTCCTTTACCTTGCTTGTATATCCATGTATCTCATAGTTGTTCCTAATTTCCATGGGTATATGAGTTTGATTTTGTCAACATGAGCTTGTCTTTGTCTTGTTCCTTTATTATCTTGCTCTGTTGATTCTTGCTTATATATCCATGTACTATATTGTTGTTCATTATTTTCATGGTTATGTGAGCTGTTTTGTCATCATGAGCTTGTGCTGTCTTGTACCCTTATTATCTTGCTCATGATTGATTCTTGCTTATATATCCATGTATCATTTTGTAGTTCTTAATTTCCATGGTTGTATAAGCTTGGTTTTGTCTTCAAGAGCTTGTATTGATTTCATACATTTATCTTATTCCTCTTGTTGATTTTTGTCTTATGTATCCACTTGTTCACTTGATATCCATGTTAGCATTCATTATTCATTATTTGTTCTAAAATGCTTTATGCTTACATGGTTATTGTGCTTTATTGTTAATTGTGGATGCATGAGTCTTGCCATAGCTTTCACTAGCTTGCTTTTGACTGTATATGATGGGTGATATGCTATGTGCTTGTTTGCTTGCTCCTATGCCTTATTGTGGATTAAGGATAGCTTGAGCTTTGTCATATCTTGGATAGCATGTGCTGAAATTGTCTTGTCTATCTCCATACTCATGTCTCAAATTATTGATTATTTGCTTTTATGAGTTTTGGATCATTTGTCGCTATCCTTGTTAGTCATGTGTCTTGGTATTGTTTCCTAGATATTGTTTCACTAACCCAATACCAAGGCATAGACTTGTTCTGTCTCCTTGGTGTAGTCTTTCACCGAGAAGAAGAACATGTGGTTCAACAAGTGTTATCACCTCAAGTCGTTGGTTCTTCTTCATTTGTGCCTTCAATGATGACTATCACTTCTGGAGACGAACGAATTTGAGATGAGGATGATGGGTGAGCGCAACTACCTCTAAAGCTTCAAGAAATGGATCGTCATCCATCATAACTACATCTCACTACCAAGCAGTGGGACTCAGGTTCGAGCTTCTATACCCTACATTTGTATATGGTATCCCTAGTCTACCTTGCATTGCATCTGGTTCGTGTCAGGTGTTGGGTTCAGGGTAGATAGGAGGCTCTGTTCTAGCACGTGTCCCTTCTAGACACTCTCCTTATCCCATGATTTGCTAGGATGCATTCTTCTCACTGACCTAGGTTGAGCTTGTCTTCCAATCACTAGTGTTAGCGAGTTTTTGAGTTACCCGTAAGCTTTTTAGTGTTGGTGTTTCGCTCCCTAGCTTTTCGAGTTGCTGTCCCTAGAGATCTTGTGGTGTTTGAAGTATTTGTGCTAGTTTTTGTGGAGTCCAAGGCTTTTTGGCAGATCTCCCCTCAAAGCTTTTTGACCCAACAAGGTTTGCCACCTTGAGATGCGAGGAAGGGATAATTTATCCCTATGGGTTGGTTTGAGGGGGAGTTGGTTCTTTTTGGAACTTTCTTAGTTCTTTTCTGAACCTTTTTCTGTTCATCTGAACTTTCCTTATTCATTTGAACTTTTGTGGATCTTTTCTGATACCTTATTCAAGTGGTATCTTCTTTGGATCTTTTTGATCCTTGTGATCTTTTTAGGCTTTTAAGTCTTTTGTGCATCTCATTGTATCATATTGCATACATATGGAAAATCCAAAAAGATGCATTGTTATATAAGCTTTACTGCTTCTGTCTTTTAAATTGATGAAGCTTTGCTTATTACCCTCTTGAGCTTTTGTATTTCAATTCCTGCTCAAAGATCGTGTCTAGTTCTTTAACTTGCTAGAATTATCATGCTTTTACATGTGTAGCAAAGTCTTTGCTAAAATGAGCTAGCACTTTAAACAACTTGAATTGAAAACTGCAATTTGTGGATCTTTTAGCTAGTTGCACTATTAGTGATCCTTTTGTGACATTGGCCCTGTCAAAATTGCTTTGTTAGCTCTGGAATCTAGTATTGAACATCTTTGAGCCTTTAGTTCTTTAAAGAATCAAAACAACCCTTGTGCAAAATGAAAAATGATTTTTTTTGTGCGAAAAAACTGATCTCACCAATCCTTTCTCATGAGACGGCTTGCCATTGCACTAGGCATGAACTCAGGGGGAGCTTTGGATGACCTAGACCACTCTCTTAAGCTTTTGTTGCTTGGGATGGTCGTAGTGAGGCTTGAGATCTAGCACAATGCTAAAAATGCAAATTGTCAAATTGGTTGAAGCTTAGGAAGAGATTGTGGATGGCTCCTAGTCCAGGATCTTCTTTACTGAGATAGACCTTTTATCAACTTGAACATTCATTGCAAATGAGAAAAAGTTGAGAATTGGGCTTTTGACAAAAACTTGTGCAAAATGGTTCATTTCAGGATTTTTGTCTCCTAGATGGCCTTTGCTAGCTTCTGGTTCTCACAATGACATTCTGACATGGCCATTATCACTTTAGGATACCTGTTGTTGAACTTGCTAATTTTGAAGCGTTGCTTAATTTAATCCAACAACATGTGGTATCTTCAGCTCATTAGCCTAGCTTTGCTATATATGTCTTAACATGATCTTGCTAGCTTTGTCAGGCTTGTTGTATCTTGAGTAATGGTAGAAATGCTAGCCTGTTCAATTGAGTAATCTCCAAAGCTTCTTTTACTTAAAAATTGAAAATCAAAACAAAAATGAAGCCACCCCATTGCACTTCATGCATGCTCTTTCTTTTACTTCTTCCTTTCCTGTTGCACTGGTTATCTCTGGATGAGAGGAAGGCTTACTCCTTGAAGAATCCATTGTCAAAGGGGGAGAAGTTTTGGCAAAAATGTGAAAAAGAGCTTTTCAAAGTTAAGGGGAGAAGTTTTGTAAGAATGAGGAGTTAGGAGTTTTTGGAGAGAATTGGAGAAAAATGAAATTTCAGAAATTTCTCTCTTGCAAAATGGTGATCATAGTGAGGGGGAGCATTTCAATTGCATTCTTTTGATCTCATGGTCATTTCTGAATCTGAATTGCAATTCCTAAAGACTCACAATGATCAAAGGTCAAATAGAACAATTGTTCTTTCATATGGACCATAAGTGAGATTTTGTCACTTCTCTGGATTTTGAAGCTTTTCTTGCTTCTTCTGCCGTGTCTCACTTGTGAAACTATTTTGAAGCCAACTTGGTCTTTCTCATTGCATTCTCTTGTATTTGAGCCAAGTTGAGTCTTTGCTTGTGAAAATGTGAAGTTTTTTTTTCTTCTTTTCAAACCATCAAACTTACATTTTGAGAAATTGCCAATGTGTTCATCAAGGGGAGATTGTGGATGTCATGAGGACATTGTGGATGTCATGGGGACATGCTCATGATCTTAGGTGATGAAACAATTGGCAATTGCTTTCGAGTTTGTTGAATTCTCGAGTTTTCAAAAAGTGTCGAAATCGGTAGTACCGAGTTGAAGCTGCGGTACTACCGTGAGGTCGGTTCGACCGCAAGTTTGTTGGCGATAGAACCGCGATCTGATGATACCGGTTTTGTGTGGCGGTTGAAGAATTCCCAAGGCATGTTTTGGAGACTTTGGTTTTCTCCTAGAGCGGTAGTACCGTTTGGGTAGTGACGGTTGTACCGTGACTCAGTAGCACCGACAGACATGGCGGTTGCAAAATTCCAGAGAAGGTGTATTTGTGCTCTGGTTTTCTTGAGGAGCGGTACGACCGTGCTTTGGTTGCCGGTAGTACCGCATGGCGGTGTGACCGCTTGAGAGCGGTATGGAATTTCTAGAGAGGAGATTTTGGAATTCTCCGTGGTGCGATCGACCAAGATGTTGTGGCGGTACAACCGCGATGCGTAGTACCGATGGATTTGTGGCGGTAGTACCGCTTGAGGATTGATCTGAGCTGAATGTTGTTTCATTTGGAGAAATGGTTTTGGGTTTGGTCAAGTTCATGTTGATCATTGCTTATGTGTTGCATGATGCATGTTTTGGCTAACGTGGGTCAAGTTGTGAAGAACTTGTTCCCGGAAATGGTTTCTTGGTCTATTCTGTGCAGGTGGCTTGCAGGTCTATGACGGTCGTGGCGAGGTGGATCGGGACTAAGCTTGGAGAGCCGAGGTCCGAAACGATCATGGATGCCGAGTGAGGTCAGGTGACTCAAGCATGGCACAGAATGGACGAGGTGGATCGAACGGGCAGTTCGGTGCAGCTGGTTGGATCAAGCGGCGCGGGGGTCGGTGCAAGTGCCTTGGAGGTTCCGATGGGATTCGGACGGGAGAGACTTGCCGACATGATGAGAGCCGTTGATCAACCTACACGTGGCGAAGCATGGGATTGCTTCACAATCTGTGGACTCGGTCTTTTGGAGAAGGATCGAGAATGGGTATTTTGGTAATTTCACCAAATACCACCTTGGTGACCTTTTGGCTAAACCGCGGCGGGTCGGCGCATGGTGAAGCGGTTTAGGTCAATCGATGATGAAGACGACGCTTTGAGATGTGTGCGTATGTGTAACCCATTGTGTGTTAGGGTTTAATGGGTGCCCTAATGGAATATACCCTAGATGCTTAGTCTCCACTATAAATAGGGGTGTTGGTGGCTGTTTAGGGTTTGCTGGAAACCAAGGAGATAGCCAGCCCAAAACCCTTGTGGTTGCCCTATTTTGGTTTAGGGTTTTGAGGAGAAAGATGAGAGCTAGGTTCTAGGGTTTGGATTGAGAGTGTGTGCTCACGTGGTGAGCTTTGCCCTCCATGTGGAGTGGCTGTAAGCAACAATCATTCATCTCAAATCAATCCATCCAAATCTCTTGAGATGAGTCTCTATTTCGTTTATGTGTTCATCCTCTTTAATTGATGATTTTGGGGCTTTCTTTGATCCGCGAGTTTTTGCTTGGTTTTCCTTCTTGATCTTGCTTGCTGGGATATGTGGGAACCCATCTAAGGTCATCTTGATCATCATCCACCCACGAGCAAGTTTTGGATCAAGTTTTTCATTTTTGCTCGGTTTTGAACCCTCTTTCGGTAAAATTGAAAAAGATAGGAACTTTGGCATGGATCTTTGCAATGGTTGCTTGGAATAGGTTCCTGACATCATTAGGAAGTTGTGTTTCAAATTTGGTGGAGTTTGGCCAAGCGGATCAAAAGTTACGTCGATTTTTGATTTCGTTTTTCAGGCTGTTTACTGTTCATTCGCCTGATTTTACTGTTCACGCGGAACGACCGGCACTGTTCATCCGGTTCAACCGGACTGCGGTACAACCGCCATCTGCTCATCCGGTTCGATCATTCTCGCTCATCAAGACTGTTCATAAGGCTGATTTTTGTGTTTTTGGTCGTTTCTTTTGGGGATTTGAAGGGTTTAAGTACAAGTCTTCCGCTACGCTTATATATATTGATCTTCATAGTTCTCATAGCTATTGAGTCAATATCATGTTTGAATCCGATCAGCAAAGCGAAAAATAGATAGTGCTCCTATTCACCCCCTCTAGTCGCCTTTTCCGGTCCTCAAGATGTCGATTACTAACCGAGAGCAGATAAGTGAGGCGATGGTTCCCCGACGAAGAGACATTAAGTCGAGTCCCGGTCTGAGTGCTGATATTTGTTTGCACATTGCCATACATTAGCCAAGTATGAATATATATATATATATATATATATATATATATATATATATATATTGCATATTACTTTGTTATTGTACTACCACGCTCCAACTAACCTGCAGGAGCATTTGCTCCAACCGCCGCTTAGCCTCAATTTCTGTCGCGATTCTTTGAAGCTCGTAAAACCGAGATCGGAAACATGTGATAGTTCTTGTCGACTTTGAAGGTGTACTTCATCCGTTGATGCAAACACTCGTGGATCGGACCTCCGAGAGGGTTGTCGGTGTGCTAATGTACCCGCACCCATGAAGAAACGACCATGTTTCTTCCCCTTCCACCTTTTGTACACACTTTCGCGTCTAGTGGTGAATTCATGACGTCGTAGTCCGGGCCATGAATCTCCTTAGCGAAGATCGATATATGCAAACTGTTGGACAAAATCATCGGGGCGAAAATCATCGGGGACAAAATGATCGAAATCGTACCAAGTTCTCTGTCATATGGGTGCACAAGATGCCCTCTGATCACCCTCCTAGCTGCTACATATGCCTCCATATCGAGACAGTCTCGCTTCTTATTCCTGCACCCAAAAAAACCACGGCGGTCAATACATATGTATCTACAACATACAATCAATATGAACATGTTGACCTACCAGGTTCTTCTTGTAACGTGCCATGGAGGAGGTGCCTTGACGATGTGCTGTCCCGTCCATCAACAATCTCCGCTCCCTAGCAGCACGAGAGTTCTGTAACCATCGTTCGTTGCACCACCTGTCTTGGGCAATCTGCCGCCATGCATTTTCACACTTAAGGGCCCACCAAGGTATTGCCTAAATTAACCAAGTGTTAAATATGAATAAACTAGAATTGATTGTAATCAAGGACATCGTTTGTTCAGTTGGTTACCTGCATGTACTCGTCCAAAGTGATATTCATTTGGCAAGCGTCGGCCCTACGAATTTGCTGTCCAAGGACTTGTGTGTGGTAACAGATCACCGCTTAGATGTGTGCTTCAGAAAACATCGTGGGATCGACTTCTTAACACAATTACGCAAAGACTCTCCTAGAATTAGCTTCTGTCCCTCAAATTTCATCGAAACCACCACTACAATCCAAGAATAAAGAATTGATAAAGAATAAGATGATTAAGTTAGTTGATGAAAGCGAAAAGAAATTGATAAAGAATAAGATGATTAAGTTAGTTGACATTTATTACTTGCCTACAAAACATCCAAAAGAAACACACACACACACACACAAAAAGTATCCACCCTTCTAGTAGTTTAGCTCAGTTTTGCTTGCTTGTCCCAGAGCAATTGCAAAGACTCACATATTACTTTGACAATCTGTTGCTTTACATGTTCACTTTTAAGACAGATAATATTTTTTCTGTGATTTATATGCACTCTATGAAATTGTAGATTTTTTCTTACAAAGGATAGGCATGGTGCATTATCAAGTTAAAAGGACCGCATACATTCTAGCACACCTAAGAAAGGATAATGCAAAATACTTGGTAAATTTATAATTATCTTTGATAGAAGGGATTACCTAACCCCATGAACATATCTAACAGTCGTCGACTCTAGAAAACAATATACTATTACTTTATACTAATGACCGATGTTACCCATAGTTATGCATCATCTAGTTAAATAAATTAGAAACAATGGTTCTTTAAATCAAATGGGTACAACTCATTGCGACTCGAGAGTTATGACCTAATCAACCCTAACATGCATAGGAACACATAGAAGCAGATTTGAATATTTAGTCACTTACCCAAAAACTTTCCTCCACCCGCTGCAAACAGCTGTCAAATGGAACCTCTCCTTTAGCAACGGTATCTTCAGCAGCCTTGTAGTGGCACCATGTCCATCAGAGGCTCCGCCTTCCTCTCAGAGGTGACCAACCCAGGAAGTGCCATCGAATCAACACGCCAATTATGCCATTCGGAAGTCTACATTTGTCACCCCCGCCTTCTTCTCGCCATTGCCTGCATATTAGTTTTTTTGAGGTATGCAATTAAGTGGGCTAAATTAGTGAAAGTGCAAACAGTTTCTTACGTGTCGCCAACAGAACGATGATGATCTTCTCCTCCTCTCGGGTTGGTCGTCGTGGCAGGTTCGCGAGTCCTCGCATCCAAAATTCTTGTGTCTCATGGTGCTCATCCTCCTCACCTCCGCGCCTCGGGGTGCTCCTCCTCCTCACCCTCCGCCTCCACGGTGCTCATACTCCACATCAAGCCACGCAAAGGGTGCATGGGCACAGAGCCTGATCTACTAGAGGTAGACCCTCGCTGCCCCTCGAGGGCAGCTGCTGCCCTCTGCCTCCTCGAGGGGCCATGGCTGCCCCATGCCTCGTCGAGTGGCGCGGCTGCCTGTGCCTCCTGGAGGGGCCGAGGCTGCCCAGGCCTCTGGAGGGGCAGCGGCTGCCCTGTGCCTCTGGAGGGTCCGAGGCTGCCTCGATCCTCTTGGAGGGCCACGGCTGCCCTCTCTGCCTCTGGAGGGGCCGTGGCTGCCCTTTGCCTCCTCGAGTGGCATGGTGCCCTCTGCCTCCTCGAGTGGAAAACAAGCGTCTGCCTCGACTAGAGTATCTTGCCTCGCCACTCATATTTTGGTGTCTGAAATGAAATGAAATAAAATAAATCAATTAATATAAGCGTAATCAAGTAAGCTCATAGAAAAATGTAATATAACGTAATCAAGTAAGCTCATACAAAAATTAAAAACATGCAGACAAATAAATGGAAGACATACAAGATCATGCTCAAGTAGTCATCTACAATGGGATCCTCCGCAGATGGGCCCTCCAAAAGTCATCGTCACTATCATGAGGTGTTGACTCAACCTCATCCCTGCGGTGCCATCGATGTCTAAGCGATTAAGTAGTTCCAAGTCCTCTTGGTTTACAACCTCATCGGCATCGATTTGAATATCATCCATGTGATCGTCCTCTTCCCCAATTATTATTTCAAAAGTCCTCGTAGCCCATCTTTTTGAAAGAATAGGTCAACACCATTGTTGGTCTGCATGTTGTAGTCCTGCTCACTAGGGGTAGGTAGTTTACCATATGGTTGCACCTTATGTACTACCCTCCAATCCACTAGACTACTCATAGTTTTGCATGGAGTGCGGGATGTAGTATACTTGGGTGGCTTGTCGAGCCACAATAAATGGGTCATTGCTCGGTAGGATTGATTGATGTGCAACTTCAACCACCCAAGTGATGTATCCCATCCGACTTCTAAACGGATGGAACCAATGACATTTGAATAACATAAGTTTGAGAGGTTTGCTACCATGGAAATATAGTTCAATTATTTCTTCAATTACTCCATAGTATTCAACAGTGTATCGCTCTCATCTTGTCCTATAGTCACCAATCCATTTGTTAATTGTTGTTGCATTAGGCGTTCCTCTCATGTGTCGATGTTGAAGCGGTACCCATTCACATCGTAGGTACTATAGGACAGCACCCGAGTGTGGCATCCTTGAGCAACTTGCTTCAATTCACTGCTCATAGACTTGTCCTTGAAACTCTACAGCATAAATAGAATGGGTTTCATGTATTAGTTCCTCTTTACTTAGTAAATATTATGTGCAAGGGGGAGTAGCTAATAGAGAAGTTACTTTCTGATAGAACCAAGTCGGGAAATTCGGTTTACAATTCGGCACCCTTCCTAAGAAGGGTCGCAACTTGTTTTTCGGATGGGTCTCGACGTTGCTTCCACTCGCTCCTAACAAATTCCCTATAGGCAACAAGACAAGTAGATTAAAACACTCATACATCAATTATTGGGAAAAAATAATTGTTGCATACCTAATGTAATCATTCACTTGGAGAGGTTGGTAAAGACATACAACATCACAAATAACCACTCATCCCGCGATAAAACTTTGGGAGTACCACCGCTTGAAGTGTCACCTCTTCCGTGAAGAGGCTAAGTTGGCAATTATTTTGAGGATGCCAATATTGTATCGTGAGGTTTGATTGTGCACCGTCTGTAACATTATCGACAAAGTATATTGATGTGAAATGGGAAATTTCCTCAATTATGTACGCCTCGCTATGGATGCTTCAACACGCGATCGATTTTTTGCTTTGCCTCGTAGTTCCTTTTGTTCCTCTCAATTGGATACATCCACCGGTTTTGCAATCGGTCCCCCATCCTAGCTTCATAGGGAAGATGGAGAATCAAATGTTGCATTGGATTGAAGAAGCCAGGTGGAAAGGTCTTTTCCAACTTACAAAGCAACACAGGTACTTCACGCTCCATAGTTGACATTACCATGGGATCTATCTCTTTCGCACATAGTCATCGATAAAAGAAGCTCAACTCCGCCATTACTTGCCAAACACACTCGGGGACGTAGCCATGGATCATCACAGGCAAAAGGCGTTCCATGAATATGTGGTAGTCATGACTCTTTAGGCCATTGATGCGCATGGTAGCTAAATTCACTCCTCTCCTTAGATTTGTTGCATACCCATCAGGAAACTTTAGGGTCTGAAACTATTCCAAAATCTCCTTCCTCTGAACCCTAGTTAGGCAATAACTAGCTCTTGGCTTCTCCCACTTGCCAGTAGCTGGCTTATGGATCATATTTAGCGAGGGCCTGTTGCAAAGCTCCTCCTGATCAAGGCGAGCCTTCACATTGTCCTTCGTCTTGTCTGGAATGTCAAAGAATGTGCTAAATATGGCCTCTGCAACATTCTTCTCATTATGCATTACATCTATGTTATGGGGAAGAATGAGCTTATGGAAGTATGGTAGCCGCCACAAACTTGAAATATGAGTCCAATTGTGCTCCTCACCATATTTCTCGAACCCATCACCATCATCAAGAGGCTTCAAAGCATCTAGCCGTGCGAACCTCCTCACCGCCAGACGACGTGGTGGTCCACTGCGGACAACAATATTGGCCCTAAATCCGGTTGTGTCACTTCAATTCGTGGTCAATTGGAAGGAATTGACGATGACAATCGAAGAAGGAGTGCTTGCGACCATGCTTTAGCCAATGACCACGCAACGCCTCCCTCTGATTGGGCATGGCATCTTCCCATGTATGCAGACCACCCACGTAATATCCCAGTCTGCCGGAAGTCATGCATGGATGTGTGGCACACGACCCGCATGGTGAAGTTTTGTTTCAATGCCCGATCATATGTCACTATGCCTTGTTCCCAAGCATGTAACAATTCATCCACCACCGCTCCATGAATACACTCATATTCTTCCACAGGTACTTAGGACCGTGGATTATCAAGAAAGGAATATGTCTTTATACGCATGCAAACGCCGGTGGGAGGTTAAGAGGAATGACAAACACAAAGTAACAATTTGTATGGCGTAGCCCCATACCAAATGGGTTAAACCCATCGATTGCAATTGCAATTGAGCGTTCCGAGGCTCTCATGACAAACTCTACATAGTCTCGGTCAAATTGCTTCCATGCTTCACCATCGGATGGGTGGACCATCTTATCATTATGGTACCGAGCGACCATACTTGTGCCATACCATTTGTTTGGCGAAACTTGACATGTATAACCGTTGGATTAAGTGGCACAAATGGTAGATAGCGAAGTATTTTTTCGCCAATAGGAAGTCGCCTCTTGACCATCACGAGTCAACCTCAACAAACCTAGACTCACCACACTTATCACAAAGGATCTTTGTCCACATTCTCATTCCTAAATAGCATGCAATGATTTGGACAAACATCTATCTTCTCATGTGGCATATTTAGTGCGCTTATCAATTTCTTGGCCTCATACAAATTAGCGGGCGCTTTGTGACCATCTGGGAGAAGGGTGCTAAACACGCTTAAGAATGCATCAAAGCAAGCAATGCTTGTCTTTGAATCGAGACTTGATGACAAGTAGCCGTGTGATGGCATCTAGTTGGGACACTGTGTGTGCCCATGAAGTGGTTGACTTCATTGCGGACAACATATCAAAAAAGCCCTTGTTGTAGGCTCCGGTTCTTCCTCAGTAGGTGGCCCATATGCATGACGCACATCATCTAGCATGTCTTCTATCCTACTCTCATTGTGGCAGCCATCATCCGTTTCTTCCCTTAGCACATCTGATCTGCTATCTTGTGACTCGCTGTGATACACCCACACGGTATAGCCTGCCCTAAATCCGTACTTTCACAGGTGTGCGATCATTGTTGCCCTCATTTGTGGCCGTGTGTTCGAACAACGCGAACAAGGGCACAACACACCCCGTCC